>OX421945.2:6929542-8179542 GCA_949128155.2 Xanthia icteritia | reverse complement strand
GGCAAACGGTCGCCACATGCCCTTGCTTGCCGCACACGTAGCAGGTGACAGCTGGTGTCCTATCAGCAAGACGCGAAGAGTTGGAGGCGTCTGCTTGTACTGATGATCCGGCGTTTTCACGTCTCTTCCTACAATCAGCTTGTCGATGTCCGGATAATCCGCACCAATGGCATTTTCCAGGGAAACGTTTATCGCTCATACGGGGTCGTTTCACTTCTAGTTCTTGCATCTCTGATTCGAGGCACCGCTTCGAAGAAATACCGCCTAGAATCTGTCCGTCACCGTCCGAACACCGTCTTTTTGGCAGAGCACAGATACCACAAATCCAGTAATCACTTCTTCAGGCATGTCAGTCTTGGGTATTCGCTCAATCATATTCCACAACCGCATTGCAGATTCAGATGCAGTTTCTTTTGTTCCAATCTTCTATGTCAGCATCACTGTCGTCTGGGTTGAACTGCAAAAGTTGGGTGGCAGCTGTACTTGTGCTAGGCATCTGTGACATTGAGACCATTCGCGAGAGTAGCGCTTCCATGTTGCTTAGTAATTTTGTGGCACCATGATCTTCCAACGATGATCTCGTCTCTTCTGGTCGCAGCCCGTGGGATCCCACTTCTGATGTCGGCGCAGGAGGGCCTTCATCAGAGTCCGCCATAGTTGATCAGGCGTGGGTACTTGGGCAAGGAATCGTAATTTTAATTAACACTCGATTTTTGATCAAAGTCACTATAATTTGCGTTAACAAAGCTTGATTCACAAAATAACTGTTCTATATTCTAGCTAAAGTCAATTAGTAATCAAATTCACTAAGATAATTGCATTTCACACTAGGATGACGCAGAATATCAGCGATTCGTCTAGCGCGTGGTGCACGGTCGGCTCTAGTTCAAAAAGTGTCCTTCAACATGGCCGCCGTGCTCCCACCCGCCCGACGCTCCGCTAGAGTGACGGCTGCCACTCTTATTCTGACGTCTGACATTGACGTTTGACGTTAACTGTCACTAATCAGTAGAAGCTGTCATCGGCGACAGCTGACAGCAGCCGTTAAATACGACATATTAGCGATGCGCCGTCAGATGCAATTAATTTGTGTTCTATTTATTTTTTTTGCGTCATTTATTACATTGGCTTCTGGTTGCCCCTTTTTTCGTTCTAATAGGTATTCATTTTTAATCTGCAGAATGCTAAGCTTCATAGCCCAGTTTTTTATGACTATGGTTCGTCTGAGTGTTTATAACACAACATAGAAGCATAATTTCCACATCTTATAGTGTTCGTACTTTTCGCGTTTCGCGCGCCGCGTTTATCATTTAATATCAAACGCATTATTGGAATACCTCAGCTCACCTAACAGTCTTAATGCAGAGGCAGACGCATCAGCTTGGTGACAATCGGACTCTGCAAAATTGGGTTATCCATTCATCATTTCAGCCGAAGGACGGCCACTGCTGGACCCTCCCCCAAGCACCGCCCCGCATCCATTACTTCTCATCAATTATTTCTTCTGCTTCTTCATCCATTTTCACCAGTTATGTCTTTCTGACTTTCAAACTTTGAACAATAATGCCTAGGATTTTGATACATGTGGTTTTTTTTGAATATTTGTTTTTTATAACTAGGTATGACTTTTTATTTATCACTTCTAACAATCGCGCCATTACACATAAGTTGTCAACTATTACAACAATACGTGGCTGAGTTCACAATACTCATAGATAAAACAACATACAACATTTTGGTGTATATCTGAACTGAACAAAATCAAATAAATGTGTGAAACAGAAACTTCAGATAGAATATAATGGAGCATTAATTTCAATCATTAACTGTTGTGTGACGTTTCGCCAACTTCCCACTAGGTTGACTCCCCCGGAGCACTGGTACAAGCGTGCGCACATGATGAAACAATGTGGAAACAAATGTTTGTGTAAAACAACATTTTTGTTTCCACGTTCTGTTTCATCAGTCAAGTTTATTAAAGGTTTTCAAGAAGAGCAACACAGTTGTCTAACTGATAAAAATACGAAACAATTCTTTCTTTTTCAAAACAATACATACTTAACAAAAGCCACGTTTACAAAAACATCTAAAAAATTCCGCTTTAATCTCTGCTAATCACAAAATGCATAAAACCGTGAACGTTCCATACAATCACAGATGTCACAGTCAACAGCCGAGACCTTTGACGCACGCGCTTTCAATCATTCTCGTTGAATTGAATGTCCAGCGTGCAGCCCGGCTCGAGGGAAAAATTGACGTCGTGAACGATAAAACCAGTAACGGAAATGACAATTCGTTGGGACTGACGGTGAAATGAACGAAAGGGTTAATTTTTCATATATATCGTTATTTGACGTTATTTGAAGTGACTTTCTCCAAATGCATCATGACTTAGGTTGATGTATGTAAAAGCAGTTCTTCCTTTATTCAAATATTTTTTAGTCCGTACTCTAAAAGTTCGAACCTATTATTTTATGACGGAAAGTGAATATTAACGAAAACATACCTACTGCTGCTAAACAAGTGTTTATTTATTTTTCTTACTTTTGTCTCGTTAAACTTAAAAGTGACATTTACTCGTGCATTTACATGTCAAAAGGTTGTCTCTATTTCAAAGTATGTTACTTTGCGTTGTAAGGTGCAGAAAATGTTTTATTTCATGTTTTATTTTTATATTATTATTTATTCAACTTGGTGCACTATAAAGGTACAAAGGAGTACAAGTAAAATAATCTAATCGTTTCTGATGTGGTGAAAATACATCTGGAAATCATTTTAGTTCAGTTGGTCCTTTTCACAATTAAGAAAATCGTGGTGTTTTAGAGCTGTTCGCTATTACATATTGTAACATATAATATGAAATAAGCACGTAATGATGTAACTTGAACATGTGTTTCTTATGGTTTCCATGCAAAAATTATCAACTCAATCCTCGGAAGGAAAAACATAATCAATGTGTTTTACAACATTTTCCTGTTTTTCCTTTCATGCTTTCGTGTTTTATTATGGCAATAAAACTAATTTAAGGCCATATCTGCAAGCGGAGGTAGCAATAAACATATTGGTTGTAAAATAGTTATCTCACTGTGGTGCGATCAGTACATCAAGTTTTATCCGAATTTCAGCCACAAACTAATTCGAATCAATCCAGTTAAATTATTTACTTGCTGAACAACCAATTAATCCGAACAACGGCAGCACCAGCTGACTTAGTTTATGTAGTTAATAGCAGGTGAAGACTCATCTTGTAAGCTTATTAATTTGTGCGGCGCACGGAATACTAATCTGTAGTGTAGATATTAGGTAGTATAATAATATATTATGCTAGAAAATTCTTGTGGGGTTTTGGAGGTCGAGAATTTGTATTAATCCAGATTATTAATTATCTGCATGTGTACCAAATTTCATCCAAATCCTATTCGTTGCGTAAAACTAATGATTGAAATACTATCATGAATTCATGCAAGCCTAGTACTTTTGTTAGGTAACTGCTCAGAAATTCTACACAACCGTCTTGTGAACAGAATACCGTCTTCTATGAATGAAACGTACTACCAGGATAAAAGGTATCCTTTGTGTTAAATCCAGGTTATAAGCTATCTGTGTGCCAAATTTCATCCAAATCCGTTGATCCGTTTTATCGTGAAAGTAAAACAGACTTACTTTCGCATTTACAATATTAGTTAGGAAGTTAGGATATATACACACATCAACACAGTCTAGGGATATTTTAAAAAAAGCGAATTACTATCAATGTGTTAATTATTTATATGACATGTATATATTTAAAAGATACGTTATTTAATATTCTACCATTTTTTAATAATGGTTAAGGTACTTCGATTAAAATTTCAGGATTTTATGGAAAAAAAATGAAGCATAGACGGAAACCGTATATGAATTAACTTTTAATTTATGAGTAAAAACTGAAAAAAATAAAATATAATTTTTGTTTATAAACTTGAAGTTAGTAGTCTGAGAAAGCGCCCATGATGTTCATAACACATCGGCAACGATTCGGCATGCTCAGAACAAGGTTGTCAATGTCTTGCTGCGGAATATTGTCCCATGTCCTTCTGAGGTGCGCAAAAAGTTGATCTTCTGTAGCCAGATTTTCAGGAACTTCCTTCAGAGCTCTTCTTTGCAGCATATCCCACGCATGCTCAATGGGATTTAGATCTGGCGATTGAGCAGGCCAGTCTAAGGCCCTAACATTGTGTGTATGTAACCAAGCTGCTACCGTTCTCGCCGTGTGTGCCCGGGCATTGTCGTGCATGAGCAGGAAATCTTGCCCCATTTGTGTTCTGTGGGGCAAGATTACGGGCTCCAGCACCTGTTGGACGTATCGTTCTGCCGTCATATTGCCCCGCACCCAAACGAGATCCGTCCGTCCTCCAAGACGAATTCCTGCCCAAACCATAATTGTTCCTCCTTGGTATGGGTGAACTTCCTGAGGGTTCTGAAGACGGCTCCATTGTCCAGGAACTCGCCAAACACGCGTCCTTCGTGAATCTGGATGGAAGCCGAACCTGGATTCATCCGTGAACAGCACATTGGGACCATTGCTCATGGCACTTGGTGTTCCACTCGGAGCCTTTGGACCAATTGAGTCGCCGTTGCATTTGGTTGAGCTCGCGCAGTAATTTGCAAAAATCGATCTTGTCTGGGGGTAGTGATGCGACTTGGCCCCCGGTGCCTCTCCGCTACTTCACCTGTGGTACGATAGCGTGTCCACAATCTTGAAATTACATTTTGGTGGGTCCCTATGGCCTCAGAAACATTACGCTGAACAGACCCAGCTTCCAGCATTCCCACAGCTCGTAACATCTCCGCCCTCGTCAAATGTTGGTGTTGCATGGCTACAATACCTCAATTTTAACTTTATCTTTCGTTTAAAAATGAAAAAAAACTGTAACTAAACGTAATTCGTATTGTTTTCTAAATTTCGCACAAATGAAAATTCCCTCTCCTACACATCAAGACATTTTTATGCCACCGAAACAAAAGAATTTTCAAAAATTTGAATTTGGAATTAGTCTGAGATAAATTACAAACAAATCGGTGTATAAATGAAAGATTACAATGCGGCCAGTACTTTTCGAGTTATTTAATTGAGTATGAAATATCCCTAGACCGTGTTGGTGTGTGTATATACCTATATATTTATTATAGGTATATAGTTAGGATCTTAGAATGAAGACATATTCCGTTCAGGTTTGTGTTTCAAAGAATTATCCTGAATGGTATTACAATAGAAAGCAGTGTGCAGTGGCGGTTTAGTTATGAGAACCTTAAGCTTCAACGAACTTTGTACGTGAAACTAATAAACAGTGGCATCCTTGTAAATTGTTAATTAAAGTCAGTATTCGGAATTTAGTCAGTTTATCGACGGCAAGTTGGTTGGTACGACTAACTAGTATGTGAGCAATTATTAGTTGTAGCGCATTAGTGAGCTAACTTGGCTAAAAGTCCATTATGCGAAACTAATTTGTGGTATGGGAAGATGAGAGGTCAAATTTGAATGACGTAAAACCCTTACTAATTCATTGCAATTTAACTCTTATCTCATGGTCATAAAGTATAAGTTAGAATGATTGCCGTGAGTTTGATAAAATTTTGGGCAATCATTCTGATGTCATAACTTACCTTACCGAGACGATTTACATTGCAATGACTTACTAATGGTTTTAGGTCGATCGTGAATATCTTTAGTGCATAGAACTAAGCTATAAACAGCACAGTAACAATTGTATCGTCACACCTGATTCTTTATGGATTTTATAATTTTACTTCTTTGAAACCTTCATAGGTATGGGTTGTAAGAAAGGTTAGGTTTTACCAATAACCACTAATCCCGAGAAAGAGCTGGCCTTCAACGGACTTCGAGAAACCTCGTCTTTCTTTCCTTTTTGTTTATAACATTAGCAATAAAACGGAGTCAATTTGAGGAAACTTGATTAACCATCTTAGTAGCAGCTTCTGTTGTACCCAATTGTAATGTTGATAGTAGGTACGCAACAATGCCGCTCGATTGAATGAAGAACATGATAAATATGTTGGCGCTGGGCTCACAGTGTTTCAGTATAGATATATCCATTGTTTTCAAAAAAGAAAAACGTGTGGCGAGCTGTTCATAGAAATAAATGTCAAGACATGGGTTGGACGAACAATAAGGTCTAGCAGAATACATTGGTCATCAATATAATTTCAGCAGACAGCCGCTGACCTAATTAAATTCTCGTGTTCCTGTTCCTCATCACAAAGGATTCTGTGAAAGACTGTGCTTTAAAAAAAGCTTTGTTGCCTTTTGTTCTTTATTCAAATAACAATTGCCACACAAACGCCAGAAAAAGAAAATGACTGATTCATTTTCCGTGTATTTCAGAATAATAATTTACAGTGGCATACAAATTCGTTTATTTTGTCAAGTGAAAAGCTTTTCAGGGACAAAATTATTTGTAGAACGAAAAATCGTTCTGGAGATAATGCCGGATATAAGGAATATGAGTTATGTTATGTGGGTATTTGTTGAAATTATTTATTTAATTAAAATCTATTATTGACATGTTTAAATAAATCACATTGTAGTAGTACTACTCATTCCAAAGAATTTCCCTAATTACACTTAGATACCAACAAGCTATCAGCTTTTTGAACAGTTTACTTTGGCACAATCGACTAAACGCGGCAAACCGCTCGCAAATTGTACGAAATTGTCGTGATGGGCTTTCTTTAAGTTTCAAGAACGTCAGAATATAAATTAAATGGTAATGACGGTCCCTATGCATTTCATTCCGTCTATTTCAGTAGTATAATGGTCAGTTTGGCAAAGTACCAAAATATAAAAAATTCTAAATTATTAAACTTGTTCCAAATACTGTCTCCATTCAAATCCGTTTCAATTCTTTATACTAATTGGATTGGTCTGCATTGCAATAAACTTCCTCGATTTTGAAAAAGGAAAATCTTTCAGTTTCTTATTTCGATCTTATTCAGACATACTGAGAAGGCTTTTGTTGCCAATTCACTCTCTTGGGACAATCCCACCGGACTGCAGACGAGAATCGTGTTCTATTTCAAAACGAATTTTATACTGAAACACATCTGCCTATAGAACTGGTAAATAAAGGATACATTTTTGTGTCCCGAATTTCAAATAAACTGAATACCATAAAACATTGTACGTTTTTGAATAGCGAACCAAATATAAACCCGTGTAGCGTGCAAATTGATATACCGACAGTTGGTGAAAACAAATGAGAAACAGCATAAAAAAAATAAAAACTTAATCTAAATTCTTTTACAGGACTCAAAGCGGAGACGAGACGAGAGGTGAAGAGATATGTTTTAAACAACCAATAGAATTTCGTTATTCACATATCTCGTCTCGACTCAGCTTCAGTGGATACCTCTGAGCAGAGATGTGTCATATTTGCATGGCGCGATCGAAGAGTAGTTTTGAGGTGTGCCTCGCCGAGATTGACCTGGGCGGCGGTACAAGGCGGAAGCCGCCCAGCCGTTAGCTTGCGAGGCACAGCTCACATCGAGCTGTGCCTCGCAAGCTAACGGCTGGGCGCAGCGGAGACGAGAAGAAATGTGACCAGCGTGCAGTGAGCGATCAACATCCAACGCTCGCTGCACACAGCTCTGCTCCGCTCTAGCCAGCACACATCTCCGCTCCAGTCTAGCTAGTACGCATCCGCACAGCTTCGGTGGATACACCCTAGCTGAAAGCATTTCTTCTCGCCTCCGCTTCGGACATCTCCCCACATCTCCGCTTTGGTGGAGTCCGGGTCTTAATCATTTTTCGCTTTTGAATTGTCATCACCATTGTCTTGTCGTTATTCCAGCTTATTTATTTCTTTATTGGTCAGTGCAACATGGCTTCTTCTTCCATAAATCTCTATTCAGTCGCCGTCTCAGTAGTCACTGCCTTTCCAGCCAAATCATTTATCACACAGTCCATAGCTATCATTTCTTTGTGAAGAACAACCTACTCTTATAGCCGTCCACATTCACACCCAAGATTTTCTTTATGGTTGAATTAAATAAAATGTGTGACAACCACGGTACCTACTGCATTCAATATTTCTATTTACACAGTTAAATAAAAAAAAATCTGCGTAACGAGATGCTGTTTGTATAACATTCTCACATACATTCCTGTTCGCAGCAGGAAAAGCTTTTGCAGTCGGACTTCGAACAAAGAATCCATTGACACAGGCTCAATGACGATATCTTCCGTCGTTATGGACATGTTCCTGGAAGGCCGCACTGCCCGGAATAGGCAATTAACATAAACCATCCTAAATGTTACGGTTAAGGGAGCAGTTGAGCGTTCATGTGATGTAGTTTACGCTTAATGTTCAAGTCTGGGTTTGCGGTGAGGTAACATATGGCCGCATATGTATAAATATAATTATTTCCATGCGGTACTAAGTTGGGTACATACTACACAACTTACCCATGAGGAAACAAATAACACTCACAAGCTATACGAAATGAAGGACAGTTCCATTGGTTTGGCCAAAACTATATCACCAAAGCCCCAAGCTATACATAAATGCGATGTTACTAAAGTTATCATCAGTTTACAGCAGTGATAGCCTAGTGGTGTGAACGTCGGACTGCGAAGTCATAGGTCTCGTGTTCGAACCGAGGGCACCTCTGACTTTTCGGATTCATGTGCGTATTGTATAATTATCACTTGTTTCAAAAACGGTGAAGGAAAACATCGTGAGGAAACCGGCATGCCTGAGAGATATTTCTCGACGGCATGTGAAGCCAAGTCAGAGGCCCATGGGCGGCATAAAAACTCTGACAGCAGGATAGTCACGAACCACACGAAAAAGAAAGAAAAGACAAGTTATATGTATGATAATCGTTATTCCTGAACGAAACAATCGACGTCATCAATAAGATATCTAATAAAAATATAATATCTCAGATTTATTTTCATCTCAGCACAGACTTAATGTCATCATGACAGATATCGAAATATTCAAATCTCAAAATAGGGTTGCAAACTCGCAACCTCTTTTGTTTTTATATGGTATTCTGTAGTATTGGCTTTTTTTGGGTAAAAAAACTATAATATGCCATAAAATATATAATTTTTTGTCAAGGAAATAATAGCATTCAGATTATACATTTTCAAAGTTGTCCAGTACGTTTTGTTTATTTTCAAGGATCAGAAACTTTTTCGTGATAAATTGCATCTTGGTAATCTTACGGAAAGTTGAAACAGCAGATGACGCTACCTAGGCACCATGTATTTTTTTTCGGCTTTTTCAGTTTGGTTTCGATTCCCAGGTCGGGCAAAGTTATATTGGGTTTTTCTATCTTAAATTTCTCAGTAGTACCCCGGAGTCTGGATTGGTGCCCGGTTGATGGTAATAGGCTCGCCCCTATAACTTAAACATAACTGGCGGAATGTGGGTATTGGTAACGCAAATAAACTTTATGTCTGACGGAATCCGTCTTATTCCAGAACACGATCTTTTACGATCTAAATAAAGTTTGTTTCTATTTACAACTTGTCACGCTCTGATTTGCGTTCAATGTCACGCGACCAATGGCTTTATTTGAACGCAATTATTTTACAAAAATATTAATTTCTATTTACAAAATGTTGATTTTTGTCATTTTTAGCTTTGAACCATTCTACAAAACAAAACACATATTAATATATTTTTCTTACTGTCAACTAACGTATTGAATTAAGAACCGAGAATTATAATCCGAGTGACAGTGTGCGACGTAGAGCCGCGCCACCACTGAAGTCCATTTGACGCGGCGCTCGTGTCTATGCCATTATATCACGTTGCATTAAAAAAATGTAGTTCCACAAGTTTCCACGGGCCTACTTCCGTGGCGCGCACTCTATGTACAAGTTTTATAGTTATAACGGAAAATTTACTTGGACACAATCGGTTCTATTGCAACGCTTGAATTTATAGTATTCACTTACAACTATTAAGTAACGACCAGTTTAACTCGGAACTCGGTCATCCTCCATTGTGTTTCTCGGGAAAGGTCTTGTTAGAGTCTTAATGGAGTTTATTCAATTGTTAAACTTTTGAAATCAGAGGCCATTCACCTGTTATTAAAATCGAATCAGCAAAATTCGGCAGTAAACTTGTCATTGCGAAACTTAGAACTTCCAATTTTATCTCATTTCTAATCATACACCTAAATGTTAAAACAAGATTTTTTAATGAAACAAGCTTTGTAAGAACAATTAACTTTCTTAATTGCGTAGATGGTCCAAGCAAATAAATAGGCACCATCCAATATAGACGGTTGTTCGATAACATTCATCAATAGCGCGGCTGTGTAAAGCCTACCCTTTCAATAGATGTCATCAGAGCAATCGATTGTTCAGCTGTCCCTACAGACTTCACTGGCGCTCCCATCGTAAAATGAGCTTTATTTGTCACACTTAGAGCATTTATTTCAATGTATCAAGCAGCAATATTGACTACTAACTGACTGCTTAAAGAAATTATCCACTGCAGTGACGTCTTCGTTTTATGTAGGTATTAAGAACTTGACAAAACATTTGGCACATGTTTACTTCTTCATGGTTCAGTCAGTTCTAAAGTAGCTTTTGACTGTTTATTTTGCGTTCCACACAACACAGCTCAATAACAACAACTTAGCTCATACCGCCACCAACAATCTCGCGTGTGCAAACAGTGTAATAAGCTAAAGAATGTTTGAAGCGAGACTCTGTGACGCAAATGCACCGACTGAGTTTACTAACTAATGTTATTTGAACACCTGTATGATTTCCGCATGAGCCTCAATCACTAGTGCAATGCTAATTGGCTGATTTTGCAAACATTATGCTTGTCATACTGGAGCGGCCTCGAACTTATACAAGCGCAGCTACTCGTATTTAATGCTAAACTTAATCTGCTTAGCCAAAAGTTTTTGGAATGAATATCGTAGAAACACAATTTGGCATTGGTGTTATTAATATTACAAACAAACATTCATATAAGCAATGGATGTTCACAAAAATGAATAAAACCCACCTTATTACGTACACGTGACTTGACCCGACTGTGTTTCCCTTCACATAAATCACCTGTAGAAATGACTGACGATGTAACAGTGAGATGACCCGTATAACGTATTCCAGTATTCCACGCTTCCCTACTTTTGATGTGCTATGATGTATAGTGCTCGCACGCGGCAAACGCGGCGCATGCGGTGCACGCTGATAGCTCACCGACGCCGACGCTAATAACAGTCGATTCCACTAAACTGACGAGTTCGAGAAATCGCGGCACTTGTCATGTTTTGTGATATTGTCATTATATGGTTTTCTACTAAGCCTTGCTTCCTACAGCTCTTTCGGGGAAACAGACAGCCTATTGGAAGAATTAAAAATGTATGGGTATTGTACTTACTTACGTAGTTTTTTTCCTGCAAAATGTTTTATTGAGACAAACATAATTAGTATCGGAGTCATCCTTATTTTCGTTGCCTTCAATAATGCCAAGCGTCTGTAATATTACTCAACCTTTTACCAAATTTTTCCTCAATTTACAAACAAGAACAGGATATCATAGTGTGGCATTGAATGACCGCGCGTGGCTGCAAGCCACACTACCCATTGGTTTTGGTGGGCTCGGCGTCTGCAAATTTTCTAGAGTAAGCTTACCGGCGTTCCTGTCCTCGGTTCACAGCATCGAAAATTGAACCACAAGAATCTTACCCGCTTCTCAGGTTGACTTTGAAGAACCGTGTTTGACTGATACGATGAACGCCTGGAAAGTGGCTTGTACGGATACGGAGCAGCTCGAGAACCCGTCTTCCTAGAGACAGTGGGATGAGCCGCTCAGGTTGGTACGGAATAACCTCATTAATACATCCACCAACACTGCTGAGCGTGCCCACCTATTGGCTGTGGGAGAGTGGGAATCGGGCCTCTGGCTTCAGGCACTACCTTCACCCAACAATGGCACTATGCTAGGTGACACCACTTTCCGGGTCGCTACAAGTCTGTGTTTGGGCGCTTCTTGCGGGGCTCTGCATCGCTGTCAGTGCGGTGAAGCAGTCGACCGCATCGGACAAAATGGCCTTTCCTGCAGCAAAAGCGCTGGTCGTTTGGCACGGCACGCAAGCATTAATGACATCATCCGACGGGCTGCCAGCTGTTTTAGAACCCAATGGCTTGGCACGCGACGATGGGAAGAAGCCAGACGGATGATCATAATACCTTTGAAGATGGGTAGGCCTTTGGTGTGAATGTAACCCGTGTTGACACCCTCGCGCCAACCCATCCTTCTAGCAAGGCGGGCTGTGCTGGGGCGGCTGCTGCAGGTGCAGAAAACCTCAAACGGCGCAAATATAACAACCGTATTGGTAGCTATATTTTTGAGCCGTTTGGGGTTGAAATATTAGGGCCGTGGGGTCTAAGTGCTCATCGAGTATTTTGGGGCATCGCCAAGCGGTTGCTCGTGAAAGCTTCTGAGTAAAATGTGAATTTCATTAAATGTAAATTTCTAGACTCACTTGGCGCAGATCCTTCACAACTTCTTTGCCAAAACTGCTGACTTGACGTATTCACTAGTAAAATAAAATCTGAATTTGATTTGAAACTTTGGACATTATTGTTAGCAATTCCAATTCTAAACATTTTAGGTGTAGTAGGTATTTCATTTTATATTTAGCTAGCGACCCGCCCCTGATTCGTACTGTTTTTGCGACTTAACTAAACATTGAAATTTCTTTATTATACATAAGTTTAATATTAAAATGAACATAAACCTTCCGGTTTGTTTAAAATATGATGGTGAAATTAAACCGGATTTGACAAAACTTTAAGAAAACCGCATCAAAATCCATTGCGTAGTTTAGTAGAACAAGACGGTTACACAGACAGACACGAATACCGACTTTAGTTTATAATATGTATAGAGATAGAAGTCTCAAGTTTGTTTTATTTTTATGGAAGAATGAACACATTTTGCTCTTGTTATTAATCAAAATGTGTTCAGTCTCTATCTGCAAGACTTCTGAACAACAAGTTAAATAGAACCAGCCTTTTCTCTTACTAACTAAAGACATTGTGATATAAAATATGAATTCTTATTCGTCTCATCAATATTCCCAAAACCATGAGATTTCTAATTTCCAAACTTCCCAGGAGCAAAACGAGACATTATGGAATAATTTTACATAATTATTGAACCAGGGTATCCGCATATGCAAGTAGGTATATTATATACGGATCCGCATTCGTCGTCTCTATTAGCTATTAGACAACTTTTTTAGCAATTTAAATAAGTACTTTATTTTAGTCATCTCGGGTAATGAAAATGTCGTCTTTCAATTCTTATTTCCTGCATTTTTTTTGTTCTACTAATGTTTTGTTATAGTTTAAATTCTTATGAATGTCTTAATTTTTTTATTCAATAATAATATTAAACAAAATTAAATAGAAAATATTAATGTTTCAGGTTGGTATTATAAAATAACAAAATCTACTTTTAGCACGATACTTTTATTTCATAGCATTTTTATAAGCCACAGAATTTGTAGCCCTTGAACGGTGGCTGTCTCATTAGTTATAACTTTTTCAACAAATTGGAACGACACGGAATTTCGGTACAAATGTAGCAAAAATACGAGATGAAAAAGTTATTTCATATTTATATTTGGTTTACCTAATAATATAAGATACGCGAATTGTTTCCAGGCATTAAGACGCAGATGCATGATATTGACCTTGAGTGGTTAGCTTGCGGGTTCTGTACTGAGCTCATTCAACGCGTCGTATGTCCAGCCAGAGCGCTGTCCCAAATTACACGCATTACTTATTTATTATATACAAAACAAAAAGTATTTTAATAAAACACGTATACTAAAAGATCAATAATTAAATTATCTTTTAAAATGGTGAAGGTTTCAGAAAAATACGCTTGATACATTTTGCGTGATTCTCAGTTTTTTATCCGCGTTAGACATAACTTTACAAATTAATTTAATTATGTAATAATTAACATAATTCAAAAGATTCCTATAATAAGTTATTAAAAAATACTCTAATTTACATATATTTTGCCCAAATCATTAACACTACTCGTTTAGCCGTGATCTTCAGTATAAAATCATTAAAAGTCGGCTATCGTCGCCTTAAGCCAAGAGATAACTCTGGCTTAAGGTGGCGATAGCCGACTTATGACAATATTTGCAGACAGTTGTGGTTCGTTATGTCTTACTGTGTTTCAAACAGTATCTAGTCTGTCTTATGCTATCAATACCAACTACACGCAATTTTTAAAATTAAGTTTACGTTCCTATTGAGTCCACCAGTAGGTATCGTGAATCTTCAAGATTTACGTAATAGGTACGAGAAAATAAAGGTTGTTTTCTACCAGCTCGGCCATAAAATCTAAGAAAACCTTCCGTCTTTATATTTTCTAGATTATATATTAGTTCTTTCTACAAGCAAAGTCCGAGAGAACCTAAACGCGTTAGTCTATTTCATCCTTTTAAATTACCAACTTCGTTTTTCACTGTAAATTGTATTATAAAAATAACATTCCATACAATTAAACTCAGAAGCAGAATATTTCCTCTTCTGGAAATCAAATCAAATCCATAATTTGTGGCTTCGTATTCAAATTACCAGTCACTTGTTTGTTCTATTATTTCATTTACTTTTTAACAAAACCGTCGCGAGACGTTTAAATAAATAATCTCTTTAGAATTATTTGCCACCTTGACGTCTCCCTAAACACGTACTTTGGCTGTAACATTTTATTTCGTTATTCATTTCTTGCTTTTATTTTCCTTGTCAGAGTTATGCCAGGTCTCGAGTTTATTCTTGCATAATTTGATATTTAATTTTGCTTGGCATACCTATTACCAGCTGTGTTACGGTTTGTTGGAAGCTTTTTTATTTTGTGTGACGTCGAGCAGACTACATTGGAACGAAAATAATTATGTAAATCTGGAAATATTTGATTTGATTGCGAATCATTTGATAAAACCTATAAAAGATATGGCAAGAATAACTGGTAATTTAATAATAACTCTTCGTACTTAAATAATATTACTAAGTAGACTAGGCAAAGGGGCATCAAAATCTGACCCGGCTATTTTGAGAAAAAAATACTTTTAGAATTTACAGAATTTACAAGGGCCTTAACCGTTGTTATGCAGGAAAACATTCATAGGAGACTGTATTTATCTTTTAAAATAATTGATAACTACACAGATAAAATGGTACAAATCGTACTGTAAAAATGGTACAGTCAGCTAGAAAAATGAAAATTCCTACGTTTTATTTTTATGGTGCCAATTGATGTCGTTTGGTGCCAATATAGAGGATTAAAAGATACTTCTAGATCAACTGACGTTCGAGGACTAGAAAATTCAAAAATAAAATATAACGACTTTTCACTTTCTAGCTAATTAACTGTCCTCGTTACTGAAAAAACCTTAACTATGTTCTTAACTTTATTATAAATTACGCTCATAACCGTTCGGTTATGGTCGAATAAAAGACCTTATAATGGTGAGCCGCACAATTTTCCGGCTGGGAGTCTTGATATTTTCCTTATCGTACCCTGACATGTTTGTGATCAAGGAGCCGCGAAAATATTGCAACTCACTTTGACAAGAAAATAAAACGTCAAAAGGTAAAGGCAACTTCAAATCCTTCGAGCCAGAGAACCTTTGATGATTAAAATTCGGTTAAAAATTAAATTCGTTTCGATTCGGTATCGAATATATCCACAGAAAGAGAAATGAATTCTAAATTCACCGAAACATCAGTAAGCCGAAACTCGTTTAGAAATCATAAAGCGTAATGTTAACTTAGCTTCCATGCGTGGATTTAAGAAAATACGGATTGAAAAAAAAAAACTTTTTTCGAACCTGGAGTACGATTAGCATAATACTAACCTCGGTTGCCTCTTCCTCTCCCTCTCCAGAGAATACAGACGTTAAATTACAAACGGAAAATCTAAATATAGGATGTTCAACTTTTTAAACAAGTAATGGCTATTTAACTTTCGGTTCCGCAGTGTGGTGCATGTGCATGGAGATTTATACTCCGTTGAATATTTTGTTATATATAATGCACAGTAGCTGTCTACTGAAATACCTACTTTCGGGATATTGAGAATGATGACATCAAGAAGTTTTTTCCCAACTACAGGGAGAGAAATCATATTTTTATTAAAAACTTTTTACATTAACATTAACGTACTGTTATAGGTCCTCACGCGTTTGGGTTTTTAAAAAAAAGAATTATTTACTTGAAGATGATTATATTAAGATTTATCATAGATATTATACAATTGAGGATAATAATACGCGAGAGACCCATGAGCAGGACCGTCTGCCAGGAAGGTTGTACGTGAACTGCCTACCACTACCATGACGTAAGTGTCAGTCATATCAATAATAAGTTGGTAGCGCCGACTAGGCGCTGATTCAGCGTCAGCCCCTACAGAGTTAGGGTATAACACCTCCCCCTTTAAGAAATAACTTCGGGGTTGTTACGAAGTTATGTAATTATTTATATGTAAGATCAAAGTATTCAGGTATTTTAAACTCTAGTTCTAATAGCTGGAAGGGAGGTTTCCTCAATATCGGAATTACTGTTTTCTGTATTAATTTTGCAAATTGATTTCGGTTTTGATGAGAAAGATACTTTAACTGGGGTTCTGCTGCCGGGTCGTATACATTTATAAACTTTAAAACATACAAATGATAATATAAGAATAGTAATTAACATAGTGATAATAGAGTAATGCATCCCATATTTTAAGATGTGTGGTTTACTGTCAAGGACGTTGTCGATATCACTTAATTGTTTTAGAAAGATATGTTTATTAAACTTCAGATCATCTAGATCAGTGTTTAATAGTTTAATAGGGGATACATTATTGATTGATTGGTTTAATCTCATTACATTACAGCAAGTGTCATTTAATAAGTTAAAGTCAGGAAAAGCAATGGGTGTAGATATGTTTAATGCGGTATATTTCGGTATTAAAGTAGTTCCCTTACAGTAACCTATGCAGTTTTTAGGGATTGTAAGTATTCCGGTACCTAAGACATTGATTTCTAATATTTTTGAGTTTCGGCACTCTATTGAAACTCTATTAGACACTGACTGTATGTAAATCCATTTATTATTTTCTATGGGTTTCCACATATCTAAGTTACCATAAATAAATCTAGTTTCACAATGTTTTGGAGTTTCACTGATCACTTTTGACATATATTCACTTTCACAAATAGGTCTGATGTCTGACGCATACACGATTGTTATGTCGCACACGTATTTTCCCGCAGTGATGATTTTGCAATTTTCCAAATCGTTTAAAGTGCTGTATTGAGTTTTGTCTTTGGTCATTGCAATGTATTTGGAGCTAGGTAGAATTAAACTAAAAGTATTAGGTTTACTTAAATTGTGAGGAGTAGGCAAAGCAATGTTATGAAATAGTACATATTCCTTGATGGACACTAAGGGTATTTGTAATACGAAAAATATCTTATTATTAATATAATAACTAACTACTCTCGATACATTCAAGATTAAATGAATAGAACTTAAATCTAAATTAACAGGTAGTTTCAAGTCATTAGGTAAATGTTGATAGTTATCGGCAAGCTCCCGGAACAATTGTTGTGACGTAATCATTGATGGGTGTAGAATATTTTGATTACTAAATAAGACCGCGTTTGTTGTGTCTTCGAGTTGGAATGACATGGTTAAGATTGATACTTCTAGATTATTAAGTATATGGACAATTTCTAATCGTAGCAATAATTCATTTGTTTCATTAGTTACATTTAATAGATTGGTCGAGAGTTTGTCGATAGCTTCGTTTAGGTGGACCTCATTAATTTTAATTTTATTAATGGTATTATTAAATGATGAAATTGTTGATGTGGTTAATAAAATATTCTCCTTCATTAATGAGATCAACTTCTTTTCATTATTTTGTAGTACATTTATAGCGTCATTGAACCTAAGACCATCGTTTTCGTCCAGATTACCAAATATTTGTTTAATCAGAGTACCTAGTCCTCCTACCCAAGCACGTTTTGACCGTTTTTCTAGTAAATGTGAAATAGATACAAATTCTTTGTACATGTCGCTGTAGCGGGCATTTAAGGGTTCTATTATGTTATTGCAACTATTTTCTATGAGACCAATTCTTTTACATAGAAGTTTAGTAGTATTAAGAGCGGAGTTTATATTTTCAATATGCGGACCTATGTGTGAGATATCTATGGGCATCACGACGTTCAGCAGTCCATTGCTGATTTTCACTGTGCCGAGGTAATCGAGATAGAGGCCAGGACTTGATTTTATCTGCTGGACATAGTAGTCCTGTTGGTTTCGAGCCTGACTCGGAGTTCTGTAAATTAATAACTATGTTAAATGAATATAATATGAGTGTTTATAAGGTAACTTACCTAACTATATGTATGTATTAATATTTAACTTTAGACCTATAACTATTTAAGATATTACGAGCTACTTCTGACATCAGCTGGCTTCACCTCATCAAAATGATGGGTGACATGACGCCGATTAATAAGCAAGATAAGTGTGTTATTACTATTAACCTTTACTATTTTATAAGGACCTTTCCAGAGAGGAGAGAGAGCCTTACGTAGTCTCAAATGATTTTTGAGATACACGAATTCGCCGACTTTATAAGTGACAGCTCGAGTATGATTGTCATAGTAAGACTTTGAGGATACCTTGGATTTCCTCATGAAATCTAATGCTTTTCCTCGTGAATGTTTTAGTCGGTTCTGTAACATACGGACATACTCTGGGTAAGTAGCTCCTGGGGATTCATCATAAATAGAATTAGGAATGTACGGTTTACTACCAAACATTAGCTCATAAGGTGTAAAGTGAGTTGTGGAATGAACAGCAGTATTGTAAGCGAGCATGGCTGTGTATATATAACGAGGCCAATTTGATTGCCCTTCGTTAGTATAGGACTTGAGGTATTCCTTAAGGGTTGAATGGCTTCGTTCCAGGGCGCCTTGGGTTTGTAGATGGTAGGGTGAGGACCACAGATTTTTTATTTTAAGGAACTCACATGTTTTTTTGAAGAGATCTGACGTGAAGTTGGTACCCTGGTCGGTTAGAATCATTTTGGGGATGCCAAATATGGATATATAATGAAGCAGACACTCGCTTGTTTCTTCTGCTGTAGTGCTACGAATAGGATATGCGGAGGAGAACTTGGTAAGGTCATCTTGGATTGTTAATATAAATTTTAATTTTGCAGGACCTGCTTCAGGGAGTGGACCTACGACGTCCAGTGCAATTCGTTGACACGGTTCAGTAGAAGTGCTGGTAATTTGCATAGGGGCACGATTGATTTTTCTAAGTGCTTTATTTTCTTGGCACGACTTACATTGTTTTACATAATATATGTTTCTATATCGCTACGCATACCTTTCCAATAATACATTTGTTTTATCCTGTTATACATTCGTGATGAACCTAAATGACCTGCTATGGGGATATCATGGTTATCGTGCAGGATCTTTTTAATTTCAGTTGGAGCAGGATATATAATATTATTATGAAATATATTGATTTTAATTTGGGTGTCGTGGAAAAGGTAAGTAAGGATATTATAAACTTTAATAAATGAATGTTTTTCAAACGGATTTTTAAAATCTGATATGCCGATTTCATCAACGTTTCCAAATATTATTAATTCATTTCTTATTCTTTTCAGGGTTTCGAAAATTTCCGGATAGGAGGCTTCGTCAAAATAATGGACTTTGGTAAACAACAAATAATATAATTTATTATTAGTTTCTATTTTCAAGGACGAGAAAAGTTCTTTCTCGGAATTATGTGTTCCAGTGCTAATTTCAGGGTCAATCAATATATCTTGGACATATGGGTTAGATTCGTCTAGATCAATAGACGTGGGAACTAGGATTACCTTTGCAGGGCATTTTAAAAGGCTTTCATTATGTTCTTCAATTTCGGTATTAAATGATTTATCTTTATTATTCATAGATTTCAGGAACATGGGATAATCATCGACAGGGGCATTTGGACTAGCACTTGTGGACGGTCTAGGACTATGACTTAGTTGTGGATTAGAAGTTGTTGATTCATCCAGTACAGGATTATGTAATGTAATTGTTTCATTCTCAATTTCTTCTCTGATGGTGTCTGGGATGTTAGAAGGTAAGTTTATATCGGGTAACGGCAAGAGATCTTCGCTTGGATCGAGAAGATTAGGAGAAGTTTGGATATCTGCATGAGGATTGAACGAAGGTGGGTCTATTAGTAAATCTATTAAGTCTCTATCTGGTTCTTGGGTGGATTCTTCTTCACCAAGAGGGTTTGAAGTTACGGAATCAGTTTGTTGGACAGGATTTACCGGAAAACGAGATAAGGCGTCAGCATTAACGTTAACCTTTCCCTTTTTATACTGGATATCATATTCAAATTCCTCTAATTTTAAGCGCCAGCGAACAAGTCTAGATCCAGGGTCTTTACAATTAAATAGCCATTGCAATGGTCTATGGTCTGTAAGTATTTTAAACCGATGACCGTAGAGATATGGTCTGAATGTTTTGGTGCCAAAGATAATGGCAAGGCATTCTTTTTCCCGTGACGCTATAATTGCACTCTGCTTTGTTAAGTGTGCGGGATGCATATGCAATAGGGCGGTCTTGTCCTACTGGGCCTTGGGATAGAATTGCGGATATGGCGTAATTTGAAGCGTCACAGGTAAGAAGGAAGGGTTGTGTAAAGTCTGGATATGCGAGGACTGGAGCGGAAACGAGCTTAGATTTTAAGGATTCGAAAGCAAGTTGTTGTTCATTCTGCCATTCAAAGGTGACGTCCTTTTTTAACAAAGAGGTTAATGGTTTAGCCAACATGGCAAAGTCGGGTATAAACCTTCTATAATAAGATACTAAACCTAGGAAGGACTTTATATCTTTCGGAGATCGAGGGACTGGATACTCTGTTACCGCACGAATTTTATCGGGATTTGGTTTGACGCCGTCTTCGTTGATAATGTGTCCTAAGTAAGCTACTTCTTTGCGAAAGAATTCGCACTTTTCTGGTTGTAACTTTAAATTGAATTTACGGAGTTTGTCGAATACGGCTGTCAGGTTATCAACGTGTGAATTTAGGTCGTATGAGTAGATCACAATGTCATCCAAGTAAACAAAACATTTTGTACCTTGTAGACCCGTAAGGCAATTATTCATTAGTCTTTGGAAGGTGGAAGGCGCATTTTTTAATCCGAACGGCATTCGTGTAAACTGGAAGTGACCTTGAGGTACGGAAAACGCAGTTTTGGGTGCATCATCAGGAGAGATTAAAATTTGATGGAAACCGGAAGTGAGGTCCAAGGTCGTGAAGTATTTACTACTTCCTAATTGATCAAGGATCTCGGATATTTGTGGTATAGGATATGTTTCGCCAATGGTGATGTCGTTCAATTTCCTATAATCGATTACTATTCTCCATTTACGTTGCCCTTGAGAGTCTGCTTTTTTGGGAACTATCCAAATTGGCGAACTCCAGGGTGAGGATGACGGCTCTATAATATTTTGACTCAACATTTTATTGACTTGAGTTTCGACTTCCTTCTTATGACATTCCGGAAATCGATACGACTTTGTATGAATTGGGATATCGCTACTTGTTTTGATCTGATGATTTAGGGCTGTAGTGTGAGATAATTGGTCATCTGGTAAATGAAAAATATCAGAATATTGAGAACAAAGTTCTGTGAGAGCTTCAGACTCTTCTTGATTCAGATGATCAATTCGTAACGAATTTAAAACTTGTGAGGTTCGACTGGATATTTCTTGATTGTTCATGCTGACCTGAAGGGCAGCATGTAAAGGTTTGATTTCAAGTTTTAGATTGGGATTAATTTTTATAAACGACAATGAGGTATTAGCTATCGTTAGATTGACACGAAGGTTATCTTTGACCTTTACGATGCAATTAGAAATTAGGACATATTTTGATAGATGTTGATCCATAATGATACCTTCTTTTAAATCGGTATCCTGTATTGAACACTCGATAACGGTTTCAGTACGTGGCGGGATAATATAAAATGGGTCGTGGAAGTGTAGTTTAACTTCGGATTCTCCCATTTTGAGGGTATCGGTCGTGTAATCAATTTTGCCGCCAAAAAAGGTCAAAAAGTCTGACCCTATGATACCATCATAGGGTAAGCTTATGTCCTTAATAACATGAAATCGGAAAGGTGTGATTTTATTGTCATTTAATTTTAAGTTTAATTTGAAATGGCCTTCGGTTAGAGTCGGTTCATCACCGGGATCAATACCCTTAAGTTTAATTGGTTCCTTTACTAGTTGTAGATTTTCCTGGATACTGGATAGTTTTAATAGACATATGACAGACCCTGAATCTACTAGTAAAGATAAAGGTGTATCCGACACTTGTGAATTTAAAAAGACATATGGTAAAAACTTTTTAGATGTGTCTAAATTTACTTCATATATTTTAAGTTCCTTTCCAGGTTCGCAATTGGATTGTTGATTAAGACTTTCCTTATGGGGCTGGTTACCCTGCGGCGTGGTCTTATTTTTGGAAAGACTGTGAGTTTGGGGCTGGTTACCCTGTCCGTTAGTCTTAATATTAAAGGGATTCAGACCTTCCTTATGGGGCTGGTTACCCTGCGGTGTGGTCTTATTTTTGGATTGACTGTGAGTTTGGGGCTGGTTACCCTGTCCGTTAGTCTTAATATTAAAGGGATTTAGACCTTCCTTATGGGGCTGGTTACCCTGTGGCGTGGTCCTATGTATTAGTTTTTGTTGTTGGGTGCCGATACTTATGTTTCGTCCCGTGCGGCACCCTCGCGAGACTCCATCTCGTTTAAATCATTGGAATCATGAGCATAGGGTAAAAAGGAATCATCCGCGAGTCCATCGTCGGATGTTTCGCGGATATGGTTGATTTTATTATTATTATTATTCCGAATATTATTATTCGGTTTGAATTGGAATTTGTTATTATAGAATTCACGTTTTTTACAATCTTTTAATTCATGACCAGCAGTTTTACAATACCGGCAAAACAGTGCATCGGTTTTATTTGGGTTTGACGTAGTGGATTGTGTGTAGGAGCTTAGTTTTGAAGGCCCCGGTTTTGGTTTGTTATTACTGACGAACTTTTGTTCAACCTGTGGACGCTTATATAGACTTTGTTGAATTCGTTCTTCTGAAATCGCTAAATTAATGGCTTCATTTAATGTTTTGGGAGATCTACACCTCACAATGTTTGATATACGGGGATGTAACCCCATAAGAAAGTGATGGAGGGCTAAGTCCTCCATAGCTGCGGTACGACCGGGTAATTCCTTTGCCTTAGTAGTGGATAAGGATATTTCGGTTAACAGTTGTGAGAGGCAGGTTTCCACACGAAGCGAAAATTGGCTAACATTATCTTGCGGGCTTTGCCTGCTCTCCTGAAGATCGGTGAGAAGGTGAGCATAATGTTTTCGCTCACTAAATTGTGCTTTTAAGAATTCTCTGAGTTGTTCCCATGACACGAATTCTTTTATGGAGCAGGCAATTTCCGCTTTTCCACCCAACTGGCTGAGAATATATTTAAAAAGGATTGGTCTCTGTGGTTCTGATGCAAGGTCATACGCGTTGTTACAATTTATAATAAATGAGTTTACAGTTTCCCGGTTGCCGTCAAATGATTTGACGAATTTAAACAAAGTATTTAAGTCTAGTTCGGCCATTGTGCCACGTGCTAAAGTAGCCCTTGTAACCCTGGGACTAGAAGATTTGACAGGTGATTTCTCGGTGTCACTTCGGAACTGTTCTGAAGTTGGGATATCAAGTTTTAGTTTACTATCCTCTGTTTTAGGAACTGTTGGCATAATTAAGTTATTTAACCATAAATGAAGGAAAACGGGTCACAGGTAGTATAAGTTCTTACAATGGTAATTACAGTAAATTATTCTAGTTAATAAGTCATAAGATAACCTTGTATAGAGTGTTAAATACTATCTCAGCTTTAGACTAAACAATGACCAAAGACTCACAGTACTAGAAGTGCGTGGGCGATGGATGTTATGGCGAACAGGAACATTCCGTTGCGATAAGCCGCGTCTCTGCGGCTGGATTTTGAGTCGCTAGGATCTTGAATGATGTGGTCAATTAATTGGTATTGACCTCGGCTTCGGATGCAGGATTAAATTTGCAGGAGTAGCACGGCGACGCGATGCTCAGGACAGTTGACGGTAGATAGTCACTTATTTAACGTTTTCAGGGCACATCAGGATATAGTTCACGTTCACTACACACTTGGTTTTGCAGGATATATTAAGCACACTGAATACCCACACTGGCGATACACTGACTGGTACACTGGTAATGTTTTAAGGACACTGGGGATTTTCGTATCCCACCGCTGCCACCAATTTGTTATAGGTCCTCACGCGTTTGGGTTTTAAAAAAAAAGAATTATTTACTTGAAGATGATTATATTAAGATTTATCATAGATATTATACAATTGAGGATAATAATACGCGAGAGACCCATGAGCAGGACCGTCTGCCAGGAAGGTTGTACGTGAACTGCCTACCACTACCATGACGTAAGTGTCAGTCATATCAATAATAAGTTGGTAGCGCCCGCCGACTAGGCGCTGATTCAGCGTCAGCCCCTACAGAGTTAGGGTATAACAGTACTTACCTTAAACCCTTTGAGTTAGTGTAGAAATAATAGTGGCAATAACACGTCATGAAAAAAGAGTTTTTATTATTATGTCAGACTCTAAGAAAGTGAAACGGACTTGTGTAAAATTCAAAAATTCAAAATTCAAAATATTTTATTTCACATAAACCTACAAGGGCACTTATGAAACGACAGAAGCTAGGTGCACGGTTCCAATTGGTCGTCTCCTATGGAGAAGAGCCGGCAAGAAACTCCACGGTTACTCTTTTAAAAGTAAATGGTTTTTTTATTTGAACAATGTTTTCAAATTACAGTGTTAATAGGTATGAGAGGACAGTGAAGGCCTATCAACAAGTAAGTAAAGTGCAATAAACACTATTCTAAGTTTTAAAATAATTACTACGTAAAGAATTAAGCTAGATTAAAATTGCTAATTAGTCTTAAAGGATAGATTGTAATTGATTATAAAGAACCTGGTTCTTTCTATTAAAGCATAAAATAAAATCAAAAAAAAATTATGTACCTGGACCTACACTCGCACAAAACTCTCGCAGGACATTCATTATCAAATTTGAATGACGTAAAACCAACGACGAAGTAAGTGATTGCGATGTATCTTTTATCTCATTGTAGTAAAGTAAATATAAGCCGATCAAACTCACGGTAATCATTCTAAATTATACCTTACCTTACCGAGATTATCTAAAGTAAATACATCTTTTATGGGGTACTGTGTTAAATGTTACAACAAAATACCTTGTGATATGTTACAATTAAATGAAATAAAATTTAAAACTCATATTAAAAGTACACTTTCTTAACAAGCATATTATTACAAATTAGAGGATTATATCCAAGATAAGAATGCTAGGAAACATGCTAGTTTTGCTCCATAGGACAATTTAGAGTCTAGAAAAAATCAAACTGGTTGTTAATTTAATTGTATAATTTATTATTTTTTATTATATTGATTTTACATCCTGTGATTATTTGAACTAACACACTGACTTATTAGTATTACTTGTTAAAATTTTAGAAATATCGTATATTTTACAATGTTTGTAAATATGTGAGCACCATGCATCTATATCATAATTAATTTATCCGTCATTGCTTCATTTTTAATTCTTTTTACCTATTGTGGTATGGTAATTTTATTCCAGGTGCATCGTCTTCACATATAATGTATACAAACTATTGTGAAAACATTTAAAAAAAGTAACGGTGGAGTTTCTTGCCCATTCTTCTCGACACGAAAACTACCTTTTGGAAGGGACGACTAGAATCAATTCAATTTTTTGTAAATTTTGACGTTTATAAGTGCCTTTTATGTGCCATTTACGTTACATTGCAATGGCTTACTAATTAATAGTTTTACGTCGATCGTCTTTTGTCATCAACATTTATCTCCAAGCATCAAAGTCCATTTTAGACAGCAATCATGGACACACTCGAGTCGCGATAATTAAGCAATAAATTAGGAGGTATAAATGAATGCTCATATATAAATTCAGAGGAATACGCATTTTGTTAAAAAAGCGACGACTGTCTTTAGTAGACACTCAGTCTGCTGAATCACTCTCTTTGATGAGTTGGGATAAAACCAACGGCTATTTGTTTTGTCTCTATTGTTACCACAATTCGGTATTATGAGTATCAATAAACATGTTTCATACTTTATATTTATTTAGTGTAACTAATTACGTAGTATTGTTGTGCAAAATCCATTACATTGTTATCATTAATCATTAAAAAAAAAAGGTTATCCACATTAGAAACAGATGAATTTCATACAGTTTTGCGGTCATCGTTATGTGTATTTTGAATCATAATTAACGTAATTAAACGTGATTGATACTGTTTGTTCAAGTATTTGACTAAATTATAATTTTCTATTCAAAAGCCTGCTTTTTGGTCTTTATTTCAGTATTCGCTTTTCATTCTGAATTGACAATATAAATTCGAGTAATTTGATAAGAGACTGCCTTATTGGTCTAGTGTTCGCAAGCGCTACTGCTAAACATTAGGTCCTGGGTTCGACTCTCAGATCGGGCAAAGTGTTATTATGTTTTTTTCAATAGCCGTAACAGGAATTTAATTATTTCAGTAGCAGTCCGGAGTTTGGATTTGTGCCTGGTTGATGGCAATAGGCTCACCCTCTATTACATGGGACTACACTACATAACTGGCGAAATGTGAGTGTACTATAAGTACACCTCTGCCTAGCCCTTCGGGAATTACAGGCGTGATGTTATGTTGTTCATGTTTGCTTTTTAAAACTGTTACAACTAACAGATATCATCACTCTCATTCAGTCTCAAGTCTACTTTCCTATTGCGCGACCTAATATCAAGGACATTGTATTACTCCGTAAGTCTGTTGAAACAAGTTATAAACTGCTCCATATAAACTTAAGTTAAAATTAAAATAATTTAAATTTGCTGTAAGTAGTTCAGGTTTGATGTGATTATATTTAGAACTGCTGTTACTATATTTTACCGCTTCGTGAAACTTAAAGAAGTACGGGTTGGGGATTAGAGCGTGGTAGTTAACAATAACATTCTTGTTTCAGGTAATGTGGCTATCATGGACACTATTCCTACCATAACACGCTCGCAGTACAATAAGTAAATAGGTAATATGGTTTGAACTGGCAGTAAGTAAGGCGAAGCTGGCTAAGTATCGACCAATTCTCCCTTCTTCACCCTCTCAATTGATGTGAGTGAGAGAGAGTGAGATGAGTCAAGAAAATATTCATAATAATCCTAACAAACATTATAAATGCGAAATTGAGTTTGTTTATTTGTTGCGCTTTCACGCCAAAACGGCAAAATGGATTTGTATGAAATTTAGCGCACGGGTAGACCTGGAATAGGACATAGGATACTTTTTTATCTCAATAGTACGTTCCCGTGGGATAATTTCCGACATGCGCGCGGGCGAAGCCGCTGGCAAAAGGTAGTATGTTACCATTTAGGTTCACAGGAGCTCTCCCTAATATGCCCTAATAATAACGTAACCCATTCGTCCTACTTACCATAAAATAAACATAAAAAGCCATCATTGAGTCACGTCTGTTACACCTCGCTATGCATAATTCTGTTTCCTTCAGGTACATGTTTTTAGGAAGACATAACTTACCGACTGTACTAACCGGTGCCTCGCCTGTAACATGCACTTCCTCAAAAACCTACTTTGTTTTTCAGTTTATTTATTTTTGGAGTACATTTTATGGAACTCTTGAAACAAGCCGCATAATGTAAATAGCCTAAAATTTTTACTATTCAAGCCCTAAAAAGGCTGAATTAATAAATCGTAGACGTTGTAGTAAGATGGTTTAGTTTACTGTTGCAGCAGCTGCTTGAGTGTCTTTACTTTCATATCATATTTATCTACTATACTACTCAAGAATGGAGGAAATATCTGGAAATATTTAAAGCATTTTGAACCTATGTAGGATAGTCACAACAAACTTCACGTAATATCAATTAATAATACCAAGCCGTTGCTCATGAAGCGACTCTCGTTTTCATGAATTTCTCTCGCGTTGCCTGCGTTTATATCCAACTTGCAACAATGATACTTTCTTACGAACGCATGAAAATAAGAGTTTAAAAAGTGTCATCAAACATTTTTAATGGATGTCGAAATAAAAGTAATTTCTCAAATGTTAGTTTTGCTCGTGAATACAGCATATTCAAAAACGAAATTCGTGGTCAATATTATTGCTAACCGCCCATTTGCTTTTATTATTACTAACAAACTTTCAAACCATAATAATACAATAATTATGAATTGCGATCAGATAATGAACAAAGCCCCTTAGTCAAATTCTTTAAAGAATGTAAATCTCCGTCGTATGATTAATCCAGGAAAGCAGTTTAATATCGCTGTTAAAAAACTCTTACAAGTGGAATTATTTCCGCGCGATGAAACGTTCTGTATCAAATGGGTTTTTAAAACGGTTTAACCCAGCAGATAAAATATTTTAAGTCTTTGTATAATTCTGGAGAATATAATTAAATTTTTGAGAAACTTTCTTCTCTGACGATCGAGGAGTGACAAGTATTGAATTTTTTAAACTGTTTATAGTTTTTTTTTTAAGTTAGGTTAGAAAAAATCATAATCAGAAGTTGGGTTAAATAATCCTTTGATAAAACAGAACATAAAGAAAACGCTTTATTCCAATAACCAGGAAGGTATTAGCGAGTTTAGAGAATGTTTTGCTATAAAAAAACTTTTGATTGCGTAATACAGGATTTTTATCCGGATTCTCAAGCGAATAGTGCTCTGGGAATTATCTTAGAACGCAGCACCCGACCGGACTACGAGTAGAAGGAAATGTAAGCAAATTTTAAAAATGCTTATTTTGGTAAGATGTTTTTTCCTCATATCGATTCGGATAAATCAGATTTTATAAAACATCTAACATATTCAATATAAAACTAATTATCGAAATATTGAGTCGCCGTTGGCTACGAGATGTTTGTGCTACGACAGCGTAGCTCAAGTAACGTCCGCGTAGACCCACTACCTACGCCGCGCCGTAGCGACGGTACAAAGCATAAATGCAAGTATTCGTTCAAACTATCATTTAAAACATTTATAACCATTAAGGCAAGTCGTAAGCCTATTAAGACGTAGATATATGCCAGTCACCTTGAGTGGCTAGCTTGCGTATTCTGTACTGAGCTCACGCAACGCGTCGTACGTCCAGCCAGTAATGGGACTCGCCTATCAAGGAGCGCTGTCCCAAAACGCATTATTAATTTATAAATAATAAATTAATAATACTTCTAATAAAATAATGCGTAATAAAACACGTATACTAAAATATCAATAATTAAATTAACTTTAAAATGGTAAAGGTTTCAGAAAAATACGCACGATAGATTTTGCGCGATTCTCAGTTTTTTATCCGCGTTAGACATAGCTTTACAAAATAATTTCAGTATGTAATATAAAAATAATCTTAAATATTCATACATTAAGTTGATATGAAAATGCTCTTATATAACATATATTTTTTCCAAATAATTCACACTACTTCTTTAGACGTGATCTTCAGTATTAAATCATTAAAAGTCGGTCATCGTCGTCTTAAGTCGTCAGTACAACCCGTCAGCTCGTTACTTAATGTTTCAAATATTTACCTTTTAATTATGTACATGGTATTGTGTGTACTGCCCTGAGGGAACCCCTGTTATTTAATATGTTCCACCGTTTTAGTAGTATCATGTTGTTATGTGATACATTATTCAGAATGTTAAGAGCATTAGCCGCTCTGATCCCTACATACCTAGCCGGCCTGACTATGTCGAGAAGTCGACTAAATATCCGCTGCAAAAACTTACGTGCTTATAAACTAGCATTTATATTTACCATACTTAAGTAGCTCAACGTTAAAAACATGTAGTTATAAAAGCTATTCCGTGGCGAGTGTCGTCTCTTTGATCTCCGGCCGCCTCGAGCGACTCGGAGCCGCTCACACTCGCAGCACTGAGACGCGGCGCAAACGATACCTGGAACAAATTGTGTCGCATAACTTAAATAACTTCTTTAAAAAACTTTGAAATCAGGCATTCTTGGGAAATATTAACGTCAACACTGAAAACTTTAAAATATTCTAACATTGAACCGCATCTCGTTACGCTAAATGCTAATTCTAACTTAGATAAGAAAAACGTTGAGCAGTATAATGAGGTCACGGCCTCACTCCGTGTTGAAGCACCAAGGTCAGTTCTGTGACTTAAAGAAAGCTCTACCGGTGTGACTGCTACTTTAGATACATTCATTCCTTAATTGGTGCTACTCTTTGAAGAACAGTTAAGTTTTACTTACGAATAACCATTTGGCAATCATAGGAGTTATGTTTAGATCCAGGAGAAAACCGGGAGAGTTGCCTAGGCAGGAGAGAAGCTCCACATCGACTAAATCGTAAATGTATGTGTAATGGGAAAACAATGTTATTGTTTTGAACCATTATTAAAAGCGCCATTATCTCCTAATTGATCTGAAAGCATAATATTAAAAAAAACGATCGCGAATTATTATCGGCTCACAGAGTGAGAAAACAACTAGTTTATTATAACCTTGAACATATTTTTTTTGTACAAACGGATTTCTGGAGCGTTCCGCACTGCGGTACCTATAGTTGCTACATCATTATTCTGTCAGAACAAAATTGATTACAAGCAACTATGTATTACAATACAGTAAAGGTAATTTCACAACAGTATGAACATAATGTGCGGGAACAGTAGGTGTTGTGTCATGTGTGGCGTGACAGTTGATTAACTTTTTGTCTCTTTTATGCTCGTAAAATAGCCTGGTTATAAACTCTCGTATACGCGACCATAAACATGACTATAATAGGATACTATATTTATCATAGTCGGTGAACAGTGATTATTATTGTTATTTACAATTCAAACACAGTCTCGAACTACAATTCCTGTTCGTTCTCTGCAAACATATTGAGACAGTAATTATTCTTATTATTCTATGCACATTGCACACAGCTTTCGACATTAAACAAACATTACGGGTGAAAATAAATAGGAAAATATACCAAGGAAGTGTATCATAAAAACTTATATAGACAGTTTCCATAGAAGATCAACGCCACATCTTATTCCGGTAGATATTACATTTTCTCAAACATGCTTGGAAAATCGAGCATTATTTTGAAACCTTCTTCGAGATAAATCGAAATTGCGATTGCGCCCGGCCGGCAATGTTTGTATGAAAATCCATATCTGTCGTGTTTAGCGCCCAAATAAATTATTATGAAAACTCATATCTGCCGTGTTATTTAAAAATGGAACGAACTTTTTACTTCAACATATGGCAACCAAGGAGGTAACTTATCAAAGATTTTATTTAAATTTTGATTTGGATTTTAAAGTAAAGAAGAAACAAATGAACATATTGGCGCGTGAAAAATGATTGCTGTGCGTCATTGATTCTGGAATAAATTTACTTAGTTTGAATTTCCGCGCATTATTTTAGAAAAGTGCAATACAAGCTTTTGCCGCAACCAGGCATTGATGGACTCACGAATGTGTTTTCACAATCGTCCATCAATGCCCATGTTGAAGGCCGCGACTGTAATGTACTATAGTGCAGGTAAGTTTCACGATGGTTTTAATTTTTGACCTGACCACCTGACCTTAATTATATCTTTGGAAGAACATAATTACTATACATAAATATACAAAGCAACATTGTCAACGTAAAAAAGAACACAAATATCAAACTTCAATCTCTGTAACAAACTCGTCTACAATATTATCATCAAGATTTTAAACGACAGCAGCCTCTTTCTTCTAACCTACTACTGGTCAAAACAGAAGTTTTGATATTCAAAACATTCAAATCCCTAAACTTCTAAATAAAACAGTCGCAGTGTCCATGCTGTGTGACACTTCTGACACTGAAGTTCAGCGTCCCTGCGTCGCTGAGAGCAGCATGCATTATTCACCACCCACCAGCGCACCAGCTCCCATCTGTAGCCTCTTATAGCTCATCTGAACCCGCTTAAGCCTCGTCTACAAACGTAGGAACGCGTTACATTTCTAATTCCATCTCCGCGTACGCTATTTACTTGTACAGTTTCGTTTGATTTTGAATCGGATTTGAATGTATTACAGGAAACGTTTTTATTAGTTACGAGAACTCGAAATTGCGGTAGCGAGCATTATTGCTTACTTGAAATGTGGTTTTTGTAAAATAAATAATTAAAATATTGTGCTACGCAAACGGTTGACATTGCCTTATACTGCCATTTGCGGCATGATTCATAGATAAGGCTACTTTCAAAAACTTTTGTTTAAAAAAATTGGAGTCACACATAATCTGTACGATTTTTTCTTTACTTAAAAATGATTTTACTTAGTTAATAATGACGTGTGACTCCGGTTATACGAAAACCGAAAATCGTCGATATCTTCTTTATACCTTTTTAGTTGGCGTTTTGTCGTAGTTGAGTTTTAGTTTTTATTACTTTCTTTTTTACACGGGGTACCTTATAACCACGTCGCGCATGCGGGTAGCTCGTGTATCGAAACCATAGTCGACGCCAAGACTTTTGCCATTGAACATTTTTTATCACTTACTATACTTATTTGCCACGAGTTGTCCTCAAGCCCGCAGAACACGTCCGATCTAATAGTCGGATCGTACATTCGCTTCGGAAACAGCATCAATGCGATACCGGTTTTATTGCCCATTTGTTTGCTTGTAGTTTTTCGTCCATATTTTTTGACACGTTCAAATCACTGACTAAGTAGAGATGCTCTATCATACGTTTATGCTGATAGCTCTGAAATAACTCGATCTATACTTTAAACTATAACTAATGAAAGGCACTGAGAAAAGAACAATAACATTTCTAGCCCATCCGTACTTCATTTCTAGAATTCTGCGTTAAAAGAAAAATCCTATTGTAAGTTGTCTTAGCTATAGGGAGGCAACCGTCCAGTCGACCAACCTTTTTGATAAGTTTTTGCCTCCAATTTCCTGTCGCTCCAATGTCGTTGCTAAAACAACTAAATCCTATAGCAGTTTTCTTGAACTTTCTGGTTCGATCCTCGATATAAGGCGATGTGTTTGGCGCGCTTCCAACTAACACACATATAACTTGCACACGAGCACTGGATTCTCTTCTCGATCACATAAATAACTAGGACAGTAACAGTAATATTCTTACATTACAGTCCGCATCGTGTGTTTAAATTATAAAGCGCTGTAATGGACGGAATCTAACGTTGAAGTGGCTACGTTCATACGTTATGTTGTAATACTTAGCTGACAACTAGAAATAATGAATGTTGTACTAGTAAGTTTGGCTAAGAGTCGATAGCAAGCCGGAAAATATTGCGCACTCAGACTTCTTATTTTACTTTTCTTGAACCAACATCAATGAGGGGCACACGATCAAATTAAGGTCTTCGGGATCTCTAGTACTTACACCCTGAAGCAGTCAAATATAACGTTTATTATTTTTATTTTTCGGAATTGATTGCAATCATTGGCGCGGAAATTAATTTTTAATAAACGTAATTGAATAAATTCACTATTTAGTAAATGTTCTTAAAATATACCCTAAGCCGGAAAGGGTCGGTATTTGTAAATTAATACTCCATTGATCGTCCTCCATGATACCCGGAGCTTCGGTAATCAACAGATGGCAGGTAAATGGAAATTCCCTTCCAGCCACGTCTGAATTAATTCAATAAGTTGGAACTTAATTGAATGCCCTTAAAACTCTTCTCTGTAATTACCTTTCTTTGTACATTTGTTACATTTCTTTGTAACTTTTTACGGAAATAAAAAAAGTTGTCTAAGGATAAGGAAAGGAAAGGAAAACTGCGAAGTTATAAGTGGAATGAATTTCGCCTGATAGCTTGAATGGTGTAGAAGGTAACGTAGTATTATCCATCTGGGTAAATGCTTCTCCAGGTCGCGGTACTGGTTTTCACTTAGTTGTGACTTGTTCATCCAATCCGAAAAACAAATGACGGTACCCAGATATTAATCGTAATGTTCTTGCTCTACAACAAACCTCCCTCTTCATGTCGTGTGCACTCAGCAGTAGGTATTAAGCTTATCTGCAATTACTACTGAGATGCTTGTCTCTGTTGCTAGGTAATCTTCTGTCCCATCTCAGGTCATTAGGACCTCACTGTTCGCAGGGTGAGGTTGCAGTTTGTTGGGCATTTACCGGTAATAAACATAATATAACCACGTGTATTACTATCAATCAATCTACCTAGCCTTTTCCCAACTATGTTATGGTCGGCTTCCAGGGACACGGTGGAGCATACGGTGCAGGTCTGCCCGGCTTGGGCAGAGCATCGCCGTGTCCTCGTGGGGGCGATCGGTGGCGGGGATCTCTCGCATCCGGCTCTGATCCAGGTCATGGTACGGAGTGAGAGGGCATGGGAGGCCGTCACCTCCTTCTACGAAGCAGTAATGCTCGCGAAGGAGGAGGTGGAACGCGTGAGGGAGAGGCAAATTTCGCGCCCTCCGCAGAAGGTGCCCTGAGCGTCGGGAATCGCAGGCCGATTCCCGGCCGCCGTAGGCGCGGGCTTGCGGACGATGAGCTATGGGAAGCTCATCGTCCGATAATGACCAGGCCTGGGTTGACGGCGCGTTGTGTTTCACGCACGCTTCAAAGAGATGTCAGCATAACTGACGGGGTCCGACAGGACCGATGCCTGCCAGGGTTGCGGGAAAGTCCGATACCGATACCGATAGATACCGTGGCCCCTGGCAACGTACAGGCAACTGAAGGAACACGGTTGGGTTCAGGATCAGTAAGTCTGACACGCCCCCCAGTGGGAGAAGTTATTTGATAATTTCCCAACCAAAAAAAAGGGTCGGCTTCCAGTCTAACCGGAGGCAGTTGAATAGTATTTATCCACGTGTTATGTTAAAGAAATATCATTTGTCTGATAAATAAAACCTCTACGGCCGTAGGAATCGGCTGGATGCGTTTCCGTATCCAGCCGATTCTTGCGGCCGTAAATTTCACACAGAACTGGTTGAAGTTGCGGTGCAGCATTGAACGTCTTTCAGCTGAAATGTTGATGATGATGATAAATAAAAAATCTACACAACCTAGAAAAAAATCCAATCAGATTTTTATGACATCTTAACTAACTTTTTGTTCTACCTTACAACAAGGAAAAACCTCATTCTTGTGCAGAAAGAGGATGTAAATTGTTATAATAAAATCCTATCGCTTTTGTGCTTTTAGTGTTTGTCTCATGTATTCTAGGAACGTGCACAGTGCCTATTTGCAACCTCCTATAAATTTCACATTTATTTCCCATCTGGCATAAAATACCTTTGCTGTTGAAAACCTAGCGTTAGATACGATATTTTTTGTGCAAGCTTTAAATAATCTGTACTGGCAGTTAGGACGCAAGTGGGATTTGCTATTCGCGTGGAATATTTAGGCCTTTTACTGGTAAAAAGTGGTCTGCGGTTATGTTTGTTCGTTTTAAAGCGAGCCGCTCTTCTATTTGAGCTCTAAAGAAAAAAGGTGTAGGTATAGTATAAATATCAGCGTCAGAGACCTCCGACATAAGTTACGTAATATTAGGTATTATGCCTTTACATTTTCATATGGCGACTTAGACCATCATGGCCACTATTTAACTCGGTACAAATATGATGGTGCCTCTAAAGGATTTCAAAATAGCCAATCACCAATGGAACTATCTTGCTAGAGGGACGTCAATTACGACACAATATGTTAAGGAGCTTCGGAGAAATACTTTGAATAAGCTTGTTGCCTCTATTGAAGTAGAGGAGTGAACGAAACTAAAAGGTAACAACCAATACAGGTATATAAACTCGAGGCGAAACTACTTACTTATAAATGTACTTCAGTAAATGAGTCCAAAGCGCTGAACAACAATACTCTAGACTCAGATATTCTTAAAATGAAATGTTGTTAATTCACACAACAAGTTTCATGAAACAATTTAAATCAATTTTCTGGTAGTATTGCACCGTTTTCTCTGAGGAGAAATTGTGTTTAAGTTATTTAAAGTTAACTGTATTCATTTTTCTTAATTGTTAAACGCTTTTGGTAATTTTAACAAACGATGACAAATAAAATTATCGCAAGCTAAAGCAGGTATGATTCCGAACAACGCTGCACGTGGCAGTGCTGTCGAGCTTGGAATGTAATCTTATATAAACCTATAGAAATGTATGCGGACCAGTAGTGACGCGGCATTCATGAGTTTTATTTTATCATGGACTTATTATACAAACAGGACGAAGCTCTCCGAAAATCGTATCATACAAAAATGAACCATAAGCCTTGAATCTTAGGTTTACTTTTGCTATGTTATCTTAGCCGATGTAAAACGAGTCGAGAGGGATAGCCGAGCTGAGGTTTGTACCTTTTTCTCAATTGCCAAAAGATAAAAATGTTAAAGATGGTAGAAACATGGGTAGAAAATATTTCACCAACTACAAGTATAATTAGTAACATATAGATTTTTTTAGCTTTTAGATTAGTTTTAAATAATTTTATTTATAGTTTTACAATCTTTACATAAAGTAAATAATTATATTTAAGTAAATTCATCAAAATAATATGATTGTTTGTTAGGTATCATAAAATTACTCTGGTAACACTGAAATCTGACATCAATGGTGTCATGGCGTTCAGTTTTTTTGCGAAGACGCTTGACGCATTTTACGTTCACTATTTCTCAAGTTCAATATTATAAGTAACTTAATGTTAATATTTTTGTACTGTAACAACAATTTGAAATCACTTAGTGTCGACCAAACTCAATTTTTTTCATAACGAATTTTCCTAAGATCCAACGCTTATGGTTAATTTTTGTATGATACGATTTTCGGAGAGCTCAGTCCTGTTTGTATAATAAGTCCATGATAAAACCATTTCACGAATGAACACAAACTTGAATGAATGAACGAAATCTCATTTTTATGTCAATTTTATTATCTATTTAAGGACCTAGCTATGATCACGCCATCTACAATAATTAGTTTTGTCCGCAGCTACCTTACCCATTGAATATCTCATGCTATGCTAACTGCTAAGATGAATATCTCAGATCTGAAAGCACTATCGTGTTCGGCTTAAGAAGCACATCTGCATATTTATACTACCTACCTACGTATGTAGCTACAGTTTGCTGTCTCTTCGTCTAGAATTCCGCAGAATACCACACCATAACCTATTTCCAGCTCGTGCCCAATGTTAATGTTGTAGCGAGATCTTAAGACACACAAATGTTTTAAGAACGTGTAAAATATTTATAGAAATATAAATTGCCTACTGATATTTCTTTGTTTCACCACGCAAGACGATATTTTTAAGGTTCATATAATATTCAAACCGACGCTGTAGACCGCCGCACCGCGTCTGTTGTTGTGCCGCTGAGAGCAAACACTTTTAGTGAAAGAAATAATCTGGGACCGCCGGTATAAATAAAACAGTTACATTATCCTTCCAAAAGTTACTGCTGACAAAATAAGGTGAGATAAGAATAGTTTCTGCGTAGGTACCTACATAAACCCGGCTAGGTATTAGTACAAACAAAAGTTACTCAAAACTGTGAGCTTAGTACCTAGTAACTCTGACCTTCTTTTATAGCGACCTTTTGTCCTGAATTCGTGTGTAACAAAGCAAATACAGCTGAAAATTATAAAACCTTGGGGATAAAAGAAAAACAATCTTGTAAAAGTACCCTTTTTTTCGTATACAGCAAAATGCGAAGAAATAATTTTGAAAAAGAGCAGTAGGAATTCCATATGATAAAGTTCAGAACGTAAATCCTCTCACGCTATGAGCGGTCACCGTGACGGACTTGTTGCGAGTTGCGGTGTGTCCCCGGACCGCAGTATACCCGCAGACTTATTCTTGACTTAGACTTGAGGGATTCTGCTTCAACTGCATCAAAGTCTGGGTTAAATAGGTTTATCGTTTTGACCAGACTCGCACAATATTGTGTGTTTTCATATAAAGTTCATCTGCAGAAGACTACGGCAAAAAGGCTTTATCGCACATACTAAATCTCTTCAAATAACTACTTAATTGTATTAAAACATACTCTAGGAATATAATTGTTTTCTTATGGTAATTAAACAGGTTTATCCCTGGGCAATTATGCCGGCCGTCCGTCCGCACACTAAAGCCTCATAATTAAAGGCAGCGTTTGCTCAAACCACACAACTCACTGAATATTGAATGCGCTCAGTGCTCAGCGAATTATTTCTCATTTTCTAACCTCAGGGGAAGGCCAATTTGGACCTATGTGCCTATTGAGATAATTATACCTACTAATGTGCCTGTAAACAAAACCACTTTGTAAAGAGGTAGTTTCACGCCAACTGAATTTCCACCAAAAAGGTTAGTCAGCATTAATTATTAACAAGGGAACACAACCTGAGTTCTTTACGTTCCTCCGTAATGAGAATCCAATTTAAATGTATAGCTAAGAAAGTCTTCCTTCAGTAGGTATGTAGATACCTACTGAAGGAAGATTTCTTAGACTAACGAACGAAGTGCCATTCTTATTGATAGCTTGATAAAATCAGCAAATGAGGAAAGTTCTGTGTAAAACTTATTAGTTGAATAAATGCATTATCTCAATTCTATCTGCTGCTCGGACACTGAACGTGACTCTTGTTTACAATGCAGAACGAATGCAGTCTCAATAACTTCGTCCGACTTTACTGAAATTACTGTCGAGTTAAAGTTTGTGTTCAAAATTGTGTACAGGGCTTTACATGAACGAGAAACGAGGCTTTATTAAAGTTTTCCCGTGATAAAAAGCTTGACGGAGCACAAACCTGCACATGTTCGAATTTCAAAAGTTCAAATTTGCTTTCATTTATTTTTGCTGGTCATTTCACTAGAACGCTTAGTTTTGTTATTTTAAATATTATTGATTGGACAAAGGAATATTATATTCCTTTGTTCAGTTACTCGTATAAGATTTTAAAATGACGACGGGAAATTGATTATAGGGAAAGAAAAATAGGAATATATATTATAACAATGAAGGCGTCTAACGATGAGTATGCTAAATATTATTGGGACGAAGCTCCTATAACGCACGTAACGCTCTGCACACGTGGCGAATGAGAGATTGAGCGAAAAAGGTGTAACATTTTGACCGTCACGACACTTTTGCCTATAGTTTTTTATCATTTAGTTACTCTCAAATGTTGTTAATTTATTTTAATTGTGCCTGTTATTTAATACATATTATACAGCGAAATGAACATCGTTCCAACCGGGTGTCCCACGAGTGCCCGTGACACTACACATCTCGACATCTTTTAAAATTAGTTTTTGATGAATAATTCTACTGGTTATGAAGTCTGACACTTGTTTTTTACACGGATAAGGTGGTACCGTGTGTGTGTCTGTATTGTTGTCACATTTTCGAGTGACACGCCTGGCAGCTAACCAAACTAGGGGTTTAGGCCGCGTGCATTTTGGACACGAATTTGTATCGTACGTAAACGTACGACCGTGGTCGTAGGAATTGAGTGCGCACACTGAATACGTTTTTCTACGTCAAATAGGTAGTGTTTCGGTGATATCGCATCGCATCGTTGAACACACGCAAAATCCCAACAAGTTAGGATTGTTTTCGGATGTCAGAACTACACGTACGTATACGTACGACTAACTCGCACTCAGTCTGCGCGGTCCCTTAGCACTTGGAAGGTTGGGATCGTTCATGCGTGTTCGTATGTGTTCGCACGAGTAAAATTCGTTCGAAAGCGCATCCAAAGTGCGCACGGCGTGCGGGCACACAACCAGCACGCTAGTTGAAGTGCAAACTTGAGAGGCTCGGGACAAAACTGCGAATATACTCAATCATTCACTAACTTGGCGAGTCGAGGGTTTGAACTTGTAGATTTGTTGTGAAAAGTGTAATGAAGTGAATTTACAGTCATTGCCTTAATATTCAGTGTGTAAAGTTAACCTATATTCTTGCAACTGTTCTTTTGGCATTTAGTTTCTTCTTTCTCCATACAAATATAATGGTTGTACGTTGTTTTATAGTGAATAGTTTTATAAAATTTCGTTTCACATAAAAACAATCTTATATTTTCGTTGCATAGAAAAATCAGAATACTTACTTTGAAGATCTACAAGCATGCAGCATGCAAGCGAGCATGCAACATGAAGCAGGCATGGTTCCTGTCACGGCTCCGGCGCTGCGCCACGCCAGTTTATCGTCGCAGATGGTATTAACGCTCACCGCCGCGTTAAAACCACCTGCTCCTCAGCTCGCGGGCCACCTCGCCCGCCCGCCTACGCAGATTTAAATTACACTCTAGGGGTAGGGCAGACACGTCGGTTTTGAAGCGATTCTTTTCTGTCAATAACTTTTGTAGCACAACATATTTATTATGAAAGACAGTATTTTATTATTTAATAATGTATTTCTTAAACGCTTAAATAAAATTAGTCTTAGTAAGTAGTAAGATATTTATTTATAAAATTATGGATAGCATAACGTCTATTTTTATAAATTTTCGTTAAAATAAATACCATGGATAAACACCGACAAACAATATTCGTTAAAAAATAATTCTACTGTTTGATAAGTTTGTTAAACAAAAAAATGTGTTTAAAAATTCATTGAATTGTGTTTCTGTGAAATATGTTTCATTCAATTAAATAGTCTTTGAAACAATAACATTCGAAATAAAAATACAAGGACCAAATATTACACGAAACATTTTCTGGGAAACGAAATTCTATAAAATTTCTGTCTGCGAAACAAGGGGACGACCAATATAATAACAGAATTGGATATTTCGATATTTCGGTGTACGATAATAAATATGAGATGTTTCTACTTAATCTTGACGTATTAGTCGGTGTCAATTTACTTCGCTAACATTATTAATAAGCTTTCAGTTTGCAAAAGGGGATAACAGAAATAATTCATGGTCTGGAGATTTGCCAATTCTTTTTCGTAATTCCTGTTCTTCGTGTAGACTCCAGCGCGGAGGAGGCTGACGAATATCTTCATAAATAATTCGACAGGGCGTTTCTTTGATGTATGTCTCCTTTTTGTTCAATTTAAAATGAGGCTGCCAAATAAGAAATAATTGTTACGCTGACCTTTAACCGAAATGTGTTCGAGCATATCTGGATCTTTATTTTCATAATTATGAATATGGATGAATATAAAATAATGAATATATAAGAGCTCTCTATGTTTTGAATCTCTTTGATTTTTGTATGAATATTCAAACAAATATTACTAACGTGTTGGCATTGTTGGATATCCCTTATAAATATCATATTTGATACCAAAGGTACGAACATGAACTTTAAAAAAAAATGCTAACATAGACCGCTCTAATTTTTTGGTAGAGATAGGAATATAATACCTTACTGGGAATAAATAATTATGACGACCATTATCATTTTACTAGGTATATTTTTCTACCAGGTTTAAAATTGTGTTTTTTTTCCAGGTTCAGAGTCCAGTGCTGGTGGTGGAGCTCAACCTGAACAGACTAGAGGGCACACAGCTCAGGGCGCTGGGTCTGCTGGCCGTGTACGGGTTCAACGTGACATATGAGGTGCGAGGAGCAGCGCTGTCACCGGGACCCACTTCATGCAGCGCCATCGAGTGCAGACTGCTGGGGCACTGCTACGCCAGGCGAGATTATCAGTAAGTTATAATAGTGGCACAAAATTATCAATTTAATTAAGAAATCTTTATTTTCTTTAATGTAATGATGGAACTCACTGTTATCTAAAACCGCTGTCATTTACAATCATTTTATATTATATTCCTGAAAAAGGGCGAGCAGAAAAGACAATTTTTTAATTTCAAATGGAGGACAGTTTTGGTTGGAAACCCGTTAGTTCAGGGAATAAAGCGTGGAGTGCAAGCGAGAACAAAACGGCTGCCAAAGTCACTGATAATATATATTGAAATTCATTCTCTGTTTGTGAATTCTAGTTTACACAGCAAAAAACCTCGCTTTCATTATAAAATACCGTGGCAGATATTTCCGTGCGATTATTCACAATATTTATTTATAACTCCACAATATTTTTCGCATCGCAGGGAGTTTTACTGCTCATGTTTCGAGGGTTACTCCGGAGCGGACTGCGGAGAGGGTCCGCTGTGTCCGAGAACCTCCAACATGTGTAAGAATGGCGGCACCTGCAGGTGAGTCAACACGTAACCCTCCAGTTTGCCAGCGTTGCGTACATATTCACCCCTGTGTTTCTAGGACTGTCATTCAGTTCATGTTGTTCGAATAACCATGTTTATTGTATAAAGTTTTATTGCTGCAATGTATTTATAAGAGAACGCAACGTTAAATATTACAGCAACAGAGCACAATGTGTAGAAAAACAAATTTCATTTTCTTCAGTACCTACTACATACCTACAGATCCGGTTTTTTATTTCATGAGTCACATCTGTATGTAAGGATCACATATCCGTTTGATTTAATTCCGCTTTTTGCGTCGTGTATCCTCAATTTCGTTAGTTTTTTGTTCAAGAACAAAAAAGGGTTCAAATTGAACTATTATAAACTTAAGTTCGTGGTTTTGACGATTTCTGGCACATTTATCAATGTGGACAGAAGTTTTGTAACTGAGTGTTTGCTGTTACAGGAGTGTACGTCAACTCGATAAAAAATTCTCATAAAATAGCACGATATATATATATATATATATATATATATATATATAATATATATATTTTTTTAACGAAAATTTCTTACATATAATATCTTATAACTAATTAATTAATAAAATAGCAAAACTATATACAAACTTAACTAAAACTATTGAAAAACTAAAATATAGCATCGAAAAATTCATCCGCATCGCTGTCGACTGGTAATGTACCCAAAACACTGGCCGCATTGCCACGTTGTGTGGCAATGCTTAGCCTCTACCTAAGTTAAAAACCAGCCCTTGGGTCACGGGAAGTGTCAAATAGCTGTTTTGATATTTCATTGAAGAGGCCGTGAGCATTCGGACCCTACGGCCCGAGGGTTTCAACCCCAAACGGCTCGAAATTATAATTACCTGTAAGGTTATTATAGTTATGCCGCTTGAGGTTTTCTGCAGCCGCAGCGGCAGCACCAGCACAGCACGCCGAGCCAGGAAGATGGGATGGCGCAAGAGTGTCGACACAGGTTGCATCCCACACTAAAAGCCTACCCACCTTCCATGGAGATAAAGACATGCCTTCCGGTCTCTTGCCATCGTCGCGTGCCAAACCATTGGGTTCTAATATAGCTGGAACGCCGGCGGTAACAAGAGCTCGTCGGATGATGTCGTTAATGTTCGCGTGCCGCGCTAAGCGACCCGCACTTCGGCTGCAATACAGGCCGTGATGTCCGAGGCGGTTGATAACTTTGCCACAGTGACAGCGATGAGGAGAACAACAAGGAGCTCCTAGATAGGGAAGCAGTATTATATATATATTGTGCTATTTTGTAATATATATATATATATTCGCATTGTACAGAAATCCTATACAATACGAGATCAGCATAAACTGCAAATGTATAGCTTGACGTGTAGCCGTGTGTACCAGCTATATAAAATATGTATCGACAGACAGATGGGCCCGGCCGCCGTCGGCTGTATCTGTGCGTCGGGATACACGGGCGACCTGTGCGAGGCGCAGCTAGCATCACCTGGTGAGAAATTATTTAATTATATGATTTTATTTTCTAGCTTTTTGAGCTCGCTAAAAACAGCATTACACCCATAAAGTAGGTTCTTCCTTGTACTAATTCTATAACCTATCGTTTAAAATCCGTGTAGGTACACCATGAACACACTGGCCTATCTAATACAGTATGTAGACTTGTTATACTAAATTGTTAGCAATTTCGCTAATAACATAAACAAAATTAACAATCCTCTTGCAACCTTACGTCAATGTTTACATCTTATGACCTCAAATAATATCTTGCGATTCATCATCATTACGAAGCCGCTTCCAAATAACGAGGCGTTTTCAGGAAATTAATTAGGATTACAAAGAAATGAAAAGCTTTTCTGCCAGAATAACAGTAGAGAATGTTTCGACTGCTGAACATCTTATCTGCCTTATTTCATCATGTTTGTTTTTTTGTCTTATGAATCTTATAGTAATAATTGTCTTTGACATACCTTTTTTTCTGTTGGGAAATCCTTGTGGATACCCTCCGTCTTGGGAAAATAGAGTAAACTGTGGTTACCTGTAATTGAGTGTGCATTTTTATTATTGTAAAAGATAATTGTAATGTATCTCGTTGATAATCCTTAAATAAATAAATAAATAAATAGAGGGTCATATCGGACTCTTATCGACTAAAACCCCGCTGTTACTACTACTACCATGTGTCGGAGCCCCGGGAGATACTTGTATATTCACCGCACCCTCGACTGGTATACTCACCATGCCTAACGGGCCCCATCAACAAATGCGGCCGATCTCCAACCGCACGTCCTCCCATAAAGACGCGCATGGGACACTGCGTGCTACCTCTTTGGGTCTGACTGTTCGGGTGACGACACAGCCTCAATTTCGCCGCCCACAGGCCCCTCCTTATGGTGGCCGGAGATCGTTAAGTGCTCTTTGACGCCCAGCTGCTCTTCTGGTGCGGGTGGAGTGAGTGGTATGCTCTATCCCTCTCCGTCGCCTCCTTTGCATGCCTAACCTCCTCGCAAAAAGAGGTGACAGCATCCCACGTCTTTTCGCTTTCGACCATGGACTGAACCTCGGCCGGAACCGAGAGATCACCCGCACGAAGTGTCGTGACGAGGGTACAACGCTGTTGGGCCCAAGCTGAGCACTTCTCCAATGTATGTTGCGCCGTGTCCTCAGAGCAGTCTACATAATGTAACAAGCGGGCATCCGCTCCCCAATTTATGCCACGCAGGTACTCTCAAAATATCCGTGTCCAGTGAGCACCTGTGCCAGCCGAAAATTGAGGGCACCATGCTGCCTCTCCAGGCATTCCTCCACAACAGGCCTTACCACCACTATTGTGGCGAGCCCTTGTCTTTGACTTACCTAAACTATCAGTGACAGAATTCAAAAAGACAATAAAGCTGACAAATAAGCTCCCAACCAAACCGTCTCCCCATTAAAGTATAGACCAAGTTTTTTATTCATAACTGAGGTTAAAACTTGTAATAACGTCTGCCACGTTAATGTTATTTGTGTTAATTTTGTTCTAGAATGTGGTATAGAAGAATGTGCAGAAGTTTGTAAGAAAGGAACAGCTTGTGACTGTAACCCGAAGGATACAGACTTCTGTAAGTATTTACATTAATCGATAATGCTAGGAAGCAATAATAAATTCATCTAGCTGCTATGAAATAGTATCTAAACGGTCTATGTTTATAGCATCAGCCAGATTTGAAACAAAACTGGAAGTAATGGACCAAGCAGGTGTAAACATATCTCAAGAAATCATAAAACAGGTATACACTGAGAAATTAAACAATAACAGAACAATATATTCTAGAGAGAAAAAATAATTAATAACAATTACTATTTTACATACTTCTTTCAGTTAACAAGCTATTTAAAGGCGTTAAACATAACAATAGAAGATGAAATAGAAATTCTAAACATAAGGTAAGTTTATTTTTACTAAACAAGCACAACAGGCACATGAGATACATCTCGTGTCGTGATAGTATATGTATGGTCTGTGTATGTGTCAGTGCCGTGTCGGAGGGCGGCGCGCGCGGTGTGTGGGTGCGCGTGTGGGGCGCACGGCGAGAAGCGGGCGCACTGCGCGCGGCACTGGTGCGCATACGCACACAGCACGTGCGTCTGCGTACCGACTCGCTGCACTTCTACATGCAGCCTGCGCTTAGTCTACAAGTGAGTATATGCCATAGCTCGGTCTCCGTAAATTCATCATCATCTGGACCGCCTTTTGTAGGATCTCGAGCTCATACAAAACATAACTTTAATGTGACTTAAGAACGCAACTATTATCCTAACTAATATTATAAATGCGAAAGTTAGTTTGTTTGTTTATTATGCTTTCACACTAAAAAGGCTAAACAGATTTGGATGAAATTTGGCACACGGGTATACCATGATCTGGATTAGGACATAAGATACTTTTTATCTCAGTAGCACTTACCTGTGGGATAATTTCTGACACGCACGCGCTCGAAGCCACTGGCAAAAGCTAGTAATAAATAAACCGTAATGATTAAAACGGTAACTGATTAATCTGAGATCAAAATATAATATCTTGAAACAACGTCAATGGCTCATGGTGCCACAAGTTTAGTTATTATACTTTACAAAACGCTACACGCTCCCCGAACGGGATGATGAGGTGAAAAAATTAGAAAGCTGATGAAAATTACACTATATGGTATTCCGGTCTGTTCCGGTTTTTGATGACGTATTATTTTCTTATTAAAAATAAAACTTATTGAATTACCCAAAATCGTTTGTTGAAGTATGTTGCACGCTCACAGGTTCTAATCAAAAACTTAACCGACCTAGGAACCTAGGTATGAAATAAAGAACAAAAGCCTCCACGAACTATTAGTTCTACATTTAGCTTTATCTTAATTAAATATGTGTTTGCGGTCACCCTTAATTTAATTATTTTTAGAAGGAGTTCTTTCCGTCTCCCTGATCGCACCTGTGTCAGGAATAAATACGATACTAGACACCACTAGGGACCGGTTGTTAGACATACATATATTTTCGGTATTATTTTTTTCATATTTATATGCCAAAGTAGGGCAAAGTTTGGTTCAAAGTAAGCGTATAACTTTAACTATTCTTGAAATAGCATGGTAAGTTATATTTAAAGTTTGTAGAGAGTATAGCGTATACCTGCCTACATTTTCGTTAGCTGTGCTACTTAAAGATGGAGGAAGATGTTAAGCGTGAAGGCTGGCTGCTTTAAGACAGTCATCGTCTCGACTACCTACGACGTTTCCTAGATCATAACGTGGTATTCTAAAATCTAAAAGACTTAGCCCTTTCTTTATGATGCTCATTGTTGAGCACACCCTAATACCAATACCTGCTAATTCCCATGTTTATATGACTGCATCATGCGTTAGTACAATTACCGACGCCGCACTCATTTTATTCAAACCGAAAATTTTAGAATCTATGAATACCTGATATGATACAAAATCAAGTCAAAGTCAAATTATTTATTTCAAATAGCGACTGTGAACTGGCAATCGATCCTATCTCAATTTTTGTTCTTGTGTTGATTCATATTGTCCTACCTCGTTTTTATATTAGAAGGAAGCCTAAAATGCTACTTTTGTTTTTAATAACAAGTGTAATAAAAATATTTAAAAGCCACGTATTTTTATTTAATATACCAGATGCTATATAAATGACGCAAACAAGTTTTTTCTTCACCTGTAAAGTTGTCATAATTGAGATAGTATCGGTTGCCAGTTCACAGTCGATAGGCCATTTGAACGTCAAAATTTACAAAAAAAAAAAAGATTTTTGACAATTTTTTTTCGCATGGAGAAGAATGTCCACCGGTACTCTTTTAAAATGTTTTACAATATTTTGTATAGGTACATTAGTTTTATAATTATATGTGAAGACAATGCACCTAGATTAAAATTACTATACCACAATAGGTAAAAATAATAAAAAATGAAGCAACAACAGGTAAATATTAATTATGTGATAGATACTTATGGTGCTCACATATTTACAAACATTGTAAAAATAGACGATTTTCCTAAAATTTTACAATTAATAAGTCAGTGAGTGAGGAAGTAATCACAGAATGTAAAATCAATAGCATTAATATATGACATTGATTTTAAATAAATAAAAAATGATATATTATATAAATTACACAATTGAATTAGCAACCAGTTTGATTTTGTCTAGATTATAGATTATCCTATGGAGCAGGACCAGCATGTTTCCAAGCATTCTTATCTTGGATATAATCTTCTAATTTGTAATATGTTTGTTTACAAAGTGTACTTTTAATATGATTTTTAAATTTTCTTTCATTTAATTGCAATATATGACAAGGTATTTTTTTGTAATATTTAACACAGTACCCCACAAAAGATGACTGTACTTTAGATAATCTGAAATAAGGTTGATTTATTTTATCTTTATTTCTAGTATTAAAATTATGTCTATCACTTATTTTATTAAAAAGATGTAGATGTGTTGTGTGCAAGTGATTAACTTGCACACAACACAACTTAACATGAAGTTATGGTCGGTTCCTTTATAAGGGATAGTTTATTAAGATTGGATTCACCCTCAGCCCTCCAAGAAATGGGTTTACCTACTCCAACATAGAAATGTACGTTGTAAGATACAAGCTTCTGTCTTGTTTTATTTTCGAAATGTTGCTGTAAAGCTTTAGAGAAGAAGTGCGTTACTTTATGATTATGTTGACTGGTAAATATTCAAAATAGTAAGCCTTCCTTTTGCAGACTCTGGTTGTGAACCATCGTCCAGAAATATGGGAGGGGTCGGAGTTCATACTGACATGTATGGCGTATGGATCTCCGAACATCGCCTTCACGTGGTACAAAGATGGCGTGAAGATAAACTTCAATGGAACTACAAGGTAAGTGAGTGAGGCTTTATAGTCAAAGGGACAACATTTTCTAGTTATTGAAACGTTAAAATTCAATCATTGGGTTGAAAAAGACTACCGTCCAACTGGACGGACGCTTCCTAATAGCCTGGTGTCGACATCGACTAACAAACGAGTCCCTACACAAAACGAGCACCCATCCAAGTACCTACCCGGCGACCGTTATTTAACTTCACCGGTTAATCGACCAACTTCCAACACTCTCGCTTCCTAATAGTCTCATTTCATTTAGATTTTATATTAAAACAAGTTCATTCGGCAGAAGTGAAGGTTTTAAAATTTTATTTTAAGAATATATATGTTTAATTACACTTGAAAAAGACGACGCAGTACGTTAGCAGCTGGCAGAAACAAAGCATTGCCATTGGAAGAGCATTCGTTTTTCAGAGACATTTGGACGCGCACGGTGTCAGAAGACGCGCTCGGTCGTCGCATGTCCGTGTTAGGTATATCAGAAGCGAAGAGGCCCGACAGCGGCAAGTGGTCCTGTGCAGCAGACGACGCTGGCAGGAGACGATGTAGAGCGCTGAGACTGACGGTGCTGAGACCACCCGATATACGACTCGTGCCTTCCACAATCACTGTCAATAAAGTGAGTCAATCTTAATCGGTGGTAGACTGGTGGTGGAATAATTGTAGATTAAACACCAAGGGGATAAAGTAGTGTCTTATGTGACGGAACCTATATTGAATCCCGAACGTAACGGATGGCCCGAACGCAGGATTCTAGGGCTCCCAAACGCAGCGAGGGAGCTCTAAGTTAACTCCTGAGCGGAGCGAGGGAGTTATTACTAGAATCCTGAGTGCAGCGAGGGATTTAAGCTCGCCCATGATGAAGACACCTTTACCCCCGGGGAGAATACTGTACCTTTCGCATCAACTGCGAGGTAACAAAAACCAATTCGATTTTGGAATTGGTCATTTATGACTATTTATGTCACTGTTAAATACAGGTTGAAACTGCACATAACTAATACACTATTTTATCTCATGCACAATGTCATCAAAAACACAATAACTAATAAGCCGTCACAGATAATGTAGAAACAGAAAACAGTTGTTTTTATTGATCTAATTGTTTTTGTTTTATCTATTTAATTAACACACATTATTATTACTGATCACTATAATATCTGTATTAAGTTGCATTAGTAAAAAAAAAACTTTAATTCAGACCTTGATCTATATGATGTTAGTAATACCTTATATAGTTTAACTGTCACTAACGAGACACAATAGAATTTTTTTGTTATCGATTTCTAAAGGCAAATCGAAGCTATTTTAGTAACAAATGTATATAGAATAGTAGGTACATTACTGTCGCAGCCAGCAACAAGGGCATTGATGGACGATCGGGAAAATGTGTGAGTCCATCAATTCCTGGTTACGGCCAAGACTTGTATAGTACTTTTCTCAAATAATGCGCGGAAATTCAAACTAAGTAAATTAATTATAAATTCCAGAATCATGATGACAAACAACGATATATTTTCACTGTAGCTCTATTTTTCTATTTGTACGAGTAAGCCAAATTGAAATTGAAATAAAATCTTTGATAAGTTACCTCATTGTTTGCCATTGTATTGAAGTAAAACGTTCTTTTCATTTTTAAATAACACGACAAATATGGATTTTCATACAAACATTACCGGCCGGGCGCTCGCATGTATTCGACCGGTACAGGAATTTCGATTTAATTTGAAGAATGTTGTCAAAATAATGCTCGAATTTCCAAGCATGTAAAGTTTTCGAAGACGATTTTTGTAGTTGAGTGTCCAAATTCAAATCACACTGTTGACTAGTGGGTTATTATGAGATTCAGTACAATATAATTGCCCAGATAGAGCCTAGGGCTATTATGACTTGCTTTAGGTTAGGTTTGCATAACATATAATAATTTGACATTATCGAGCAGGTGTGAAAAAACCAAAAAAAAGCAATAAACAATTCTCAAATTGTGATGTAACAGTTGACATTAATGTGTGTCAGGGCGATAACGTAAGTATAACATGTCTGGCGGGAGCGGGGCGCGTGCACGGCGCGCTCGGGTTCAGTTGGGCGAGGGAGAGGACGCTGCTGCCGATGGCGCCGGGCAGAGAGGTCTGGGAGGACCTGTACCCCGCGGGGAGCGTGCTCAAGCTTTATAATGTACAGGTTTGTAATTTATAACGCTGAATACGTTAGTTTGTAATATGTTAAGTGTTCCACTTTCGTACTATTCTATATATATATATCTTTTGGGTTTTTAAATAGAAATCCAGCGAGTTCCGGTGTCAAGTATCGTCGGTTGCTGGCACTAACGCCAAAGGTGTGACAATGTGGGCTGTAGGAGCTGACGACGAAGCGTGTGAGAGCGACGCCTCCCATGGCTTGCGCTGGCCGAAGACTGCTCCCGGGGCACACGCAACAGCCGCTTGTCCACCAGGACAAAGCGGGGAGACTAAAAGGTAACTTGAAAAAACAGATTTCACTAAATTATGAGTCAACGTCTGATTGAATATCATCACATCACATCATGGAGTAAAAGTTTTATGTAGGTAACTTTTTTTCAGGTTCTGTGAACCGAAAACCGGACAACATGGTGTCAAGTGGATGCTACCAGATTTCTCTGGTTGTGTTGCAGACTCACTCAGAGATATTTATGAACAGGTAAAAGAAAACAACATAATTTAGATGTTTTTGTCTATTCATAACAACCAGTTGAAACATACATTTTGTTGTTCACTTTGTTGGGCAGTTCACTTTCATATCGCTGGGCTACTCTTGGCGCTCTGTGTCGCATGTGTTGCGGCAGTACGGCGCAGTCCTGCGCTCTCTGCCGACACACCCGGGCGAGGGCGAGCCTCCCCTCACACATTCAGCACACATGCTGCACTACCTCATGTCTGCTGCAGCTCAGCCAGCCGATAGGTACCACAGTGTGGAACATCTGCTGCACATCTATGACCACCTGCTAACACATCCTGATGCTTTCCTTGATGAAGAGGTTAGTAGCTACATTTTACTATTTTACACACAGTTTAAGATTAGGTTGAAACAAGGTCAAGTTTATGTAGTTTAGAATGTTGCATTGATTAGCCATGCTAATTATTTCTATTAGAAAATTTTCGATCTTCAAAACGCGGTGGTGGACACAGCGGACATGAGGAGTAGCTTCGACAAGCGCTACCACGAGTTCACAGTCATAACGAAACCAGTACACGACGACAACGCGGCGCACTTCGAGCTTCAGCCAGCTCCAGTGGGGAGCGAGGAGTGGCTCGTGACGTCAGCAGGAGTGGAGCTAGCGGATAGAACTGGCAATGCTTCCGTGGTCACCGTGCTGTATCATGATCTGGGAGCAAGGTTGCCGTCGTTGAGAAGATACGTCAAGTATAAGTAAGGATCCCCTTAATAAATAAATAGTAAATCTTTTATTTGAGACAATATTACAGTCCATTATAAAAATAATAATAATATTACATCAGTAGTAATTAAGACTTTATAATTTGCAATAAGTATACATTACACTGCAGCCTATCTTCAGTACACTCTACTTATTTTATTGTCAAGATTATGATGTAGTTTGTGACGTTGTATTACGATTTATAAGCAATTTATTATTATTTTTTATCCACAACGGGGTAGCTCTTGGCCTGCATCTCACCTGATGGTAAGTGATGATCAGGCCGAAGGTGGAAGCGAGTTTCACCAAGAATCCTCAACCACAGAGGAACTGGCTATCTTAGCTCTAACTGCCAAAACACAACAATGCTGTTAACATTGTTATTATGGCGACAGACTTAGATAAGATGGTGGTAGCTAGCCAGGTGGACTTAAAACAAGCCCTACCACCAACCAAACCGAGCAGAAAATTTTGCCCCCACTGGGAATCGAACCCGGGACCTCTGAGTCTGAGACAGGTGGTCTAACCACTAGACCACAGAGACGGTTAAAACTGATTTAGCTTCTGTTACAATTCGCAGCAATAAGTAGCGTTTTTTTTAATAATTTATTTCGTTTTGTTACTTTTATTTATCTATTTTTTTGTTTTCGTTTCCCTCCTACACGGTAGTTGTAGCGGCAACTGTTCCAGGTCTGGCCGCGCGACAGAGTACACAGTAGCATCACAACAGGTGCAGGTGTCTGTCAGCGGCGCGGGAGTTGATCCCTCGCTCCCTCACACGGTCACACTGCTGTTCGCGCACTCCAAGAATTATAGCGCTATTGGTGAGTAAGACACCAAACACAACGCTCGACAACAATAGAATGTACGCTCGCTCATGTAGTTGTTCTGTGTCAGCACCACAACTCGCGTGTGGAGGTCGGTCGCGCTCGGCGCCGCGCGTGTGGAGCACGCAGGCGTGTGAGCTGCGCGTACCGGAGCGCACACACGTCGCGTGCCGCTGTCGGGGACTGGCGACCATCGCACTCTTCAATGTCCACAAGGAGACATTCGTGAGTACTATTATAGAAGAGAAGTGATGACATTCCTCTATTTTTCGACACTAGTAGCTTAATTGTGAAAATACAAGAACCCTCTTGCAATGATGCTTACAAAGTAAAACAAAAGAAGTTCATTTTATCCTTATCCTAACAATACAGAACTGTGAAAAAAAAAAGTTATTGTTCTATACAGCTATGACCAAAAAATAGTCCACCAAAATCAAAAATTAATTATACAATTTTCTAAGGTAAAGGTTGTTTTTAATATCATTTTATTTCACTTTTATTATGTTCTACACATAGTTTCCGCAAAATTAAGGTATCTGGTATGCACAAAGTATGAAAATCCATTTATATTACATTACTAGCTGCGCCCCGCGGTTTCAACCGCGTAAGTCTTTATCCCGTAGGAATATTGGGATAAACCATATCTTATGTCCTAATCCAGGTTATGGTCCACCCATGTGCCAAAGGAGACGGGCGAATGTTCATACAAAGTTGGGCCTCACCTTACAGCAACGATTATTGCATTATATCATTTCAATATTATTACTATTTAAAATAAAAAACCATGTATAGAATTGCAATATGGGACAAAAAAAATATAGGGTATTATTAGTTTGCACAAAACTAACCTTTTATGCTTCTTTATAAGTCATCTTACTAGCTGTCAGTGCTCTTGCGTGGGTCGTCCGTCAAAGTAATAACCGTCAGAATCCTATATATAGCCAAAGTCGCAAAATAATATAAAATCACACGAAAACAACAAAATACAGTATCCACTATCGCAAGTTCAAAGCCAAACGAAACGAAGCGAACTGTTTATGTTTGACGTTTGATGTCACGTTGCTTTTGCTTTTTTTTAAATACATAATAAAAATGTATAATAATCGATTGTCAAATCGATCCGTTGATCATTTCGTTTTAAGATGTTTTTATAAATGATGATAGATAATATAATTAAGTAAGTCCTTATTTTAAATGTATTTGAAACCTAATCTATAAAATAAATACTGATTTATTTTTATTAAGTATTTTGTTTTTCTATTTTTATAATAGTTCGATTTATTGATTATAATCGATTAGTGACCCTTATTTCAAATGGCAACATTGTTAAAAAGTGAAAGTAAAGAAAGTCAGTATTATTTTGATTAAATATTATTTATTTTATCCCATATTAAAATGACTTGGTAATAAATGATTGAAAATAAAAAAATAAATAAAAATTATTGATAAATAATTCATTTGTGTAACATTAAGCCCAATTTCGCCCGTCTCCTTTTATCAAAATTTCATGCAAATCTATTCAGCCTTTTTAGCATGAAAGCGCAACAAACACATAAACAAACAAACTCACTTTTGCATTTATAATAGTTACTATATTATATAGTATACATTATGTGCCTATAATATTAAATATATTACGAATTATAAACTTCGAAACTAGTTTATATACATACATATGTTTATGTACATACTTTAGAAACACAATACCGAATTTCTATTATAACACTTTTTTTCTAACAAAAGAATGTTATAAAACAGTATTTCTACCAATTTGTGCCAATTCAATACAGGGCAAATCCAAGAAGTTAATATCATAAGAATTCCCATCAATTATTTTTTCATGGTACGTTTATGGTCGGCCAATTTTATAGCATTACAAAAAAGTTTTGATTCCAATTTTTACTTGTCTGTGGCAGCGCCCGCTTTAGCGCATGTGCGGTGGATGCTATTCATACGTTTTGTTGTACTGTATTTCGTGGGAACTTTTTTCTTACTCTTTTAACTTTGGTCTTTTATTTTGTAGTTTCAATCCCAATGTATGAGAGTAGATAAAGCAGTGTATAAAACTGCACATACTGGGAATAAAAACACTCGTGTGATACTATTGAAACACACACTGTGTAACACACACTAGTGTTTTAATACCCCTCATTATGCAACAGTTTCATAAACTACTATTTTTAGATAGGTACAGAAAATGACTTACGAGGCATCGTGAAGATCACAGTAAGCCTGGGGGGTGCGATGTGTCTTGTGGCGGCATTACTGCAGCTCCTCGGCCTCGTAGCTGGCAGTAAGACCAGGCTGCCAGTGCTGCTCAAAGCTGCCACTGCGGGCTTTCACTCTGCAGCTATGTTGGCTCTACTTGAATGTGACAAGAGGCAGGTGAGTTATAATAACTTGAGCCCATTCACTTATTATCTGAAGCATTTACACATAAATGCTTCAGATAATAAGTGAGTGAGGTGTGCTGCTATGTCGCGCAGGACGTAGCATGTCCGGGCGGCGTCGGCTGGGCGGTGGCGCTGTGCTGGATGGCGGGCTGCGCCACGCTGTGTGCTGCGCCGCTGCTGCTGCACGCCGAGCTGGCTGCCACAGCCACGCGCGCGCCCTCTGTCGGACTACTGTGCGGTACGTGTAGGTGCAGACGGGCCGGTATGCAGGAGGGCCGGGCGTGTCGCTATACTCACGTGCACTGGTTGCAGGCGTGTGCACCCTATGCTGGCTGACAGCACGGCTGTGGGGAGGCGCGCCGCTGCAGCTGGGCGCGGCTGCCAACGCCGTATGTGCTGCAGGCCAAGCGCTACCAGCCGCGCTCGCGCTCGCACTCGCGCTCGCGCTCAAAGGGCGAACACGCGAGCACAAGACGGGTAGACAAGAGCACGTGCGTGAGCGAGCACGAGTAGTGCGGCACACGCTAGTGCTGCTGGTCACTACCTGCGCGACGCAAGCGGCCGGAGTGGCGTACGTGCAGCCCGCAGAGACCAGCATGGCGCACGTTGTAGTGCTGGCCGCCGCCGCGCTGGCTAATGTGAGGCAACTCAACTCAATGACATTGATTCTTACTGTCATAGAACAATGGACTCGGCTAAAATCTACTATTGCTTGTCCAGGGTATAGCGATGCTGGTGTGCTACGTGATCATGGACGAGGAGTGTCTGCAGGCAGCGCGGCGCTTGCTTACTCTGTCCTCACACAGCGAGTGGCAGGACGCACCCGAGGGAGACGCCTCACATAGTCGTGAGTTAGATTCTTCTTTTGACACATAAATATATTACCACGATTTCGTTGTACTGGAACCTAAAAAAACACAAAAAATGGAATAGAATGCTCTACCACCAATTTGTTTACATAAAAATTGATTCTTGTTCCACCTCCTCATTTTTCCAGAACTTGGCAGCCAACTCATTTTGGTTCAGAGGCACTTACATGCAGGTTGTTTGTATCAGCCGAAAGTATACGACTGCATTTTACTAGCAGTAATTTGTATATTTCTTATTTCGGTCATCAACTACAGGACAGGCTACCCTTTTGCCTAAACCAAGTCGAAAGGGAAGATAACTTTAATGGGGGGTTTATTAAAGTTATCTTCCCTTTCGGCTTGCTTCTCGTGAATGTTAAGCGGTTTATAGGTACTTACGTAAAAGCAACAGCACATGAAGTATTTTTTTGCTCCGTTGGTGTAATTGCTGTATGGCATTCCCATGCGAGGACAAATACTTAATAAGCTGTTATCATTAAATTGTTGTAGTGTACATAAAGCAAGCTCGCGAGGTGGATTGCTCCTCGTCTCACGTGTCGCCCGCTAACACCTACTGGCAAGCGCCGACGTTAGAGAGCCCGAACACCATGTACAGGTGAGGACTGAGGTACAATTTTTACACTAAGTCACTATTATTCAGTCGCGATCGCGAAATAGAAGTTAGGTATTTCGCGATCGATCGATCATGAGACTGATCTGATTTGTTTTTTTGGTGTCGCAGGCGTCAGTCGAGCGGCGCGTGTGTGGCGGACATAGTGCGGTGCGTGGAGTACAAGCACAACCTGCAGTCACCGCGCACACACTCGCGCGCACTGTGCGACCTCATACCCACAGGTAGCGCTATCTTTTCAGGACGTGATTGTTTTCGAGGAAGCTTAAAAAGCTTGGGTCATTTTGTAGACCACTTCTGGTGATCTGTTATTTGACTTCCCGACGCTTTTCTGTTACTTGTAACATACCTAACTAAAAATTATTAGCGTCGAGACCTCGTACGTTGCGCCTCACGTTTGACATCATACAACATAGTTACATATGACGTGACTTCCGCAGACGGCGACGCGCACCCACATTCGCACGTGTCGCACGTGTGTGTGGAGCTGCGCGTGCTGCCCGCGTCGCACGCGCCGCTACACGGAACAGACGCGCGCACCTACGAGGACAGTACCGACACGCCCAAGGTAATGCCAATTCAAATAGACGTATATTTAAAAATAACAACTCGTAATCTAATCGAAATATTATTTCCCAGGAGAGCTGTACAATCTGCAGTCAGTCGACGCCCGACGTGTCGGCTCGTCCAATCAAGAGCTGTCTCAAGAAGCGCGCGCCGCAGTTGTCGAGCAGCAGCTCGCTGCCGTCCATCCACCGCGAGTGCAGCGACGAGCACAACAACTCACACATACAACTAGTCAACACACACTTACACGACAGAACAACTACTCACACCACACACACTGATAAAGTGCTGCACAAGATATCACATGACCTGGACTTCCTACTCAACAGGACGCCGAGCCGAGCCGCCGACCACTGCACACAGCGCATAGAAGAAGCGCCAACTTAGTGCGGGATAAGTGTTAGTAGGTGTAAACTAGTGACACGGAAACAGGGATGTGATATGACAACCTTAGATATGATAATGTACATATTGTAATAGAGATTGAATAGATATACTTCCCTATAACTTAGGATGTAATTAATGTTCATAAGTTTGTAAAGTACTTTCGTAAAAACAACGAACTATGTATGCTTAGTTAAAAGAAAATACAGTTGAATTAGATTAAGCTCTTGTTCATCACACGATGTACACGACAGAACGATCTGACTAATGTTAATATTTATTTATGAAAAAGATTATCCTTATCATCATCATTTGAGCCGAAAGACGTCCACTGCTGGACACAGACCTCCCCCAAGATATGATAATTATATTTTTGTATATTTTGAAATGTTGTTTTATTTAAATATTTTACTTTTTTACGGTTCCGTTCCCGAAGGGTGCCAAAAGAAAGCCTATTACTAAGCCTCCGCTGTCGTGTGCGTTACCCCAGCAAGAAAATCGTGTGCGTTACCCCAGCAAGAAAATCTCTACTAGAATGAATTGAGTTCAACGAATCATAAGATCGTAATCTGCTGTAAATGTGCACAACGTACAAAAAAATTGCGTGCTGGCGTTTTGGAAAAAAAAGGAAAAACGAATCCTGCTGGAGTAACGTTGTTCCAGCAGGAAGATTTTAAATGAAGGAACGGAGAGAGAAATAAAGTGCATGGATATGAGTATTCATTATTAATGTTCTAGTTCACCAGTCAGCGATATTTTACAAGTCCAAACAGAAATATTGCCAAATTAATCAAAACAGGTAAATATTTGACAGCTATTTACGACGTTGCCAACTTTTAGAATAAACGATCTTAAAGAGTCTTTTCACAACTTGCTCACGTCGTTTCTTTATGCACTGCAACGTCGTTCATAATAATACTAGTGTCATGACTCATTTTGTTTACGTTTGACTTTGATTATACTATTTACATTCGTCAATGATAGTAATCGTCCACGTATAATATTTACCTATATTATACGTGGACGATTTTGAGTTTGTTTGATTGCAGTCTAAAATAAAACTTCATATTGGAAAACATTAATTAAATAACCTATACCGATCTGACTTTTTTGCATGGCTCCATGGTAATAAGGGAAAAATGTCTTTCCTTTCAATGTTGGGCATAAGCCTCTCTTTTCTTGTCAAAGAAAACCAAACCTATTTGAGGCGGAGTGCTTAAATTTGAATTAGCATAACATTAAAAAAGATATATCGTTCGCTTTAAATTTCTTATGCTATAAATCGACAAAGTGACTCTATTTTGATCTAAAAAGAAAGTTAGGGGTGGCGCGTATGTTAAAAAGATTGGGAACTCCTGCTCTACAGAGCTTCACACGGGACATGAGGCCTTTCCTCGAACGAAACCCGCTCTTAACAAAAACCTTTTTAATGACATTATCTTTTTCCTTTTTTTTGTGCAAATGTTAAGGATACATCTCGGCCGAAATTCTCTTTTAGTTAACCCTATCTTCGTGTTTGCCTAATTACACGTTTTAATTAGGCGACGGTTTTTTGTTGCAATTACTTTGTTTTCCGCGTTGCTGTTGGGATATTAATCAGTGCAAACAGAAGTTCGAAATTGACCGCATTACTGAAGTACTTTACGCAATACACGATGCCACAACTATAGACTGCAATAATACTACTGCCAATATCAACAATATGTGTGTAAGTGTTGTGATAATGAATGTCTACACTTAAGTACCTCTGACCGAGAAAATATAAATACCATAAAACGTAACTTCTTCTTTATTGACATTAAAGTGAATATTTCCAGCTATTTGCTCTGGAACTAGGAGTTCAGTGTAATTACAGTTATTACTCTAGTGATGTATTATTATTGGTGGACTGTGTGAAGGGTGGGGGGTCGTATCATTTCAATTTGTTTGTTCCAAAATAGTATGTATCTACATAGTTTGATTTGCGGACAGGGAGAAATTTAATATTTGATCAAGGAAGTGATTCACGGTGTTTAATTCATTTTCACAACATAAGCTCGTAAGTTTTGCATATCGACAGTTGGTATTGCTCGTCTACACTTAATTTGACAGACTCCTCATCCTTGAAACCCCGATAAATATTTCAGGATTCGGAAGATCATAATAATGAAAAAGTTAAACTGAATCATAATACTGTTAACTTCGTCGCATAAATATATTTTATTTTCATGCAATAGGTATTTTTTTACTTTGTCTATTTACGGTTCTTAGATATAATAAGGAAAAAGTTTAGGTAAATGTCTTTCCAATATGTTTGTTCCACGATAGTCTCCCAATGAGACAATTTTGGTAGTTATCGGTGATCCAAGTTTGTTAACGATATGTGTCGTTGAGACCGAAAGCATATGAAGCCGACAGTTTACGGCTCCGTGCGACACACTTCTAATTTGACTTACCTAAGACAAATTGATTGATGATAGTTGGATTTGAGGACTTGTGAATACAATGGCGTGTGAAAGAAAAGAAGAAAGAAATAAATAATAACGTTTATTTTAACACAGTATAACAAAATAACAAAATGGGGTGCGGCTGTGTCGTGGACACGGCCGTGTTTCACGTGAATACATGTACGTTACGAGTAATATTTTCTTTGAGACGAATTGTTTGAGCTATCGAGTGGTGTCGATAAATTTTGGATGTAGATGATAGATATACATATCTAGCTGCAGTATCAAACTGTATCCCCCGATTTTGTTATCATCCGTTTTTTGAATTGCCTCGCACTATGCAAGTAAATTTAAAGACTTATTCACGTCAAAAAATGAAAATAATGCAGTCGCGTCACCGTGCGAGTAATAAACAAATAAAATGTTAATTTGCGGCTGAACCAGAACATCCACTGTGTATGTTGCCATTATAATTACCGGTCAGAAAACATCAATGCGAGAGCTTAGCTTTCAGGAAGGTTCATTCTTAATAGAATCGTACATGAGAGGTAGCGTCATCAGTTAGCAGCCCCGTGTTTCACGTACATAAAATAACGCTATTTTATACTGTGATTGGTTCGCAATATATAGGATTGCATAAATATTAGAAAGCTGAGGCAGTTTTGTTCGGGTTTTGTGTTAAGTACAAACAAATCCGCAATTTCTAAATAAACCTCAGAAATACCAAAAAGGTTAACTTTTAATCCTAACCAATATTATAAATGCGAGTTTCTTTGTTTGTTTGTTACGGTTTCACGCTAAAACGGCTGAACGGATTTGGATGAAATTATGATAAACTTGTTACATGGATAGACCATGACCTGGGCTAGGACATAGGATCCTTTGTATCCCGATATTCCCACGGGATCGAGTAACAAGCATATTATTATATACATTATGTTTGTATTCCATACCACACAGATGAAATCAACGAATTATCAAAATCAATGTAAACGCTTTGATTAGAACCAGCATCTCTATTTGTTTAGGCATCCATTATAGAACTAATCCGTGTACCTATTCACGTTCAGTCGATTTTGGTCAGTCAGGAAAACATTCATTTGGTGTAATTGGTTAAGATAGCAAATGGACGAGCTCGTGGCTAAGTAATAACTGCCGCACGGGTCGATTCATCAGGTTAAGCTACGCTTGCCGGGGTTGGTCTGTAGATGGGTGACCATCTTTACATACCGAGACTCCTCCGTGCCTTGGAAAGCACGTTAAGCCGTTAGTCCCGGCTGTAATTCGTGGATCTTTGACAGTCGTTACGGGTCGTCAGAAGCCCGGAAGTCTGACAACCAGTCTTACCAAGGGGTTATCGTATTACCCAGTTACTGGGTTGTGGAGGACAGATAGGCAGTCGCTAAATGTAAAACACTGGTATTCAGCTGCATCTAGTTAGACTGGAAGCCAACCCCAACATAGTTGTGAAAAGGATAGGATTGATTTTTTGAGATAGCAAATACGAGCAAAATTTGCATATCGGTTTTCGAAGAGTTTTGACTCCGAACAAAACCACGAACACGTGGTTTGCAAATTCCGTTCTCTTATTCGTATAAACGTAGCAAACAAGAGAATGGATTCGCTTTAGTACTTGCTAATTAGAGCTCGCCTGTAACCAGTCATAGTCCATAAGAATACATTCTATGCCTATAGAAACTATCTATCCTAAGGCACTGCGATAAAGAACATATGGAAAGGCTTACAGGGACATAACCTGAGTTCTTCATAAAATATTAGAGAGAACACATCCATGCTACTGAAAATAACTTAATTTGGGATGATTACTTGGCTGGCTGTATTTAATTTGCGGCCGCATATTATTGTATACCGACGGGACAGGCGCAAGAAATTGTTTATCATATTGACACACTACGTCCAATGCCGTATCATAGTCATTTTATAGAGGTAACTGTCAAAATATTGCAGTTGTGATTTAAATATAAATGCAATTAAAGTTTTATTTTATTTATTTTCTTTATTTAGGCAACCAACAGCGAGCTAAGTTGCTAGTCAATTATAGTTTCCTGGACTTTCCCTTCGGGAAATCAACTAGTGCGTCGAAGTAAACTAATGATAGTAATAATATCTGGGGGCCTACCATCACCTTTTACAAAATAACCACCATCTTTTACAAACTATCACAGAGACTGCTTGATTCTAGCTCGCGTGTTAAGTGTTCGGATAATCCCGGAGTTATTGCTAAGTGTGCTGTAGTTGGAACACGTTGAAAGTTTGAGAAAGTTCTTGGAAGAAGCTTATCTACATAGAGTATGTTTGGTTACGTAATGTAAAAATAGGTAAAATTAGTTGACTATTTAAAGAGGCGTCCATTTCATGGACAACATTATTATTCCTTGCAGGCTATTACAAAATGGAAACGTTTTCCTATTCCTATGGTCAGTAATAGAATCTACCTTGTGGTTACACAAAGTCATATTTTGGCCTAGATATACATAAACGACGACGTTAGGACGATTTCTTTTTCACCCGAAGTCACCTACGAACTAATTTCCTTTGGACATTTTTTCGCGACAGCTCAAAGGTTAACTTCGGTCTAAACAAACATACGTGGAATTTACAATAATTATTAAGGCCAGACGTCACTATCCTGACCGTGTGTGATGAATGGTCTTGGTCTTATCCTTTTTTTTTTTTTTTTTTGGGTGGGAAATTATCAAATAACTTCTCCCGCTCTGGGTGGAGCGGGAGGGCGTGTCAGACTCTTACTGACTAAAACCCACCCGTGTTCCTTCCGTTGCCTTTACGTGGCCAGGGGCCACGGTATCCCTTTCGGACTTTCCCGCAACCCCGGCAGGCATCGGTCCTATCGGACCCCTTCCGTTGTGCTGACATCTCTTTGAGGCGCGCGTGGAACACAACGCGCCGTCGACCCGGGCCTGGTCCTTATCGGACGGCGAGCTACCCATTGCTCACCGTCCGCAAGCCCGCGCCTACGGTGGCCGGGAATCGGCCTGCGATTCCCGACGCCCAGGGCGTCTCCTGCGGCGGCTAGGGGCGTGAGGGCGCGAAATTTGCCTCTCCCTCACGCGTTCTGCCTCCTCCTTCGCGAGCATTACTGCTTCGCAGAAGGAGGTGACGGCCTCCCATGCCCTCTCGCTCCGTACCATGGCCTGGACTAGGGCCGGACGCGAGAGATCCCCGCCGCCGATCGCTTCCACGAGGACACGGCGATGCTCTGCCCAAGTCGGACAGACCTCCACCGTATGCTCAACCGTGTCCTCCGGGCGATCCACGCAGTGATGACACCCGGGCGTTTCCTCCCGCCTGATACGGAACAGGAACCTCCCGAAACAACCGTGTCCGGTGAGGACCTGCGTTAGGCGGAAGGTGAGGACGCCGTGGCGCCTCTCTAGCCACTCCTCAAAGAGGGGACTTATCGCCACAATAGTGGCGTGCCCAGCACTGGGTTGCGACAATCGCACTCTCCATGACGCCATGAGATCCCGCCGGAGCTCTGTCCGCTGTGCCGCGATTTCTCGCGGGAACGGAGTTACGCCCCGGCGTTTCGACTCCTCGCGCCACTCCCAGATGTGCGCGAGGACTTTTGCCTCCAGATCCCATGGCGGTAATCCGGCAAGGAGGCTCGCCGCCTCACCGGAGACCGTGCGGTATCCCCGGACCAGCCGGGTGGCCATGACCCTCTGGGACGCGTTCAACCGGCGGGCTGGCCGCCGCCTCAATGAACGCGCCCAAACCGGTGCCCCGTAAAGGGCCATGGACCGCACGACCCCCGCGTATAGCCTCCGGCAGGAGGCGTTTGGACCCCCTAGATTGGGCAGGAGCCGCTTCAAAGCAGCCCCGGCCCGCTCCAGTCTAGGAGCCAAACGTCGGAAGTGCTCCACGAAGTTCCACCGGCTGTCGAGGACGAGTCCAAGGTACTTCATCGTCGACTCGATGCCGATGTGAACTCCTCCTACCGTTATTTGGGACCCCAACGGTGGCGCGTTCCGAGGACCATGAAAACACATGGCCTCGGACTTGTGCAGGGCCACCTCGAGTCCCAATTGCCGGATTCTGCCCACGATTGTCGCAACCCCGTGTGTCGCTAGTTCGGCCGCCGCCTGGTGCGACCTCCCCTGCGCCAGGACCAACGTGTCGTCAGCGTAGCAAACGACGCAGACGCCGCTAGAGAGGTCAGCGCGCAGCACCCAGTCGTATCCGATGTCCCACAGATGCGGCCCCAGGACCGATCCCTGTGGGACACCGCACGACATCTCTCGCCGGTTCCATTCTCCCTGGTGACCGGGGTAGATGACGGCCCTGTCCGTCAAATAGGCCTCGACCACACGACAGAGGTAGGTCGGCATCCGGTGATACCGGAGTGCCTTCCTGATGCAACTCCAGGGCAGGGTATTGAAGGCATTGGCGATGTCTAGAGACACCGCCAAGACGACCCCACCCCGGGCCACAGCGTCCCCCGTCGTGAGGGCTCGCACGCGCATGATGGCGTCCACCGTAGAGCGCCCCCTGCGGAAACCAAACTGGCTCTCCGCCAAATCCGGCCCCACCCGCACCAGCCGCCCGACAAGGCGGTCTGCAATGACTCTTTCAAAGAGCTTGCCCACCTCATCGAGCAGCACGATGGGCCGGTAAGCGGACGGAGAGTCCGCAGGGCGCCCCGGCTTCTTAATGAGGACCAGTTTCCCCGTCTTCCAGCGAAGTGGGAACTGGCCCCTCTCCAAGCATGCGCTTAGGAGCCCCCTTAGTCGAGGCCCGAGAGCCTCCAAGGCCAGGACCCAGGCTTTCCCAGGTAAGCCGTCGGGTCCTGGGGCGGTATTTTTGGCATTCAGCCTACGTACCGCCACTCTCATCTCTACCTCGGTCACCTCCGGAGCATCGTCGTCGTCGTCGGCGGTGTGATCCGCATCGGGCACCGCAGTAGGCGGAGCCATGGGCGGGGAGGCATGTTCCCCTCTCGAAGGGAACAGAGCGCTCACCACGTCCCCCACAAGCTGCGGCCGGAGACTCTGCGTCAGCGGGGGAGCCCATGGGCGGAGTTTCTCCCGCACCATCTTGTATGGGCGTCCCCACGGGTCCCTGTTCAGAGTCTCCAGCGACTCCTCGCGGGCCACTCCCCTGGCCCGCAAGATCTCCGCTTGGAGGGCGGTCTTCGCCGCTCTGTACCCCTCGTACAGCTCCGCCTGAATGGCTTCCGTATCCGGAGGACGAATACGGAGCCTGCGGTGCCTGGTGTACCGGCGTCGCGCAGCAACGCACGCATTGCGCAGTGTCGTCAGCTGTTGCGACCACCAGTACACCTGGCGCGAGGCACGTCCGGGCTGGACCCGGGGCATTGCCACGTCACATATTTCGGACATGGCCTCCCGGAACCACTCCGCCTCGTCGTTGATGTCGGCAGGCCTATCCGGTGGTGGCACCCAGGCCTGCACGATCGAGGCTTCCAGGAGGAGCTCCCGGTAATCTTGGTCTTATCCTCAGACCAAATAAAAAGCCAAGACATAGCGCTGCGAACAATACAGTGAGGCATGCCGAATCTACACTTCTTCTTCATACACACTCACACGCACACATATACAATCAAACTACACCTCACTAAGCGGACACATGTTTACGAAACCGGCCTTACGTCACTGTAGTCTTGATTTTTTACTTAGTCTGAGGTCCTATCAGGAACTTTCTTAGGGAAATTATTTATAGATTTGTTCCATCGTTCTCAAAACAAATGAATTAACAATTTCTGACGCAAGTTTTTTGGAATTTTCAAACTAACACCATAACAGTATCAATTCGGAAAGCTATCTTTTTTTAGTAACATAATCTAATTAAAAATGTAGGAGATTCGCTCTTATCTGTTATATTATAGCACTGAGAATGGATTCAGATCCGTAAAGTCATATATATTAAGTCGGTTATTATATAAAGTTAAATGAGTCATTGGACTTGCAACGTTAAAGGACATTGCTTTAAATATCTCTGGAACAATTATTGGAGTTCGTTACTATGCAGGTAAATGAACGCGGCTGTGTATTAAATAGGTACCTACACGGTTACCCGATCGTAAACCTTAAGTATTTCCACGTGTAGCAGATGACATGACTGTACTCGTATAATATTAATGACGTAGTGACTTAAAAATAAGTTTTGCATTCGTAGTACGTGTCATAAATCATTTATTTTATTTTACGAGTTGTTTACAAGGTTTTTCTCGGTCAGTGCACTGAGTTTCATTGTTGCAGTACACGTGTTGCAGTACTATTTATAAACACTACAGTGGCCTCTGGTTTGACCGGGATTTATTGTTTTGTTTGAATATTATTGGTAGGTATGGCACGCATCGAATGCTTTTAGTAACTAGTATCGCAAACTGTTGCTGGATATAGACTTCTTCCCGAAATGAGTTCTTCTTCGCAATACATGCTGCAAACAGCTAGCATTATCTCTGTCTTTCAAAATAGCAAATTACCACAATTACATAATCTTCATTGTGCTGTCTGCTTATTACACTGTTTTGTGCTGCTACGTAGAGTTTGTTCCCTACGAGCTACGTTTGCACTTTCTCTCCGTGTATTACTGACAAGAGCAATATTCCAGACTTTTCACTGACTGTAATTTGTGCTGGATTCGTAATCATAAAGCTAAGTTTAAAACCTAGCTATTAAGAGTATCGTCGAAAAGTTTAACGCTGCACAGACACATTAAAATTATTGTCGAGTGATAATAATTTATGTATCACCAGAAATATTTTGCTTCAGATAACAGCGTAATGAAGTTGCTGGTCTAATACTCTTCACTATTATACACTTAGGTACCTATAAGAAGGGGTCCACTGTAGTTAAATGTCTTATAGCGCAGCTTCAGTTTATCAGTACGAACGGTATTGTATGTGCGTTATCTATTTCACCAAATACGGGTCTTAAACTATTTTTATCGCGATAGTATTCCTATAACCACAATATAGAGACGATTGGATTTTGGATGTAAACTAAGGCCCTGTCGCAGATTACGAGACAGTACATGTACAATGTACATACATACATAACGGAGAAGGTACGTGTCTCTTTTGTTATTATCAGGCATATTTTAACTACTGTAGGCGTTCTGTGGGTAGTGTTGGTTTTTGCGCAACAGAAAAACCGTTTGCAGTCAGATCTAATTACAATTTTCGATCAAATTAATCACACTAGCAATTTATACACTACGTGAGACAGGTTGTAAACGTGTTCACTGCTTGACCGACACCGACGAACTCTGCTTAGCTCCAGCCAGTCCGAGCATTATGTTGTAGACTCAGTCGAGCTCCGATTAGTCGAATTAGTGACGTATTTCTGACAAACACATTATTTTGATCCATATGAGTACCTTCCTTCCTTCTAACAGAGAATACCATTATGTTATATTAAACCTTATGCATTCAAAATATTTATATGAGAACATTGTTTCATATGGCAATATTAAGGTACGTAGGTACCTTAATATTGCCGTATGAAACAATTTTCTACCGCCTACACAAATAAGAGAAGCTTATTACCGTAGGGTAATAAGCTTCGCATATTTGTGTAGGCGGTTTATCTAGGAAGAAACTTATGTGTTTAGTGTTTAATAACTAGGTAGTATACCTTCGATGATTATGTATTTTTATAAGAGCTGTGTAATGGGAAAATGTTCCTATTGTTTTATTTTGCGAGATATTATAATATTGTGACAAGTTGTTGATGTGTTTCATGAATTATTCCGTTATAATTTTCATCGCCACCTGCCCGACTGCTGCAGCTCGTTATTAGGCCTAACTTTTTTCAAAGAATGTGATCCCTGTTGTCAAATATTATAGCTATTGATATTGGTTAAGAAGTTGCTCCTGCACATGGATGAACGAATCAGCCGTACAAGTAAGTTACTGTCGATGACCACTATCTAGGTTCTGAAAAATAATCGTCATAGAAGGTAATCGTGAACAACTTTATTTGAGCTCGATAATCCAATAACTGAAACAAAAAATGGAAATTATCATTCTATTGTTCATTGTTCCAATGAAACAATTAAATCCTTACAAACGCAGGATGATCCGGTAATCTGCTATAAATTTAAACGTAATTCCATTAAATGGGTCTCTAACAACACATGGCTCTCGTTATACAGTGTACATTATCAAGTTTTTGCAACGCGTAACAAAGAAAATCTCTTTTAATATGTTTTATCTGTTACCTATATGAACAAAACCTATATACGTATGCATATACCTATAGAATCAAAACTTCAATAACGTAGCGCAGTAGTTAGTTTCTGCAAACATCCCATTGTATGAATAAACACAATCCCTTAGGGATTGTAGTGTTCAGAATTTCTCCCACTTTATACTGTACCGTACAACAGTGAACCGAGAGAGCTAGTAACCACGATGAACTCAAACCACCACAACAAAACAGACTAGTTCAAAACAGTATTATCATCTGAAATCTGTTATTCTTAGTTGAGATTAATGTTAACCATCGTTAGCTGATTATTAAATTGTGTATTAATGTAATAAGTTGTGTCGTTAATTTGACGCACTTGACGCAAGGATGAAATTAGAAAAAGGTTTCACTTTGCAATTTATCGTTGTTGCCATAAATTTTATTAATTTTATGCGCATCGATGCGGAATCTATTTGCTCACTCAGCCTAGAAAAACTAGAAAATATCTCTTTCTAAAAACAATATTTGTTTATTTTCTAGTTGAAATAAACAAATTGATCTCGTGGTATGTAATAGAAAACTGTATTTTGAATTCTGACATGTATGTGAGTACTTAGAACGACAATGTTTCCTGTGGTTTAAATTAGTTTATAGCAACAAGCTTGTTTATTTGATACTGTTTGTGTGTCTAAAATTAAAATATTAATAAATTATTTACACAAGATAGGCAGGCTCTCAGGCAGGTGACTTCTTAAATATTATCTATACATATTATAAAACAAAGTCGGTTTCGTTTGGCTGTATGTTCGCGTTGTTCTTCTAAACCACGCAACAGATTTTGATGAGGTTTTCACTATCGTTTACAAAGTTTATTGCGGAAGGTTTATGTGTATAATATGTTAATTTTAAAGTTACGTTTACCTAAGAAATCTCGATGTTTTGTCAAGTCATAAAAACCGTGTGAAGCAGGAGCAGGTCGCTAGTAAGTTATCAAAATGTAAATGTGAACTAATTCCGATAACGTTAACATTCTCGTCATCGTTCGTTAACGTTTGTTATTTCTCGACGCATGTGAAGCCAACTCAGAGGCCCATGAGCGGCTTTAAAACTCTGCCACCAGGTTAGTCACTAACCAAACGAAAAGAAGAAGAACGTTAATATTTAATAAGGTAAAGTCTTATTAGCACATTCATGACGTTTACACAGATCCTCATACTTCACGTGACCCTCCGGCTTATGACGAAGGTTGGCGGCTCGAGCACCCTTTTGCCCTCGCACGGGGTAATGCTTTATGTTTTCAAATTAACCCGAAAAGATTTACCTGTGTTCCTTCGTAATCCTAATTAAGGTAGGCTTCAACTTATTAATATAGAAGCATGCTTATATAAGCAGAGAACTTCTAAAGGCGAGTAGGTCGTGGAACCAAAGGATTTCAGATAGGTTTTTCCTGTAACAGATTGTTCCTGTTTGTGTTCTTATTCTTACTAAATTGTGTTAATAAAGTTTGGTTTGGAAAGCCAACTAGCGTGCGTGTCTAGCGTATTAAATCAATATTTTTCAGATGCGTGATGTCGCCACATTTTTTGTAAAGATCTGCACAGACTGAAACGCTGACAATATTACAACTTACTTTTTGCAAGAAATTTTTTGTTTATCGTTACTACACCTTAGTGGTTCTTAATGAAAATAAACTTCATTGTACTCGTTCACTTCAACTCTTACAAAGGACTCGTTTCGCTATAATGTGCCGTGAGAACAACACTGCTAAACGTTGTTACTGAAGCCTGTTTGTACACTAACTCTATTAGGCAGCGCGGCGCTACTGTAGAAAATAATTACAGCTTTTACGCCTCTTTTTTATTTCTTCTCTTCTAGAACTTTATGCAAATCTAAAGCGAGTTGGCGGCCATTACAAAATCCACTAGAAAGTTATTCCAACGAAGTTTTTTTATGGCGAAACTTTTAATATTGATTTTCAAAAATGTTCTGTGCTAGTTTTGATAACTGGGCTTTCAGAACACGTAAAATAGTGAGATTGTTTGTAGTTTAAGTTAGGCTTTTAATAATGTTTCGTTGTGCAGTTTGTGGCAGAGTTAATGTTAAGTGTATATTGTTTATGCTAACGGCATTGTGAACGAAATAAACAGATTCATTAATAGTAGATACTCATTTAGGTTCTTTTTAGGGATCCGTACCTCAAAAGATATAGCAATACTTTTCATAGAATTAATGTGTCATAGTAATCGTCTCATCGGGAACGTTAGGAGACAGTTCGCTTCACATGTGGGCGAAATACAATTTGTATATGTCGTAATGGGAGATGGCTTGAGCGGTTTGCTACGAGTTTTCATTGTCAGGTATCAGGTTGTCAGGAAAAACACTTGTGTAGGCGAAAGTAACACGCACCAGTAAGATGGAAAATTGTAATTTACAGTCTTAATTCATGTAATACTTTACATGAATTAACAAACTTGGTTTTCGTAAGAGGCGTTCACGAGTTCACGGGGCTCGGACAATTGGGAATCCCACCCGTGTCAGCTAATAGTTCGTCTCGCGACCGTATGGTTCACGGCCCAAAAATAGAATATCTCGCGACTGTATGGTTCGCTTCCCGCAAATACAATGTCTAAATTCCAAACGCTAGTACAAAAATAAAATCTTACAAACAGGATAAGATTAAAAAAAAACCAGGTTTAAAAATGTTGACCACATATTATGACGTGCAAATATGAATATTATGATTGTTAATAATTTAGGTAGTCAAGTCAATATAAACTGAAATCCGAATTACTTAATAATAAATAGTCACATCTGTAAGACAGTCACTATTTATGTCCGTGTCAGTCACTTATTCCTTCGCACCAGCTAAGTGAAGATGGGAGATATAATCCGTTCATGAAATAGTTGCACTTTAAATGTCAACACGCGACATTTGAGTTGACATACGACAAAGACTAAAGATTTTGTAATTCCCATATAACTACATTTTAATAATAGCCTGACATTTGCACTTAGCTATGTGAACTGCTGCCAAATTCAACGACCCATGCATTTAGCTATGAATGCTACGATCGCTCGCTACTTCATTTGCAAACATTTTGAGAGCTTTTTAATTAATTTACCTACAGTTTTTATGTAGCACAATTGCAAACTCTATTTTGTACCATCGCTCTCTTGTCTCATTCAGCACACTTCTAATATGATATTCATAATATGTGCGGAAGCTTGGGAGAGGCTGCGGTGAAGAAATGCTTCTTTAATTAAAATACTGGGAATAAGAATGTGGAGCGAGACGAGTGAGGTCGGGGTAATAACGAAGTGTAGGACGTATTACAATGCTATAGAAGTTGCTCAGCAGTTTTTGTTTGATACTTTTTAATGAAACTAGGAATTGTACTTGTTAATACCTACTCGTTTTATTATTGAAACATGTAGGTAGAGAAGTTAGAAGAGATTTTTTTTTCATAAGGTCCTGAAACATATAAGTAGATATACCTACATGTTTCAGGACCTTATAAAAATAAAAACTCCCCAACTAGTATTAAGTACGCTAAATAAAAGCAAACCTATTTCAATACGAGTACTCAGAAAACGTCCTCATTCAATGTTCTGCTCAACTACAAAACTAAAGCTCTAGGTTGCCGCAGGTTTCCAATTTCCATCCATTTCCTTCAACATAGTGGCGTCGAAGTCCGGAGATGGAGGTTCGGCTCCTGAACTCAACTAACGAGAACCTTTCATTTATATTCTTTGAAGTTATGGTTGCAGTTGACGTTTTATTTTATTCCTGGGCTTGCTGCATCAATTTTGTGACTTAATAATTAGTTTCCGATAAAAAAAAAAACGCTTTTAGTTAAAGTAAGTATGCACATAAATCTTAAAGTTCAATATACTATCTAACACTAATTTAAAAACTAATTAACTATACAAATAAGAAAAAAAAATTAAGAGAAGAGCCATTGGGCATCAAAAAATTCGTCCGCATCGCTGTCAGCGGGAAAAGTGCCCAAAACGCTGGCAGCATTGCCACATTGGATGGTAATACTGATTCTTTGTCCTAAGAATTGGCCAGCCCTCCGGTCACGTGAAGAGTCGACCAACCGCTTGGCTATGTCCCGAAATATTCGATGAGCACACGGACCCCAAACGGCTCAAAAATATAGCTACCATTAATGTTGTTATATTTGTGCCGTTTGAGGTTTTCTGCACCTGCAGCAGCCGCCCCGGCACAGCCCGCCGTGCTAGGAAGATGGGTTGGCGCAAGGTCGTCGATGCATTCCACAACAAAGGCCTACCCAACTTCCAAGGCATAATGGTCATTCCCTCTGGCCTCTTTCCATCGTCGCGTACCAAGCCATTGGGTTCTAAGACATCTGGCACCCCGGCGGTGACATGAGCCCGACGGATGATGTCATTAATGCTTGCGTGCTGTGCCAAACGACCAGCACTCTTGCTGCAGGAAAGGCCATGGTGTGCGAGGCGGTCGACTGATTCACCGCATTGACAGCTATGTGGAGCCCAACAAGGAGCGCCCAAACGCAGACTTGTAGCGAGCCGGAAAGTGGTGTCACCTAGCATAGTGCCATTGTTGGGTGAAGGTAGCGCCTGAAGCCAGAGGCCCGACTCCCATTCTCCCACAGCCAGCAGGCGGGCACGCTCAGCAGTATTGGTGGACGTACTAATGAGGTTACTCAGTACCAACCTGCAGAGCAGCTCATCCCACTGTCTTTGGGAAGACGGATTCTCGGGCTGTTCCGGATCCGCACAAGCCAATTTCCAGGCGTTCATCACATCAGTCAAACACGGCACTTCAGAGTCAACCTGAGAAGCGATTAAATTTTTTCTCGTTAACTTTTCGGTGTTGTGGACCGAGGACAGGAACGTCGGTAAGCTTACACTGGAAATTTTGCGGACGCCGAGTCCACCAAAGCGCATGGGTAGTGTGACTTGCAGCCACACGCCGTCGTCCAATGCCACATTTATAAGTGATGTTAGAGTACTTCGAATAATTTGATAAATTTTGTCTAAAAGGTCTGTCTAAAGGGCTTCTTCCATAAAGAGGAAGAGCGGAGAAAATACATACAATTTGGACCGAAACAGCGGTATCTGATAAGGGCGAATGCTGAATGTAAGTTAATTTTTAAAGTCTATCCGAAATATCGTTAAAATGTTTAATTAATTCGTCAACGAAAGGTGAAAAACTGTCTTCTAAAATTGGGGAACTTTGCAGGTGCAATGAACTTTTTTCCAAAATTTTGCACCCTAAGTAAGTATGCAGTTATATATTTTTTGAGTCACAGGCCAAAAGAATGTTGTAAAGTTCGTAAAGATCGAATACATAAAATAAAAACTTGTAACTCGTTTTTCGAATACTGGTACTTTGAAAAAATATCCACTGTATAATCTACCTGCAGTAGTAGTGGGAATATATTCTTACTACTTGTTTACTATGCGAGAACATAGGCTATTTTCCGGAATAAAAATGTTGTTTTCTTTTATGCCGCTCGAATTACTACTGAAAATCTATTTCAGTTTATTGTTTAACGAAAATGTTAGTGTTCGGTTACCATTTAAAAGATTTTCACACTTCTTGTGACCTACATCGGGGGTGCGTCTCATCATATAAAGTTATTTGGTATATTTTCATTTCAATAACGTTCACAAGATGTAATAAACGTGAGATATATCAACTGTTGATATAATTTCTTTACATACTCGTATAACATTTATAAACTCTAAAACTTATTTCGCATAACGTTATTGGATATAACGTTTATTTAATCGAAAATCATAAGGTCCGACGTTTAAAATATATATTGATACCATAATTATGGTTAACACCCCGATTCAGAGCAATCCGACTCAGATAGGTTAGAAGGCTAAGGCGGGAGCGGCCGCCGAGCGCCAGATCCCCTCTATTGTTAGAGGCATATCATTCTGCTACGTAGTGAAAATTAATTGGCAGGTTATATGCGTACCTTATTAATTTTCTCTTGTTAACATGCACGTTGTTGTTAAAAATCTTTGTTAAAAATGTTTGCTAATTATTTACATGATAGTGAATTATGACAACAATTATTTTCTTCACCATTATAGTGTGGTGGCATTTACATCGTCACATGCGAACTACGCATCTTACTGACGTCACGCAAAATCCTGCATCTCGCAAGCAGCGTTTACCTACGCACGACCAGCATATGTACAACGCCCCGTCATCAATCGTCGGGCAGAAGCCCACCAGACACGACACCCGTCTGGTCGGAGGATCCTCCCTTTTCTATGGAGGATAAGTGAACACCCTGTTCTTTATAACTCTATGATAACACAAGGTTCAGGCGAAATGAGAAGTTATCAAAGTTCATGTCAAGCTAATTTCACTGTCATCAAATATTTAGACAACCGAACCAACAAAAATCTTTGATTCTGTCAACCATATGAAAAGTCGACTCCTGCCAACGACGGGTACAAATCGTCATTCGTTACTATCGAGGCAATCCTAAAAGAAGGCATTTACAATGTTCTTTTTATACACCCATAACGGTTCAGACCGTCTCCGCTCCATTAATAACAGACAAGAGACAGCTCGCGACTGCTCGACGGACGACAGTGAACACTTCATTATTTTCAATGAAAGACGCGAATACCTATTGGATTATTAATTTCTTAAAAAAGCATTTCTAATGGACGGGGATTATCTTTTTCCGTATTACTTTTGGTAACAATATTTATTTACAACCAGTAAACTTCCAATCTGTAACTATTTTATAAGCCTCTATCTTAACGTCGATGTCACAGGCTCCAGATTATCTTTTGATGAGACCCTAAGTTTGTTATAGCATCGTTTACTAAGTTATGTCATGCTTCAGAATAGTTTGATTCGGCTATGCTTGGAGTTTTCCTACGTGATCGAATCAGAAATGAAGAGATCCGTAGGAGAACCAAGGTAACCGACATAGCCCGAAGAATTACCAAACTTAAGTGGTAATGGACACTTTGCTCTCAGAACAGATGGCCGATGGGACCGAAAGGTTCGGGAGTGGCGACCGTATACCGGAAGACGTAGCGGTGGAAGGCCTCCCCCACAAGATGGACCGATGACCTTGTGAAGGCCGCAGGAATCCACTGGATATGGGAAGCACATAATCGGTCGAAGTGGTGGTGCTTGGGGGAGTCCAGCAGTGGACGTCTGTCGGCTAAAATGGTGATGATGATCTACGGCTCTTAAAATGTTATTTATTTTGAAAAGGCTTATTAGATTTCATTGTGAAGGATTTTGGCTGATTATGTGCGGGCAATCATATGATTGGCTTCCCGGTGAGAGAATACAAATAATTTTACCAACCAAGAAGTTATAAAGTGCTTATTTTGTAAAGGTTCTAGAAACTTTAGTCCCAAGACAAGTATTTCAGCAGTTTTTTAACAAAGACACAATATCATTCCAATTTAATGATTGAATGATCTCTCGATCATTAGAAAATAGGGCCCATAAATGCTTATGCTCTAATTTTTATAGACAGGCAAGGGATACAGTATAACATTCAAATTAAAGAACGTAGGTATCTAAAGGAAACGGTACAGACAAAATATGTTTGTAACCACTTTTAACTAAAAACATTCTGGCGATGACGGGTTGCAAACGAACTTCTTTTCCTCCTTGACGATTTAGTTTAGAATTTATGTTCAAACCACTCACGTAACAAAAACTCTCTGCAGCCATGTTCGTCCAACAGTTTTAGTTTTGACTTTAAGCTTTTGAAGATATCCTTTGTGCTTGGATAGATACTTTTCCATGACACCCCTTTTTTTTTTTTTTTTTTTTTGGGTGGGAAATTATCAAATAACTTCTCCCGCTCTGGGTGGAGCGGGAGGGCGTGTCAGACTCTTACTGACTAAAACCCACCCGTGTTCCTTCCGTTGCCTTTACGTTGCCAGGGGCCACGGTATCCCTTTCGGACTTTCCCGCAACCCCGGCAGGCATCGGTCCTATTGGACCCCTTCCGTTGTGCTGACATCTCTTTGAGACGCGCGTGGAACACAACGCGCCGTCGACCCGGGCCTGGTCCTTATCGGACGGCGAGCTACCCATTGCTCACCGTCCGCAAGCCCGCGCTTACGGTGGCCGGGAATCGGCCTGCGATTCCCGACGCCCAGGGCGTCTCCTGCGGCGGCTAGGGGCGTGAGGGCGCGAAATTTGCCTCTCCCTCACGCGTTCTGCCTCCTCCTTCGCGAGCATTACTGCTTCGCAGAAGGAGGTGACGGCCTCCCATGCCCTCTCGCTCCGTACCATGGCCTGGACTAGGGCCGGACGCGAGAGATCCCCGCCGCCGATCGCCTCCACGAGGACACGGCGATGCTCTGCCCAAGCCGGACAGACCTCCACCGTATGCTCAACCGTGTCCTCCGGGCGATCCACGCAGTGATGACACCCGGGCGTTTCCTCCCGCCTGATACGGAACAGGAACCTCCCGAAACAACCGTGTCCGGTGAGGACCTGCGTTAGGCGGAAGGTGAGGACGCCGTGGCGCCTCTCTAGTCACTCCTCAAAGAGGGGACTTATCGCCGCAATAGTGGCGTGCCCAGCACTGGGTTGCGACAATCGCACTCTCCATGACGCCATGAGATCCCGCCGGAGCTCTGTCCGCTGTGCCGCGATTTCTCGCGGGAACGGAGTTACGCCCCGGCGTTTCGACTCCTCGCGCCACTCCCAGATGTGCGCGAGGACTTTTGCTTCCAGATCCCATGGCGGTAATCCGGCAAGGAGGCTCGCCGCCTCACCGGAGACCGTGCGGTATCCCCGGACCAGCCGGGTGGCCATGACCCTCTGGGACGCGTTCAACCGGCGGGCTGGCCGCCGCCTCAATGAACGCGCCCAAACCGGTGCCCCGTAAAGGGCCATGGACCGCACGACCCCCGCGTATAGCCTCCGGCAGGAGGCGTTTGGACCCCCTAAATTGGGCAGGAGCCGCTTCAAAGCAGCCCCGGCCCGCTCCAGTCTGGGAGCCAAACGTCGGAAGTGCTCTACGAAGTTCCACCGGCTGTCGAGGACGAGTCCTAGATACTTCATCGTCGACTCGACGCCGATGTGAACTCCTCCTACCGTTATTTGGGAACCCGACGGTGGCGCGTTCCGAGGACCATGAAAACATATGACCATAGGACTTGTGCAGGGCCACCTCGAGTCCCAATTGCCGGATTCTGTCCACGATTGTCGCAACCCCGTGTGTCGCTAGTTCGGCCGCCGCCTGGTGCGACCTCCCCTGCGCCAGGACCAACGTGTCGTCAGCGTAACAAACGACGCTGACGCCGCTAGGGAGGTCGGCGCGCAGCACCCAGTCGTATCCGATGTCCCACAGATGCGGCCCCAGGACCGATCCCTGTGGGACACCGCCTTACATCTCTCGCCGGTTCCATTCTCCCCGGTGACCGGGGTAGATGACGGCCCTGTCCGTCAAATAGGCCTCGACCACACGAAAGAGGTAGGTCGGCATCCGGTGATACCGGAGTGCCTCCCTGATGCAACTCCAAGGCAGGGTATTGAAGGCATTGGCGATGTCTAGAGACACCGCCAAGACGACCCCACCCCGGGACACAGCGTCCCCCGTCGTGAGGGCTTGCACGCGCATGATGGCGTCAACCGTAGAGCGCCCCCTGCGGAAACCAAACTGACTCTCCGCCAAATCCGGCCCCACCCGCACCAGCCGCCCGACGAGGCGGTCTGCAATGACTCTTTCAAAGAGCTTGCCCACCTCATCGAGCAGCACGATGGGCCGGTAAGCGGACGGAGAGTCCGCAGGGCGCCCCGGCTTCTTAATGAGGACCAGTTTCCCCGTTTTCCAGCGAAGTGGGAACTAAAAATGTGGAACGCTTCACGATTTTGCGTGTCATCCTTGCGCAGGGGCCATGCTAATCTTCTCTGTATCGTTCCAATTTTAGTATATGTACTGCCGAAGCAAGTACTTCCATGACACCCCTCAATTGAACACAATCACTTTTACATTACGAAAAATTGCAATAGAGTTGTGAAGTCTACGCGGTTGCTACGACCGCACACGTGATGTCATCGCTACACCTGCTATGGTGTAGAAACTTGAATATAAAAAACTATTTTGTTTGTAGTAACGTGAGTGTAACTTGTGTATATTTATGATTTATTTCATATTTCGTTTCCCTTTCATGTCAACGTTTTCATGAGCTCTGTAGACGGGTATCAAATACGAAATACGATTTACTGTGTATTGAAAGCACCTCTATTCTGGCCAAATCATGGCACAGAATTATTAGATCAATACGCATAAGAAAAAAACCGGCCAAGTGTGTGTCGAACCACGCACGATGAAGGGTTTCGTAGTTGGGATGAATTTATCCAAAGAACAAACTAAACTTAGTAGTTGAAAAACATGTTATCCCATACATCGATATACGTCACGGTCAATTCTCCAACTGCAAATGTAAGATTGAAATTGCATTTAAAAAAAATGTATGTTATAAAACTACAATTTATCAATTTTCGGACATTTTCCTTTACTAAAGCTGTGAGAGATTGCTTCTTGCCAAATTTCATGATTCTAGGTAAACGGGAAGTATCCTGTAGATTTTGATTTATTTGCGAGTATCAAAATATGTCGCATAAATGGTCGTATTTTTTATTACGTTGACTTAGAAGCTTGATTTTTTTAGAGCACCAAGGAAAAATTGTTCTATATATTTTATATTCATTTCACTTGATACCTCCACGCGTTCCTGAGAAAATGGATCTTGACAGACTGACGGACAACGAAGTGATCCTATAAGGGTTCCATTTTTTCCTTTTGAGGTACAGAACCCGAAAAATACAAAACCAGTACGAGTATACTCGTTATTCTATCAAAATGTTATCAAAAGAAAAGAAAGAAAGAAAGAATAATATTTATTTGGACACAGTTCGTGAAACACGTAATACAAAGATAAAAGTGAAAATAATTATAAAGAAATAATAGTGTGTGCCTCAACATCACGTTTAGTTTTTAGTAGTACTTATAATAAAAGTGAAGTGCTCTTTAAGCGTGTTGGTATTGGACCCTGTATATTGTTTTTCTCCGAAAGTGGATCTAATAGGACGATCCACTTACATGATAGAGACAGAACGTATTTATTTCTGGAGTAACATTAAGGTACTTTAGAGATAGAAACCATTTTTCTAATAATATTTTCTTGTTAAAAGAGATAATAATTTTGGTGGTATTTACGTTGTTACTAAGTAGTACAATGGAGTAGTAAATGGAATATCAACTTATTGAAGTGCTACAGAAGTTGTTTATTGATCCTTTTGTTTATGTTTTGTTTCAGGTAAGAGACAACAAACAACATACTCTATTTAAGTGTTGTAACTGAGGTTGGATCGCAATTGAAATAGCCGTGTCAATTAAGGAAAGAAATTACCATTGTCATGCTAATATATAAAAGAAAAAATCGGAAACTCATAATGGGCTGTCATAAAAAGAGTGATTTTTAAATTGCTTTCGTTGCCACTTAAAGACTAACTTGCGCGACACCCCGCGCGTTCAAACATTTTTTGCATCGCTCCGACAGTTTCATGAACAGCGAAACATGTGGGCTTTGCAACTGACGGTAGTCTCCTGGAGACACTCTAAGACTCGTAAACTTTATGTGTTCTGCGAGGGACCAATCTGACCCACATAAACAGCAACGAATAATATAGATTTGATATTTTTACACAATGTGTAACAGACATTTTTAGGATTATTGTGAGGGTTCGGGTTCACACATTGATGTAGTGAACCCTTTATTATTTGATCGGTGCATAGCGTCATGTCTTTAGGTAACCCCCATGGGATAGGCAGAGCTGTATCGGTAAACCGATAAGATCCGTCGTTGCTGCAGTATAGTAAACAACTACAAACTCTACGTTTGTTTTCTTTTAATTAGCTAGATCAGTCACCTCTTTCAAAGTGTAATGTGTTTTTAAGATGCTAAAGATTATTCTGTCTCTCAAAGAACCTTTCAGGCGATTAGTTTTATAGAAGCCGGCAGTAATGCTGGAATGACACTCTTACAAACCGGCTTTCGTCTTTGGCAAGTGTTCAAAGTCGTGGGGGGCAATATGACCAGTGGCAGTGGGATGTAGGTGTCGTCATCAAAGCGATTGCTTTGAGTGGCTTATAGATTAGTTTCATGATTTAGTGTAATTGAGGAGTTATTTAATATTTATGTGTAATTGTTATAAAGATGTTTCTGCGACTTGTGAATATCTTAAAGGAACGGTTGATAAATATAATTAGGTCTCTTGTACTGATTGTTTTTTATTATTTAGATATTTCGCAGGCAGATTGTATGATTCGTCAATTTAAAAACGGCGCCGTCCGTTTACAAATGCCTAAAGCAAAATATAAATTGCCTAGTCACTTTATAATATGCCACAACATTTGATGGATAATTCGAACTTCGTTTAAAAAATGCCGCGGCAAATTGAAGTTTTTCCGGCACGTGTAAAACGTAAGGTGTCCATGGAATCTGGTGCTCGGAGGACTCCTGCGGAATATTATTGGTACAAAATTGCCGAACATTTTGAACTGCAACAAATAATTTACAATTTAACGCATTATTTTTTTATTGTTTATAATCTAACGGAAATAATACTGAAAAAATGTGAGCTGGTATCAAACTTGCGTTCGACGTAACGCACCTTGCGCTAATACTAAATAGCCTGCTTAGCTGCGAGCAACTTGGAAGTAGCGCTCGCCGGCTGCTGCCGCGGCGCCGCTCGTTTCGCTCGCTCGGCTTGCGCGCGGTTGGTCACTATTCTAACCTAAGTTATGTCACCCAGTTAACAATTTTTTGATTATTTAACCTAACGGAAATAATACCGATAAATTATAAACTAACGGTTCTCACAATTTTACGGTAACATAATAGGTACCTGATTGCTGGAATAAACTATGATTTGTGTGTACAAGTGAAATTTTATCAATTGAACGAATTGCCAATTTGCCTTAGGCATTTTCAAAACCACCAGCGCTTGTAAACGGACGGCGCCGTTTGTAAAATGACGAATCAAACAATTTGCCTGCGACAGATACACACAGTAAAATACATAGAGATATGGCAAATAACTTTTGAATACAAAGGTTGTTGTGCCGTTTCATAATATATTATTTTTATACCAACTCATAAGTACGTATAAACATAGTGGATACAAGAGAAAAACACCTAAGGCTATAATAATATAGGTGCATACTTGCAGGATAAGTTTTATGTTTTCCAAAAATGATCGTATTCTGAATTCCAAACGCGTAGTTTATTATCTTGTAAAATTAAACTGCAAAGATTTTAAAAACTTTTACGGAATTTGGAATACTTTAAAAAATATTTGACATCCCTCGTAATATTGTGACGTGATGTCCTAAAGTAGATACATTGAAGGAACTTTTAATTATTTGACATTATATACCTACAATTATAATTTCAAATCTTTATTTTATGAACACGATATTAATTGAAATTTGTTACGGTTATTGGTAATGTAACCACCATTACCAATAATAATAAAATAACAGTTTTGTTTTGTTCTTTTTAGTTTCTTTTGTTCATTTAATTGATTTTGTCCTGACTATAGATCGTATCATATCGTTTGCCATCAGTTTGTAAATATTTAAGTTGTAATATGTGGAAATTTATTAATTAATTAAAATCACATATAAAAAAATAAAAAATAATTTTGGTTTAAATGGGTTTTTATTTTTATTATTTTATTTATCTTTTATATAGATTCGTTTATATTTTGTGAAAGTGAGAACATTGTAGGCCTTATAGACTGTAGATTTATCGACCTTTTCCTATTTTGTTAAGGACCTGGTACTTGTTAAACTATTTTCCCATACCTATTAAAACGGTAATTTGAAAAAATTGTAAAAACCAAATTATTTTTAAAAGAGTAACCGTCTAGTTTCTTGCCGGCTAGGTACACCATTGGAGAAGCTGGGTACACCATTGGTAGTTTCCTATTAAGAAGACATAGGAAACTACCAATGGTGTACCTAGCTTCTAACGTTACATAAGTGCCCATAAGTGTGTTATGTGAAATAAAATATATCGGTTTTGATTGAACCTTGTTGTCTGTTTGTAACATTGTATGAAAATAAGGACGTTTCATAAAAAAAAATGACTCGATTTTTACATCACAAATAATAACAGGACTTGCTGAATAATTTAACAGATTGTTCGATTTCTACAATGGATTTCGTCGACTCTGGTATTAATTTCAGACAATACACGATAATTATTGGAATAAAAAGGCTTTTGTGGAGTCACGTCCTCCACCCGAACGCTTCGAGTGATGGAAATAATTCGAAATTAGAGATGGAACCTATTTTATTCCGACATTTGAATGAATGAATTCTGGACACGCAAATTAAGGTGAAAAGGAAATTAAGTTGGATTTACTCTTTCTGTAAATGAGGACGAGGCAATTATTCTGGACCTACTAGATGTTCATTTACGAAGTGTCAAGTATTATTTTTGTTTGAAATAAATTACAGAACTATGAAGTTCTGTAATTTAAATTATTTATTTAACTTTACAAACAGACAACTTTTATTAGAAAGTAGCGTAGAAAGTGAATAATTTGTAGAACAAGAGAAGTCTATCAAAAGTAACACCAATTTCATTTATTTATTAATTGCTAAACCCAAAGTACCTACCGATTTTCTACAGTCAATTCGTGTCAAAACGTCTCTTACACATTCAAAATTAAACATTTTAACCGTAAACGCTCGAGGAGAAATAAATCCTGATACGTGACTAAAGTATTTTAACACTTTCGACTCCACCCACTTTTCGTAGAACTCATACGCCATGCCGCCATACATATTGGAAGTCAACGCTCCGCGAGGGCTACTGGTATTCCAAATACGACTGGGTGAACCATTCAGGAGGGCTCCGGGAGCTGAAAGTCTTAAAAAAAAAAACTCCCATGTTGCTGCAATATGATGCTGCAGGGCTGCCACGGAACGTGACGTGGAAAATTGATACTCAATCATATTTTGTTTGAGCACTCGTTACGGTATATAGTCACTACTTGTGTGTTTAAGAAAAATAATAAACATTATACATTACACTATTAGTACTAAAATCTACAGTATAGAAGCACCATCGTCATGGTCTTGGATTTTTTTCTCCACGAATATTCATGTTAATGTTAATAGTAATCAGGAGGGCTGTGTAATGGGCTAATAGTTTTTGATCAGATATTGAAAATATCTCCTTCGGGCAGCCCTAGTGTTTGTGTGCTCACGGTCGACTGATCTAAATTCTTTAGTGATATGGATTGCGCTCGCTTTTTGTCGCTAGTGATCCGTGAAAACGGTCTAAATGGAATTACCGATACACGCCATGTTCCAGCTCGATTCATTAAGAGGCCGACTAATTCGCTAATAACTGGGTTCTCGCTAACGCCTGCTAATTGAATTGGCTAATATGAATATGCAGGACCGACATCGTATTTTTCGTTTTATTTTCACTTTCTTCTATAAATAATTCCTAAGGTACGGAGCACCTGCCAAAACCAATATTTTTCTGTCTCTTCCAGACAACACAAAAAGGTCTCGACGACCATCAAACCGATTCTCTACCTCTTGTTCAATAACAGTTGCTCATAAATAATGTTCAGTAGTTGTAAATGGCTGCGTGTGATAAACTGTCACGTACATGTATCAAGTGTTCTTACGTAGAGAGGATACTTTACGTGTTCATAAAAAGAAGATATTGTGTAGCGGTGGCTATGTACAGATCGTACTTTATACCGTCCGCGTTGCAGGAGGTATAAACTTGAATATGTATGTGTGGGGAAATGTGTCAGCATTTATTTGGTGAATTTATAAAAAACAAAGGTTTCATCGTTGTTTTCATTCTTGTTATTTTTTTTTATCTACGGTAGGCGCTACTTCTTAGATTAATAAACCTCCTATTAAAATCCAATATACATATTTATAATCCAATATAATAACAAAGCAATCACTTTCTTCTTCATTAATTCATTGGTTTTTTCTTATTTCATTGAATCGCCATTTTCGACGTGATTACGATTCAACGAAATAAAATGATTGTGTTTAAACAGACTAAATTAAACTTCACTAAATTAAATTGAAGCTTCGAGAAGCACAGTTTATTGGCGTTTTAATGCCAGGTCCGACTTGGAAGATAGATCTCCTTAATTAATTACTTAGGAATAAACTCGAACAGTAGTCGTAGTAGTTTTTGAGTTCTTAAAGTTTTATTCACATTGGAATTACTAATTTGAATTAAGTATTTAAAAAGTCTACAATTGGATAAATTCAACGATCAATTTCCATTTGCAGATAATTTTTAGGGTTCCGTAGTAAACAAGGAACCCTTATAGTTTCGCCATGTCCGTCCGTCTGTCCACGGCTTAGCTCAGAGATGATTAGTATTAGAAAGCTGTAATTTGGCATGGGTATTCATATTAATCACGACGACGAAGCAAATCAACAAAACAATATTTTTTGAGGCTATAAACGTAAAGTAGGGAAGTTTTTTTTTTCTCGTCTGGTCCTTGGTGTGGGGTGTCGTTGGAAAGGTTGTTCAAAAATATTGCGGGTATCTCGAAACCATTTTTCAATTCAGGGATCCGTTTGCGAAATATTAAGCTTTAAAGTGCTAGTATTAGTTAGAGTCAAGTATGTGTGTCCCTGCCAGACTGCCTGCCTGCTACTGTTGTACTTGGATTTGTGAAAAAATTCACAGCAGTAATATATATAACGAAGTTAAAAGGAAAACTATCGGAGCTAAGCAGGCTTTACAGGTTAACGAGTAATAATCGACCAATGTTAAGTTTTTTATTGGGATAAATTCATCCAAACTACGGAACCCATCAATGTGCGTGGCTCGGCACACAATTAGCCGGTTTTAGGTTTAGCCTTAGTTCGATGTATTTCCGCGATGGACGTTAAAAACTCGTAATGCAGTAACATCGCGCTTCTGCCGACGCAACGCGAATACTTAACGAAATATTTTGTGCAGACTAACCGTGATTTACGTACTTTTTCTGCCGCCTTAGTGCTTATATACACGAGCGGCACATTGCCAACGGCAGAGGTAACTGCAGCCGTCGAAACGAGACTGGAGGATTCAAGATTCAAGTGACGTAGATATGAGTCACCGTTGGTAGTGTTTGTTTGTGGAAAACTATATAATTTTCCACAAACAAACACATTTTTCGGTTTTGTATTTCGTAAATTTTGATAGCTATGTTTTTGTGTATGTATGCCATTTTATTATATATTTTTTTTAATGTATCGTTTGGCCTGCAATAAGGATTTTATATAAACCGAAATTTACGAAATACATAATATATTATTACGATAAGACACATCTTTACACAAGCGCTTCAGTCATAGACTGTGAAAAAAAGAAAAAACGCTTGAGAAGGAACATAATTTATATTACTTTGTAGTTTTATTACTTCATTGATGCTATAAAGGTGATTGCGAGCAGGACAAAAACATTCTTTAACTTTAATAAGACGATTTAACAAACAACAATTAATTTATTAAAATTCATACAAAGGTTCAGACGAGGCTTAGATATTTCTTTTCGCGGTGAAAATAAAGAAGCTGAACTGTTTTTATAGCAATTAATTTTATGGTTTTATGAAATAGGTCACTAAACACGTTTTTTTTGCGAAGGTCTCCCCTGGGCTTGTCAACACGGTTAATAGCTCAGATTATGGTAATTCTTTGTAGCTGAACTGTTTGCTAATTGCTTTTTTTTTTTTGGCTCCAAGTATTTGGCATAAGGAGCAAGCAATGTTTCGGATTAAGTTGAGGACAAATTATGTACAGTATGTTAACTAACAGAGGGCGTTCCCGTTAACCCGCAATAGTATAGTGTCCATACATGCCAAATAAACTGTCTGTCTACGCGCAATTGCCGCACTCGTCTTCCCACGTTGAAAGACAAGTGTGGCGTGTACAGTGTTTCTTTACGTATCATTAAACAAAAAAAAACAGAATCTATGTTAATATTTTTTTTGCATGTATGGACGCTATACTATTGCGGATTAGCGGGAACCCCCTCTGTTAGTGAACATACTCTATATTCAAAAGATAATATTCCTGCTTACGTAAATGTATACTGGCTGTTTATTAGAGTTCGTACATAGTATACATAAATACGTTTCGATTAAATAATTTTGACAGAACGACTGCCTCGTTGGTCTAGTGGTCGAAAGCGCTACTGCTGAGCATGCGGTTCGATTCCCAGGTCGGGCACGTGTTATTGGATTTTTCCAACAGGAATTTCTCAGTAGCAGACCGGAGTCTGGATTTATACCCGTAGTTCTTTTTACTCTACGGACTGTCACTGCAATGCTACTGTCTTAAAATTTCCTAGCATCGTGTAAACAGCTCTAGCACATGCTAATGCAGTATAAAAAGCCAAGATATTACTTGTTTGCTTTTCTAGCTTCAGAAACGAGTAACCCGGTCTAGCATTCTGCTAAGCCAGAATAATAAGCCACGATATTACGTGCTTGCTGTCCTAGCTTCAAAAACTAGTCTCGTGTAAACCGGGCATAACGAATCGATGTGCTTAACCACCGAAATACGCTCTAACAATACAAAGACGTAGATATATTGTGATCCCTGTTGCCTACTTGTTCCGATTCCTTATTTTCGAGTTTCTTAAATGTTGTAGTGAGCTGAACATGTTCTGAAGGTGCACTAATAGGGGCTCGGATATATTGTGACTCGCAAATCAACAAGGAAAAGTTTTTTTTTTTTTCTAGAATACATTTACCATATCTAATGGTTCCATATTAGTTCACAATACATACGAGTAATATTACTGTTGTTGTTGTTACAGTAGTAATTTTGACAATCCCTTTGGGGCTACGTCTCAGCACACTCAACATTATAATCTATTCATCCTTATTCTGTTTAAGTTTAAATATATTATGGTAAGGCGTACTGTTTATGTCTTATTTGAATATAGACGTTATATCAGTGAACTTAAGCAATCAATTACATGTAAACGAAGGCATCGCTTACCCCACTCACAAAAGTTTCAGTCGTGTTAAATATAATTCCGTTCATAATGTCTTCACAACAATAAAACACGGCATTACTTTGACAGTTGGCAGCACATGCGCAACACCTTCGGCATAAAAACGTTCAATTCATCACACGCTTAGCAGATATTGCACGTATTTCCAACAAATCGGCGAAAAGGCTATAAATAGAGAATATCTATGCAGATGTGACTCGTTTCCTGTACAGCGCCTCGGTTAGAGTAATCTCGTTTACCTATATGGGTAAGCAGAGATTGCCTTATCTAGCGCAGCTAGTGAGTATGCGTGTGCTCACGTCTCGTATTTTGTGTCACATGTGGTATTGTTGCAGCGATAAACATTATGTAGTGCATTAGCAACCTTCACTTCATCTTCTGAGAGAAGTGGGTCACTGTGTTGTGGGCCGGTAAGTAATAGAGCTCACTATATCATAAGTATAAGCTGGAACTGCTGCAAGGAACGTATACACATTATTCGTGCGATCATTATTAGGCTTTAAGAACATCACAACAAGCGCGGTGTTAGAGTTGGCTGTCAGAAACGACCTTGACGCGGCCCCGCCCCTTTTCGGACAGTAGAAACAAGTTTTGTTATTTTCAGACATTTTTTCAATGGTTTTTAAATACTTTGAAATCACAAGTATATGTCTCATATTTTAGTTATCATAAGTCTATTGTCTCCGCTTTCCCCAAAATTGAAAAAAAATAACTGTCTTCAATAAAAAAATGCTTTTTTTTTCATTACGAAAAATCATTTCGAATAATACCCGAATCATTTTATCAGGATATAATGTTAATGTTGCTGGTCACCAAGGTGAGATGTCAGATGTACATCATATGCGATGGGCTCGCTCGTGATTTTTTATATACTACCTAATATTTTATGTTTTTAACCGACTTCTAAAAAAGGAGGAGATTATAAATTTGGATGTTTTTTTTTATGACTCTTTTTAGTTTAGTTTGTTATCTTCATGTGCGAGTCCCAATTAATACTTTTTCTTTCTTTCTTTAAACTGCAATATTATAACATTTTTTCACGTCGTATTACATACAATCTCGTGGTAAACTGTTGAAAAAATTTAAACAGCCGACTGATATAGTCCAAATAATAAATGATGGTCGTAAGCTAAGCTGACGAGGGTGAGTCGGTTTTTTTGGGATAAAATGTCTGGCTGAACTATAGTTGTTTCGTAAACACTGAGACGGTCATCATTTGCGATAGTAGCAGTTGGTTTAGCTGCAATACATTGAGAACATATTATTGTTAGGAGCTGAGGTGATGGAAAGAAACGACCAGTTCAAGGCACTAAATGATACTGATTTTATTTTATAAAAAACTTAGCTATAAATACAAATTCTTACAATTATAAAAATCAATTGCGGGCATCTTAAAAAACATACGATTTTTGGATAACCAATCACTGCACAGCACGTATTGGTCTGTAGTTTCTGAAACTCACGACGGGGGCGCCACCATCGCGGTGGCAGTAGCTGAGCGCTAGGGCTCCGCGGTCGGCCAATCGGCTGGCGCGCGCGGCGCACGTATTGTGGAATGATGATGCAGCTACATTATCAAAGATATTTCTGCTGTGCCCATTACCATCAACTCCCACCGTGTGATTTATTCATGTTTCGTACAAACCATAAATTCTAATTAACTTTAAAGTGTCGCATCATATTTTCTTACAAATTGCTTTTCATAAGCAATTTGTAACAAAATAAAAATAATTCCATGAAAAGTTTGTAAACAGCAAAGTGTAAAGTTGCGAGGTTATCACATTGACCCGTTTACGTCGCTACACTTGACTACTACGATATTGACTATCACTTCATTTGTTTACAACTTGTGCATATACTAAGTGGTTCATTATATGGGTGGATATAATGAACCACTTAGTTAAGTAAATATTAATAGGATTATTCTCAACTCGGAATTTTTTTATGGTTTTGTGTTACTATTATCTAACCTATAGCGAAATATTTTCCAGCAAAGCTCAGCGCCTGCCAACTAGAACGGGACCACTAACTAGCTGTATAAGCTATAAATTCCTAAACACAAACATCGCTTGCACCTTGAATTTCCGGCATGTTCCGTACAACAGTGAGTGGTCGTCACACGCGACATTTCCGCTCAAGTGACAAGAAGCTCGATAAACATTCCTTCACATACAATTTAACTCCCACACTCTCTTCTGTTGCCGCAATTTACAAAAACGCGTCCGCAATTTGTTCAAGCGACGTAATTCCTGAATTTTTCACGACATTTCCTTGGCTTTGCGAAGTAAATAAAGATGTTTATTTACTCCTGAGCTGCTTAAGAAGAAGTTTCAAATAATGTTTTACGAATTTACAGTAACCGAAAGCATTTTCAACCTTCAGCCACGAGGACTGAAATATAATTTCCGCTAGATTCCTCCCGAATTGTTTTCGCCATAAACTCGTACAGTGTAACCGCGTTTTGTTTAAGTTGCTCGCAATTTAACTTGTTAGATGCATTTTATAGGATTTCGATAATGGTGTATCAATAACACCCGTTGTTTTTTTTTTGGAAAGTGTTCTACTTTATTTAACGGTAAGCGTGATAAAGATGCAGTTAGATACCAAATTATACAACTGGCAGTTTTATTACAAACACATAATCGTCGTTAAATGTTTATCTAAACGCCAATTACTGTCACTTTGGTGTTTTTAGCGAGTTAACGTTTAGTTACTCGATAAACGAGATCCAATAATATTATGTTAGCACTCGCTATAAAGTTTATTCGTTTGTGTATATATACATATATTATTAAACTTAGACTTAGATATAAAATCTAAGTTTAATAATAATTATGTTGAAGATTCTTATGACATACTCATCGATGTTTTCAGTAAAATCTATTCAAAACATCGGTAATAGATAATACAGGCTGGAGTCCCCAACTCCACGTCAAAGCGCGTATTTCGTACGGGTATTCAAACCAAACATTCCAAAACGGATTGGTTTATATAAAATACCAGGATAGAAAGTCCTTGAACCTCTTCTTTGAGTATTGCGTCTGAAAAACAGTTTTATCTTTGTTATGAAATTTGTCTAGTACATAAATCAACTTTGTTGAAAAAGTTTTATGTTTTCTTCTCGGTCCCAATTAGTAGTAGGTATTATTAGTAGGGTTCGGGACGGGTATTCAAACCAAACATTCCAAAACGGATTGGTTTATATAAAATACCAGGATAGAAAGTCCTTGAACCTCTTCTTTGAGTATTGCGTCTGAAAAACAGTTTTATCTTTCTTATGAAATTTGTCTAGTACATAAATCAACTTTGTTGAAAAAAGTTTTATGTTTTCTTCTCGGTCCCAATTAGTAGTAGTTATTATTAGTAGGGTTAGGGGCAAAAGTTGTAGTAATTGGGAGGTTGTGTGATATTTATTTTACGACACTTTAAGTTTTAATACCGTTACATGTCTGAAAGTTGAAATTCCGCACGAATGCCTACCCACATTTTATCAGAGTATGTTCGTACAAAGGACGTACGTATATTTGTATAGGTAGAGTAACTACTACAACCTTATATGGTAATCAAACTCTAAAAATTTTAGAATAAATAAAACATTCAGCTTCAGTTAGTTTTTCCGTAACTAAATTATTCGTTCACAATAATTGAAACAAAACTTACTTCGCTGTTACTACAATGGCTGGCACGATAAAGGCTTAATTTATATCTACCTAGGTCCTTTTATGAATATAAATCGTTACTACTTTCGTTCAATTCCCGTCTAAACTTAGGTTATTATAATAAAACTACTTATGTATAGAAAACTAGAACCTTCCGTTAATAAAACAGTAAAATCTGACAGAGCTGGAAATGTTTACAAACGATACAAATATTGTACTTTGAACGGGCGCTATGATACTCGCTTACATTCAATTTGTAAAGAAGTATTTTAAACACACTTTAAAGGAATCTAAGAAGATCGTTGGAATCTAATTAGACAAGGCAGAACAAAGTTTTGGCCTCATTTCCTTTAAGTTGGGCTGCCTGATTTACTTTGGGAAGACAACTTGGTCGTCACACTTTTCATTGAATTGTACCAATTGAGCAAAAGTTTGAGACGGTTAAATAAAACAATAAGTAAGAATCTAGTGGAGTCTCGAAGTATTCAGTGAATGGCTATAATAATAATAATACCATTTATTTCAGGCGGCAGTGACCCATAGAAAAATACCTTAACCTAAACATACATATTTTAATATAAACAAAAACTTGTGTTAATAAATAAGGCTTAGACTATGTTAGTAGTACTTCACTTTGCACTAGGTTGACTTTGTGCTGTCCTGTCGGACTGGTCCGCGGTAGCGACGACTATAGGTGCTGGTCGTGGAGGGAGGTGGTGCAGCGTCTGCAGAAAAAAAAGGGAATAACTAATTCCATGTATTTAATCATCTGACCAAATTAAAAGAAACCTGTCAATAATTTCACAAAACTTATGCTTCGGGGAACATTTTCGGGTTAGACAAATATTAGTCGGTAGTCGGGCATGCGGCTGTAATCCCGACGATTGTTGAAAAAACCCCGAGGGATGGGAACGAGGACGTAATCTTTACAAATATGATTTAAGTTCAGTAGTTCTGTCCCAATCACGGTAATAAAGTTACGAAGGGTAGAAAGGTTTGTCAAACGGGTTTTGTTTGGGAACTTGGTTTACGCAATTGCTACTTTGATTTTGACCCTTTAAATACTTTAGTTTTAACACAAATATATTTAAATTTGTAACTAACTTATACTATTATTGAGGCGTTCGATACGTACGTACGTACGACTGTAAACGTCCTACTCCAACTATTATCCAAAAAATCTTCAGTGTAAACTTCCAACAAGATTACTGACATTTAGAAACAGCAACGCAACTGCTATAAGCTCATCTGCACGCGACAGTCCGGTGGCGTCCGAAGTGAGGCTGGTAACTGCTGCACTATGAATATTCTTATCTAAACTCTCCACTACATTAGATAAGACTCTGTTACTTCAGAGCAGGAGTCGCCAACTCCCCTTACCGACTTATGCCAGATATGTAGGTACGAGAACCTCACCGGAATTCAAGTTAACGCGAGGTATTTCGTACATATTTGGTAAGTTGGCTCTTGAAGGAACGCCTGAAATTTTATCGCCTCGCAGAAAAAACTGGGTATGACTGTTTCAAACACGTCCCTTATATAAGTGGCTGTCGTGTTCTTCCCGAGTCAATCTGTCTATGTAGCGTAACTCGTGGTCACAAACCTGTGAACAAGGGGTACTTGGTCTGCCGGGGTTGCGGGATGTCCGAAAGGGATACCGTCGCCCCTGGCAACGTACAGGCAACTGAAGAAACTCGGGTGGATTTTAGTCAGTAAGAGTCTGACACGCTCTCCCGCTCCGCCTTGAACGGGATAAGTTATATTAGCTTGCTTCATTCGTATGTTTCCTGTTAGTTGCATTGTCATCAATTTTTCAAGCACTTCCTGCCATCCGATTGAGTTAAAACTTAGCATACTTATACATTTTCCGGATATTTTAGCGTCCTGATGGAGTAGGATCGACCCTTATTTGAATAATTTCTATTAGCCCGTGGTTTAGTTTAGCATCTCTGTGTGTTTAGGACCAGATTCTTATTTCTCATATGTAAATGGTAGGAAGGACGGAATAGTAAAATGTTCTTTGACATGAAATTGGTGATTGGTGAAATTTTCAAAGTTTTCTGAACAATGGCAGTGTTTTGTACATGTAGGTTGGTACTACCGGGATGAAATAATAATAAATAAACAAATAATAATAAATAATAAAATTTATTCAAAAACTAAAAATTGGTAAAATACAGTATAAATCTTAGAAATAATGTAGGTATTACAAAGTATGATGCCTGTACTAGGATAAACCTGTATCACAGGCGGCATGAGTTCTTACAATTACTATTTAATATATTTATGAAATGAAACGCGAGTTTATAGTACCTACTTGCAACTTGCGTAGTTATTTTGAATCAAATCAAATTAATTTATAATAATTTTACATTTTAAATAATGACATACAGCTCTTCAAGCTGACCCCTAATTGGTTTCTAATTCTTAATACGAATTAGCTTTTGTCTCATAATATTTGTGACATTACAGTTATAATTTTGACATTGACTAGTAATTATGACCAAAATTTCCCATATATTATTATGTACTAACTAGAGATTAAGATATATATGTAATTACATATAAATTGAATTATGATCTGGAAATAAAATGATTAGGTTTTTTGATTTGATATACCATCAATTCATAAACTACTCATAAAGGCTCTCACAGTACTATTGTAGTCAACTATCTTCTAAACAAACGACTTCTTTATTTTCATTAAAAAAAATTGGACCTTAAAGAAACTTGGTTAATAACTTAGTTTAAAATAGAATAAGTAAATCTTTACTTTGCATACTTCGTTAACTCAAATAAGATTGTAAGCAATTAAATTCAACCAACTCGTGCTCTTGTCATCGCTGGGTTGCTGTTTTAGAACCTAATGGCTTGGCACGCGACGATGGGAAGAAACCAGACGGAATGACCATAATGCCTTTGAAGGTAGGTAGGCCTTTGGTGTGGGATGAAACGTGTGTCGACACCCTTGCGCCATCACATCTTCCTAGCACGGCGGGCTGTGCTGGGGCTGTTGCTGCAGGTGCGGAAAACGGCAAACGGCGCAAATACTCAAATCTTATTGGGACTTATTTTTTCTATCTTATCTTCCAGCCAGGGTTGAAACACTAGGGCCGTGGGGTCCGAGTGCCCACTTTCTTTTCGAGATACCGCACCGCCAAGCGGCTGTTTGGCTCTTTACGTGACCAGAGGGCTGGCTCAGTTTTTGGCCAAAGAATCAGGATTGCTATACAAAGTGGCAGCCTTTTGGGCACTTTTCCTGTTGATAGCGATGCGGACGAATTTTTTGAGACCCTATGATTATTTCCCCTCCTTTTGTATATACTTGTATGTATTATTCTTATTTTAAGTCTGTTAGTTTTAAATTGTGTAAATAATGTAGTAGTTAGATGGATGTATAGTAAAAATGTCAACAAATAAAAAAGAAACTCAAGGGATAAAAATAACTCAAGTTAATTATGTCCTACACGTTAATGTTGTTAAATTAGCAAAAAACAGACCCGAATATACTATAATAATGTTTATTATTACTACCATTGTTTATTATTCTCTGTTATACCACACTACAGAATTATGCCTTGTAGAAAGCAACATTAATCACATAATAACATTATAATTATGTACATAATCAAACTAGTAGATATATTTTCCAAAGTAAAAATGTAGTTTGAATTGCTAAGGAAATCTAAGATAAGCTGTTGTGTAGATAGAATCACCATAGAAATTCAATAAAACAGGTCAGTAATGTCAACAATAAATACAAAACTATTGATAGCAAAATTTCAATCTAAGTTTAAGAAATTAAAATATTTTAGGCAGATTTTATTTTTTGCATCTGCCGAAATTACACAAAGTTATAACGCGTTAATCCACAAAATTAATCGTTTTGACCCGAACAACATAGCAACATGTAAATTGTCTAGAATGTTCCCAAAACACTCGTTTTGGGAAGGTCTAATTCATTTAAGATTCATCACTTGGCATGTTTCTCTATAGGCATCCTCAGTCCATACAAATTCCCTCTGTGCGGTCAAGCGCGAGTTTAATTTTCGGATAATTGTGTACAAGTTGCGGGTAGTCGTAAAATGTGGGATCTGAGTCTTTGAGATCTGAGTCTGTGAGATTCTGCGCTCGGGTCGCAGAAGACCTATGAAATTGCTGTTTTGTATGAAAAAATTTAAACGAACTTTTTTCATGTATTTTTTATTTGTATTAATCGAAGTAATCACCAATGCAATCAATGCATCTTTGCCAACGCAGTGGCAGTTTATTGATGCCCTTCTTAAAGAAATCAGCTGGACGGGAGGCAACAAATTCTTTAAAGGCATTTTGTACTGCCTCTCGGGTATTGAATGTTTTTCCTGCCAAGAAGTTATCCAAATTCTGGAAAAAGTAGTAGTCTGTAGGCGCAAGGTCTGGTGAGTAGGCTGGATGACGGAGAGCTTTCAACCCCAGTTCTTGCAACTTGGAGACCGCGCGTCTGCTGTGCAGTATGAGGTCGCGCGTTGTCGTGCAGGAGCAGCGGAGACGAGCGATTGACCAATGCTGGTTGGAGATGTGCCAGCTTCTCCATCATTGTGTTCAGTTCTTCACAGTACACATTTGCAGTAATTTTTTTTTATTTATTTACTTATAACTTTATTTCGGGTGGCATAGACCCATAGAAACCTTAACCTAATAAATACATTTTTAATTTACTATTTACAATGACTTGCCACACCCAAACAGGACATGACCCACTGATTTTGAAAGGGGCAGTCAAAACGTACAGCTATCGCGTTCAGAATGCTGTTGTTTGTACTCCGCAAACGGGCCAGCAGGGAAGCTGCTTTTTTGCGCATGATGGCCTGGAAATCATCAGTGCGCGCTTCAGCAAACATCCCAGACGCGCTGCACCGCCACGGCAGGCCCAACAACATTCTGAACGCATTATTGTACTGAGTGCGCAGGGCTCTGTAGGCTCGCTGCGTATATCTCACCCACAGGCCGCTTGAGTAGAAAGACTGGCAATAGGCTTTGAAAAGTGTGACTTTTACTTCGCTCGTGCAACGTGCGAACCTGCGGGCGAGCATATTAGCTCTCACCGCCAGAGCCCTGCGCTCCCGCTCAACATCCTCATCATCCCTGAGGTCACCTGTCAGAATGTGACCCAGATATTTAAAAGTTTGAACCTGCTTTAGGGCCATTCCATTGAGAAATACAGGAGGCACATGGGTAGGCTGTTGTTTGCCCGACTTAAACACTAAAATTTCACTCTTTTTAGAGTTATATTGTAACCCATGCGCCTCCGCGTACCTCTCACAAATAGACAGCAGTCTCCTCAACCCGCTTACGGAGGGGCTCAGCAGCACCATATCGTCTGCATAGCTAATATTGTTGAAACAAGTGTCATCAATGTGGCAGCCGACATGTGTGCTACTGAGCCGCTCGACAAGCTGGTTAACATAAATGTTAAACAATAGAGGTGAACTTAAACCACCTTGCCTGATGCCACATTCCAACTTGTACTCATCTGACAGCGCCCCCGCCCACCTCACATGGTTTTTCTGGTTTGCATACCAATACCTCAGGAGAGAGATACACTCCCCCGGCACACCCGCGCTGCCCAGCTTGTCCCAAAGAAGGTCTTATGTGACACGATCGAAAGCCTTTGACAAGTCTAGGAAGCACGCGTATACCGGCGTTCTCCTGTCTGTATAGTACCCGACAGCATGCTTTAGACTTAGAATGGCACTCTCATGCTAATGCTCACCCCGTTTGGTAAGAAGCTGTGATGAATCACACCGGCGCTAGACCGCAGTGACCATCACTTTTCTAGGTTTAATTTTTCGTTTAGGGCATTGTTTAGGTGCTGAACCAGGATCCAACCAACTTGCTGAGCGCTTGCGGTTATCAAACAGAATCCATTTTTCATCGCAGGTAACAATGCGGTTCAAAATTCCTTCATTTGTGTGTCTGTTGAGCAGTGCAAGGCACCTCTCGACGCGTACTTCGCGCTGGCGATCATTGAGTTCGTGGGGCACCCATTTGTCAAGCTTTTTTACCTTGCCAATTTGACGCAAATGGACCAATATTGTTTTGACGCTAACGTCGAAACCTGCTGCTAATTCAGCCGTAGATTGTGTATCATCAGCTTCCACAATCGCCTTTAATTCGTCATTGTCGACCAAAGTCTTCGGACGACAGCGAGGTTCATTTTTCAGGTCGAAATTTCCAGAACGGAAGCGAGCAAACCAATAACAGGTGGTGCGTTGGTTTGTAGTGTCAGCTCCGTAAACGTTGATGTTGCGTGCCGGTTGTGCCGCGTTGCTGCCACGACGGTACTCATATTCCATAATTACTCGAATTTTTAACGTATCCATGATGACGAAAAAGATTGAAATGCAATGAAAATGTAACACTAATCAATAAACAAATGACTACTTTTGGAAAAAGAAATCCATGTTTTTAAAATAAAATTAATTTGAAATTAGAATTCTTAGCCAAACAAAAATTATTTTGATTTGAAATGGCCAGTACTGCAAAACGGCAATTTCATAGGTAAAGACTAATATTAAATTTCGTTAAGTGCGTGAATATCTATAAAATTTAATTTACTCCAATATACAAAATTTACTTATTTGTTTGTTCAATGTTCTGCATTGCATCCGATTTGCCTGATATAATTAAAAAGGTTGGTATGCTATGAAAATAATTTAATTCACCGATCCATCCCGGCTGGCGCTTGCTTCGGTTCATATGCAAAGCCAAATCGATACTTTGAATATATCGCACCTGCTCTCAAAGATGATTTTTTTAATTTGGTTCACGATGCGCTGTCCTGAATAACGATCGCGTGATAGAACATCTACGTACAAAACAAATATCGCACTCGAGTAGTATATTATTGGGCATTCTATACCACTATCGGCAAGTCGCTCGGCGAGTGCGCCTCGCTGCCGACAGTGGTATAGAATGCCCAATAATTGATAATCGACTCGCCTCTTCACTCGACCGAGACAGTACGTTCGCTCTGAAGGGTGGTACAGAACGCTTAATAATGAACAATCGACTCGATCAATGACCAGTAACGCAAAAGAGGTTGTGGTAACTTTATAAATGTTAACGTACTATATACATTCACTCATTTCCAATCGGTTCATTTCCGACAGTAATCATGAAATTTGTAAAACAACCGCAATCGCTGCATGTTAAAACAGTCTGCGATGATATTCGTAAGACTAGTTTTCGTCATGGTGAATTATTACCTGACTCAGTACGATGTATCATTTGCGGTCCGTCTAATTGTGGAAAAACCAATTTATTAATCGGTCTTCTTATACATGAAAATGGATTAAGATTTGAAAATGTTTATGTTTATTCAAAAACTCTGCATCAACCCAAGTACATTTTTTTAGAAAGAGTTTTGCAACGGGTTCCCGGTATTTCCCTCCAGAAATATCAGGGAAATGAGGAAGTACTGAGCGTTCAGGACGCAAAACCCAATTCCGTGATTATTTTTGATGATGTTGCATGTGAAAATCAAAATAACATGCGTGATTATTTTGCAATGGGAAGACACAAATGCATTGATTGTTTTTATCTGAACCAAACATATAGTAAAATTCCTAAGCAGTTAGTAAGAGACAATGCGAATTTAATCATACTTTTTAAACAAGATGAAATTAATTTACGACATATTTATGAAGAACATGTCAACACTGATATGACATGGATTGAATTTCGTGAAATGTGTTCGAAAATATGGAGTGAACCCTTCAATTATGTAGTGATTAATAAGGATTGCTCCAAAAATAAAGGATGTTACAGAAATAAATTTGACACTTTTGTTGTCTTTGATTAAATACTAATATTTAAGTGCGTTATCCCTGCGATATTGTTATTCTTCAGACAACGCTTAATCAATCACGAGCATTTTTGTTATTATGGAAAAATCATTGAAAAGACAAATTGTTGAAGCTGCAGAAGCTGTTAAGAAGAAAGTGCAAAAAATGAGAGATGTTGAGATTAACAATCAGCAAGTACTGGAATCAGTTTTCAAGCCATTAACAGATCCACTTAATCAAATTGCTAATGTCAGTAAGCAGGCTTCTCTCTTACATAATACAGAAAATGAAGAAACCAAAGTTCCGTTTATCGATGAAACTTTTCAAAAAGATCCCCCAATTAGCAAAGGAAGCAATGATAATAACGACAATGAAGACGAATATGAATCTGATATTGAAAGTGACTCTTCGTACAAATCATTAGTTGAAAACAAGCAAGGTTGTGATACGTCATCTTGGTCAGTGTCCTCAGAAGCACTGACAGATATTCCGTTTGGTGTCAAAGTAGAGGCAGGAAAGTTGATGTTAGGTTCTGCTCGTATAACGATCAGCGATGAGTATATCATCGTGGCTGGACGCAAATACCAAAATACCTCTGGTTTAAAACAGTTGCTGTTGAAAAAGAACGTAGATTTAAGTTTGGTTACAGAGAGTGATATGAAACACTATAAGTCGATGCTACTTGATACGAACGCACATCGACGAGACTATGAGCCTGGTAAACCAATAAAAAGTAATAAAGGACAAAAATATATGCAAATTATTAAGCCTCTCTTCCAACTACGAAGTACAATTCAGGACCACCAATCAAAGGGAAAAGGACTACCCTTAACAAAAATGTGGAAGAAAAACGTTGATTTTGTATATTGGAACGATCCAAATGAACTGGTGGATAGGTTAAAATTATTAATTGCATCTCGAGATGCTGGTAACACAGGATTAGAAAATGAAATTATATCTATCATTGAAGAATTGCGTGAAAGTAAAGTTATAAATAAATAAATATTTTGAAATGTGTTTATTTTATTATCAGCTTCTTGATACAAAACACCTTAAACATGAACGTAGACAAATTCGGACACTACATTCACAAAAGAATGCGTTTATCAGAGTTATTTGAGTTTAATGAGAACGCATTGTTAAAATTAGAAAACGGAGATTTTGATTTAAAAACATCAAGACTGAGAGGAATTCAATCTCCAGTAGAAGCAGATGAAGCTGTGAACAAGGATTATGTAGATCGATTGAATGCTAACATGTTAAAAGAATTAAATCATCTGACCGTGAACAAGGATTACGTAGATCGATTGAATGCTAATATGTTAAAAGAATTTAATAATATGATTGGTTCATTGCGCTCTCAAATCATAAAAGACACGAAGGGTACAGTTCAAGCTACTTTAAAAGCAAAGATGCTTGAAGTTTCAACTCAGTTGTAGGATAAGTTTTATACTAAAGCAGAGGTAGATAAATTACTACAAAAAACTCCGTAATGGCAAAACAGCAAATTGTTAATGAAATACACAAAGCAGCACGAAGAAATTTTGTTAGACGCCCTGTTATTCTAAAGGGGATCGATGACTTGTGGCAAGCTGATCTGATGGACATGCAAAACCTAAGAAAATATAATAAAGGTCATAATTACATTTTAGTGGTGATTGACTGCTTCTCAAAGTACGCTTGGGCAGAGCCATTAAAATCAAAAAATAAACTTGATGTTACTCATGCATTTAAACGAATACTGATTAACAGCAATCGTAAACCGGTTAATTTGCAAACTGATATGGGAACAGAATTTTATAACCACTCATTTCAAACGCTTATGAAGACAAACAATATTAACCATTACTCTACATTTTCTACCAAAAAAGCTTCGATCGTAGAGCGACTGATTAAAACTCTTAAAAATAAATTATATAAATATTTCAGTCTGAATGGAAACTATACGTGGTTAGGTATACCTTTAGAAGTTACATTAAAGATATATAACAACACAAAACATCGTACCACAAAATTTAAACCAATTGAAGTAAATAAATCTAGTGAGTCAGTTATAAAAGAAAATATTAAAAAAGCTTTAAATCATGTAACCGTCCGTAGAAAACCTAAGTTCAAAGTAGGTGACTTTGTTCGTATCAGTAAATACAAACACAATTTTGAGAAAGGTTATACACCGAATTGGTCAACTGAAATATTTACTATAAAAAAAATTAATCGTACTATACCAGTAACATATCATATTCAAGATCAGCGAAAGCAATCCATAAAGGGAACCTTTTACGAGCAAGAACTTCAGAAATGTAACTATCCAGGTATTTATTTGATAGAAAGGGTTTTAAAAAGAAAAGGAACAAAACTGTTTGTGAAATGGTTGGGTCTAAACGAAGAAGAAAATAGTTGGATCGACAAAACTGCAATAGTGAATTAAAATAATTATATAACTATTACTCTTGCATTATTTCTTTCATTACACTTTAGACAATGCAAGGAGGTGAACTTGTTAATACTTTAATTAATAATCTACCGTTCGAACTTCATTTACCCGGCTACAATTATTGCGGTCCCGGAACAAAACTCCAGAAACGTTTATTACGAGGTGACAGAGGCGTAAATAAGCTAGACGAAGCTTGTATGCATCACGACATTGCATATGCAAACCATACAGATTTACCCAATCGTCACAAAGCTGATTTGCAACTACTAAATATGGCTAAACAAAGACTTAAATCGAGCGATGCTGGGAGAGGTGAAAAACTTAGTTCATGGTTAGTGAGCAAAGTTATGAAAGCCAAACTGAAATCTGGTTCCGGCATTAAAACGTTTAAAAGTTTTGTGTCAAAAATAAAAGCAAAAATAAAGAAACTGAATCCAAAGGACAGTAAAACTTTAATTAACGTTGCTTACTCAGCAGCAAAAAAAATATTTCCAAAGATTCAGAAAATTCGAGTACCGCGAGTGATACCCTTACCAAAGACTGGAGGTATTCTACCTTTAATCCCAATTTTTGCGGGCTTATCAGCTTTAGGAACTTTAGCTGGTGGTGCGGCTGGAATTGCAAAAACGGTTAACGATTACAAAGCAGGGCAGCAAAATTTGCGAGAAACACAACGACATAATAAGGCTTTGGAGTCTTTAAAGTTAGGTCAGGGTTTATACATCAAGCCACATAAAGATGGTAAAGGTTTATTCGTACAATCTTCAAAAAACTGAAAAATAGGCTACCTAATCGTCCTCTCACTAATATAGACATTCAAAGGTATGCACGCAACATCCCTCACTTTCGAGGAGTATACATGAAGGATCAGTTACCAAGGACGCCAAAACGAGTTGAATGTGGTATCGTTAACTTGGATGATTCTAAGAACGAAGGCTCGCATTGGGTAGCTTATGTAAAAATAGGCAATTATTGTGAATATTTTGATAGCTTTGGAGATTTGAAACCTCCAATGGAATTAATGCGATATTTTAAGAATTGTAATGTTTTTTATAATTATACAAGATATCAGAAATTCAACACTGTAAATTGTGGACACTTATGTTTAGAATATCTGTGGACTTTTTGGGAATAAACGTATAAAACTTATGCTTTTCTTTTATTTAAATCATTTGCAAGATGTCACTCACATTATCGATAACTGGAAACTCGTCAACTTTATCTACTTACTATCCTAACACGTTGCAACTATATGAACAGTATGAGTGTGCCTTATTGCATTTCGCAACATTTAATTCTATTCCAAACATTGACAAAACGAATAATAAGCTCTATTATGGTTCTAACGAAGTTATTGAAATACCAGACGGCACCTATGAATTGCAAGATATTAATGATTATTTAAAATCTGAAATGAAAGATGCATCAATCAAACTACAGTGCAATAACAATACTTTAAAAGCTGCTGTATATTGTACAAAAGACATAAATTTTAATAAAGAAGGTACTTTTAGAAATTTATTAGGGTTTAATAAGCAGATCTTGAAAGCAAATAAATGGCACGAGTCACAGTTTCCAGTCAACATTTTACCTACAACAGTGATCAGGATCGAATGTGATATTGTAAGCGGCTCGTACACAAACGGAGAACCGAGTCACATTATCCACGAATTTGCACTCAACGTGCCTCCCGGATATAGGATTATAGAAATCCCGAAAAACGCGATATATTTTCCAATTAACCAAAACAACATTAGCTGCATACATATCAGGCTGTTAGATATAAATAACCGCTTAATCAATTTGCGTGGTGAAGAAGTGCAGCTGTATTTGCATCTCCGAAGAAAAAAATGATTGACTACAATAAATATGTGCATCCACAAATCAAAAATATCAGTTCCGCTCAAGCTTCCAACCAAATAAGACCTCGCCCTAAGAAGAAAATAAAATTAACTAAAGACAACAAGGCATTCCTCAAAGCGATCGGTTTGCTAAAATGAATATCTTAGACGTTTTATCCGCTCCGACTTATGACAACACTGTAGAAGGAATCGAATTTCATTCTTACAAGCCCTACGTAACTAGTTTCAATAGAAACGATGAAATCCGCATACCTATTAACCAACAGGACTTGTATATACTTCCGTCAGCTAGTACCTTGTATTTGGAAGGAACTGTTGTCGTAAGTAAAAAGGATATGAAAGAGAAAGCCACTAGTGTTAATTTTACGAATAATGCTCTACTTTACCTATTCCAAGATATAAGATATGAGCTGAATGGAGTGGAAATTGATAGAATAAAAAATGCTGGCATAACTACCACCATGAAATCGTTAATATCAATGAGTGAAAGTGAATCAAAGATAGCCAACGCATGGGGCTGGAATATCGATGGAATTAAAAATATTAATGGGGGTAGCTTTTCCGCTTCTATACCACTCTGTAACATCATCGGTTTCGCAGAAGATTTCAAGAAAGTCGTGATAAATAGTAGGCATGAACTGATATTGCTACGAAGTAATACTAATCTGAATGCTGTCAAACTTAACACCGGTGAATTTGTAGACGACGTTCAGATAAATAAAATCATCTGGCGCGTACCGCATGTTAAAGTGTCCGACAAAGAGAAAATAAGTTTGCTAAAACTGTTAGAAAAAGATCGACCACTCCAGATGATATTTAGAAATTGGGATTTGTACGAATATCCAGCTTTACCTAAAACTACAAAACATACCTGGTCTATCAAAACTTCCTCACAAATAGAGAAACCAAGATACATAATTATGGGTCTACAAACAAATAGAAAAAACAATTCAAGTTCTGATATGTCCCAGTTCGATCACTGTCATGTTCGTGATGTTAGAGTATACCTAAATTCAACATACTTCCCGTATGAAAACCTAAATGTCAGCTTCGCGAATAACAGAATTGCTTTATTATACGAGCAATACATCAGATTTCAACAGTCTTATTACGGACGTCGCTCGGAACCCTTATTAAGTGAGAAACAATTCAAATATTTGGCGCCGCTATTTGTCATAGATTGCTCTAGACAAGCTGATAATGTAAAGACAGGTCCTATTGTGGATGTAAGAGTGGAAATTGAGAGTGATTCGGATATACCAGATCAAACTTCTGCATACTGCCTTATATTGAACGACTGTATCATTGAGTATAAGCCGTTGAGTAATACTGTGAGAAAAATATCATGAATCCGAATACTATCATATTAGATGTTCAAGGGTTTAAAGACCTCAACAATAATTTTATAATAAAAGAATTAGCTTTTGCTAGTCGTGATTATACGCAAACATTTTTAATAAAACCACCATACTTGTTTAAATACTTAACAAGTGACGAAAAGAGACAAGTTAAATGGTTGGAAAGAAATAGAGGTATTTATTGGAATGAAGGATATATTGACTATAGAGAATTTCAACGCATAATCGTTCCATATCTAGAAAATAAGGAAATCATTGTAAATGGTTTGGAGAAGGTGAATTGGATAAAGGATCTGTGTGTGAATTGTAAAGTATCAGACCTTGGTACAGAACAATGTCTTAGTTTCTCTGCTTTGCATAAAAAATACTGTGAAGGAAGATCAAATTTTAATTGTAGTAAACATTTAAAGCATTGTGCACTTAAAAACGTGCTTTGTTTAAGGAAGTATTTAGAATGGGCATAAAATGTATGTAATAATGTGTGTAATGTACTTAGATTACTAGTTTTAAGGTTTTTAAATAAAAATCATAATAAAGTAAATTTGCCTTTATTTTTACAAATACCCCACACTTCTTCAAATAACACAATCTAATACGAAATTAAAAACATTTACTATTTTACACACCCGGTTATTAAAAGTCAGTATCTATTAAAGATTTTGATATTTTCTTAACTAAAGACTCAGTTTCGTCCATAACACTGTCGATAGCATCTTGAACTATATATTGAGCGTTTATAATAACGTTCTCACTGTCACTATCACTGTCCATGGTTTGAGAATTGTTGTTACACAGATCTACGACTGAAATTTTTATTAATTTAATCCCTCTTCGCTGTAGTCGACTCATAACGAAGGATTTTGTTGGCTTTTGCTTTTTCGACTTTTCCCTGCATCGTTGTTTTGGTTTTTTATCTTTCGTGACTTGTTTGCTGTGCTCGGGCTCGCTGCGAAACATCTCAGAGAATCCCTCGTAGGGATCCTGAGCATACTGGCTGAACACAATCTCGGATTCAGAAATCTGAAACAAAAATATAAACACAATTTATACCACTATCCCGTAGTAAAGCGCTTGAACGCTTTATAATTAGGTTTTCCATCGAGGAATTTCTCAAAAGCAGCCTGAAGTCTAGATTTGGTTTAGATTTGTGACAATAGGCTCTGGAAAAATGTAAGTCTATATACACCTCTGCCAAACCAATCGTCAGTTACGAAACATCATAAAAAATCGAATTAAAAATATTTTACTCACCGACATGATGACTTTTGATAGAAGTTATAAAAAAATATTTAACAAGTGTTCGCGCTGAATAATTTTTCGTAAATGATGACAAAACAATTAAATACTGTTGTACATAATTACATGTCATACTAATATTGTCGACTAAGCGTTTGTGTCTCCAGGCTAAGGCCCAATGAACTGCAACGTAGGTAATACTTATACAATGACTAATAGCGCCTTGTAAGCATGTTACTTAATCGTAAAACGTTAGTTATTCGAAAATCAACCTTATGATGCATGGTACTCTAGGTGCATAGTGAAATAACTGCAATCAGTATTTACTTTATTTACCGATTTAAAAACAGAGTGTAATGATATTTTAAAATAAATAGGATTTCATAAATGAAACAAATCGATAGTTATAATAATTCACATTTTATTTCATTATCGTATAACTTTAACATTTATTATTTCCTAAAACTAAACCAATACAGAAGTAGCTGAAGCAACTTAACACTTAACTTAAATTACACTTAACTTATATTATAACTTAAATTATTGCACTTAACTTAAATTATTATCAAAGTAATTCATTCTTAAAAATAAATGCATGACCCCAGGCTCGGGTCGATATTTGATCCACAGATATCGATCGTTTGTCATCATTTCTAGATAAAGCAACTTTGTTGACAGTCCGAGTAAATATTTCGTGTTTTATAGATTTAAACATATTATTTTTTCTCCGAATTACTCCACCATTAAATAAAATGGTTTCATAGTCTGATAAGTTTAAATCCCTGACCACGCATGATTTTACTCCTTTTGCTTTTTTAATAATATTATTAGGGGTTTTTATAGAGTAAAGTTTCGATCTCAAACCAACAAAATCAGATATATATTTTCCTCCCATTTCATCTTTAAAGAGACCGGGAACCTTTTTATTTTTTAGCGGTATTTGAAAATCATTTGTGACTTCATAGTTACTGCTGTCAAAATATTGCAAAAAATTATATTTCAAATCATGGTAAAAATCGTTAGTGTATATTTTATAGACAAAGGAATCGGTATCTGTGTAACATAGCTGCACTCGGTCTTTATAAAAAGGCTTTACAATATTGTAATGAAAGTAATACATGTGTGCTTTTGAAAGTTCTAACACAGTGAAACCTATGTATATAGGCTTGTCTAAAATAATTTGATCAGGTTTAATTTGTATTGCAACTAAATTTTCTGATAAAACAGATGCACTGTGGAAATAGGGGTTGGCTATAAGTTTCTCAGCGGATATGAATTTCTTAGTTCGATTGGACTGATCGGACCATTGATTAACTAAATGAACGGTTACTCTATTTTCCGTATTTTCTAATGTTTTTCCAAAAACACTGTTGTTTAGTAACTTAAAAAAGTCTTGTTCGAAGGAACTTTTTGCTTTTTGTCTTAATTGAGTATTTAACTCTATGTACTGTTTTAAATATGGACTCTGTCTAAAAGTAATAGCTCTATGAATTTTACGTAATATTAAACCATGTTCCAAACATTTTTTTAAATGAACGTAATGAATCACGTAATTGTACTTATTATACAAATTTGCTATTAATTTCTTTGTTTTACCTCCCGGGGGTATACATTTTTCAGGACAAAATGGTAAGTCATTATGGTGATTATGTAAATGCTCGGGATACAATAGATCGACTTCTAATATGAAGCCCCAGTTTGCGTTATCCTCTATAGTGGTAACATTAAAATTAGCTAATTCGTTATCACTTAAAAATCTGAAACTAGAGTATGGTAAATACTGACACATGCTAAAACCGTAAAGATTATTACAATCTAAATATACTATGAAACTCTCAGGTTGTGATGGATTATATTCAGGCATGTATTTGTGATTGGCTCTAGCGTGCCGATGGGAACACATGCACAAACCACCGCGTATACCGCTTTGTATCATTCTGATGATAGCTAAGTCCGACACGAGTTCTAACTGAACGCCCGTTTTTAGCAACATTGCATCGAAAGATAAACTTGGTGCAGTAATGTAAAACGCTGGGTCAAGACTGTAATACTGTTTACAAGTTTTCCGGAAATTTTGAAATATGTCTGTCAACAAAAGCACATCCGTTTTTAAGTATAGATCCGTATACTCGCCGAGGTTATTAATATTGAATTCAGCCCAAACAGTCTGTGCGTGATTATAATCTTCATCACTAATGTCTTCGTTAGTCAAAGAATTATAAAAATTACCCTTAGACGGCAAAGATTTTTGATCGTAACATTTCCAATTGGTCATGTAATCATATGGATATATACCTTTTCTTGTCAATAAATTAAACTGTCTGTCTTTAGAAAAATGAAATCGAAGGTTAACAAAATCTGCCACTTGCAAAGTTTTAGCGAGCTTGTCTAAACTTGTCCCTAAAAAGTTGAATGAGTCTAAAAATCTTATACAAATAAATTCGTTATCAGCAATAGGAATAAATTTGGTAAATGCTACATATTTTTCTTTAGTCTTGGGGATTATTTTAATTGGGCCTGGAATTTCGCCTAACTTTTTTATAAATAAATGACAATCGTACCCGGATAAATTGTGAAAAAATATTGGAATAAATTTTGGTACTTTGTGTTGCAAATTACAGTGTCGATGTGCTGCACCTCGATAGAGGCCTGTAATATGGCAATGATCTCTTACTTTGTCGGCCAACAGTAAATTGTCGCAAATATGACACCTAATGGCACGTTTGAACTCAAGAGAATTTTCCTCAGTGAATATCATAGGTTCACTTTTGGATATAATTCTATGTATTTGTTTTACATCCTCAGTAAGAAAATGTATAAATTTTGAAACACAATCATTACCGCGATAACTTCTATAGCCTTCAACGGTATCATTTTTATTTGATGACACGACATTGTAAGCGAACGCCGCCGGCACGTGGCGTTTTGAGTATGACGTATTAGCGGTGTTGAAATCATCGCCGGAAATGGGTTCTAGTAACGTTTCGAAATCGGCGTATATGACGAACGGAATATTTTGTTTCCTATCATAATTTTTAAATTTTAAAAATGACCCTGGCTCTGGTAAAACAGTGACGATCCCCCCACACAAGTGGGATTCAATTTGACTAAGCGTTGGAAAAAACAATAAACAAGTTTCACAGAAATATAGTTTACCATGATGCCTGGTCATCTGATTTCTAACTAAACGAGATAAATCTTTGATAAGACAGTAATGAGAGTTATTATTGTTTTCTATAAACAGTAGATGGATACTTTTATTAGACTTATTATTCAACGTTGTATACAATGGTCCAATAATTGTCTTTTCATTTTTTAAACCATATACAAATATATTGACAGAAGGATTATTTTTCTCAAAGATGGCTATGTCTGAGAATGTGATTGGAAATGTCAAATCATTAACATTCAAAACATCCTGAAAGCGGGGATAAGACGAAATCCTATCAGGATGTCTATTTGTGGGGTACAGTGCCGCCACAACACACCACAAAAAGCAATACTCATCATTGTTCCGAATATTCAAACAAGCTCTTTTACTTTTTATGAATTTCGGCAAAGTTAAAAATTTAGATCCGCTGAGTGGTTGATATTTATTAATATTTAATTCTAAATGTGAATTGCATAAAAAAGTCCAACCACTATCTCTTTCTTCAAATTCTTCAATTTTTTTTAGTAGTAAATCAACAGTTAATTTATAAATAGATTCAAAATCGTAATTAAAATGTGTAATAAAATTGTTGGTACGGAATGATTTTATTTCTTGTTGATCATTTTTATACATAAGAAAAGAAGCAAACAGTTCAAAGTTTATTTTGACAGAGGTGTGTTTCTTTAATGAAGTATCTATTAGATGTTTGACTTGTGTACTAATACTTTTGAGAAACATCTCGGGAAAACTATGTATTTGTTCACCTGTCGCTGTGATTTTGTAACTTTGGATTCGTTTTTTAAAAGAAGAATTAATAATTGCAACATTATCATACATAGGGTTAGAACTATTGTTTTTATGTACATTGCTACGTAAATGGCCAGACCATCGACGATTATCTACAAATACTTTGCAATCAGAGCAGTGAGGCATTATGTTATTGTTGAAGTCAAAGAACACTTCAACTAATTATTTCAATAAAATTAGATTAGTATACTTACAACTAATATTCACGGTCTTAGGTATACCAGACAAAATATTTTATTATAATTACTATAATAACTTGATCAGGACTATTTTACGTTCGTTCCAAAATCCTTGTATAACTCTTCACAGACAAGTCGGTAATTATTTTAGGCAAGATGAACCTGAAATAATGATAAAAAATGAATGCATTAGGTACATAATCTACTTAGGTAAGATAATGGTATATTCTGAAAACAAAATTATATTTAATAATTTACCTGCAAAATGTTAAATGATTTAGGTATACATGAGATTGTGTATCTGCGTGGTCCAAATATGTAGGTATACTTCAGGTAATTTAATAATTCTTCACAGGCAAGTCAGTAATTAATATTATGTTCAGGCAGAATGTATCTGAAATTTTGAAAAAATTGTTGTATTAGGCACCGATAAAGAATTATGCATATAGTTGCAAATTCTAGGTTGAAAAATAACAATAATTATTATTGTTTTCTGGTATTTGATAATTACCTGCACAATATGAAATGATTTATACATAAGAATATGTATCTGCGTGATCCAACTATGTTATTTTCAGCTCCCAACGATATATCGAACACAGTTGCTCCAGGAGATGATATTTTTCGTATGTACTTTCTGGTGTGTGATCAATAAAATATTTATTTTTATTTATAATATTTGACTTGATTGTACTGTAACAGTTTAGAAACGTGCTCACTCCGAGAGACTTTTGAAATGATAAATAATATTTTAGGGTATTTTTTTATTTCTTTTTTTGTCTACAAAGCAGAAAAATATTTCATCATAAAAGTTGTTATTGTCTAAATGTTACACGTGTGCTGAACATAATTATTTATTTCACAAACACAATAATCAGCTTTTTTAGTTAGGGTTGGTTATAACTTGGTAGGCATTTCAATATACAAATTTTACACAATGCACTAATACGATTAAAATATATCATAGTATTTCGATGGATATTAACTTTCATGGTTTCCTCATGGCTGTTAGCATAGTTATAGGAATTATATTATCTTTTTATTTTAGGAAGTCTAGAAAAATACGCGGTAGACGGCAGTAAGTTCACTTTTTCTACACGAGACCTAAATGTAGATGACGAAATGATTACCTTAGAAACATTTATTTACTTCTTTAAAATAATAAAATCCATGTGGTGCGACGTTTCCGCACACGCTATCGTTTGGCCAGCCCTAGCTCATTTCGCTGCATCGACATTCGATACAGTATAACATTTTCCTTAGTCTTCATTTTACCAACGTGTATAATACGACTATAGAAAAAGTTACTTTAACACAGCAACACCAGATTGATTGTAGTGGATTTAAACATGTGTTACTTATAATTCGATTTTAACTTATAAGCTACAAGTATTCCCGTTCGGTACCTACAAAGTATTCGCAGTCTGCAAGTACAACGAAGTGCTCTGCTATCTTCGGCATACAATCACTCCCTGTCGCCTACAAATCAGTGACGGCATTGTGGATAGCCAACCGCTGCTGTCATCGCCAACCAAGTGAACTTCTGATTGAAAAAATGTAAGTCTGATAAAATATTCTGTTCGTTTCATGGATCACACTTGTCATTTATAACTACATAAGTTTGTTTGTGAGCACGTTACTTCACAGATCACCTGATCTGTACATAGTATGTCGAGCTCAGTCTCAGTGCTATCCCATTTAAATATTAGCGAAGCAGTGTTTGCCTGAACACTTGTGTTCTATAGTATGCCCAGCGCAATGGAGATTACTCCATTGAGAAAATTAATAATATTTGTGTGACTAAATTTCCCCTATCTTTATTTCAGGTCAGACTCTGAGTGTGATTACTCGCAAGCATCGATCACTGGACACAAAGTGAAGTCATGCCGCAAACCGTCTGCAGACAGCAATGGGAAACGCAAGATGCAGTCACAAACAACAACCGCAGCTCGTAGCAGGTGAATAATATTTTGAATTAATTATCTCCTAGCTTTGATTAAATTAAAACAGTAAAGTAGTACGTTTCTACTAATTGAACTATAATAGCCCAATTTACATAAGTATTCCATTCGTTTATTAGGTAGTCACTTGTAATATTTTCTATAGAAATATCCGAGTTGTCGTTCATAATAATATATTATGCGATTGTGTGCGTTGCTTACACACAGTGGTTACATATATATATATATATATATATATATTTTTTTTTTAAACATTAAGTAATAACAGTTTTCGTAATTGTTTCAGTAAAAAAACCAATACTGGCATCGACATATTCGGCATCGGTCAAAACCGCGACATCCCACACAAAGAACATTCATCGGATCACCTAACTTCATTCTTTGTGAACCGCGTAGCCAGCGGCTGTGAGCGCCGAGCAACGAGCACCGACGGAGAGTACTACATCGACTGCAAGGTGTACAAGGCTGACGACGCTCGCCTGACCGACTCCGCCGAGCTGTGGAAGAAAGCGCTCGTCCGAATCAAGTTCCAGACCGACGCGGACTCTCCTCAGTGGCGAAAATTACAAGAGCTCGTACGTGCGGCTGATGTCTTGTTTCCAGACAAACCATCATTTTATGATAATTAAACTAAGTATCTAAGTTACAGTTGTATATTATTTACAGTAACAACCCGTTAACGCTTCAGTCACAAGCTTTGGTTTGTTACAATCATCAGCCACCATCACTCTCGCTCGACATTCTGTTAACAGCGAATGCAAACTCGAGTAATCGGTCGAGTGCAGTAAGTAAACGGAGAGTCGAGTTGATGGTTGATAGTACATCGTTCTGCGAAACGCGGCATACTGGTCAGACGTATGGAAGACAGTGGTCAGGAGTAAGTTACTAGTCATTGGTCGAGTTAAGCTCATCCAGTACGCGACACAATGAACTGTCTCGTTCGAGTGTATCAGTCGAGTTGAGAGTCGAGTCGAGTATCGATTTGGTCGAGTTAATCGTTCCTAATCAAGTACTCAGTACAATGTACTGTCTCGGTCGAGTGCAGAGGCGAGTAGATTATCTATTATTGGGCGTTCTATACCACTTCGGCAGCGAGGCGCACTCGCCGAGCGACTTGCCGATAGTGGTATAGAATGCCCAATAATATACTACTCACTCGCACAATCATAAAACCTTTCAGTGGTTTTAAAGGATCCCTTTGAATTACGGTACAGAAATATTATCTTCATTACACAATGAATATGAATTACGAAAACAACATTTACGCATAAATTTTCCCTTCATGTCATTGATACTCAAAGTACCGATTGAATTTCATAGAAATTTTGAATCAAATATCAACACCACAAGTTTACATTACCTCTTCAAACACATCTCTCTAATTCACAAGACGTACCACACTGTGTGACCTGATAATACGATTTCCGTGCAATATGCGAGAGAACCTGACGATATGTGTCACGTAACAATATACTGAATTGCTTTATTTGCAAGTGTTAATATCTATTTGGTTTGATTAGGTTAGGCACAAGTTTGAGTATATAAGATGTCAATGTTAATCGAATCTACTTTATAATGTTATGTGGAATCAGATTATTTTAATCACAGTAATTTTAAATTCAGAACAAAATGATCCTACCACGGTATTAAATAAGGATCACTCTGATTCACTCGTAGCAGAACTTTATAAGATCAAACAGAAAATGACCTATTTGTAATGGATCTCTGATCTAAATGATATAATTAGGTAATTACTTTGCAAAACCAACGAATATATATGCGTAGCGATGTCGCTACGCCGTAGCTCACACGTCACGAGTTGCGTCGTAGCTGACACGCTACGCTCAATGCTACGATTTTATGTTTTACAAACTAAACCACATTTCCGAGGTTCCTTGTTTCATCCATCGGTTTCAACCAAGCGACGTCACAGTCTCTAGAGTAGAACCATTAATTAGTAAAACAAACCTTTTACCTTAATATTGTAATTAATGTTAATAATAATACAATTACAGATCCAGAATCAATAGCAAATCATTTCAATAATTATTTCATTGACAGAGTTGTCCCTATACAAGAGTCGGGAAAAAACGTCACAGCAGGTATTTTAAATAGACAAAAATGGCCCCAAGCTTACCTTATGATATCTTGCAAATTATAAACCAACTCAAAAATACTAACAGCGTAGGTTATGACGGTGTTTCTACCAAAATAATTAAATTTGTCGGTGATATAATTTGCAACCACTTAAGTCACATCATGAATCTGTGTATCAGTACGGGTACCTATCCTGATGGTATGAAAACATCGATAGTAAAACCATTATTTGAAAAAGGAAATAGAGACCTAATCGAAAATTATAGACCAATAGCGCTGATACCAATTATGTCAAAGATTTTTGAAAAATACATTTATAAACAGTTAAACACTTATTTGGAAAAAAATAATATTCTTTGTAATGAGCAAAAAGGTTTTAGACAAAAAAAGACCATCAATATGGCGATCTATGATTTTTTACACGCTGTTATGCTACGAATGGATGAAAGGACTCCCACTTGCGCTGTGCTATGCGATATGACACAAGCATTCGATTATGTTGACCACACTATTTTAATTAATAAACAGTTAGAGGCAATGTTCTTAAATTAATTGAATCCTATATATCTAATAGACGACAAATAACAGCCATCTCGAGAATAGATCGCACAAAAAAAGAAACCACTTATTTGTCTCAAGAACGAATAGTGAAATTCGGTGTACCCCAGGGAAGCGTTCTGGGACCATTATTATTTATTATTTATATATAAATGACTTTCCGAACTCTACTGAGCATCCAATGACTCTTTTTGCAGACGATAGCACGGTGACAATAGCATGTAAGAAAACTGACACTTATGAACTTGACATCAATAATACTTTGGCTTCTATAATTCACTATTTGGACAACAATAATCTAATAAAAACTTTTTTACAAAAAAAAACAACCGACTTCCAAAAAAAACACTAAAATAACTTTTTTACAAAACAAAAGTACACTTAAAAGAGAAAAATAACTTGAATTTCGGAAGTCGGTGGCAAAAACAATAGTATTTTATTAGATATGTATATAGTAAAATATACGTACCGTAGGTAATATATATGAAAGCAATTCAAAACTATTTCCCTAGGGATTTAACTATATCACGGCTTCAACTATGCGAACTGCGAACAATTTTAAAATATAACTTATATGGATCTGTATTTTCGTTTTTGCCACCGACTTCCGAAATTCAAGTTATTTTTCTCTTTTAAGTGTACTTTTGTTTTGTAAAAAAGTTATTTTAGTGTTTTTTTTGGAAGTCGGTTGTTTTTTTTGTAAAAAAGTTTTTATTTTTCACTTTTTAGTTGTGTTTATACCTACCCCGCACAAATTCGTATACCAGTCGAATAGTGGAAACATAACAAAAGATTTTTCAAAAATTAACGAATCATTCCACTTTGCCCCATCGGGTGCAACTTGGCATAGGCTCTAGAGTTATGTTGAGACGTAACATTTCTGTTACTGAGGGCCTGGTTAACGGGGCAATGGGGATTGTCTCTAAGTTTAAATGGCCTGCCTTTCGTCGCGATAAAATATAAACAGGCGAGTTACCCGATTCAGTTTTTATAAAATTTGATGATGACACTATTGGCACAAAAGTGAAAGACACTGAGGGGTTAGTTGCCATAGCGCCTGTTTCAACAACATATCAGGCAACAAAAGGTTATGGGGATGTTGAACGGAGGATGCTGCCGCTGATCCTTAGTTGGGCGGTAACGGTGCATAAACTTCAGGGCACCACCCTAAACAAAGCCGTGATTAACTTAGGCAAGAAAAATTTTGCTAAAGGCCAAGTTTATGTTGCGCTAAGTCGTGTAAAGACTCTGGATGGTATTGCTCTTTGCGACTTAGAGCCAAACAAATTGCTCAAGAAACCGCATGACGAAAGAGCATTGCGTGAAATGCAACGATTAAGGCAATTGTAAATTTGTATAAAAATATAATAATTGGCCAGGCCAAAATGATTAAGGCTGCTTTTTTTTTATTAAGCAGACAGTAGAGTGGATAAGAGCCCAGTCTAGTGTCTGCTGAGGAATCAATTCTCGATGTCAACGAGTATGTCTATCTAGGACAAGATATCTTCTAACTCCTGATCGATAAGGAGTTGTACCTTCCATCATCAGCTCAACGGAATATAAGAATACAAGTAACGGTCTAAGCGTGCCTATAATATTCAAAGAATTATCCCCTAACCTTCTAACCTTTCACTGTAAGTTCCTATATGTACTGTTCACCGATGAGGAGTTCCATGCGGTATCTTCGAAGACTATAATTAGTTCACCACGGATGGATAGATAGAACCAGCAATTATTTTTGATCTTTAGTACAATATCCAAATCACATTACGTGTACTGTTTGTTTTTGAGGAGTTCCTTCGTTTATCTCCCAAAGTATACATCAAATCTTCACAAAATTAATATGGGACCACCTCAGGAGTATACCCTTACGAATAAAAAAAGAATTTTCAAAATCCGTTGACAATTGGCGGAGAAATCGGTGAACATACATAAAAAAAAAAAAAAAAAATACATACAGTCGAACATATAACCTCCTCCTTTTTTTGAAGTCGGTTAAAAATTAATTTAAATAAGACACAAATCATGCACTTCAGTCAAAGAATGCCAATAAAAAATGACATTAATTTAAGTTATAAAAATCATATAATAAGCAGAGTTGTAAATGCCAAATTCCTAGGACTAACCATTGACAAAAAACTTGATTGGAAAGATCACATTGACGTAATTAGTAAGAGAATTAGCAGTTCTTCCTTCGCACTGTATAAACTCGCCCCAATAGTAAATACGGACACATTGCTTACTGCCTATCACGGACTTGTTGCATCGATCCTTAGATACGGAATTATTTTCTGGGGAAATTCCACACATAAAGATATTATATTATTTAAAATCCAAAAACGATGCATAAGAGCTATGTTTGGTCTTCATATAACAGACAGTTGCAAACCATATTTTATTAAATATCAAATTCTCTCACTTCCTTCTTTGTATATATTGAAAACATTGTTATTTGTTAAGAAGAATCCCCAACTGTTTCCGAAGTATTCCGATGGTTCCGTAAGAAGTCAACGCGATAACCAAAGACTTCGCTCTCATAGTGCTAAAACAGCTCTCATGGGTAAGAGTGTATTCTGCATGGCTCCAAACCTATACAACAAGGTACCAAAGGCATACAAAAATTTAAATATTGACAATTTTAATAAAACTATGAAGAATTTTCTAGTAAATAAATGCTACTATAATGTTGCCGACTATTTAAATGACGTTATTTAGACAGTTTTTATTATAGTTGTATAAATTTTCAATGATGCACTATGGACATTTTTTTATTTTGTTATTTTACTTTTGACATCTTTTATTTTATTAATTAGAATATTAATTTGAATTGTTATCTTACTTTTGACATCTTTTATTTTATTTGATTAATTACTGTATTAATTTGAAATGTTTTATTAATTTAATGTAACTGCATGATTTCATTGTTTCAAGCTATTATTATTGTATTTGTACGCCTTTCCAGGCAAAACATGTTGAAACTTTATTTTTTTGAACATACCAACTGTAAACCTACACATGTATTTGACAAATAAAAATTATCTTATCTTATCTTAACAATACACTTCGTACTTATTACAGAAGACAAAGAGCTATTATAGTAAATACTTGCACCAGCAGTGCTATTCTGTAACCATCTCACCCTGAGAACTTAGGTGAAGTGAGCACGAAGTGAGCTGTCATTCCACCTGCTGCTAGGGACTGACAGCTCACTCCGTGCTCACTTCACCTAAGTTCTCACGGTGAGATGGTTTCAGAATAGCACTGCTGGACAGTTCTCTCGGTGTTGTACTTTTTAAAAGGTTTAATTAAAGTTTAGTGATTGAAAATAAGGTACAACCAAAGAGTTAGTTAGAAAGTTACATAGAGTTTTGTTGCACAACAAACTAAATAACAGAAATGCGACAGGAACTTCCATTATTTTATAAATCAATCAATTAAACTGTGATGTGTCGTTGTTACACTCTCACTATGAACTTACAAAAAGCGGAGATAGCACCCACATTCGAAGTGAACCAGCAATCGCAAATGACGCGTCAATTAGTATCGTATCACGTGACTCGGTCTCTTGTAATAGCATTCCTATGACCAACATCGACGTCGATGTGGAATATTTACAATGTTATTGGCACTTCGACAATCGTCGCACCGCATTATGTGTGAATGTGGTATCAGATAAGGAGAATATCGGTGTGTCGCTTTGGTTACTGTCCATATTTTCGCTTGAAATGAAAACATTGAATTTCCTCAATTACTAAAGGCTAGGCAGATGCAGCAATAACTTTCTATTCAAAATACTGTATCAAGTACTGTTTTAGCCAACCTATTTGAATTTACATTACAAATACTGGCCACTTCCTATAAAAAAAAATACTAATGACGTTACGTTTTTTTGTTTTAATTTATTTTTCTTTTCTTATCAAAAATGCCAATGTACATTTTTTATGACCATTGGCCAGGATGTTATTTGTATATTTGATTGAAACCTTTTTACCATTTTAAATTATAATGATGCTAGGCAAAAAAATACCTAAACGTTCAGAGCAACGAATCAAAAATAAAAACACGAACATTAAGAACTTTTTTCTGCTATGAACAGCAGATCAAAAGCTCTTGCGGTTCGATATCCCGTGTGTACGAGTATAATGAGCCGATTCAATCCAACCGTAATCACAACGTTTACACAATAATTTCTCTGTTAATTCGCACATTGTTGGAATGAAAGCTGAAAGGCGAATAAATTAAGTTGAAAATAAACATGTTCGTAGCGTAGGGCTGTGACACGGATGACATACATAGGTACTCGTTGATTGTTGCATTGAAGCATGACGCAGCAGCTAGGGTTATCGCATAAAATAACCTGTCGTATACATTTTTATATTATGAATCGAACTGGGGATGTGAGCTCTACAACATTCTTTTTTGAACAAATTAACATTCCAATTCGTTTAATATTTCCATGAAACCTTGACGAGTACCTACATGAATTATGAACAAAAGTGGAAATTCAGAAGCGTCTCAGTGTAAAATTATCACGCTGTTTTAATGATCAATGATAGCTATTCCTTTTTTAACCGACTTCCGAAAAGGAAAAGGTTCTATGCTCGTCAATATGTAATTTTCTAATGTATATCCATCGATATTTTCGTCAATTGTGGACCGATTTTAAATATATATTTTTTCATTTTGTAGAAAAAGCTTGCGCAGTGCTCCCATATAAATTTTATTAACTTGGCTTGGGAAGTTTTTGAGTTAGCTTCAATAATAGGTACGTATATTTCGCAGTTAGTCTATGTTGATGATATTTTAATAACTTCCTGTCACTGTTATTTACATAGCAGGTAGTGGTATTCGAAGTTGTCTGGGGTAGGTACCACAACAATTGGAAAATAACTTTAATTTCGGAAGTCGGTGGCAATTAACGAAAATTCTAAACGAAAGACACCGACTTCCGAAATTAAAGAAATTTTTCACTTTGTAGTGTTTTTTTGGAAGTCGGTTGTTTTTATATGTAAAAAGATTTTCAATATAAAAATAATTATCATAATTTCATACATACATAAACTCACGTCTTCTTCCCATGAGGAAACTGTAGAACGCCACCTGCTATGATCCTATTACATACCTACTCATTTTCGTCAAAATGACGTGAAAGTTTAATTGTTTATACTTTTATCTTTATAAAATTAAAAGGGAACTTTAATGGTCTCTTAATTATTTAATTGTCTTAAATAATCAATTTCTGAAGCTTGGGCTTTAAGAGAACGATAATAAAAAAATAGGTAAATTGATTTGACTTCAAATAATCATGGCTAGATTTGTTTGCCTGTAATCTTGACAGCCCTCCAATTTGTAACACACACCGAAACAATTTCGCAGGCCTTCGTTACAATAGTAACCGCACATAATTGAATATTAAATACGATCAGAGAGCGCACAAAATGGTAACTAATGTTAGCAATTTCTGTTGTTATTACTTGGTAAGCTATTAGGTTTAGCTTTTCATACGTTATTATTGGTATAATAAAACCAGCCTATTTATCCCACTGTAGGGTAAAGGCCTATACACAGAAGGAGCAGCAAAGGAGGTGCTCATGCATGAGCATTGATCACCACGCTTGCTCAAGATGGGTTGGCGATTTCAGACTTATAATTACCACTAGCAGCGCCCCACAGTTTCACCCGCATAAGTCTCGATCTCGTGGAAATATCAGTATCCTATCTGTTAATCCAGGCTATAAACTATCTGAGTGCCAAATTTCATCCAAATCATTTTTTCGTGAAATAGTAACAAACATCCATCCATACACAAACTTTCGCGTTTATAATATTAGTAGGATAAGTCCAGGTTTCCTCATGATGTGTTTCCTTCACGGATCGCAGTAATGTTCATGATAAACTCAGAAAGTACACAATAATGAATATTGAGAAAGTCACATTCGTACTTGCCTGGATTTAAACCCATAACCTCATACGTAAGAGGATTGGTGTTATATAGAATAAGAATAGAATACTCTTTATTATTAGGTACACCATACGGATACACAAAACATAATATTACTAAATTGACGTCAACAGCTAACCATTAACAAAGGGATATCACAGCCAAGTAAGATTAGCATACCAAAAGCCGCATTGCCCGGTCTCCGGACAAAGCGAAAAAGTGCGTGAAAAACGGTGACGCATAACTGTGACGTCATAGACTGTGGCTCAAGTACTCTTTTGAAGGTGGGAAGAGAAGTCGCTTACTACGACTGCGGACAGTGCGAACACAACGCGACAAGATCTAAATCTATCAAATGAGATTTAGATCTCGTCGCGTTGTGTCCAGCGAATTTCCGCTTTATTGAGATCCATTTTCTTTGTTTATACCATTGTGAAGTTATGTGGTGTTGACTTTGTTAGCTCGAGATTTTCACTGAGATAATTTTATATTATTTTCTAATGTTTCGTTCAGACCAAAAATATTGAAAATTACTTTTGTAAAGAGTATTTTGCAAAGTTAAGTTTTATTTATTTGCACGCTCAATCGTTTAATTTAATTATTGAAAATAATTATTGAAAACGTAGTCCTTAATTTCCAACTAAATCCAAGTAGGCTGCTAACATTATCCTGTATTTAGTTACGAAACTACACGAATCCACCATGCATACTTGCAACATACGCTACCGTTGTACGTAAATTGAAACGGATCGTGAAATAAATGACTGTGAAACAGGGGTGTGTAATATACGGCACCCCCTTTCTTCTCCTAAAATTGTTTGTCCGAAAATCATTATCCATAAAACATTTGCTATAAACTTCAGTGTCTACTATGTAATAAGTGTTACGCTGATGCATGTCTCATTACTCCTAGTCTTAATAATTAAATATATCTTTTTCTTCGTTCATACATTTTCCTCAATTACCCGCAACTCTGCTGACCGAACTGCCCGTCCGTGTCTCAATGCCGTCACTGAGCTAATCAAATTGTCAGAGCCGGAGCGCGTAATCAGAGAGGCTATAAAGATAACTTGGAGTGCGACGCAAACATTACGCGGTATTAAGGACGTTCGTTATATCAACGTAGGGGAGAGACGCAATGGATGCCTAACCTAATATAGTACGTCGCCGTGTATGTGTGGTAGAGGTAATTGATTAGAGTTCTGTAGATAAATGGCTGAATAGCTTTTTGGAGACAGCAGTTGTACCGCGTTCTCACGAAATAATATTTAATTGTATAATAAACTATCTGCGATGCTACATTCTGCTAAATTCTGTAGGTGCCAATTCAAACAAAGCAATAGCAAAACCTAGATCATCTATGCATGTAATAGTTTCCCCACAAGGCCACACCGTAACGCATAGTCTTACAAATGGCACTTCACAACAAAGACTCGCTGTCACAAAAGACGCGTTACCCACCACTACGTGAACACTTTAAGCATGATGAAAATGTAATTAAAGTAAAAGGCAGCTCAAATAAGAGGTTTTTTTACTACTTTTATATAGGTACCTAGTAGAAATTTGATTCTAAGGAACATTCAATTTTCTACTTAACCTACAGACTTTATCAAAGTCAATTTATAAGTTCTTCAACGTGTTATTTAATGGAAGGCTGGAATAAATAACTTAAATTAGAGGTGTTCTGTTGAACAAAATAACCGGCTTCATTTAGCAGTTCACAAACAAGTTTCATCCAAAAGACCTCTGAATTCTGAAAGCATTTTCAAGTGTTCATTAAATATTTAGTCATAAATTGTTTGCTAAAATAATATATAAACAAGTAGGCCAGGTAACAAAATATTAACATTGCAGTAGATAATATATTTTATACATAATTAACTTCAGGAGAGTTAAATTAAATGTATTTGAAACTTTTCTTCAAAGATATGTTTTTGTGAACCGCAAAATTGTGAAAAACTGTGAAAATACTAATTTGATGCGATTGCTAACGTAAAACTCTTGGCCTTGATGAATTTTCTCGAGGCAATGCTTTCAGAGATTCATACAAACATGAGTCCTTTGTATACATTTGGGAATCAAGATTAGGGTTAGCCTTAGCAATTGTTTTTATGTATCTGACACCCTTTTTTCGGTCAATCGATGGAAATTGCGGTCCCTGTTCGGAAGATTGTCTGCAATTTATCACTAAAGTAATATAAAATCTTATAAAATAGTAAAAAAACACGGCGAAACATTTTGAGTATTTCTAAAGAACTTATACAAAAATAAACAAATAATTTAAAACAGTTGAAAGAATTGTTTTCAGACAAAATATAAGTTTTAAGTTTGAGAACAATAAATATTATTTTTATGGTTGAACCTAATACTTAGATATGCAATATGCGTTTTGCTTCATGTAGTAAAGAATTTTCGGCATCAGAAATTCAAAGCGAGTCTTTGTTATTCATCACCTGCTCCAGTTTACAAGCTCAGCCACGATCGATGGATGTTTCCGGAATAAAATTTATTGTGAGATAAGACTACAGCCATACTTTTCCAAGGATTTTCTTATGCTAAACGTGAAATATACAAAGGAAGCACAATAAATTCCTAAGGTAAAACAACTTTTACTGTAAACGATACTTCAGATTTAAGAAGGGGCATGCATGTTATGATCATGTAAGTATAGCTTTCAAAGAGTTTAACATAGTTCTTACGACAATTATCAATTCAGAGGTTGTCTTTTATATCCATCTTTTTATACATATTATAAATTAAAGTCACTTTGCGGGTCTGTCTGTGTCACGGCGATGTTCTTTTAAACTAAGCAACAGATTTTTATGCAGTTTTCAAGTTTTCATCATCATTTAGAGAATTTAATGTGGAAGGTTTAAGTGTATGATACATTAACACTTTCACTGTCCATGCATTACATGTAATTCATTGAAGACTTAGCCCTATAAGTCCGTGCATGACATGTAATGCACTAGTAGTTCTTGTTTATCCAATTTTCCAGCGAAATTAACCTGAATTAAATAATAGAATTGTATTATGTTTCATGGCCTGCGTGGTCGATTATAGCCCACTTGAGAGTGAGGACTGTGTCCTAGCAGTCAAGTAAAAAAACCAGATCTTTTGTTTGTTTCAACGTTTTTAAACAGCACTATTAGCTGGAAGTGAAGCTCGTACATCCGTGCATTGCATGTAATGTAATGCATTTTTGAAAATAATATGTAATGGTTATCTGAGAGTGATAGACGAATTTTCGGTGTCATAGAATTAGTAATGGACCTTATAAAAAATCATTATGAAATATTATTATTGGACGTATCGTGATAAGGGATTACCAATTATCTTGGGACAGTGAAAGTCTTAATATTAAACTTACATTATAATAAATAAATATCTCGATATTTTGTCAAGTCGTAAAATCAGTCGCTTGTTGTAAATATTTTCAAGTAGTTTCACGCCTTTGAAAGAGATTCCCTAAAAGCGTTTTATTTCCGCGTAGCGTAATTGCAGATCACAATATTTTTGGTAATTAATTCCATTAATTTGCACAATGGTCGCTCGACTGTTGATCGTAGCAATCGCTAATATAGGAATTTGTTTACCAAAATAGTACATTGTAATGGAACTCTTCGAATGAAACTTAGATATGAATCGAAGTAGTGAAGATCGTGTGCTTAGTGTACTGCAGGTGTGCTGGTAGTGTCACGTAGCGATGTTTGTGATCATTATTATTCAGTTAGGGTACTTTCCCTTACAGCGTTTTATAATGTTCGAAGGAATTAAATTCTAATATAATAGGATTCCGTGGATTACAAATGAAATTGTGGTTCTTTGATGTAAAAATGATACTTACCTACTAGATACTATTTTCAAGCAGATTGGTGTAACTTCAAAACTATTCCTAGCAAAGTAATGATACTTTAACAAAACTTTGAATCTGCCTCAAATTGCTGTTTATAACACGAGCATAAGCTCTTCTTCAATATCCCGAAGCCTTCAACAGACCGGAACATTTAGGGAATAAGTAAGGCTCTATACTTATTTGGGCCTCATAAATCAGCCCCTTTGTGAGTTCTGTATAACAAATTACCTTATGCAATATAATCCAATATGTCTGATATTAGCTAAGTTTCTCCCGTACGCGAGTCACGGTATCTTTGTGGCACATCTATCAAACCAGGCACTTATTTAATCTTCACGTGATTTATGGAATCATAATTAATAACAATTGTAATTTGAACCATATCTATAAGGAATAATGCGTATTTTATAATAAGGATCTTTACTCATTGGTCGATGCGGCAGCGAAAGCTCAAAGAGCACTTATATTTCAATGAGCGATTTCTGATTGGCTCGGTATGCACGGAGCAGGGTTAGATCGTTTCAGTATACGGCGTCTCGGTAGAAACATCCAGTGCCCGCTTGGTGTTTTGAGACACTTCACGCGATTTAATTGAAATATATAATATTTTTTTCAATTTACTGATGACGGCAATTGCACTTTCCTTTTTTTTTCGTAATCGGATATAAATATAACACGCCACAACATCTTCATCATTTGATGACGACATTTTCTCGCGAGGAATTAAGCGGTGCTGCACAAATTATACCGAAAACATAACGTCAGGTCAGTAAATGAAAGCAGTGTGATATCGTTTCGGTACACAGAGCATACTATACCGAAACGATACCGCACCGACCAATGAGGAAACGGCCTAATCGTTTAGTTAAATATTCGAAGTAAATTTCGGAATTATGTGTATAAAGTAAAAAGGCGAGTCCTCAGTATTGTAATAATCACTAAGTTCTGATTAACAATCACGGGTCATATTTCGGTAACACTTGGTGCTTGATCAAAAAAAAAACCGCTTCTCTGCACGCCATGAATAGAATAAAATGAATATTACATTATCAACATCTAAGGTTTGGATATTAGCACAAACATAGTTTTATTTAAGTGTATATTAATGTAGATTGAGTGTGGTTACACTCTGATGTTGGCGTTTATCAGCACCACACATTCCCATTACCTATAAGGTATTAGATTTACCTGAGCCACTATCTGATACAGAACACCTACATATTAAATTTATAACTTGACCAAACTCCTGAGCGTTCTCTTGTACAATATATTCGGTGTTCGTCGAGATAACCGAGTTACCACTAAGAGGCTGAGCGCGCAAGGTTGGCATCGACCACAATGTTAATAATTCCATAGTATTCGTTATCCACAAGGATTACCAAGGGAACTGTGTATACGTGGCAGAATGTTCAGAGGATATCATTACAAACTTACTTAACCTTGGTTATGACGATTGAGTTCCATGGATGTTAGTAAAATCATTGTTTTGCCTTGTAATTAAAGTTTTCGCTAGGTATACAAACAGTTATTATACAATTAATTAATTTACTGGAAGAAAACTTTATTACCTACATCACAGTTATTGGAAACTCTATTGTTAATAAATAATATTGTTTCTCGTTGGAAACGATGACAGCGATTCATTAATTAATCTTTCAGTCACGCTGGTCTTCGTAATTCGTAATTACAAAGTGAATATTGGAACCTCTCGAGCTTCGTGTTTAATTAGGTAAAGCAGTGTTAATCCGCTTATAATTTCCGATGGTATTAGTTTCTGCCAAATTTTAACTGGTAGGTGAAAACATTGAAATCAGTGATTACAAAACCACTAACCATACGTGTTAAAGTCTGATTCAATTGAATGTTCGTAGTGTTCAAAAGTAAGTAAAATAAGTGTCATTAGGTAAATATGCTAAAAGTTATTTGTATGGTACAATACCATGTAAGTGAGTTAAAAGAAGTGGTTCCGAGGAACAGAATACCACATTTCCCATATTTTTATTTTAAACTATTACCTAATATTATCTTTTTGTAAAAATCTTAGAATATCTTATATTCTGACATTTTCATCATTGTCATATTTGTTTTTTCTCTATAACCTGCCATGATTAGGTTAGGCGGGCCTACACTATCACTAGTCGAATAAGTTACTGGTCGTCATACAATTATGAAGTAATAACTTATATTTGAAATATTCAAAATGTTTAAAAAAAGATACTTCCGTAAGATTAGTATATAACCCGGCGTCTCCTTACAAATAAACTGAGACTTTGATGTACAGCGGTCCACAACCTATGGAGTAGTTTGGCGGTGGGTGCCGGGGAACAGCCTATTCCCAGTAGTCAAGTAGCCGGTGGGATAAAGGAGGCCTCTGTCGTCCGATGTTCCGGCGTATGACACCGTAGCCCTCAATCCCTGGCCCCTCTAGGGCAGGGAGGTCTCCAACGCTGGAGGGCGCCCCTCCTGCATGGCGTGCGAGTGGCCTAGCTAGCCTGAGGATTTCAAGCTCCTCCGCTACTGCTTGCTCCTCACAGACCTGCTGAGCGTGAGGATCTCAAGCTTCTCCGCTACTGCCTGCTGCTCCTGGACCTGCTGAGCATGAGGATGCACCTACGTCACTGATCCCGCTTTGTGTTCGTGATTCCAGGCCGCTGCTTCTCTACGGCCTCCTATTCCTGCTCCACGTCCCTAACTCCGGGTCGCCGCTTGGCTACTGCTACCAGCACCGAGCGTCTCAAACCGCTACGCCGCTGTCGATACTGTTACACATTTGCTCGTATAGTGGCGCTTATTGAACTGCTTTTAGGTTCATAATGCAGTGTATTAAAAACGCGTGCTTTTTACTTTATATTATCGGATTAGTGCGGTAATTTGCCCCACAGATAACTGGATTTAGTCTGGATTTGGTCGCGACTCGCCAAAAGCAATAATATTGAACTTGCCTGGGAATTGAACGTGATTTCTACGTGTCACTGACTAAATACGCACTAAATAGGATACACGTATAATCACACCCACTTTTAAATCGTACATGCGTGTTTCTTAACTTTTATTTAAGCTATTATTTATTTATTTATTTTATTATTTATGTACACCCACAAAAATAGATACAGATAAGACATAATCATATTGTGAGTACAAAGGTATTATATTTAACAATAAAAGCGAAAAATGGATGGATTTTCAATTTTTACAAACGTCAAACGACCGATCATAGGCGACCGACATTCTTTTTTATCTCTTCTTAATTTTTCTTGTCATTGAAATGCCAGTGATTGACATAATAGATATCGACTATTTGTTCAAGGAGTATTTAATACTCCTTTATTGAAAAAGAAACCAATTTAATGTATTTAGAATTATTATACTGGCAACAATCGTATTTTTCGGCTAGGATTTTCAAGACTCTGTTGGAGCTAGCCTGGGTTTAAAGATGCGGTCTTTTTTCCATATTGAATAATGTCGTAGGTCGTCGCTAGGTAGCATGAGGAAATTTTAGAATGTTATACTGCTTTAACACTGAATTTGTTACGACTCATAACGAATACCTTCAAAAACAGCACGGGTTGGCAAACCAACGTACGAGTATTGCCCAACGTCGTCATTCAATACCGAATGTCAAAACGAAGACTGTTTCTGGGAATTGAAAGCCCAATCATATCCGCTTCAAATGATCTTAAATCCTCCGAGTTAACCAATAGGCGAATAGACGAATACAATATATCGTTACCTACTTGTCGAAATACTCAATACAAAATGTTTTTGTCCTTGACATTCAACATGTCCGAGGGAAAAAGTACGAGCAGAGAAAATGAACTATACCAGGGATCACCAATAAGTTTTATTTAGGGTTCTTATAAAAAAATAATATGACTCGTGCTCCGTTTGGAAGACATTACCTACTAGCAACCAAGAATATAAGATGTTCAAGGACCTTGCGTATTTTTGTGTTTTCTTGGAAATCGATCATTTCGAGACTGCGGTGCACCGTGCCGGTTGAATATTGCGGTGTGCCACATCCCCTCTACGTACTGTGCGGCCGGCCGTGCGGGGCGCCTTCTTGTGCAATATTTCAAGAAGCACTGACCATTGCGGCGTTACCGCAATAGAACCGAGATGATGCGGCTAGTCGGAGTACAGACCGCAAGACATGCGGCGTACCGTTGAAGGTCTAAGCCTTCCTGAATTGATTGTACTGAAAGACATCGCCATTATTCTTTTTATTTACATTGTATTTACCGTTTATTGAACTTGCAGGTAAGAAATGCTATAATCTGAGCTATAGAGTTTATTAAATTCTTTCACTTTGTTAACATTTACAAAGTTTCATACAATTGGCTTAAAATAATTTGACACTATCGAAGAATGAAGATCGTAAAGTAAACTGCTGTTAATGCCATTACCAAAGCAAGCCTATAATATCAAATCGCCAATCGAGCTTCAATATTTTCTTTGTTCAATTTGCTCTTCATCTGGAATTTATGTTCAAAAAGAATACGAGGAGAATCATGTACTTTTATTGGATAAGGAAAAATGGATTCCCCAATCAATGTTGTTTGTCTATGAAGTTGACGTTATTAAGCTATTTGTTGTTTAGGTATAACCATATTTTGCAACTACTATGAATGAATACGACTCGAACACGTTTGATCAGGTATGACTCATTTTCAGAATTTTCCCAAAATTACTGCCCAATAAGCAAGTCAAGTTTCGTTTCAGACTAACAAAACATGCAGTCACTAAAGGTTGTGTGTAAGCAAATATACTTCCTTTCATTTTCTCCACAGAATTGAAACCTTCACCACGACGCACCATCAATACGTTGTGTGTGTGTTTTTGTGTGAACAAACTTTTACCTTTGTGAACTCGATCATTGAGTCAAGAAATATATAACAAATGAAAATTATTTTAATTCGAATATTTCAAATAACAGTCCCTCGAAACTTACCTGTTAGCAGTCGTATGTAGTGAAAGACGAGGTGGAACCAAATAGATGATGCGGGAACCAAAGATGGTGCGGGAGAAACTCCGCCCATGGGCTCCCCCGCTGACGCAGAGTCTCCGGCCGCAGCTTGTGGGGGACGTGGTGAGCGCTCTGTTCCCTTCGAGAGGGGAACATGCCTCCCCGCCCATGGCTCCGCCTACTGCGGTGCCCAATGCGGATCACACCGCCGACGACGACGACGATGCTCCGGAGGTGACCGAGGTAGAGATGAGAGTGGCGGTACGTAGGCTGAATGCCAAAAATACCGCCCCAGGACCCGACGGCTTACCTGGGAAAGCCTGGGTCCTGGCCTTGGAGGCTCTCGGGCCTCGACTAAGGGGGCTCCTAAGCGCATGCTTGGAGAGGGGCCAGTTCCCACTTCGCTGGAAGACGGGGAAACTGGTCCTCATTAAGAAGCCGGGGCGCCCTGCGGACTCTCCGTCCGCTTACCGGCCCATCGTGCTGCTCGATGAGGTGGGCAAGCTCTTTGAAAGAGTCATTGCAGACCGCCTCGTCGGGCGGCTGGTGCGGGTGGGGCCGGATTTGGCGGAGAGCCAGTTTGGTTTCCGCAGGGGGCGCTCTACGGTGGACGCCATCATGCGCGTGCGAGCCCTCACGACGGGGGACGCTGTGGCCCGGGGTGGGGTCGTCTTGGCGGTGTCTCTAGACATCGCCAATGCCTTCAATACCCTGCCCTGGAGTTGCATCAGGGAGGCACTCCGGTATCACCGGATGCCGACCTACCTCTGTCGTGTGGTCGAGGCCTATTTGACGGACAGGGCCGTCATCTACCCCGGTCACCAGGGAGAATGGAACCGGCGAGAGATGTCGTGCGGTGTCCCACAGGGATCGGTCCTGGGGCCGCATCTGTGGGACATCGGATACGACTGGGTGCTGCGCGCTGACCTCCCTAGCGGCGTCAGCGTCGTTTGCTACGCTGACGACACGTTGGTCCTGGCGCAGGAGAGGTCGCACCAGGCGGCGGCCGAACTAGCGACACACGGGGTTGCGACAATCGTGGGCAGAATCCGGCAATTGGGACTCGAGGTGGCCCTGCACAAGTCCGAGGTCATGTGTTTTCATGGTCCTCGGAACGCGCCACCGTTGGGGTCCCAAATAACGGTAGGAGGAGTTCACATCGGCATCGAGTCGACGATGAAGTACCTTGGACTCGTCCTCGACAGCCGGTGGAACTTCGTGGAGCATTTCCGACGTTTGGCTCCCAGACTGGAGCGGGCCGGGGCTGCTTTGAAGCGGCTCCTGCCGAATCTAGGGGGTCCAAACGCCTCCTGCCGGAGGCTATATGCGGGGGTCGTGCGGTCCATGGCCCTTTACGGGGCACCGGTTTGGGCGTGTTCATTGAGGCGGCGGCCAGCCCGCCGGTTGAACGCGTCCCAGAGGGTCATGGCCACCTGGCTGGTCCGGGGATACCGCACGATCTCCGGTGAGGCGGCGAGCCTCCTTGCCGGATTACCGCCATGGGATCTGGAGGCAAAAGTCCTTGCGCATATTTGGGAGTGGCGCGAGGAGGCGAAACGCCGGGGCGTAACTCCGCTGCCGCGAGAAATCGCGGCACAGCGGACAGAGCTCCGGCGGGATCTCATGGCGTCATGGAGAGTGCGATTGTCGCAACCCAGTGCTGGGCACGCCACTATTGCGGCGATAAGTCCCCTCTTTGAGGAGTGGCTAGAGAGGCGCCACGGCGTCCTCACCTTCCGCCTGACGCAGGTCCTCACCGGACATGGTTGTTTCGGGAGGTTCCTGTTTCGTATCAGGCGGGAGGAAACGCCCGGGTGTCATCACTGCGTGGATCGCCCGGAGGACACGGTTGAGCATACGGTGGAGGTCTGTCCGGCTTGGGCAGAGCATCGCCGTGTCCTCGTGGAGGCGATCGGCGGCGGGGATCTCTCGCGTCCGGCCCTAGTCCAGGCCATGGTACGGAGCGAGAGGGCATGGGAGGCCGTCACCTCCTTCTGCGAAGCAGTAATGCTCGCGAAGGAGGAGGCAGAACGCGTGAGGGAGAGGCAAACTTCGCGCCCTCACGCCCCTAGCCGCCGCAGGAGACGCCCTGGGCGTCGGGAATCACAGGCCGATTCCCGGCCACCGTAGGCGCGGGCTTGCGGACGGTGAGCAATGGGTAGCTCGCCGTCCGATAAGGACCAGGCCCGGGTCGACGGCGCGTTGTGTTCCACGCGCGCCTCAAAGAGATGTCAGCACAACGGAAGGGGTCCGATAGGACCGATGCCTGCCGGGGTTGCGGGAAAGTCCGAAAGGGATACCGTGGCCCCTGGCAACGTAAAGGCAACGGAAGGAACACGGGTGGGTTTTAGTCAGTATGAGTCTGACACGCCCTCCCGCTCCACCCAGAGCGGGAGAAGTTATTTGATAATTTGGTAAGGTGTAACCAAATAAGCTATTGTAATCATACTACAAAATAAAAATGGATTTTCGTTTGAAATATTCGAATAATATTCGAATTAAAATAATTTTCATTTGTTATATGTTCCATCCCTCCTCTTTTCTCCTCATATTAAATAGTGATAAAGTCAAAGTCAAATCATTTATTTCAATTAGGCACATCAAAGGCACGAAACGTCATGAATGTTTTTGAACGTAAATTTACAAAAAAAAAGAATTGGTTCTAGTCGCCCCTTCCAAAAGGAAATTTTCGTATGGAGAAGAATGGGAAAGAAACTCCACCGTTACTTTTTTTAAGTACGTATAATACTGTTGTGTGATGTCACACGCTGAACAGATCAGTTGATGCTATCCTGTGTCGCGTATCACTAGGTATTGACATATTTATCACAACCTTGTACGGATGATAGTCTTGTCAATCTATTATAGACCTCTCACATGTGCCAGACATGGTCAAGAAATGTTTTTGTTTTTTGAGAAATTATATCTTTACGAACAATGACTTCATTTACCTATATTGGAAAAGCAGGTCTTCTGGTCAAACTACCTACCTACTTATAGGAACCCTCTTCTCTATTTAAGTAAGTAATAACAAAATATTTTTCAATATTTCAGACTGATCATAATATTAACTCTGGCTTCGTTAATATTAACGAGTTATCAAAGGGAGCAGGCAGCGTAATACATATCGAATATTTTTGAATGATTTGCCTCGTGCCGAAACATCAGAGAGAAAATATTAATTTAGGTATACGTTGGTACTTATTTAGCGACGGAATTTTCTAATATCTACTTGGCAGAATTACTACAACAATTTTTTGAAAAAAATGAAAGATTTTTTTATATAATATGCATAATGTTATGGCTAAAGATGGGTGTGGAAATAAAATTAACATTAGCCGGCTAAGCTTGAGTTTATTTTTGAGGAGAGGCATTTTCGATAAATGATTTTTCATCTTTAGCCGGCTAAAGTAGAGCAGTGACATATATATCTGATGAAATGAGTTTTGATTATATTTTCATATCATCAAACTTCATTGAGTAAGAAGGAAGAAAACTTAAATTAATTTTGAACTTCTCAATTTATGAAATCCTAAACAATAATTATTATCATCACGGTAGGGGTAATACGAACGAAACCTTTGTTTGTTTTTCGAAGCCAACACAAAATTGACTTATCGTATTGGAAACTTTCACCATCAGAGAGCTAGCTCGTGCCTAAATCCCGATATCGAGACTGTATAACAAACTATCCAACAAAATGCTAAGAATCTTCCTACACAGATAGTGACATCAAATCTTGAGCAACTTGTATCATACTGGCACATTCTGTCTACTCTTATGTCAAACACGATTCCAAGTAGGAACAGTTTCCTTACAGATTATGATTCTATTCACCGCGTCTTGTATCTTCACTCGTTGGTTGTATGTCGGTCATGTTTTCTGCAGTCTGTTCCAGATAATTTACCTAGTATATCTACAGACATCATCTTTATGTTTATGTTTACGTACGCGCGTGTTCGTGACGTTCGTGAGATGAGACGTCACGAAGTAAGCGGTCCTTGTTTGTAGTGCAACCAGTGAAGTTTATAAAGTCGCAGTGCATACTTTTACCATAAAAAAATAATTTTGAAAAACCTAAAATTACCTGAATTTCAGAACGTATATTTTAGTATTCAAAAGCACAATGACTACCAATGCTCTTTAGTCATTGTATGCTCCAGCTACTTCATGTCGCAAAATGTGTGAAAAATCTGTAACGGTACATCCGTTACAGATTTTATGAAGACAGCTTATTTATTGCGACCCGCAACGACTTTCCACGGTAAACGTTTATCTTCAAAGCTCGGGTACAATTATGAGTGCGAACGATGTCTCTCTAAAAATTGTAATTCGTTCCCAAATACAATAATATAAATACCTAAAAATATTGTTTCTTCCAAAACAAAGCTGAACATTGTATAGCAGCTTTAGTTAGCAATAATCTCAAGACTAGCATGCCCAAATCCTGCTGTAGAAATAACAAGCTCTAAGTTTATGTATAAACTAGCTTTTGCCCGCGGCTTCGCCCGCGTGGATGTCGAAAAATATCCGACGGGAACGTACAATCGGGATTAAAAAATAACCTATAGGTTAATCCAGGTTATAAACTATCTGTGTGCCAAATATCATCTAAATCCGCTCATCCGTGTTTGTGCAAGCCGGAACATACATACAAACAAACAGACCAAAAATTCTAAAAACTATATATTCAACATCAGACTCGAATATTCAATGTAATATTTGACTTCGTTACTATTTTATTTTACGTCGTCTGCGTAGAGTATAAATTCTTTTTTTCTAGATAATTATGAATTAGGTATTATAACAATAACAATAGACCTTTCTTCATGGCTAATTGTCCTCTACTACGTGTGATATTTGAGGAATACTGTAAAGAAATACCTGCTGTAAAGGACCGGTATCTACCTAAATCCTTCACAGTATTTCTCTATATACGATGTTTTTCACTAATTCGGAAGCGGGCACTAAAACAACCAGGCTAGTTGGAGAGCTAACACGTGAGCAAGCCACATAAAATTGGCCGTGGGAGAAACAGTCTTGCCGCAAATCAACTCCAGCAAATTTTAGAGTTTGTCCCTGTGACTTATTTATAGTCATCGCGAAACAAACCTTGATTGGGAACTGCAATCTTTTAAATTCAAACGGAAGGTCATTTGGTATCAATGGTATACGCGGCACGAATACTGTTTCTCCTCTGGCAGATCTAGTTAGTATTTTCGCCTCAATAACATTGCGGCGGAGAGCTGTTACTTGGAGTCTAGTTCCATTGCACAATTTTGGAGGATGTAAATTTCGAAGTAACATGACAGGAGCACCTACACGCAACATAAGTCTGTGACACGAAAGACCCGGCAGATTAAGAGAGTTTAAAAATTCTACAGGATAATTAACCGACTCGTCCATATCGAGAATGGTGTCAACAGAATTGTAAATCATTCCTTTGCCTTCGAATGTATTTATCAACATTTCGTTGATCGCAGCGGCTTGGTCGTTTTTGGGAGTCAAAATGGCTCTCTCGCATAACCACTCCATCGGTTTGCCTTTAATATTTTTAATATCAGGATAAATTTTATCTACAAGTCCCTCAACTGTTGATACCACAGTACATAATTCGTATGGTATTTGTATCAACCCATCTATTTGTGGAAAGTTTCCGTTTCCGATTTGAAGAAGAAGATCTGCAAATCTGCCGGCAGAAACTTCACCTCTGAGATGTACTCTCATGTTTCGAGTAAGTTTTAGAACTTTAATTGAAGGCCATAAGAAAGATCTTTTGATGCATGCTTTGATCTCATCTGCGCGCGTACCTTTAGGCACTACCGGTAAAGTCTGTCGAAAATCTCCTGCCAGCAACACCGTCATACCACCCATTATGTTTTTATTATTTCGTATGTCCTGCAAACTCCTATTCAAGGCTTCAACTCCTCTTTTGTGCGCCATCGTTATTTCATCCCATACTATTAGTTTAGTATTTTTAAGCACTTCGGCAAGGTTGCTTTGCTTTGGTATATTGCATAAGGGTGTCTCTACATTTGTAAGATTTAGAGGTAGTTTTAAGGCAGCGTGTGCAGTTCTACCTCCTTCTAATAATGTAGCAGCAATCCCAGACGACGCTACAGCTAAAGCTATGTCTCGAGTGCTTCTTACTTTTGCCAAGAGCAAGTTTAAAAGATAAGTCTTACCTGTGCCACCAGGGGCGTCCAGAAAGAAAATTTTTCCTTCACTTACTTCTACACTTGTCATGACTTGGTTATATACAGACGTTTGCTCGGCAGTCAACGATGGCGTATTATTATTTACAAAACTTTCCAAAGCTACTGTATCAAAATTAGTTTCTCTCATATACTCCCTATTACCGGCAACTTGTGGCTTGGTTGGTTTTGGCAAACCGTACATATCTATCGATTTTCCACCTAATGTTAACACTGCTTCTTCAATATCAGATAGACATTCATTTAAGATTTGGTCTTTGAAATTCTCTACATTGTCTCCGATCTCTTTTTGCAGCCTGTGCTTAAAATCTTCAGACAAATAGTCTTTGAAGTCTTCCCAAAGAGCTATTGGGTCTGATATTTGACAAAAGACTAACATAATTGTGAACAGTTCTCGCATTTTTGCTGCTGACTGACAAAGCGCGGCCTCCTCCAACGTCGCATGCCAGTGTAGGTCATCTTTAAGCAAACCTAACATTTTGCAAGCAGCTTGGAAAGTAGGCTGCAACACACCATTCACAGTTTTTAGTGCTTCAAATGAAGTTGGGCCCCGCACTTCATGTAGCAGTAAACGCAGATGATAGCACTCCGTATTGTTGGGGTGAACAGTATAGACTCTACCTAAGGCGTGTTCCTTCATCACACCAGGCCAACCATCAACTGTTACTCCTCTTTTTCGTCTTACAAAATTACTCTTATTCCATTTGTAATATGCGGGTACCTCAGAGTAAAGTAGAATTTTAGCAAAGTTATCTGATTGACATAGTTCGAAAAAAGCTAAAAGCGTCGTTTTTGGTGGATTAGCTATTTTGTCAGCGAGATTATTTGAGTTGAAGTAAACTCTTTGACCGTTTTCCAAATGAATTGCTAAATGAACAACTGTGGGGAAACGCTCATGTATGGAAAACCCAAGAATTCGCTACACTGCTTCTGAGCTACTTATGTACCTTCCGCTCTCATAAATCTTCACCTCATCTTTTTCATTTTCTAGTGCAAATGTAGCCTGGTCCGATCCTTTATTAACATACTTGCATACATATTTTATTGATTTCACAGAGTTGCAATACTCAACGTTTATATGTGCGTTAAAAGTTTTTAATAGTACAGGGTTAAAAGGAACTACCCAACGGTTATCTAGATCCACACCATGAATATTAACGGTAAAACCGCCTTCGCTAGGGGATCGTCTCCGATACTGTGGATAGCCATCATCACCTGTTTGTGTTTCCCTCAATAGAGGTCGGGGATATCTTTTAGTGCAGCTCTTGTTCTTCATACAAGGAGATTTATGATTAAAGCTTCCACAAGGGCCATGAATCATGTTCGACTTTACTATTTCGTAAAGTTTTTGGTCAAGTGCAGGGTCAGGTATTTCAGCGCAGATTACTTTGTCGATAGAGTCTGGCTTTATGCTACTTTTCAGCCATAGAAGAATGTGGACATGTGGAAGACCACGTTTTTGCCACTCAACCGAATACATGTAGCAACGAATTTCTACAAATATTTGTCCTTTAATCAATATATTAATCAGTTTTTTAACTTTTATATGAAACACTCGAGCAATTATATCGTGACGATCACAAGACTTTTGTCCAGGAAGTAAAACTTTGGTAATGTCGTCCCAGCGAGGGTTGCATGTAAACGTCACAAAGAGATCAGGGCGACCGTAGTTGCGTACATATGTCATCGCATCCTGGGTACGCTCGTGCATGTACCTCGGACCACCAGTGAAAGAGGACGGTAGTACTACCATTTGCCCCAATTGATTGGCATCAGCATCTTGTCGTCTAACTGCATCCTTCAGAATAACCATCATCGCCATAACAAAATATTATGGGATATTGCAGGGCATCGTATGACCGATGCAGTTCACTTATCCGACGTAAAGAAGTACTACGGCTTTCTCATATAATGTCCCGTTTCTCAAATTGCTGATCAACCATCACCAAAGCAACTTCGTTGGTCGTTGGGGCGTTAAAACGTCCTCTATGACCTTCAAGTGGTTTCTTGTCGGCATGAATGACTACTTTAAACGATTCACAGGTGGGGGGAATTTTATCAATGGTGCTTTTGAGGTCTTTAATGTAAGGGTTAACATCATGAAGCATTTTTTGTAACTGTTTAACCAAACTTGGTTTCAATCCTTGATAATTTGAGCACCTTAGACTTACTTCTCTATCGTCTTCTCCAACGAAATAAATCTGCAAGAATTTAGCTTTCTCACCTGGTTCCGGTAAAATGCTTCCAACCAAATGATAGACCTGACCCTGTACTTTAAATGTTGGCATAAAGCCATCCTCTACCACCTGTTTTGCACCAAAAGATGTCAGCTGGAAACAATTGTTGTATTTACGAATATTACTCATTAAATGCTTATGGTCAGGGTGCAGAACCATTACCAAACTGTATAGAGGATCAGGAAGACTATGTAATGCTTCGAGTTGCACCTTTCCACTGCCACAACACATTCCAAGAGTCTCGTCCTTCCATTTGAGTGCATTGCAACACTGACACTTATTATTCATATTGCCTATACTCACCATAGAATCGTTGTCGTAAGCCATTCCTGGATTGTAAGACATACCTGAAAGGTACTTTGTAATCCAGGGACTTGCAGTTGCCTTCGTGTTGTATTGTGACTGAGCCGCTCTATGTACTTCAGGATTTGCCTGCTGGTAATTAGCAGCAGCTCGCCTGTGCACTTCAGGATGTGCCCGCTGGTAATTAGCAGCAGCTCGTCTGTGCACTTCAGGTTGTGCCTGCTGGTAATTAACAGTAGCTCGTCTGTGCACTTCAGGTTGTGCCTGCTGGTAAGTTGCAGCAGCTTGCCTGTGCACTTCAGGATGTGCCTGCTGGTAATTAGCAGCAGCTCGCCTGTGCACTTCAGGATGTGCCTGCTGATAATTAGCAGCATCTTGCCTGTGCACTTCTGAGTTTTTTTTTATATATTTGGATGCCGCTTTCCGATAAGGTGTACGGTTACTTTTTGAATACTTTTTTTGGGCCTGTTTTAGTTGATTTTTTCTCGTTGCTGCTGTATATCTAGCTCTACGCTTCTTATTTTTCTTTTGAGGTATCGAGCAAGTCGACTGATAAATATATACATCAACTGGCTGTTTGGAAGCAAAGTCGGTAGAAAGATCTGAATCAGTTGATGACACAGGTATTTTATCGACTACTTCAACACGTCTGGAAGTAATTTTCTTAGCCTTTACAGAGATTGGATTGAGTTTAGAATTTATTTCAACTTCAGAAAATTGTTCCTCATCTGAAACATAAGCTTCAAAATGGCCACCAGATAGATCGCCTGAAAAGCGAAGGCGCTTAACAGGACAACCTTCAGCACCAACCTTTACAATGACATATAACTTGCAATTGCGGTAAACCTCAAAAATAAAATTATATATTCTGCCTGCTGCTGTCAACTCGCATAATGTGCCGTAAGTTGAAGACAGAATCATATCAGCATAGTATTCGTCTGATGTAGTGTAGTTATCACCACATCCATTTTCAGAAAGACCAGAAAACTCATCCCAGTTTTGCTTTACGTGATCAACAATTTGTTCACGTATTTCGAATGCCATTTCTTCATTTCCGTGCATCAAAAAAGAAAGAGACCTAAAAAGGCAAGCTCCGTCCCCTATGATCGGTACGACAAACTTTGGTACCATCTGCCCATCAATATTTATAATTTCAACAACCATATTTACAACCAATTTCCTTAGTCTTAAATAAAGTAAAAAAATAAATTAAAATCTAAAAATAATATTCTTCAAATTTAAAATTTAGAAACAAAGACTAAAAAAATAAACTAATGAAAAAAATCTAAAAATAATATCCTTCAAATTTAAAATCTATAAACAAAGACTAATCAATATTACACCTACCTAAAAAAAAACTATGGGTGGGGGGTGGAGGGGGTTATCCGGGAGAGGGGCCCGTGGCTAAATAAAAACAGCCGCACTGGTCGATCGATCAGGTTAAGCTACGCTTGTCGCGGTTGGTCTATGGATGGGTGACCATCTTTAGATACAGAGACCCGTCCGTGCCTCGGAAAGTATGTTAAGCTGTTGGTCCCGGCTGTCATTCGTGGATCTTTGACAGTCGTTACGGGAAGTCAGAAGCCCGAAAGTCTGACAACCATTTTTACCAAGGGGTATCGTATTACCTAATAACTGCTGCGTTGTGGAGGTCAGATAGGCAGTCGCTCCATGTAAAATACTGTAAAGTTAGAAACAGTACACGTGTACTTATAAAATAATATTATTTTTACTTGAATACAAAATTTTGCGAATGAACAACTTCAATACAAAACTTCATACCCCTTTCAGACCCTTGTGGGTTGAAATTAAAAAAAAAAACAAATATTTAGGTTGTGTTAGTTTCCAACCATAAGCCGAAATATTAGTGATTTTAAATTAAAAATAAAGAACGTTAATTAAAAACAAAATTTCATCCCCCTTTTCACCCCCTTAAGGGTTGAAATTCTAACAACACCGTTGCGTTAGATAGTAGTGATTTTTCTTCGAAAATTAAGGATTTTCAACTTTATCCCCCGTTTTAACCCTTCGGGGGTAGAATTATCAAAAACGTTGAGATACGTATTGATTAATTTTCAATCGTCAGTCTAAAATCAAAATTTGAAGATCCTAACTTCAAAACTGACGGACTTTCATACAAAGTTCCATCCCCTATTTTTCCCCTTTAGGGGTTGAATTCCCAAAAATCCTTTCTTAGTGGATACTTACTCTTCACAAAGAACACACCCTCCAAGTTTCATGTCTCTAGGACCAGCGGTTTGGGCTGTGTGTTGATATATCAACAGTCAGTCAGTCAGTCAGTTTCTCCTTTTATACATATAGATATATTAGTTCCTGAATAAATCTTATCAGATTTATATACAAAGACAAAACTTTTTGGTTGTGTTAAAAAATCTGTTTGGAGGATCCAAACAGATTTGTTGTTCCATTTACTCGAACAGGCCAAGTTTATTTGGGTAACGTCGTGTGCTCAAGTTTCAAATTACCACTGTATGCATCTGTACATCTCAGGGAACATTTTTGAATGTGGTTATTTTCGGAAACCCCAATAACGAAAGGATTTGAGAATTTAGGTGTTCTTTTGTTTCGTTTTACCATTTGTTTTAGTCTCATTTCTGTTTTCCTTATAGGTAGGGTAGATACTTGATTTGGTTTTTATCTCTGAAGGGTATTTTACGTTAAACATTGGTAATGTTTATTTTGTTTGTAGGCGACAGGAATCAGAATTCAGGAACTGAAATCAAATTCTCCGTCTGTCATACTAGTTAAAAATATTTCACGTTCAACGCAGCGCCGCCGCCGGTCAACGCAACAACGCTGCAATATATCACGGACGTGTCTCAGAGAGACAGAGACTGCGCACTTTTATATCTGTTTAGCATATATTATTATTAAAGTAGGTTCTCCGTACAAGTTATTTAGAGTTAGGACTTTTATTCTTGTGTTTTATACAGGATTTAGATTCTCAGACATTCGAGACATTTTTGAACATGTTTAGGTATTTCTGAAAAACATAGCTATAACAATAATAATGTAGGTGTGCTGTAGGTCCATCTCTGCCTAATCTTCGGGGACAACAGGCGTAGCCGTGATCTTAACGTTGTAACAAACTAGCGAGCTTGATAAAACACCGACAGTGCCAATAGAAAATTTTGATACAATTTGGTAACAGCATAAGGCGCAATCTCTCAACAGGGAACCACTTTCAAGGCGAATATCTAACCAATACTGTCCAAGCAATAATAAAGTAATGACGGTAAGGAAAAACTCTCATTAAAATTATGCCGTAACGTTTTCAGCCAATCTAATATCGCTCCACGGACCTCTGAAAATCGTCTCGTTGCCAAATTAATTTGATAAGAAAATTCCTTTTTGTGTTGTTAAACTTAGGAAAGTCAAGAGGGTCAATAAGTTAGATTAAACAATAAACCCTTTTCCTGTCTCATGAACTACATATGGTTCAGGTTGATTATTTAACTATTGTGGAGAGTGAAAGTTAGTGTTAAGAAGATAAAACGAGGTAGAAATCACAAAGTGGACAGCTTAAAGTAACGCGAGGGAAATCTAATAAATTACTTAATTTTAGTATCTGTTCTTTTTAACTGACTTCCCAAAAAGGAGGAGGTTATCAATTCGGTTGTATTTTTTTTTTTTTTTTTTTTTTTTTTAATGTATGTTACCTCATATCTCCGTCATTTATGAACCGATTTCGAAAATTCTTTTTTTTATTTGAAAGGATACACTTCCCGATTGGTCCCATTTTTATCAAAATTTAGTTCTGATGATGGATTCCATGAGGAATTGAGGGAACTCCTCAAATATTATAGGCACACACATAGCGATTTAGGTGTTTTCAGCAACAAGTTAAGCATTTGCATTCAGAAAGTATCATTTAGTGAAGTGAAACTGATGAAGAAGACCACAGATTGCCACCGGAATTCCTCAATGATGGTATTTCACGGGTGGCGCCATTTATGAACCGATTTGGAAAATTATTTTCTGATTTGAGAGGATATACGCCCAGATTGGTCCTATTAAAAAAAAAAAATCAGTTCTGATGATGGAATCCATGAGGAATTGAGGGAACTCCTCAAATATTATAGGCACACACATAGCGATTTAGGTATTTTCAGCAACAAGTTAAGCATTTGCATTCAGAAAGTATCATTTGGTGAAGTGGAACTGATGAAGAAGACAGATGGCCACCGGAACTACTCAATGATAAGTATTTCACGGGTGGCGATAAGATATCTCGATTAAGATAGTTAAGCGACAAAGAAGCACGTTTAAATAAATAATTCTGATGACCTTCGAACTGATCTGAAGATGAAGCCGGAAGGACGGCACCAGAACTCCGTCATAAAACAATGTATCCTAGCCGTGTTTGGGCTTATTCGAATTGCTATGAGATGTACTCTGGCTATAAATGATTTTAATGGTAGTATCCCGGCATCAAATTGCGCTATTTGAGTCGTATGTTATGTGTGGCCTTGATTGTCAGAAGATAGATTTTGTAGCCTCGTTATTTCCGTCAACGATCTGTGGCCGTGTGGTCGCTTTAATAATTTGTTGGCGTCCAACTCTGATAAAACTATGCCTTCCAAACTTCTGACACGACAAGCGCGACGTATATTTGCTCTTTTGCAATTTTTTTTTTACCAAAGTCGATCACTCTCTTTCACAGCTCTTTCGAGGGTGGTAGCCTGTAATTTATGGACTGTGACCGCCCAGCTTAATATTAGAGGCAGCATACGCTCCACATCTCCGTTACCCCTTGCCACCTGGAACATAGTGCTTGTTGGTGGTATGGGTATCACTTTGAAGACTTTAAATTAGCATATCTTTTTATTGTATGAGACGATTGCAATGAAACAAAAACTAAATGTTACATCGTGATTATATTCTATTTACAATTTTAATAGGACTGTAATTAAATTGCAAAAATGTTATTTCTGTTAAATTGAATGTAGAAAAATGTATTCCAAAATGTGTACCATTTTGGGCCAATAGATGTCATTGAGATGCAAAAAACATTGTAACCCCCTTTCTACACTTGTAGCCAGTTTTGAAAACTGTATGATTCCATCTTTATTATACTAGCGCCTCGTCCTCGAGATTAGTAATTTACACATGTAGTTACGCTAGTTGTCACCACTCATGCACTTAGTTGAAAAAAAAAAAATAGTTTTCTTTATCTATGGCAACTTAATTTGACATACCCACAAAAAGTTTTTATTTTATAATTTATTTTATTCATGTGGGTACTTCGTCCAGTTCCGCTCTCAGAGGATGTCGCATGTCGCCAATCATTCGCATTCTAGTGCTCAACCACTCAACATCTATTTCGCGTCTTCGCACAGTTTTTTATAAAAATGCCAAAACGTAAGAATTCTAGGTCTCATGAAGAAAATATTAATCATTACAAAAATAAAATAAAAAAGTTAGAACGAAAAATTCGTGATAGGCGAATTAGTGCTTCGGAAAGCGTATCAGACTTAGAAGAAGCTGTTATTCTACACGATGATGATATTGGAGCAGGTATTTACCTACTTACTCTTTTTAAAGTGATAACTATTTTCTTACCGCCCTGTTTACGTATTTACGTATCATGTTACTTTAATGCAACCTGATCAGTCACTGGGGCTGTTTCAACGCATTTGAAATACGGTTGGCGTTCCTTCCGCTGGGGATTGTAACCTAACCTAATGATTATTATGACTAATCTACAAACAATAATTATGTACTAAACTAAAATCTCTATTCTTTGTCTAAAGATATGGGAGTATGATACTTACCTATTAATAAAATTAGTCATGGACTTATCTAAGTCCACTTTTTTATGTAGTAAGTTATTTAACTTACGTTTTAAAATTATCATATCTATGATAATTTTCAGACACACCCGCACTGCGACCAGATGATTGGTTATTAGAATGGCCACCTGAAGATGAAACAGTTCAGGATTCGAATGAAACCTGTGAACCTCAGCCAGGCCCTAGTACTTTCACGGATGTACCCCCCGAAGAGCCTATTGCTCATGATATTAATATTCCTGATCTGGATACGGATATTCTAGAAATTCTAGGTGATGATCCTACTAACACTGACAAATACGGGCCTGAAATACGCAACGAACTTGCAAATCGTTTATTACACATTGTTAAAAACGGTCTGAATAAGGAAAATCGTAAACATTTAATCTCAAAATATCTATTACCTAAAAATTGTATCCAACTAGATGCCCCTTTAATAAATCTGGAAATTAAGGCGGCAATTGCTGATACCGCAGTTAAACGCGATAAAGGCATAGAAAACAAACAGAAACAAATGTCTAGTGCAATTGGTTGTTTGGCCGACATCATAAATTCCCAATTAAATTCAAAAACAATAACCAAAGAGGTGCTGCAAAAATTAATGGATTTATGCAGAATTTTATGCGATTTACAACATGCAGATTCCATCACACGTAGAAATTTCATTTTATTTTCCCTCAAAAATGATATGAAGGAACACCTTAAAAACACCAAGATAGACATGTGCCTGTTCGGTGAGAATTTAGCAGAGACATTAAAATCAGTAAAGGCTGTAAATAAATCGGGGATCGAACTGAAAGCCGAATCTAGCAGCAAGACTGCGCATACCAATCATAAAGGACCAGCATCAAGAGCTTTAAACCGCAGAGCTCCCCCCCAGGCGTGCAGGCCGCCCGCGGGGCCGGCGCCAGCGCCGAGGAGCCGCCAGCCTGCCACGTCGCGCGCGCAATATCCCCCGCCGCAGACGCTGCACATGCCACCGCACGCGCACTCATCGAAGAGGGGCCATCAGTCGACGTATCCCCGTCGCCGCTTCTAGATACAGTTAAGTACTCAGGCCGCTTATCAAAATTCCATCAACAATGGGCTGCAATTACGAACGATCAGACTATACTATCTTGGATAAGAGGTTATAAAATACCATTTACATTACCCGTTGTACAACATACACTCCCTGCTAGACCAACTTACTCGGTTAATGAAAGACCGCATTATTTAGAATCGATTAATAACCTACTCAAAATAGGCGCAATATCAGAATGTTATCCATGTGAAAATCAATTTGTCTCCAGTATTTTCTTGCTACCCAAACCAAATGGCAAGATGCGCTTTATTTTAAACTTAAAAAACCTTAATAAATTCATTAAGACAGATCATTTTAAATTAGAGGATTTAAGAACGGCATTAAAAATTGTAACGTACAATTGTCAAATGGCGTCAATTGACCTCAAAGACGCATATTTTTTAATTAAAATCCATAAAGAATCTCGAAAATATCTAAGATTCTGTTTCGAGGGTAAATTATTCGAATTTAATGTTTTACCATTTGGTTTGTGTACAGCCCCATACGTTTTCACAAAAATATGTAAACCTATAGCTAAATTATTGCGCTCTGTAGGCCTTCTGTCCACTGTTTATTTAGACGATTGGTTATTGTTTGGATATTCCCGTCTGGAATGCCTAACTAACATAGATCTAACTAAACGATTATTAACTTCACTTGGTTTTATCATTAATGAAGAAAAAAGCGCACTTTTTCCTTCGACCAAATGCAGATTCTTAGGTATGATTATAGATTCACACGAGTTTCAGATTAGTTTACCAACAGACAAAAGGTTACGAATAAAAGCGCAACTTTTAATGTTTTCAAAATTAAAACGTTGTAAAATTAGGAGTTTTGCTCAGTTATTGGGCTTATTAGTTTCTTCTTGTCCAGCGATCGAATACGGATGGCTGCACACTAAAGAAATGGAAAGATGTAAATATCTAAACTTGAAAGGTCATGATGATTATAATAAATCTATGAATTTACCTGAATCACTGCAACCTGACTTTGGCTGGTGGCTAAATAAAATAGAACATTCTGTCCATCGAATAAAAATTGATGTTTACCAAGTTGAGATATTTTCTGACGCCTCAACGACGGGGTGGGGGGCCGCCTGTGAAGGAAAGTCTGCGAGCGGGCAGTGGTCGAATACAGAACGAGAACAACACATAAATTATTTAGAACTGCTTGCTGCATTTATTGCCTTAAAAGTTTTTGCTAAAAACCTTTTTAATTGCCAAATATTACTACGCGTTGACAATTCAACAGCAATAGCATATATAAATAAAATGGGGGGTATACAATACCCTCATCTCACAAACATTACTCGTGATATTTGGAATTGGTGCGAAAGCAAAAAGCTTTTCGTCTTTGCCTCATACATAAAATCTAGTGATAATATTATTGCAGATTACGAATCACGAAGAACTCATCCGGACATAGAATGGGAGCTGTCCGATTGGGCCTTTGACAGTCTCACCCGTGCATTCGGTCACCCAAAAATTGATTTGTTTGCTAGTCGCATAAATAACAAATGTGCCACATACATATCCTGGCACCGAGACCCAGACGCATTCGCGATAGATTCGTTTACGGTTTCATGGGCAAATTATGATTTCTATGCATTTCCTCCAGTTTCAGTCATACTTAAAACTCTTAGAAAAATAATAACAGACAAGGCACGGGGCATCATGGTCATACCTTTGTGGCCAACACAGCCATGGTACCCCCTGTTTAAATCCCTCCTTATTTCGGAAACTGTTACATTTCCACCTATAAGCCATGCTTTACTGTCTCATTCCAGCTCCCGTTGGATACACGAATCGATTACCCTGGTGGCAGGCATATTATCCGGGATGCATTTTCAAGGAGAAACATACCAGAAGCATCACTTGATATAATGTTAGCATCATTAGCACCTAACTCCATGAAACAATACGACGTTTACTTGAAGAAATGGTGGAACTTCTGTAAAATTAATTCGTTAAATGTTTATGACGCCTCTGTACCCACAGTAATTTCCTTTTTAACCCAACTTTTTAATGAAGGTTGCCAATATGGTACACTCAATTCATGCAGATCTGCTCTTTCCCTGGTGCTGAACCCGGTATTAATTAGTGACGATATGATAAAAAGATTCTTAAAAGGAGTTTTTAGACTAAAGCCACCAAGACCTAAATATGAAGTTACCTGGGATACCAACCTAGTATTGGATAAATTGACTTCATGGCATCCTAATGAGGAATTAACCTTAGATAAGCTTACAAATAAAACCATTACCTTACTGGCTCTGTCGACCGCGCACAGAGTTCAAACTCTCTCGAAGATTAAAGTTAGCAACATACGTAACCTCTCTCAGCGTATCACAATTAAAATCTCAGATATTATAAAGACTTCTAGACCGGGATTTCAACAACCTATTATTCATTTACCTTTCTTTATTGAAAAAACAGCCATATGCCCAGCCACTACATTACTGTATTACATAGAACGCACCTCATTATTAAGAACATCTGATGATTTATTTGTTGGAATTAGGAAACCTCATAAACCAGTGGGAACACAAACACTTAGCCGCTGGATAAAGCAAACACTCAGTGAGTGTGGGGTCGACACGAGCGTGTTCAGTGCACACAGCACGAGACATGCAGCATCATCGCGGGCGCACTCACTAGGCGTTAGCCTAGATACTATCCGTAAAACGGCAGGCTGGAGTAGGAATTCCACAACTTTTGCAAAATTCTATCAGAGAGTTATTATTGATGATGATAGTACTACCTTAGCAGAATCAATAATCAACCAACATTCATTATAATTATTCGATTACGATCAGTTAAAATCTCGCAACAAATCAGATTTTCATACATACAAAATTACTGTAACTGTGTGTGTGTTTACTGTAATTATACATAATTGTCTACAGCTAACTGTGATAGCTATTACCTATAAGAATAATTATTCCTTAGTTAGTTAATTAATAATAATAAATGTCTATGATTCATTTTATCCTTTGAGTAAATACTCAAAGAAACCGCCTAATTATTGCTAATCTTAGAAGTATAAGTTGTTCTTTCTGTTCATTGTTTGTACTAAAATATACAATAATTAAATTATTTTGATATTTACAAACATTATTATTCATTGATAATATTCCCAAATTACTCTCAAAGTCTACATGTGTAAATTACTAATCTCGAGGACGAGGCGCTAGTATAATTAATGATTAAACGAACTTACCTGTACGTGAAGTTCTATCATAATTATACGAGCGCCGAGTCCGAAGAGATTAGTAATCCCACCCTCCCAGTGTACATACACACCCCAAATTATCTAAATTGTCTCGGAAATACATCAATGAACCACAGGAACTTTTACTCTAAACTAAATGATTGGCGACATGCGACATCCTCTGAGAGCGGAACTGGACGAAGTACCCACATGAATAAAATAAATTATAAAATAAAAACTTTTTGTGGGTATGTCAAATTAAGTTGCCATAGATAAAGAAAACTATTTTTTTTTTTTCAACTAAGTGCATGAGTGGTGACAACTAGCGTAACTACATGTGTAAATTACTAATCTCTTCGGACTCGGCGCTCGTATAATTATGATAGAACTTCACGTACAGGTAAGTTCGTTTAATCATTAATTATAACCTAGATAAGTTTATACCACGTTTTCTGAACCAAATGAATAAGATCTTTTTTTACAAACCGTATCCCCCCTTTTCACCCACAAAGGGGTTAATTTAAATCATTCCACTTTGCCCCACCAAGTCGCCCCACTGCTGGGGCAAATGCATTCTGCCCCATGGCATGGATTCTTCCCCACTAGGGTTGGCACCTTAGAATTTGTGTAGGTAGGTATGCTCGTATTTTATATTTGATTGGAAAAGAAAGAAATTGATATCTAAGTAAAATGTAACTAGGACTTGTATTTACTAAGATTTTATTTTATTTGTAACAAATCGTGTAATTAACGTATGATTTACAACCCGATTCCTTCCAGAAATTACTAGTAAATAAAAATTAATAATAAAATAATAATACCAGCCTATTACTGTCCCACTGCAGGGCAAAGGCCTCTTCTCATACAAAGAAGGCACGAGCACTGATCATCACGTTTGCTCAAAACGGGTTGGTGATTTCAGACTAATATTAACTATAAGTCCATGTTTCCTCACGATGTTTTCCTTCACTGATGTCAATAATGTCCAAGATAAACTCAGAAAGTACATATGAATTGAAAAAGTCACATTAGTACTTGCTCAGATTTGAACCCACAACCTCATGCATGAGAGGCGAGGCCTTAACCTCTGGGCCATCATAACATATTAAATTACCAAAAAATATATATTTTATTTAACTATACATTTCTTTCTTTTTCAAACAAATATAAAATACGAACATACCTACCTACACATTTCTAAGGTACCAACCCTAGTGGGGCAGAATCCATAAAGATTTTAGACTAGTGGAATCTGCCCCACCAGGTCGAACTAGTGGAGCATATTCCTCTGAAAAATTTTAGGCATACCTCTTTGCCCCATCAGCGGGGCGCGTGGGCGGCCCGATGGGGCAAAGTGGAATGATTCGTTAATTTTTGAAAACTCTTTTGTTATGTTTCCATTATTCGACTGGTATACGAATTTGTGCGGGGTAGGTATAAACACAACTAAAAAGTGAAAAATAAAAACTTTTTTACAAAAAAAACAACCGACTTCCAAAAAAAACACTAAAATAACTTTTTTACAAAACAAAAGTACACTTAAAAGAGAAAAATAACTTGAATTTCGGAAGTCGGTGGCAAAAACGAAAATACAGATCCATATAGTTATATATTTTAATATATATATAGTATATTTTAAAATGATTCGCAGTTCGCATAGTTGAAGCCGTGATATAGTTATATCCCTAGGGAAATAGTTATGAATTGCTTTCATGTATAGGTATTACGGTAGGTATATTTTACTATATACGTATCTGATAAAATACCATTGTTTTTGCCACCGACTTCCGAAATTCAAGTTATTTTTCTCTTTTAAGTGTACTTTTGTTTTGTAAAAAAGTTATTTTAGTGTTTTTTTTGGAAGTCGGTTGTTTTTTTTGTAAAAAAGTTTTTATCCCATTACTTTTCCACAAAAGTAATGATTGCTTTTTTTGAAAATCTTCAGTGGCTTGCAATCAAACACATTAAGAGACGGTTCTAATAGATTTCTTTTGAAGATTGGTGAGGAGTGGTCGAAAAAATGTTATTAATAATGAATACAGATACAGATACAGATGAATACAGATGGTTCACTCCGCATTTTAGGTATGAAGCTACAAGTACGCGGCGGGCCCGACTTGTTGGGCCAATTCAGTGAGTGTAACGTAGTCGGAAGGTCTAAGAGTTACGCGATAGAAAGAGAGGTAACTTCTAGGTGAATATAACTGTAGGTAATTAGCGTTGTGCGACCTGAATTGCACTTTATTGTGTCGTAGCAAGAGTCGCTTTTTATTAAAATTTATTCCCAAAACTACGTGATATTTTGTGATGAAACAGAAAAGAAAATTATAGTAAGTTAACTACTTCTTCTTTTGAAAAAAAGGGAAAATGAGATGTAATTTCTAAAGCAAGATGCATTTCATTTTAGTACACTTTATGAATTAAGGCGAAAGCCAGGGTAGCCCTCGAAATTAAATTTATATATGATATATTTCCTATTTGGTTTAGGTTAGTAGTACCTCGGCGGGTCCTCCGTAAAGATGGGAAATCAGCATAATTATAATAATTAGGGTATAATTGTGTTTGAAATAAGACATTACATTAGACATAACACATACATACATTACACATACGTACATTATATTTTATTAAGCTCTTTGTGTATATTGTTCAGCATAAAAAGCATCACTCCGCTCTTTAAACACGTTGATGAAACCACAAACTACATGCAAGCTGTAATACATTATAATCATTATAACATTATTCTAATTATACATTGTGGTTCTAGAAACAGTTGTAATTGCTATTAACCCTATTTAAACTATTGATGTTTACCATTTGCAATTTATTTGAGGGCGTATGGTGCTGTTTAATTATTGTTTCGTTCACATTATTTAGTGTGAGCACATTGGTAATACTTTTAATTAAAAACTGTAACAGTTCTATGAATTAATTATTCATGTTCATTTATTAATGTTCCATTGTCTAATTTACATATTAACTGACAAAGTCCCACTGCGACCAATTGATTATGGTCGATTCACGCGGCTTAAATTACAATTTTTACTGCTAAATAATGGCTATTATCGTCTGTGGTCTGACGGATATTCTCGCCAATTACACCAAAAATAATCTAAAAATTCTGAAAAATTTTGAAAGTAACGTAAAGCGCGCGTCAATGTCAAACCGCGGGTTACTTACCTATACAAAAAAGGGAAAATGACGTTAAAAGTTAGAAAATTCATAGGTTATATAAGAATAAGTTCCGTTGAAGTTCAAGTTATTAAAGACAACAAAAGCAATATTAATTTCCTGTTAAACAAGAGCGGACAGAGGAAAAGGAAGGAATGTCGGATGTGAGCCCGCGGCGACCGAGGACGATTTTAATTCGATTTTCCATACGTAGGATGTCTGTTTTCGTTGGTCAGAGGCAAAAGTTTTGGCATAATGACTGTAGAATTTTCAGTATAACGAAATCAGCATAATAATGCGAGTGAGGTGCTGGAGTATCCTAAGTGTCCCTCCACTTGCACCTTTGATGACCTAAATAATGCCACTAATGATGCAATCAACGTGGCCACCTACTGGGCTCAAACAAAAGGAGGGGAGAAAGAAGAGGCTAGGAAAAGAAGGAGAAGAAACATAATACTGTAGTAAAGAAATTTTATTAAATTAATATTCAACACCGAAATCAGTCGCAATGAAAATTCAAAAGAACCAACTTGAATAATAAAAACTTTTTTACAAAAAAAAAAACAACCGACATCCAAAATAATACATTTAAAAGAGAAAAATAACTTGAATTTCGGAAGTCGGTGGCAAAAACAATAGTATTTTATTAGATACATATATACTAAAATATACCTACCGTAATATATATGAAAGCAATTCATAACTATTTCCCTAGGGATATAACTATATCACGGCTTCAACTATGCGAACTGCGAACCATCTTAAAATATAACTATATGGATCTGTATTTCCGTTTTTGCCACCGACTTCCGAAATTCAAGTTATTTTTCTCTTTTAAGTGTATTTTTTTGGACGTCGGTTGTTTTTTTTTTTGTAAAAAAGTTTTTATTTTTCACTTTTTAGTTGTGTTTATACCTACCCCGCACAAATTAACGAATCATTCCACTTTGCCCCACCGGGCCGCCCACGCACCCCGCTGGTGGGGCAAAGAGGAATGCCTAAAAATTTTCAGTGGAATATGCCCCACTAGTTCGACTTAGTGGGGCAGATTCCACTAGTCTAAAATCTTTATGGATTCTGCCCCACTAGGGTTGGCACCTTAGAAATGTGTAGGTAGGTATGCTCGTATTTTATATATGTTTGGAAAAGAAAGAAATGTTGATGGCCCAGAGGTTAAGGCCTCGCCTCTCATGCATGAGGTTGTGGGTTCAAATCTGAGCAAGTACTAATGTGACTTTTTCAAATCATATGTACTTTCTGAGTTTATCTTGGACATTATTGACATCAGTGAAGGAAAACATCGTGAGGAAACATGGACTTATAGTAATTAATATTAGTCTGAAATCACCAACCCGTTTTGAGCAAGCGTGGAGATCAGTGCTCGTGCCTTCTCTGTATGAGAAGAGGCCTTTGCCCTGCAGTGGGACAGTAATAGGCTGGTATTATTATTTTATTATTAATTTTTATTTACTATTTGTTTCTGGAAGGAATCGGGTTGTAAATCATACGTTAATTACACGATTTGATACAAATAAAATAAAATCTAAGTAAATACAAGTCCTAGTTACATTTTACTTAGATATAAATTTCTTTCTTTTCCAATCAAATATAAAATACGAACATTCCAACCTACACAAATTCTAAGGTGCCAACCCTAGTGGGGAAGAATCCATGCCATGGGGCAGAATGCATTTGCCCCACCAGGAATGATTTAAATTTACCCCCTTTGTGGGTGAAAAGGGGGGATACGGAATGTATGAACAATCTTATTCATTTGGTTTAGAAAACGCGGTATAAACTTATCTAGGTAATAATAAAGATGGAATCATACATTTTTCCAAACTGGCTTGAAAGTGTAGAAAGGGGGTTACAAATGTTTTTGCATCTCAATGACATCTATTGGCCCAAAATGGTACACATTTAGGAATACATTTTTCTACGTTCAATTTAACAGAAATAACATTTTTGAAATTTAATTACAGTCCTATTAAAATTGTAAATAGAATATAATCACGATGTAACATTTAGTGTTTGTTTCATTGAATCGTCTCATACAATAAAAATATATGCTAATACCGGTTTATAACAACCGTACTACATCTTTCACGAAAAACTTTTAAAGGTTAAAGTTTTCAAAGTGATACCCATACCACCAACAAGCACTACGTTCCAGGCAGCAAGGGGTAACGGAGATGTGGAGCGTATGCTGCCTCTAATATTAAGCTGGGCGGTCACAGTCCATAAATTACAGGCTACCACCCTCGAAAGAGCTGTGATCGACTTTGGTAAAAAAAACTTTGCAAAAGAGCAAATATACGTCGCGCTTTCGTGTCAAAAGTTTGGAAGGCATTGTTTTATCAGAGTTGGACGCCAACAAATTATTAAAGCGACCACACGACCACAGATCATTGACGGAAATAACGAGGCTACAAAATCTGTCTTCTGACAATCAAGGCCACACATAATATACGACTCAAGTAGCGCAATTTGATGCCGGGATATTACCATTAAAATCATTTATAGCTAGAGTACATCTCATGGCAATTCAAATAAGCCCAAACACGGCTAGGATACATTGTTTTATGACGGAGTTCCGGTGCCGTCCTTCCGGCTTCATCTTCAGATCAATTCGATGGTCATCAGAATTATTTATTTAAACGTGCTTCACTGTCGCTTAACTATCTTAATCGAAATATCTTATCGCCACCCGTGAAATACTTATCATTGAGTAGTTCCGGTGGCCATCTGTCTTCTTCATCAGTTCCATTTCACCAAATGATACTCGTACTTTCTGAATGCAAATGCTTAATTTGTTGCTGAAAATACCTAAATCGCTATGTGTGTGCCTATAATATTTGAGGAGTTCCTTCAATTCATCATGGATTCCATCATCAGAACTGATGTTTTTTTTTAATGGGACCAATCTGGGCGTATATCCTTTCAAATCAGAAAATAATTTTCCAAATCTGTTCATAAATGGCGCCACCCGTGAAATACCTTTTTTTTTTTTTTTGGGTGGGAAATTATCAAATAACTTCTCCCGCTCTGGGTGGAGCGGGAGGGCGTGTCAGACTCTTACTGACTAAAACCCACCCGTGTTCCTTCCGTTGCCTTTACGTTGCCAGGGGCCACGGTATCCCTTTCGGACTTTCCCGCAACCCCGGCAGGCATCGGTCCTATCGGACCCCTTCCGTTGTGCTGACATCTCTTTGAGGCGCGCGTGGAACACAACGCGCCGTCGACCCGGGCCTGGTCCTTATCGGACGGCGAGCTACCCATTGCTCACCGTCCGCAAGCCCGCGCCTACGGTGGCCGGGAATCGGCCTGCGATTCCCGACGCCCAGGGCGTCTCCTGCGGCGGCTAGGGGCGTGAGGGCGCGAAATTTGCCTCTCCCTCACGCGTTCTGCCTCCTCCTTCGCGAGCATTACTGCTTCGCAGAAGGAGGTGACGGCCTCCCATGCCCTCTCGCTCCGTACCATGGCCTGGACTAGGGCCGGACGCGAGAGATCCCCGCCGCCGATCGCCTCCACGAGGACACGGCGATGCTCTGCCCAAGCCGGACAGACTTCCACCGTATGCTCAACCGTGTCCTCCGGGCGATCCACGCAGTGATGACACCCGGGCGTTTCCTCCCGCCTGATACGGAACAGGAACCTCCCGAAACAACCGTGTCCGGTGAGGACCTGCGTTAGGCGGAAGGTGAGGACGCCGTGGCGCCTCTCTAGCCACTCCTCAAAGAGGGGACTTATCGCCGCAATAGTGGCGTGCCCAACCCGTGAAATACCTATCATTGAGGAATTTCGGTGGCAATCTGTGGTCTTCTTCATCAGTTCCACTTCACTAAATGATAGTTTCTGAATACAAATGCTTAACTTGTTGCTAAAAATACCTAAATCGCTATGTGTGTGCCTATAATATTTGAGGAGTTCCCTCAATTCCTCATGGATTCCATCATCAGAACTAAATTTTGATAAAAATGGGACCAATCGGGAAGTGTATCCTTTCAAATAAAAAAAGAATTTTCAAAATCGGTTCATAAATGACGGAGATATGAGGTAACATACATTAAAAAAAAAAAAAAAAAATACTACTGAATTGATAACCTCCTCCTTTTTGGGAAGTCGGTTAAAAATACTGGATCTCAAATAGAAACTTATTAGTTTTGCGAAACTTTGTACACCTATTCAAACAATTGTATTTATTAGAAGGTTATTACTATTACTAATTTGACTTCTGTTTGGACTTTAGAAAGTAATTTAATCTATACTGTAATAATACTAGCAACTATGAAATATTTTAATAACAAAAGAGTGCCGTTGGCATTTAATTTAATGAGCTCAACAATTTTATACTGCACTCAAATTAAAGTGTACCAACATTTTCCATTAATTACCAGCTTAACACTTAAACTACTAACAGTTTAATATTCATACATTTCCACTGCTTTATGGCATTCTCACAAACGATGCAGAATTAATCTGCACCGTATCAGCCAGGGTTTCCTAAGACTGTGGTGGTAGCCGTTGACAAACTGTTCCACCGAACCATACTTATCAAAATTTTGTTTCAGTACGGTTAGTGGAAATGCTCAGGTGCGATTCGGATAAATGCTGTTGAAATCAGTGCTCTGCTATGGAATACCTCGCCACATGCATGTGATACGTGTCACATGCTTGTAGCGAGTTATTCCATAGCTCTTCAACCGCACACATTATAAGCTCAACCGAGCTTATAATGTGTGCGTTGCATCATGATGTACGTTGAATAGTAGGTAACAATGCTTGATGGTATCTGCGTTATTGTGGACAATGCAGAAAAAGACAGACAATATGCGACCATACCAGTACATCCCTAAACATTAGTAATTTATCATCCAACAGACTATTTTCAGCATTTAACCGATTCTTTATTAATGTTCTGAACCTCCATATTTCTACTTAAAAAGGGTCGCACTCAATATCTTATTATTCCTGCAATCAAGAAAGCCATTTAAATGACATCATCGCTTACGAAGCCCGCACCGGTATATAATAATGCAGCTGGATAGAGATAAGTCTATGTAATTCTTATCACTCTTATGTTCTGGTCATGTTTAGGTACTAAATATCAGAGGTTCAGGTTCTGTCGGCTGACTTGACCATCTTGTGATTATGTTAATCGGCTTTTGGTTTATCGCTGTGATAAAAATGTTGTCGTAGGCCGTAGGTACTAACAGTTTTGAGAGTGTAATTATTTGATTGACTGACTTGACCACAAATGAAATGTATAGATTAATATTAACAGTTATCCCACCGGTGGCTCATCGTTCATTATTATTATGACAAACCACTAATTATTTAGTATTTTGTATAGTAATATATATTATTTTGATGGAAAGTGGAAATAAATTATACAATACATTAACTGGTAATTATGTATACAGAGTGGCAGAGATATCGACGTGAAAACTGATACCATGGATTCAGCGAAACGTTGGATTCAACAACCGACGAAAAAATTCAACGTAGGGGGTTCACAATCATGTACTGAATCCATGGTATCAGTTTTCGCGTCAATATCCCTGCCACCCTGTACAGGTAAAACTGAGGTAGCAATCTTACAGAGTTACATAAATTATTTCCATTTACCTGATCTAAAATCTCCCTCCATATCACCATCATCATCCCACTCACTTTCTCACCTAATATAACTACGTTATAGTAATAATATGATGACGCTTTTTATAACACCGACAACTTACATTGTCCGTATATCCAAATCACAACTGTCATTCTTTGACAGTTGTACGAAATGGCTATAACACGACAAATTGATGTAGGGTGTCAGTTTGCTTAACTACCAATTTGTACGTACGCATATATAAAGCGACCTGTCTTGTATTATTTCAGTGTTGAATATACAAAATGTGTGTCTAATGTAGATATGATTTTCCGCAATTTCAGGTACTCTGTAACAATAATACGGAGATCCCTTGAAAATAAATGTTCATTCTTGTTGTTATAGCATTCTCGGTATCTGTAAAAGGCAAATTATGATTTGAGTTAAGTGCTGAGAGAGGCAAGGCTTCTAATGAGGAAGGTTTCAGACCATCCCAGTTTATTTTGTCACAATATGTTTACGTGAAGGACAAATTAAAGGATGCTAACGTAATTAATTTGACTTTGACGAAATGAAAGCATTCTTTTTTTTTTTGGATGGGGAATTATCGAATAACTTCTCCCGCTCTGGGTGGAGCGGGAGGGCGTGTCAGACTCTTACTGACTAAAACCCACCCGTGTTCCTTCCGTTGCCTGTACATTGCCAGGGGCCACGGTATCCCTTTCGGACTTTCCCGCAACCCCGGCAGGCATCGGTCCTATCGGACCTCTTCACTTGCTGACATCTCTTTGAGGCGCGCGTGGAACACAACGCGCCGTCGACCCGGGCCTGGTCCGTATCGGACGGCGAGCTACCCATGGCTCACCATCCGCATCGGCCGCCGCCTGGTGCGACCTCCCCTGCGCCAGGACCAACGTGTCATCAGCGTAACAAACGACGCTGACGCCGCTAGGGAGGTCGGCGCGCAGCACCCAGTCGTATACAATGTCCCACAGATGTGGCCCCAGAACCGACCCCTGTGGGACACCGCACGACATCTCTCGCCGGTTCCACTCTCCCTGGTGACCGGGGTAGATGACGGCCCTGTCTGTCAAATAAGCCTCGACCAAACGACAGAGGTAGGTCGGCATCCGGTTAGTCGGGAAACCGACCTCAGTATACTTGGAAAAACTTACTCCGGCAACCAGTGGTTCCCCTCTTCTAATAACATAAAGAAGTTTCACAATTATGCAAAACCGCTATGTACTTGTACACGCATTATCCCAGCAAGAGAGGAAATTCAGTAACTTTATTCCGCTTTCTTCCAAAATCATTTAATTTAATGTAATCTCGCGAAATAAGATGCAGCGTTACTGCGCAGACCCTGGCTTACCTTCCATCTTGCACCGCCGCCGCGCCGCGCCGTGCACTTAAGGATTTGATGTGAGTTGAGTTTGCGTAGCTCAATTTTAGGCCAAACACACTTTTTTTTAAATATTTTTTTATTTAAAAAAAATATTATTTAAATTTTATTAACAACTTTATATTTCCCATCAAAACGCTAAAAACCGTCACATTGCAAAGATGCATGATGTTATTGGCAAAACCGTGTGTGGTCTACATTAATTTCAACTGATTCCGTGGTTTTGCCTGACACCAAAGTTTATGAATGGTTAAAGAAATGTATTTCTATAAATAAAATTATAAGGATTTCACACACAAACTAAGCAGGTATATTAATTTACTAATAACAGTTTGCTAGTAAGTTTTACTTCATGATTCGACGATCACGTAAATTTTTTGTGGTTTTACGTCTTTCAAAGTTTGTTTTAAATAATTCAGATTTGATCGTGAATATTGCACTTCATGTAATAATACTACTGTTCTACTACTGTGTTGTACTTGTGTTAGTGTTGTTGTAATTCACAGTCAAAGAATGAACCTCTGTTATATTTAAATTTGAGGGATAAACATGTTTGGAATGCAGATTAACTTAATACATTTCTTTACATCTCTGTGCGAAAAATATTTGACTTAGAGTAGACGTAGTATTAAAATTTCGGGACCCTTCTGTAGTAAGTAGACAAAAAACTAAATCAAATACAACTTTTATAAATTCGATCTCTGAAAGGGTGCGGGAAAGCCTGTCAAAATGGTTACCTTTTTCCCTCGGAAAAGCAGGTTAAGTGCCGCGCGTATGAAGTCAACTATAAAAGTTTTACCATCAATCAGGATAATAGAATAATAAAAAGACTTGTATTTTGCAAACGGCGAAGGTTCCTGAATCAAAACAGCACAGAGAAGAATCTATATTTACATTAGAAGTAAGCCTTCAGAATAAACGTCTGTTCCAAATCGTCTAGGTAAAGTTAAATAAAACATAAAATAATAAATGGTTTTGTTTATACAAACTATATAAATATAGTGAACGCTCCCGGTTGTCGAAGGTATGTCGATACCTATATATTATGTTTCTTATTGTTTGACACTTTGAAATAAAACATATTGTTGTATCAAACACGTATCAGTATGGAAAAACAGAACACATGTTTTCGGGAAAAATAACAAAGCTTTTCGCTTCTGACTTTGTATTTAGTTCTGAGGGATGATCCTTAATTATTATTTCTATAAAGTTCCCTAATAAGTTTTTTATTATTTTATCATGAACACAGTAACCATCCATGATGATGTAATGATGTAGGTACCTATTTCTGTCCAAAGTTCTACGGTAAAATAATATAACTCGAAGTTATATCAACATTATCGAGCCAAAGTTCGTAAAACATACTTAAGTCAGTAGAGAAGCACATTTATTAACACATTACTTGTAGAACGTATGTCGACAAAAACTTATTCAATTTTAATTCATAAAATGTCGTACGATCTTACATTCAGACCTTCATTACATTCAAACCCACTACTCTACTGACTACTCTTAACTCTCTCAACTACTTTACTTCTAGTGTAATGTGTAAACTTGGGCACTGAAACACACTACAAGACGGATTTCTAATCCAATATACTTTGCAAAGAACTATTATGAAGATAAGGCACCTGTCCCTATAAGGCATCTGTCCCACCGCTGGCGATCAACGAGAAGCGAGTAGAGCTAGCAACTAAAAACGAGTTGGCTAATAACAAGCAGCGAGTGTATGACGATTACTTTACGCAGAGCGATTAATCGCTGGTATGCGTATGTACCAAACGCGAGTCTCCCAGCAGCAAGCGAGCGGCGCCAAGCGAGCGTCGCTAAGCGAGTAATCTCTTTGATAGCACTTGTCGCTGCGACAAACGAGTACTCGCTGGCGGTGTGATCAGTTAGCGATCAACTAATATAATAATTTTGTCTCTTTTACGGGACTTACACCCGTGTAAGTCCCGTAAAAGAGACAAAATTACCTACCTATAATCTTTTGTACGTTTCTTGAGCGAGAAAACCGTTGATAGCTAGTTGCTTCCTCGTCGGCGGTGACACAGGTGCCTTAACATAGTTGATATTAAACTCATTATGTATGAAGATCTGTACCTAGACGGTATTAGTAATGAATTATTCGGTTTACAATAGTCTAATTTAAAAACAAAAATAGGTATTCATGGGGACTGCCGACAGAAATGAAAACTTTAGAATAAATGTTTATTTTTTAATTTATAAATTAATTTTAGTATGAATAATTAAAACAATTACCGCAATCAATAGTTTGGTTCAATTCAATTAATTAATCATTCAAACTCATCCACTTACCGTACCGTTTTCAATAAAAATTTCAGGAGCACGCACTCTTGACCTACAAACTTACTGCTATAGTTTGACCGAGACCGTTATACAGCTTCTTAGGTATGTACGCGGTGAGACGGGGGGCAGTTCAGGCTACTCATTTGTAAGGAAATCTTGTGGTTGTGTACGAAATAGCTGAATAGAGTCTATGAGCACCATACCTACTTATAACATCTGCAGTTGTAAACCTAACATCACAATTTTATTTTAAATATGTTTATCATTCTTATGAATACAGCAGCATTGTGCTACTTTCATGTGAAGTCCAAGTCATATCGCAAGACAGGATTGGGCACTGAGCGTTGCTCTTGGATGAACTATAATATTCGAGTGTCGGGGTACGGAAGATCTCATATCAGTCTTCGATGTTGCTTGTTAATATTTTTTAAATTAACCATTCTGTTTGTTGGAATGTGAAAAATATTCAGCCAATATCTTTCAGAATAACTTAATTTTATTTATTTTTTCCTCCAAAAAGTGTTCGTGGTTTGATAAATTTCTCTCGTTATAATATATTCCAAAAGATATCGAGATGTTTCAAAAAGTCTTATATAAATTTTCAATAAAAACAAGACAGAACGAGGCTCTACAGTTCATTTAGTAAAACCAATATTGATTTACAGCCATACACTCTGTAAACAGATTTCAAGCAAAATATTATCATATTATTGCAATGTTATCATACATTCATATACAACATTCATAACCCTCCTTTTTTGGCTTCGCCGCAGTCGGGTATAAATAGGAACTTGGCAACCGTTTAAATATTGCTGTTGTGGTTTATGATCGTAAAAGTAAGTTTGTCCCTTCAATATACCTTCCACGCCATCAAATCACCACGTCATTGCATCACCACACATGCCTGTTTGTCACGGATGTCGCGCACGTTGTGATCGCACTATTGAACTACGTAATACTATCGTGTGTTACTTGTATGTGACGGCAGACTGACGCGGCTGACATGGGTCTATCCTTGTTTTGAAACTTATAGCGGAGAATAATTATGTATGTCAAGCTGGCTGTGCTGTTCTTTTAGTTTGTACCAAAAAATATGGATTATTTCATTTAGTAAAGCTTCGTAAGTAGGTATCCTTTCATGTAACTTAACTTTAACCAATCCGTGACCTCAAAACGTATTGTTTTGAGGTCACGGATTATAACTATAGATCACGGGTACCATGACTTCGTCTGACGGAAGAGATCAGACGAAGCTTAAATAGTTAATAGAATTGTTGTGGTGGAAGGTTTTTTACTTATCAGATTATTACTATAAAGGCAAACGTTTTGTTTGTAAAGGATTAACCCTAAAAATGAGCTTCTGTGATAGCGATCTTTACATCTTCCGTATTGAGAAGTTGAAGTAATTTAATAAAAGATTTTACGTGAAGATATTTTTCTTTTATTCGTTGAGCTGCCAGCTTACTTAGTGAAATAGCAACATACATACCTTACCTCTGACGTACATTCTCATTCAAACAAACGGAAGCCACGACAGTCCTGAATGCTGACTGTATATCCGTCTATATGAAACACATTTGAACTCCATACACCATTGATAGACAGCCAGATTAAAAAAAAAAAAATTAAAAAAAAAAAAAAAGATTGATCTCAATACACAACGTATTGATTGCTTGTTTTATCAAAGCTTCGGACAACTTTTAACTAAATAAGAAGTTGCAATTGCATATTTCGAGATGTAAATTTCTTCCAGTTAGAACTCAGCCTCACCATAACTTAAACCCTAAAAGGGTCTTCTGAGATAAAGAATGATCCACGAGTGATTCTGTTCGATGTCCACAACGACCATTTTGGAGAGACCATAGGTTATTTATATTCGGTCACAACGTTTCCTCGGTGATATGACCGCAAAACAACGAATTTTTTGCTTCTGATCTTGTAGGACATACCACATACATGTTTGCCTCTTTATTGTTAGGGAAGTACAACAATTTCAAATAAATTACCTAGTGCAAAAGTGTAGGTACTAGAACAGTTCTTATAAGTAATCTAATACGGACTCTTCTATATTGTACATCATTATGATTACCTTTCAAATAAAATCTGTCACATTCTGAACAACAGTTTCCATTTTGAAATTGGAAATGCATTTGCTTCGTAACTGTGAAGTGTGAGGAGAGACGGTCGACATAAAAAATTCGTAGATGAAGTGTGTCCGGTCGATCAGTCAGCTACACAACTGCAGTTGATTGGAAATTCAAACGTTCTGGAAATGAGACGTACATACATATTTCGTGTTCAGATAAGTTTATCTGACTGGTTATGAATGACATTTTGAGCTCTATGAATTCAAATGAAGCATTTCATACTCTATTTACAAAAGAAAGTATCAATTTGATGGGTGTTATCTGTCCCTCTTTATGTAATTGGATACGCATGAATATTAAATTCAGTTCAATCCTCTAACCGAGTAAATCCTAGCGATTTAAATCAACGCTCGGTATGTAGCGTAATATTCAGCGCACGATCCGTTCACATTTCTAAGTAGGGAATCAGTTACATTTTTGCGACACTACTTCTCATACAAATAAAACCGACTACAGTGTTGTCTCCTAAGTACAATACGCAGGAATAGTGAAAGTAGTACAATTAATAACCTCCAGTGAGCCGGATGTGGTACAGCGCCGGGTTGAGGCTGACTGCTGGCGTCAGCCAGGAGAGGTATTAGCAGCTCTTCTTGTTGACCGGCCGAAAGTGCAGTGTGCTGTTCCAAGGTTGCTGATGAGGCTGAGAGTGATGACCAGGTATGCGCGTCCGCTGCATGCTGATGGTCAGGATACCTGTTGAAGCCGTGAGTGCTGACTGGCTGTGTGACTCGTCGCTCGAAGGTTGAGAAAGCGATAATAATGACGTCACGCTGAAGTGGTTGTACGAAGGCTGCGCTGATGTTCATGCTCGGGGTCACCAGTATGCATGAGGCATGAGGAACAGGGTGTAAAATTCACTCATCCTCTATAGAAAAGGGAGCAGTAGGGCATCTTGCGACAAGGCAAGTGTCGTGTCTGGTGGGCAAGTGCCCTACGATTGATGTCGGGACGTTGTATATATACTCGTCACGCGGTAAACACTGCTTGCGAAATGCAGGATTTTGCGTGACGTCAGTGTGATGCATAGTAAACACAGGTTACTTTGTAACCTATCTAGGAGAACAGTACGGCACCCACTGACTATATTAAGAAAATTTATGTTTGTGTATTAAATCTTTTAAGTTTAAGTACTATAACTGGTAGGGAGATAGACAGGACAAGCCAAACTTTGTAATGGGGCAAAAATAAAACCTTGACCTCATTAGTTTGAGGTAGACCTCAAACTAGATGCTCATGAGACAGTGAATGAGTAAACCACTAAATTGATTCGACATCATTTCTGTTGCTGTTAGGTGTTGGTCCAGGTACGTACGGGCGATTTTTTAAAGCGATAATCACGCAATGGATTTTCAACGCTTGGTGTTGATCCGATTATTGAGAATCCAACAGAGTGCATCTCAGTGCGTCAAAAATATTCACTTTTGAACTTTCAACTTTCGGTGCTAAGCAGTGCGTTGAAAATCCAGTGCAAGATAAAAAATCCCCCGTGGGTACGACTACGAGGGCTTACGATTTAGAAAATCTTCAGGTTAGTCTGCACTAAGGTTTAAGACTACTTGATGCAAAGCAATAGCTTAGCATAGCAATGTTTGATTCGTCCCAATTGTGCCCAGCTTTGATGAACAAGCTGGTAGTAATTCCTTTCGATTAACGCTAGGTATATCCAAACTATTACGGCGCAAAAGCCATTTTCTTACATCGTTCCAGCCGCTCCAGAGTTATTTTTTTGTTGGGTTTCTGATTTAAAATTCATGAAGTTTCTGTGAAAACTGGGTTCCATTTTGTTTAAGGTGAAAAATAATGTTTTAGGTAATTTATTTTGTTGTGAACTAATTATGCTAGCATTAGCGGACTAATAGTTTCGTGTCCCACAGTAAATTAGAATTTAACTTTTATTAAATAGCAGACTGTAGGCCTACAACATTTCTAAAATTGCCAGTTTATTTCAAAGGAGAATTTCATAATCAAAATACGTAAAGGTTACGACAATATTCCTCAGAAGACCACATAATGTTTGCAGACCACTGAAGACTGTGTGGGCGGATCAAAGTCCGAGTATACACATAGTTAGGTGCCTATTTGAAAAGTTGTTGTTTGACTATCAACATTGTCCTGACCTATTTACGATTTTCAGGTACCTACCTAATTAATGTCGTATGCTTGTTATGTTAACTATTACTGTTACTTTGTACCTACGATCCCTGATAACTGAAACCATCAAATATTTCGTAGAAACGGAAACGGTAAAACGGAGTACACAGTAAACAATAATTTTGACCTTTCCAACACTCTATCGCAAAATCGAATCCATTCGAGTACATAGTTCAAACGAATACCAGATATGTATTGTCGAGCCATGTTCAATGTCCGTATCAAATGACGTTGTTCCTGAAACTAGCGTTGGTGAGTTAAATGGACATAACAAGCATGCGGCACATGGATGGGATAAAATTAATAAATTATTTGATTTACAGTACCTACTGCACAATGTATTGCCGATTTTAGCATAATAATTATTTACATTTTCTTCTTCTACTTCTTTCTCCCCCACAAGGTGGAATCCGCTGGTTGCGAGAAGCACAGAACCGGCTGAAGTGGCGGTGCTTGGGGAAGGCCTATGTCCAGCAGTGGACGTCTTTCGGCGGAAATGACTTCTTTCTTCATCGTACGTTATTTTTGCACGAGACATATGATTTAATATTTCAGGATGGAAAGTAAATTATGTCAACAACATTCTGCAGAGCCCGCAGCATAAAATTACATCTACAACCACGTTGTTTGACTCGACTGAAACTGGAAGCCGATGTTGCAGCAATACGGAAATCCAATCTCTTCCTTGGCTTGGTTCGTTACTTCGATGAAATAAGATTTTTTTTCCAGCATCCAGTAAGATATTTTATGCAATCACAGTGGGTTTTACTTCATTTCTAGACAAACATTTTTCGCCGTCAATCGGCAGGTTTTTATTTAGACAATTGAGAACATTATAAATATTCCCATTGCATCGTTTTACAGTTAGTAAAAGTACTGTCCTAATAGCAGTTCTTTTACAACGGTATCTTTTGGGAAATGGTTATTTTAAGTTTTCCTGTATTTTTCAATTACTCGTAATGGTCGCGATCTCAAGATTAAATTTTTTCTTGCTGATGGCTTTGCTTAGACGTTGTTAATATTGTTTACTAAACTTTACTGTAAACGGCTATAAGAAGAAAAATACAAATTAATTTTAGATGTCGTTTGAAAGTTAAAGCAGTTGTTTCGCGGAGTTTCGATCCAGTTCATTTTAGAAGATGTTTTTTGTTTCAGTAAATACTATTTAACTGTTAACATTTTACGTTATTGAAGATAATCGGATTGTTATTTTGGATCTTTGTCAAGAGTTATGTTATGAACTTACCTCTATACTTACTGTATAAGTTAAAACCGAAATTCTTTAAGTAGATTTAAAATGTCATGATTTTAATAAGATGAACTTTTCTTAAATATAACTTGGATTAACGAGACCGTCATAAAATTTAGAAATATTTACTGAATATGACGAAGACTTTTTTGATCTATAATAGATCGTGTCATCGTAATAAATAGGTCACTATCCGACAACTAAGTCTAGCATGTCGAATAACCTGCATTTTTAGCGAACGTCATCTAGTTTTATCAGACAAGTTAAAAAGTCTCTGCCTAAAATGTTTGTGGTTTTGGTCAGACTTGGCAATGCAAAGAGATGCATCTAAAACATTGTGGTTTGTAGACAGATAACTCGTAAACTAGGTAATAGTTTGAACTCTATTAATAAAGCAAATAGAGTTGGATATTGCATGACTAAAGGCTCGTATGTTGTATACGGTGATGTTTACTGAATGCTGCCAAATAGAGTTTATTCAAACGTTGACTGCGGCGAAAGCTTGTGCCTTATCCCCAGAATATTTAACTGGTACTCGGAATCGTAAACTGGTAAAAATGTTTCGAGAGATTTTAAAGCTTTAAAAAATGTTCCGGAAATTTTCGGGCAGAACTTTTAGTTAGAGTTATAGAAATAAACAGTTTAGTTTATAGGTTTCATTTGAAAACCATTAAACAAACGAAAACATCTATTTATTTACTTCCAATGAACATTTTTGGGGATATTATTTATTATGCATGAGTTCGGGACTCCCCCTATCAACAAAAAATCATGTTTTTATATCACCCATTTCCCTTTGGAACATCAGATAGGTATCTCCTTTCATATCATAAAACATCTGTGTCGGTCCCATGACCCACAAACATAACGCATGTAACTCTGTTGGGAAACATTCATTTAAATCATTTGGGACCACAACCGCAAATATACGAAACTTTGATAGACAAATACAAACGGCAGTTTCTATGTAAAAAACGGTGATACACACAAATGGAGAAAATTGTGAGATGCACGACAGCCCCCTGTCGTGCTTGAAATAAATAAAATTGCATAGCCTCATCTACATTGTGTCAGTAAGATACGTCTTAAATCCTAACTATCTATACAGCTGTAGAGAACAAAGTTACGAATCTCGCACTTTACCCAATGTACTACATGCCAATGGTAGCATACAGATTTTAGTGACCATCACAATACTTACGAGCTTTCCCTAATTTTTAATTAATACATTTTCATTGGTTCAGGTACGTGATATCACATAACCCATGACCCATGAGTGGGTCACAGTGGATACAGAGGTTTGGTTATAATGGATAGTGGTGCCGATTCTCTTGTACACCGAACTAAACTAACTAAACTATCACTAAAATTCCTTACTTTTTACTATGAGAATCTTAACGCTATTCTGCAATAAAAAGTCTCTAAACTTAAAAATTATTTTGACACAACTAAATCGAATTTGACAATCGCGACTCCACGTGGTACACACTTGTTTGCCCTACCCCGTGAATTTTTTTAGAGCCGGATGTGCGCAGAGGGTTCAGCCTCGACGTGTTTTATATGGAATTTTTCACGTTTTGCATGGAAAATAAAAAAAAATATTACCTACGTGTTGATAATTAGGGGTATAATTAAGGGTTTCATAAAGGGGGTCGAAATTTTCATTATTTTTGCGATAGGACACACCATTTTCGAGTTATAAGCAAAAGAAAAGAAAAAAATATATATACAGTACTGTTTTTGCATCTGAAGTCGAGGTGTTCGTGTGAATTTTAGTTCATGACAACTAATAGTATTCCACACCATATTTTATCGCGATTAAAAATGGTCAGATTTAGATAGAAAATTAAAATTTTAGGTGAAAAACGTCAAATTCAGAATAGCAAAATTGTCATTTTCACTAAATTAAAATCTCAGAGCCATCTTAGTGCTGTCAAACTAAAATATAGTTAAGTTGTGTCACTTTAGTCTATTTCAGAATGGGAAATCATCGTTTGACCGGAATAAACTAAATTTTAGTGATTTTTAGTCTAGTTTAGAGGCATTTGTGACAAGAGAATCGGCACCATTGTCTATTTACAATCCACTAAAAGATTTTTATTACAGTCGTATCGTTTATTTTTAATTTGTTACTGGATAAAGTTACAGTTTCAAAATCACCTGATACATGTTACTGGGTATATATTAATGTAAAATCATAAAACGTGTTGCTGCACCTACTTAAATAATCAACAGAATCTTTCAGTATTACCTAATAGTATCAGCAGACAATGATTTTAATTTTTTTTGTTGTATCTGTGTATAGTTCTATAGAATATTCATCAATTTAGCTACAGCTATTATTTTTTGCCCTTCAGATATTTTCACTAAATCAGCCCGCATTTCGTCTTCGATATGCTGACCAATGCTGTCTTACTTTTTCTATTTCGTGGCATTGTTCCTATAAAAGAAGTTTTTAATCGAAATCCACTGAGCCCTAATTCAAAACGATCCGCTGTAGGCGCCTTATATAAAATTTATATTTTTTTTTTATTTGCTAAATAAACAAATTACGGTGATAAAATCCCTCAACATTAGCTATAGATCATGACAAATTATCAAAACTTGCAAAATCCTAGCACACGGAAAGGCAAAACGTACTACAAAAACACGTAAAAAAATATTTGGTGGCTTTCTTCTTGACCGATGCGCTGCGCCGGAACTTCCCGCTCCGAAACTAAGCTGGCGACTCGTTTGGACGCGGGATAGGTAAGAACGGCAATATGGCGGATGTGCACGTGTTTGTGTGCCATAGATGCAAATATATAACGATCTATCCACTGTGATCCTCAATCCACTGATATCCATGCTTCCCTATTCTTAATTTATTAAATAAACTCTCATTCGTGAATGAATTCTCAGAGTAGAGACATAGATACAAAACACTTATATGATATTACCTAGAACCTTGGTATTACCTGGAACTTGTTCCAGCAGCTGACTTACCTTTGCATTACAAAAAGGATGTATTCAGTGCCTATTCTCTCTTTTCAATTATGAACATCCTCAAATACAGAGCACTTACAAAAATGGATTCTTCCAATACTTATCCTTAATTAAACTTAACCCGTTTACTATCTTTCCTCTGTTACACTTTAGGTACGACAGTGTGTGCACCGCGCGTCATGACATGTACCTTCGTCATGTAGGCCACAACCATGCTTTATTTATGGTGTAATTGACCAGACAGCGCCACTGTGTGATTAACAGATTGAATAGTGGAAATAAACGAGGTTTTCCTCACATGATTAATGTGATTAGATTACTGGATAGAATGGCAAAGAAATGTGTGTATTGCTTCTGTTATTGTGCGTGGTTTCTACGTATTTTTTGAATGTCTGAAAATATAGGTTATTAAGTTAATTAATTTAGGTTCCTTAGTTACTAAAACCTTTTTTGTTTAACTTATTCACTTCTTTTCTCCTAATAGAAAAGTTAATTAAGAAAAAGGTCCGATCTCATTGCCCTAATTAGATTTCGCTACTCAGTAGACTAATATGCCTACTGCGGCAAGCGGAATCAGACCCAACACTGAATACTACGCCCAACTCGACAAATAAAGCGATCCGTCTTATTCCTCTAATTAAGTGATTATTTCAGTAATAGATACGTACTTAAGCACAAAGGTCCACCTTTTCTGAGACCTATCGCTTTTATAATTACAGACAAAATTGGGTTGCATGATAATATTAAAATTTCTTAATTTGGTAATAAGCAAAGTCGCCGAGGTTTTACAGGTAAGACTTTAGAGAATGTTATAGATAACTAATAAACTCAATTAATAACAATTTTGTAAGTAACGAATATTTCGCTCAAACTAATGCCTGAAGAAGTTTATGTGTCACTTTTGATACGCTGAGTCTAGCAAATTCAAACTTTATTAGTGTCATTGCGATTGATTAATGTAGGCGTGATAATGATCAAAATCTGCGTTTAGTGAGAAAATTGACTGTAACGATTTTCATAAATCAAATCAAATCAAAAGTCATTTATTTTCTTCAAATTACGAGTAGACTGAGAATTGGCACTTCTTGAACGTCAAAATTACTTAAGACAGTCCCCCAAAACGCCCGCCCGCTAGAAAGAAGAAATGACGTAACAAACGCCTCAGCATAAACTTAATAGAAGGACCAACTAGAAAAAATGTTAAACACAGGGCCCGTGTTAAGTGTCCTGCAGACCGGCGCGACGCGAAAGCGCGACGTGACTTTAACAAAACATTTTCTAAGAAAACTTCACCGTAGAACAATTACCGGTGCCGCATCGTGCGACAAGTCGCGCTAGTCTGCACGAGCCTTTACAGTAAATAATAAATATATTGCAAATTATGTTAAACTACTAAAATAATGTTATCTCGATGTAGGTATGTTCAGATTATTGCTCTAATTTATTAAGACGAACTGGTTAATATTTTTAGCCCATTTATGGTCACAGGACAAAATGTCAGGAAGGTTTTATGATACTGAAACAGCTTTTAATACCCCGGGGATGCTTTACTACCAGTCTACCACACAGTAGCCATTATACCCAAATTAAACTGGCTGTTGAGGTTTCCTTTCTTTAAAAGCCAATTTGTAAACCAAAAGCAAGTGTAATTTTTGCATTGAGCTGATATTCCAAGTCCGTTTGGAGGACCATCGTCGACTCATAGGCCCTAGTTATAACAGGCACCCCAGGCGCGCGTTTTGTACGCTGCGTTTTGGGCGCTCAGTAAAATTGTATGAATTTCTATGTCAATAATGAATTACATCAAGCGCTACCATCCTAGGACGTGCGTCGAATGCACATCGAACGCGCGTACTAAGTGCGCCCCTTTTTTTTTTTTTTTGGTGGAAAATTATCAAATAACTTCTTACTTACTAAAACCCACCCGTGTTCCTTCCGTTGCCTGTACGTTGCCAGGGAGCACGGTATCCCTTTCGGACTTTCCCGCAACCCCGGCAGGCATCGGTCCTAACGGACCCCTCACTTCTGCTGACATCTCTGTGAGGCGCGCGTGGAACACAACGCGCCGTCGACCCGGGCCTGGTCCTTATCGGACGGCGAGCTACCAATTGCTCACCGCCCGCAAGCCCGCGCCTACGATGGCTGAAAATCGGCCTGCGATTCCCGACGCCCAGGGCGTCTCCTGTGGCGTCTAGGGACGTGAGGGCGCGAAATTTGCCTTTCCCTCACTCGTTCGGCCTCCTCATTCGCGAGCATTACTGCTTCGCAGAAGGAGGTGACGGCCTCCCATGCCCTCTCGCTCCGTACCATGGCCTGGACCAGGGCCGGACGCGAGAGATCCCTGCCACCGATCGCCTCCACGAGGACACGGTGATGTTCTGCCCACTACGTGCGCCCCTCAAGAACACCTCGATGCGTGGACGCAAGTTTCTTTTTTTACTGTTTTTCCTTGGTTTTTCTCTGCATCCTAACTTAATATTATAATTGCGAACGTGAGTTTGTTGTTTTATTTATTTGTTATGCTTTCACGCTCAATGAGCTGAACAGATTTGGATGAAATTTGGCACATGGGTAGATCATGACCTGGATTAGGATACTTTTTATCCCGATATTCTCACGGGATCGAGACCGCGGGGTGCAGCTAGTCAGTAATAAATTTAAAAAGAAACAGTTATTCTGAGCATGAGTTCAAAAGTTACAACAAAATGTGGAAATATTTGTTGCGTTTGACGGGCGTCCAACGCGCGTTCACCGCACGCCCAAAACCAGCACGCGCCTCGGGTGCTTGTTATAACTAGTCCCATATGTGACTCAGTACCCTAATTGCGTAATACAAAAATCAGAATCAGAATCGTTTTGAAACAGATTGCTAATCCACTGCTTTATAAGTTCGAAAAAAATTTGCTCAACAACGTAAACATCGCAATGAATGTTGTTGAACTGTCTAAGTGAGTGGAGTGTGGGAAATGACTTAAAGCTTTTCATTAATACACAGAGGAATCTTGTATTCATGTTACGTTAAATTATTTAAAAAAATAAGAGCAAGAAATACATGACTGTTATTTTGAGCTTCAGCACACTCGTTTCCGAAAAGCAGTAAGTTTGAAAAGACAAAGGTGCTGTATTTTAAGGAAGCCTCAAAGAAAGCCGAGTCATTTGTAAGAAAAAAGGCAAGCTCATTATCTCGACTTGGCAAAATTCTCTTTAAAAGTCATGAAAAATTTTTCCTTATTTTCCAGACCCTTTAGGTGGAGTGGTAAACTTGCTCTGATTTTATTATTATGATTTTCCACTCTGGAGCAGCAGATATGTACATCATTTAAATGCCGTGTCTGATGAAGTAGTTAGACTGTTATTTACAAAGCTAGTTGTGGATCCTTAATAATTCAATTTGGTCGCTTGTCTGCACGTGTCTGTTCGGGGCACCTTATTACCTGTTTAGTAACTACGCTACCACTGTAACGGAGCCTGGTTTAGTCAAATAAAAAACATATATATTTCTATCTTAATTTCCTGGGATAGGTAGGTAGCATTAACATGCGGGCATCACTTGACCGCTGTGGGAGTCACAACAATCAATTAAAACGCGAGTTTTACTTTCATATCCCTGAAGTGTTGGAGCATGGAGGACGCGTCCGGAATAAATGTGAAATTTATTTAAGAGGGAGCCACTGTTGTGTACTTATTTTATAATATAGTGAAACTAGTAAATTTTTAAATAAATATATTTTCAGATTCCGTCTGCCCAGCATTCGGGAGGTGAAAACCATTAATAAAATAGCTGCTTGTGTCTTGCATGGCTCAAAGAAGTCACGGTGACTATCCCGTCTTACAAGATAACTTAATCAATCAATCTCAATCTTAAATAAAATAAGACATACTTGTAATGGATCAATTTAATCGCGATGAACACGTTTTGTCACTGATACAGTTCTTGTTATTTTTGTAATTATATTTGTTTGAAATTACTAGTTTATTTATTTAATTATTTATTTTCATTTAAAATATGTATTAGGTATGTTGAAACTGTTTGGTACTCCCAGTCACTTGTCCATAAAGGCTCATTAGAAAATCAGCGCCAGACAGCATCTGTCTGGCATTAATGCTGAAATGAACCTTTTTGGCGCAGCCTTGAGGCACACACTATTGTTGTTAAAACATTGTTTTCATTTTGTTATTTGTATTTTGTGTTTCACGAACTGTCTCCAAATAACCGTAATTCTTTATTTCCTTCTTTCTTTAATAAAAGTACGTCAAACATTTTATTACCAATCAAATGGTCTCTGTTTATTTTCACAGCTGTTTTTTTTTCTGTTTCCTTTATTGTCACCTGGATGTGTAAAGTGAATCCAGACAAAAGTAACTTTGCTATTAGACAACGACCTTCCAGGACTATATCCATGCAATATTCCTCTAATCGAAGGTAAATACAACGGAAAATGAATCGTAAGTTAGTTACATAATTTTAATATTGTTTTTATCACATCTATCGCCAATTCCGTTTTATTGCATAACTTGATAAAAAAAAAATTGCTTTTTATTTATTGCGGATTGACCTTTATGCTTGCTGATAATAAAACGGATATAGGTAGACGTGGCTTGTGCTGTAGGTGCTTATATTTTATAGGGATAGCAAATAAAACTTTGTTATGACAGATATCTGGATAGAACCAGGAGTCTAGATAACTATGATAATATATAATATTATATTTAAAACATAAGTTTTACTTAGATCATGCTATCTAGCTGTTTGTAAAGGGAAAATCTTCCTCAGTAATTTTTTCCGAAAATATTTTTTACTATTATAACTTCGTTACTATAAAACTAAACAAATGAACTTTATTTACAAAAAACACAAAATACCTCCCCACACATACTCACAAGATATTCAACTTGAATTAGAATGCTAACATGTTGCGTCTCTTGTTTTATCTAGAATTACTGACATTCATTATTTTTACGTTGACGCTCAAAAGTGCCTTTTTTGTGCCTAATTGAAATAAATTATTTTACTTTATTTGACTTTGACTTTACACTTGCTTCCTTTACTTTCCATGCTCCTTTCTTAATAAAAACGAGATAACGAAATTATGTAATCGGAATTAACGTTAATTTGCTTTGATTTTAACAACGTTTATACATATAGGCATTTAGCGAAGAATTAAAAAGGAAACAACATAATATTTGCAAAGAAAAAAACGAGGCTGACTTATTTTATCCGATAGGGTTTGTTTTTTTCATATCTACAGCACTTACAGCCAATATTTCGTGTTTACCGTTGCTGTGTAAAAAGTTAATTCAAGTAGAAATGTCCGAAAACCTGAAACGTTGAAAATTTTATATTAGGCTTACTAAGCTTTGATAATAATGGAGGCTTATGAAATATATTAGTGAAAAATATATTTTAGTCAGCTTACATCACAGTCAACTTTATATCATGTGTACAGCTATCTTGCTGAAACACGAAGCTGAACCCTTACTCTCACAATAGACTTTTAACACACAATATAAAATGCTACAGAAAAAAATCGTTTTATACCAACAAATTACAAATTACACCACTGCCGTAGTGTCGGTGAGTAAGTTATGACATCGTAAATTAGTGGGATGTCAGCGTTGTCCGAGCATACCGTCAGCATAATCCTACCATTGTAGGCTATTACGGTATCTACAGACGGAGAGGCGAGATTAGAAGCGAGAGCTTGATGAATTGCTAGCACTTGACGAAGAAACACTTGATGTGGTGGCAATGAGTCAGGATATACTTTTTGTATTGGGTCTGAGGGAAAACAATGATATTTACAATGGAGACTTACAATGATGTTAAAATGTTCTTTTTCGCAAAAACTGACAACGATAAAATATAAATAAACATTTGTGTAGATATGCGTACACAAATGTTTTTATATAACGGTAACCGGTTATAATAACGTTTATATTGTATTTTGTGTAAGCAGGTACATACAAACATAATAAATGAATGTCATGTCTATTTACCATTGCTCTAAATCTTATGCAGCATTTTCTCTACAAACTCTGTGAGCGCGTACCACCATGCAACACAAACATACTTGTGTACGGAAATATTATAAAACAATTCCTCACTGAATACAACTATTGTTTCTGTTGTGAAAAGTCATGCGTAATTGCATACTGGTAGTGTGTTTGAATAAATTGCATTTTTCATTTTTAGGATTATTATTTCAACATTACGGCTTTTAGATTTATAGCTTTTTTTTTCACAAGAAGTGTCCACGAATTTGTGATACCTACATTCTCTCATCGGCGTTCCTCTGCAGCAAATACTCAGCATTACATAGCTGCAATCACAGGCGGTCAGTGATGTGCAATAATACCTCACGAGTCACTGCGTATTGTATGATCTTACAATCTTTAACTGAAAGGATTTTATATAAAAATTCTGCAGTCTTTATGAAGTTGTTATTTCAACCGAAGTATAAATGTCCTGTACACGGAACGACAGTAAACGAGATATCTGTCACCGAAAAAATTTCACATCATCATCGCGAAAATCGTGAATGGACGTCGAACAATATGCGTTGTAGTATAATGTGGCGAGCACAATGGCGGCTGTTAGTGCATATTGGAAGCGTGGAGCCTCGCTTCCGTGTGCTGTACTCTGTTACCACGTGTGGCCAGGGTCGTTTCGTGAATTAATACATTATGACAGATATTTCCAGTAATTATCCCTTTTACGGTTCCGTAGCCAAATGGCAAAAACAGAACACTTACAATTTTGTCATGTCCGTCTGTCCATCCGTCCGGAAGTCAAACAGCCATTTTACCAGAAAAGAGTCACTTAGCTTATCGGCTACAGTCTGCTCATAGATCCAATCATAAACTTCTTGATCACTTAAAACGGTCGGTACGCCTATAGCTACAATTCTTGGTCTTCTCTTATGTGGCTGTTCCACTTTCATGCCGGAACCACTTAGCTGAGACGATTTCCTAAGTTTTGAATGTCGTCTTTGGTCTCCGTGCTGATTACGCCTCCGTTTATGTTTTGCGCAATCCTCTGACGTGTAATTTGATTTGTTCAGGACATATGATTTTTTGGACAAACGCTTTACTGTCGTCTCTAGATTTTAATTTATACGTTGGATAAATTGCAATAGAGCTCACGTTATCAGGGCCCAAGTAATTATTTTTATTGATTTTACCATGTCAGCGAACGAAATTTGTTCTGTCATTGTTGGTCTTAAATGCTAGCTTGAATGGTTTTGTTAAAATTTTCGAGGCAATCCGTGAGGTCTTTTTACTCTCAACACTAGTTTAGAGTTTAATATTTCTTGAGCCTTTAGCCACACGTCCTGGTAGTAAACTTCCATTTGTGGAACGCTATGTCCAACCTTGTCCGATAGGGAATAGATCCTCAGCTTTTGACCAAAGTTCAGCTTTTATTTTTGAGCAATGGTACTGACTTCATTCAGGCATGATTTAATAGAGATCAAACAGTTACTTATCTCACTGGGTGTCCACTGCCTGAAAGTTCCTTTAGCCGCATGGTAAGGTACTCATTTGAGATTTGCTTGTAGGGCTCCTTGGTGATGGGACACTCCGAGGGCTGATTTCACTATTTGATCTACATAATTCTTAAATGTTTCTCATAATGAATTGTTTTTCACTAACTTAGTAGAAAAATTCGCGTTTTGTTTATTAGGTCACAAATCACTCGGAAATATTTTAACGACATCAATCTGCCTAGCCTTTTCCCAATAGCCTAGTTTTTTGCAATAACCTTTAGCTATTCAAAATATAAAATCAGTTTAATAGATTAATAAAATTGTTTGCCGTTCGGTTAACAAGCCCTATCTCAAACATTTGAAAACTTCCTAACCAGTTCAGCCACCACACTAATCCAACTTGTAATGAGAAAGACCACATCGAACCAAACAAACGTAAACAAACAAATTGTTAAAGTTTCACACCTCCCGCCACCCCTTCAGCCACCCCTTAAATAATTCCTCTTTTATTTATTTATTCCGCGTCCGTTCTTCTGAAACTGTTTGTAAAACGAAAAACAAAATGTGAATATCTCGACTTAGCATTGTGTAGGTAATTAAATATCTCGGGAGTCCGCGAGGGACAGAACTGTTGATTATATTATAATACGACAGAATTAGTATTCAAGAGCTTTAAAGCACGAATGGGTGGATATTTTCAAGTCAATGGAGCATGAAATCAAAAACTGAAGATGTTTTGAAATACCTAGTAATTTAATTTGTCGGTTTTAGTTTTAATTAACTTTTTCTTAGACTGAAATTACGCACGAAAACTTTAGAAATATTTAAAAAAACCGTAGTAATAAAACAAAATTATTTTCTCATATAACTTTCGTTTTGAAACTAAGATATTTATTTAAAATGTAATAATCATATGGGTTCTTTGTGTGTAGGTATTTATGTTAATCCGGTCCGTTCTCCAGTCGCTGTACATAATTACCCGCTAATAACCGGTGTATATTCCGGTTCCCCTCCACCGGCTGCTGCTGGGTATTTAACATTAACGGGGTAGCTGCTGAAATTTATTATAATTAAGTCTGAATTATTATCTTTTTAATTTTAGAATTTATAATGCAGAATATATTTTGGCTATAGATTTTCAATTATAGGTATCTTCTTAGTGCCTACAGAAGCTTAGGGAGGTACATAATTTCAGCCCGGAATCGCAATCTGATGGGTACCTACTTCCCGGTTCCGAGCGTATCCAGGTATTTCCCGTGACTTGACGGTATCGTCAACCTAACAAAACCATTAACTCTCAATAATAGTTTAAATTATTCCTTATCGTTTTATATTTTATTTAAAGGCACACAGCCGCATGAAACTTGTAATACGCAAGCAATAACAGTTTATGTAATAGGCTTTCATATAAATGCCTGAAAAAGGCTAAGCTACGTACCTCGTATTTTCAAAGAATACACAATTTTTCAAATGTCTACGAGTATTAGAGAGGTATGGAACAAAAATACATGTTGCGCCGATCTCAAATATGTAAATTGGGACAATGACGACCTATTAAATCGTCGAGTCTATAAATAAATTAAGTTGATGTTCTTTACAGACTACAATTTAAAGAAAAGAAAGAAAGAAAATACATTAATTTACGACAGAGTAAAAGGTACACAAGTAAAAAGAAATAAAATAAAAAGAAAGAATACAAAATAAAGTGTTAAGTGCGCATGTTAGATTACTTACACCTTAGATTACTTTAGAATATAGCTTTGTGAATAAATAGAAATGTCTTGACGTGATTCCACACATGAGGGGACTCTCGTAGCAACCTACGAAATCAAAAGTCGTATTATTAGCACACACATAACATAACATCACTCACACCATGTTTCTTCGAAGGGCATACAGGCATAAAGTTGTGCAAAATGTTAGCTCGTAATAATAATAGTTAGTTTATCTTTGTCTCCTTTTAGATAAATACAGCTTTTCACTGTCGAAGTAAGTCATTTATTTTTGCAAATATGGGTACAATACATGGTGATAGAGTGATAACAGGTAGGTTCAGCCACATTTTACCAGTAGGCATGCAAAAATTATAATTTGAAGCTAAAAATACTGGAAATTAATACTTAGACATATACATACATTGAATAATTTGACGTCATAACTTATCTTGATAAGGATTACATAATAATATCAGAAACCAGTTATTATTGAGAACACAATTTAGAGTCAATTAATATCAATAAAAATGTCATATAATACAATTTCAAATATGGCGTCAAAAAAGTGTAAAAGAAAAAAAATCAAATAAAATAGTAACAATAATAAAAAAAAATAATAAAAACAGTTTTATCTATTCAGATCACTACATATTATTTCAAAAACGGAACGGGTCTTAAACGAAAATGTTCACGTTTAAGACCAGATAAACTTATAACATGTTTGATCGCGACGATAGGTCGTAGTGGAGCAAATAAAAATGAGTGGACTGTATAACATGTATAATAAGGAATAATATGAATTACAACGGGTCGGTTATAAAGTAGTAAGGAAATAATAAATGTAGAATAATGAAAAACGCGTAAGCGCAGCCGTGCGTGGAGGTGTGCAACAGCTGACTGATGTGGCGCGGGGGCCCGCCTTCCGTCGTGCGGCCGGCTGACTCGCCGCTGTCCCCGCACCCCTCGTTCACTGCCGCCAGCGCGCGGCGATGTTGAGAGTAACGGTCTCAACATACTCCCCCCGTTGAAGAGTCTTCAACAGATGAGACCGGCAGCGGGCAGATGGTGTTAAAGGCGCGCCGGATGACACCCCTTCTTGTGAGAATGTCGGCGACCCTCGCGACGCCATCTCCGCCTGGGAGAACATGTGTGATGCGTCCTAAAAGCCACATAAGAGGAGGTAAATTTTTGTCCTTTATGACGACTAATGTTCCTTGTTTGAGCTCGCCAGACGACCGGCGCCATTTCGTTCTCTCCTGTAGCCACAGAACATATTCATGGGAGAAACGAGCCCAGAAGTGTTGCTTCAAATATTCAATACGGCGAAATCTTTGGAGGCTGTTGACGTTGGCGTTCTGGATCTGTGGATGAGGCAGCATTATCAGAGAACGACCAATAAGGAAGTGTGCCGGGGTTAAAGGAGCGAGGTCAGAAGGGTCGTTGGACAGTGTAGTTAAAGGCCTTGAGTTCAAGATAGCCTCAACTTGAATTAAACAGGTAGCCATCTCCTCAAAGGTTAGGTTTGTTAAACCCAAAATGCGTCGTAGATGATGCTTGGTGGATTTGACTGCAGACTCCCATAGGCCTCCGAAATGTGGAGTATATGCAGGTATAAAAGAAAAGTTTATGCCAGGGTCGATATTTTTTAAATTTAAATCTTGCGAAAGCAGCCTGGCCAACTCATTGAAAGCACCGACAAAGGTTGTACCATTGTCAGAAAAGATGTTACGGGGTTTTCCCCTTCGAACAATAAAGCGGTTTAGTGCAGCTAAGAAGGCTTCTTTAGTAAGGTCCGACACAAGCTCGAGGTGGATGGCTCTCGTAGCTAGACACACAAACACACAAATGAAGCATTTGATGAGTCTACATCCTCTACCCTTCCGGTCAGCTATCATGATGGGACCGGCGTAGTCTACCCCTGTGTCTAAAAAAGGAAACTCTAAATGTAAGCGCTGCTCTGGGAGATTACCCATGATAGGTTGAATAGTGTTGGCCTTGATCCTGCAGCATTTTACACATTGATGTGTGATCTTTTTAGCCAGGTTCCTACCTCCGATGGGATAGTAGTGATGACGAACAGTGGCAAGTAAAAGCTGAGGCCCAGCATGTAAAAGGCGTTTATGAAACATGTTGAACAAAAGAATACAAGTTATATGAGAGCTAGATAATAAAATTGGATGCTTGATATTGTAGTCATAAAATGAGTTGTTCAATCTTCCTCCAACACGAATAAGATTAGACAGAGAATCAAAGAAAGGAGATAATGATAACAGTTTGTTTTTTGCTGGTAACTGTTTACCTGATTTAAGTAAATGGTACTCTTCCGGGAAAGATTCCATTTGACTAAGTCCTAACAACAAGTTTAAAGAATTGTTAAGTTCAGTAGAAGTTAGTGGACCAGACTCAAGCGATTTTTTACTGCATTTAGAAATGAATCGCATGATATATGCTGTCACACGCTGTAATGTACTAAAGTTTGAGAATTTTGAAAACAACGCAGTAATAGGATTTTCAATAACATGATTAGAAACATGACAAGAAGAGACTGTTTCCGGTAACTCAGAATTATTATGATGAGATTCAGGGAACCGAGGCCATGCAGACGTATCTTTGTGAAGAAATCCTGGTCCTGACCACCACAATGAAGACGACAACAACTTGTCAGTTCTAAGTCCACGCGAAGCGAGGTCTGCGGGGTTTTCAGCCGACGGTACGTAGTGCCAAGCCTCCCCTCCTAAAGTTTCCTGAATTTCAGACACACGATGACGAACGAATGTCTTTAACTGATTTGATGAAGTCGATAGCCATCCCAAGACGATGGTGGAATCACACCAACAATGTACTTCATCGAAATGTAAAGTAAGTGACTGACGAACCTTTGAGTACAACCTTGAACCCAACAACGCACCACACAGCTCGAGCCGCGGTATGGTTGTGGATTTGATTGGAGCTACCTTGCTTTTAGCGGTAAGGAGATGTACGTTAACCTCGCCGTCTCTCGAAACACTGCGAACATAAACACACGCCCCATAAGCTTTTTCGGATGCGTCAGTGAATATATGCAGCTGTAGACAGGACGCAGATTCGCACAACACCCACCGAGGTATCTTGAACTCGTTAAGAAGGTGCAGGCTATTTTGAAAGTCATTCCAGGCATACTGAATATGCGTGGGAACAAGCTCATCCCAAGAACATTTGGCCAGCCACAGATGCTGCATGATAATTTTAGCTTCCACTATGCATGGAACGACCAGGCCAATGGGATCGAAAATTTGTGCTATGGTTGACAAGATATGACGTTTAGTAGCCTTGTCAGTGGAGCTTAAGCTTATAGAAAAAGAAAATGTGTCACTTAAGCTCTTCCACAGAAGCCCCAGAGTCTTCGACTGCTCGCTGTCGCTCAGGTCAACAACATCAGAAACGTCGTGTTCACCGCTAAGCGCCTGCAGCACCTGACTGGAGTTGGACCGCCATTTCCGAAGATTGTACTTTGCTGTCCGAAGAACATCGTCAACACTGCGGCTTTTTTTCAAAGTTTCTGAAACAGATGATCCACCGGACAAGTAATCATCCACATAGAAGTCACGTGCTATCGAAAACTTTGTTGATGAATCTGAGCACTCTTCAGCCAATTGAAGTAAACACCTGGTAGCTAAATAGGGTGCTGATGCCGTGCCATACGTCACGGTATTAAGTGTGTACTCTTTTAATGGATTAGTTGGCTCTGCCCTCCAAAGGATTTTTTGTAAGGGCCGATGACTGTCGTGAACAAGAGTTTGTCGGTACATTTTTTCAATGTCCGCGCTTATGACAATTTTATGCTGACGGAACCGAAGTAATATTGACAACAAATCATCTTGGATAGGGGGACCAACCATCTGTATGTCATTAAAAGACTTACCTGATGTAGTTCTGGCGGAAGCATCAAAAACTACCCTTAGTTTGGTAGTAGTTCTTGACTCCTTCAGAACACCATGATGCGGTAAATAATTTGAGCATGTTGAGTCGAGTGGGTGTCTTATAGATTCAGACATGTGACCCAGCTCTATGTACTCGTTAATGAAGTCAACATATAGGCTTTTAAGGCGAGGATCTCTACACAAACGACGTTCAAGAGATAGGAATCGCTGCTTAGCCATCATGTATGAGTCACCCAGTACGTTCAGTGACTCTTTAAAAGGAATACTTACCACAAATCGCCCATCAGAACTACGATATGTGGTATCTATAAAATGTTGTTCACAGGATCTCTCTTCACCAGAGTGTTTATGTATGGACGACACAGAATCTAACTCCCAAAACCGATCTAAATCTACTTGTAAGTTATTAGTATGCATACAAACCTGTGAAGAGGAATCAGACTGATGATATGCGCCTGAAATGAGCCAACCTAGTTTTGATTCAACTAAAGTGGGCATATGGGTACCTAATGCGATACGGCCAGTGCCTATGATACCCCAAAAGACTTCCGCACCAACAAGGACGTCGATCGAAGACGGAACATAATAAGTGGGGTCAGCAAGACGCACGTTCGTAGGTATACGTATGTTACTAGTATCAACATAAATATTAGGAACTGATGCTGATACTTTTGGTAATACGAGACAATCAATTTTAAGTTCGTACTCATTGCCATCAATTGATTTTAATGACACTGAGCACATTTGAGTACAACTAGAAGTTTGAAAATTGATACCTGTTACCTTGGACTTGGTAAGGTAGGTAGACACATGTAGCTTACGAACAAAGTCCTCCGAGATGAAATTTGTTGTACTTCCACTGTCCAACAAGACTCGTGCTGTATGGTGGTTACCGTCAGCGTCGGTCACCCTCACGAGCGCTGTAGAAAGTAAAATTACTCGAGATGTAATTGATTGATAATGCAGTGTTGTGTGCACTAGGAAGAACATTGTCACTATCGATGTGTAACAGAGTGTTGTGTTTTTGACTACAATATTTACAATGACCCAATTTGCATTTATAGATGTCATGACCTGGACGAAGACAATTCATACATACATTTGAACTCTGAGCCTTTTTAATACGAGCCTGTACTGAGAGACCTCTAAACTGCTCACATGCAAAAATAAAATGATTCTGATGACACATGGGACATGACAAAGGTTTTAACGATTTCTCAGATAGCCCGGAACTGCTCTTAGGTTTAGTCACAGGTGTCGTGGGTTCACTCTTAGCGATTGCTATAGGCTTAGACTCCTCAAGTGTCTCCAGTAGGTCAGCCCTGCTACTGATGAAGTTAGTGAATGCAGATAATGTAGGTGGTTCGGAAAAAGTGTTTCTGTGCTCTTCCCACTGACGATTTGTAACGTGGTCGAGCTTACTGGTCATTATGTAAATGATGAGTACATCGACGAAGGCGTTTTGAACTGGTTGACCAAGGGTTGCCAAAGCTCTAAGATTTTTATTTGTTGTGTCAATTATGTAACGTAGTGACTTACTTGACTCTCTATCTATAGGTTGAACATTAAAGAGTGCTTGCACATGATTGTTGACAAGCAATCTTTTGTTGTCATACCTCTCACAGAGTAACTTCCAGGCTGCGTCGTAGTTTTCTGATCTGAAGTCAAGGTTATCAACAACAAGAGAAGCACTACCCTTTAAGGAAGCACGGAGATAGTGTAATTTATTGATTTTATCTAAAGTTTTGTTGTTATGTACTATAGACAGAAAGGTATCTCTAAATTCCAGCCAGTCATGATAGCTGCCTGAAAACTTAGGTAAGTCAATTTTGGGTAAACGAATTGAATTGTGTTTGTGTGTACTAGTAATACAAGAGTCCACCTCGGCTGCAGAGTCCCCCTCAAGAAGCTTTCTTGCGCCGCTGATCAGCTGGCGTGCAGTAGCCACCAAACCGTAGTACAGCTTCTCAAACTCTTCGCGTTCCGCATATTGCTCGCTGGGGTCATCCACCAACGCCTCCAATTCATTCTGTAATGCATCATATTTTTCGTATAAGCTTTCAAATATATTAAGTCGATATTCGATTTCGATGACTTGTACCTCACTCAACTTTTCGCAAGACTTAGAAATATTTAAATAAGAAGTAAACTGCGTAAGCTTGGCTTTTATTGAAGCTCGCTTCTTAATATAGCTTTTCACATCAGCCATGACAGTGAAAATTTAGCAGTAGCAGTAAGAAAGAGAAGATGAAAAAATAAGTAGATATGATTAAAATATGTTAACGAAAGTTACTGATACTAAACGATGAGCAATAAGTTGCGTAGCGGGCACGAGAGCTATAAGCAGTAAGAAATGAGATTGCTATTACAAAAGCGTTAGGCGTTTCCGATCGAATCTGCTGAGTAATGCTACGAATGATGCAGTATTTTCTTCACACTAAAAACAAATTAAATTCAATTCAATTACATGGAATAAATCAATTAATATCGATTGTAAATTGTATTAATTATGTTTTAGAATAAATTTAGAATAAAAATGGCATAAACAATGGAATTATTGGGACACTGAATAAAATAAAGTTACTATTGTAAATGGCTTATAACCATGATACTGTACGAGTATAAAACAAAAGAAAATGTTTAAACAAGCTGATAGGCTGAAGATCATGAATTGACGGGATTATTAATTGAATTATAATTATTAAAAGTTCAATTAATTGTAAATTAATTTGGATAGGCAAAATGACCAGGCAAAGTGTTGGAACAAAGGAATTGGAACGTTCTCACGATTTTATGCTGTCAACCTCTGATGATGAGCTGACGAACTGTGCTTCCTGGGACCTTCCCGGTACCAGCTGACGAATGTTGACGTAAAAATGACTTCAAAGTCTTCTTGTCCCGAAGTTGATCTTGATCTTTTCTTGCGCCGCCCGTTGATTAGAACTCGATAAAGACGGCTGTTGCCGTATCGACGTTCACGATGACCAAATGCAGGCGATGACACGTAGAAAAAGAGGATCTCTTGTAGAACTTGGAACACGAAGATGAAGTCCTTTGTTCTCCAACCGACGAACCGTTGATTTTTTGAAATTTGAATGCAGACCGTTTTTTTTCTGTTCGGTTCAAACGTTAACGGTAGAAGGACCAATGATCGCGACGATAGGTCGTAGTGGAGCAAGTAAAAATGAGTGGACTGTATAACATGTATAATAAGGAATAATATGAATTACAACGGGTCGGTTATAAAGTAGTAAGGAAATAATAAATGTAGAATAATGAAAAACGCGTAAGCGCAGCCGTGCGTGGAGGTGTGCAACAGCTGACTGATGTGGCGCGGGGGCCCGCCTTCCGTCGTGCGGCCGGCTGACTCGCCGCTGTCCCCGCACCCCTCGTTCACTGCCGCCAGCGCGCGGCGATGTTGAGAGTAACGGTCTCAACATGTTACTGCCAGAATAAATTGAAGAAAAAAGGAATAGTAGGTAATTATAAATGAAAAGCGTAACATGATGTAAAAATAGAGGCTTTCTGGACAGTTTCAGTCGACATTACAGGCATGACGTCACATGATGTGTGACGTCAGTCATGTCAGCGCTATGTTGCTTAGAATTAGTGCGACAAAATGTTTGAAAATCTTGGTTTACTGAAAAAGTTTGTAAATAATATTGCAAACTGACACAACCAAGAAAAATGGAAATGTAGTGAGAAAACCTTTTTTCATTTCCGTGAACATTAAATTATGTTTGTACCTTTCCCGCTTATTTCATGTTTTTATCTTAACTCGCCAGTTCCACTCTTTTTTCCATTCGTTATTATAATTTACCGCAAATAGTGTTTTTACGATGCAATTCATTTGTATCGTATTACTTGTTTTGCGTCATTTAGTAAACCGGCTTTGGGTTGCCAGTATTTTCGTTCTAATGGGCATTTATTTTTAATCTGCGGCAAGGTGAGTACTTATAACATAACATAGAAACATAACAACTTCTCCATCTTGTAGGTTTTGATTGAGTGCTGGTCGTTGCGCGTCGTCATTGTCGTCGTCGTTTTATAACAATGTCAGACGAATAAATATGCGTTCCACGCGCCGCGTTTATCATTTAATATCAAACGCAATAATGTGTAAATACCTGAGCTTATTCTCCTGACAGTCTTAATTCAGAGGCAGATGCATCATGCTGGGTGCCAATTGTACTCGACAATGGTGCCGATTCTCTTGTCACAAATGCCTCTAAACTAGACTAAAAATCACTAAAATTTAGTTTATTCCTGTCAAACGATGATTTCCCATTCTGAAATAGACTAAAGTGACACAACTTAACTATATTTTAGTTTGACAGCACTAAGATGGCTCTGAGATTTTAATTTAGTGAAAATAACAATTTTGCTATTCTGAATTTGACGTTTTTCACCTAAAATTTTAATTATCTACCTAAATCTGACCATTTTTAATCGCGATAAAATATGGTGTGGAATAATATTAGTTGTCAGGAACTAAAATACACACGAACACCTCGACTTCAGATTCAAAAACGGTACTGTAAATATAATTTTTTCTTTTCTTTTGCTTATAACTCGAAAATGGTGTGTCCTATCGCAAAAATAATGAAAATTTCGACCCCCTTTATGAAACCCTTATACCCCTAATTATCAACACGTAGGTAATTTTTATTTTTATTTTCCATGCAAAACGTGAAAAATTCCATATAAAATACGTCGAGGCTGCCCCCTCTGCGCACCTCCGGCTCTAAAAAAATTCACGGTGTAGGGCAAACAAGTGTGTACCACGTGAGTCGCGATTGTCAAATTCGATTTAGTTGTGTCAAAATAATTTTTAAGTTTAGAGACTTTTTATTGCAGAATAGCGTTAAGATTCTCATAGTAAAAAGTAAGGAATTTTAGTGATAGTTTAGTTAGTTTAGTTCAGTTTACAAGAGAATCGGCACCAATGTTGAGCTACTAAATAAATTAACCATAAATTTTCACCTGCCATTGAAAATTACATCTTTTTGTCATTTGAACAAGAATGTATTGAATTTTGATTCATAAAGAAAATTATTGAATGTATATTTTTCATATCTAACATGAAAATTAACTAAGAATTTTTATATATCACATAAAAACATAGCGCTATTACACTTAAGCTGTTAACTATCACAACAATACGGGACTAAATTCAACACATAGAAAAATCCTCCAACATTTATGTAAGTACGTCTAAACAGAACGAAATGAAATTAATGTGAACTGAACAAACAAAAACTGTAGATAGAATGTTATGGACCATTTATTTCAATCATTCTCTAGTGTGTGACGCATCGCCAACCTTTCCACTCAGTCGACTCCGTCGGAGCGCCGCCAGTACAAGTGTGTGAACATAGATTTAAAATTAATACTTTCGCTAAACTGGCGATGAATGAGAATGTGAAACAAATTATCGTATTAACTAGTTTATGAAACGATTTCAAGCTAAGAAATGAAATATGTACCTACTTATAAGTTGGTAGAAAGTAAAGGAGATAAAAATACGAAACAATTCTTTCGGTTTTCAAAAAAGTGCACAACAAAAACATCTAACAATACATTTCACGCGTTCTAAATTCCGCTTGAATCTCCGCTAATCACAAAATGCATAAAACCGTGAACTTCCATACAACTGTATGGAACTACGTTACTATTTTGAACTACGTTACTTTACTATTTTATTATAATGTAAAAATATATATACAAAGAATACAAATTAGTGACACATTGAAAATAATAATTGGTCGGATAGATATAGGATTATTTTATTTATGACTCCAATGGAGACAAACCACTACAAGGCGACTGTCTTATTCCGTCACGTCAAAGATAGTTATTTAACAAAGTACCTATGTACAATGGCTATCGACACTTTTCTTTTTTTACACAAATGCGTGTTCCTCTGAATGTAAGCGATTTGTACGTATGGGAATAATATAATCACGTACTGATTGCTTATCGTTTCTCGAGAGTGGCTATTACGTAAGCTAATATTAAATTGAGGTGGACGTACTGTATGTGTAAAGGCTAATACCTTAAATTCCATTAGCTGCGTAAAAAAAAAATTGATGGCATCTACGGCCTAAACATCAGAAACGCTGGATACAGCTAATATATAAGAGTATTCAAAGTCAAAGTCAAAGTCAAATAATTTATTTCAATTAGGCACAAAAAAGGCACTTTTGAACGTCAACATTTAAATAATAATTGATTCTAGTTGCCCCTTCCAAAAGGTAGTTTTCGTATGGAAAAGAATGGGCAAGAAACTCCACCGTTACTCTTTTAAAATGTTTTCACAATATCTTGTATACATCAATTATATAATTATATGTGAAGACGATGCACCTAGAATAAGATTACTATACCACGTTAGGTAAAAATAATGAAAAATTAAGGAATTACAGATAAATTAATCATGTGATAGATGCATGGTGCTCACATATTTACAAACATTGTAAAATTATACGATATTCCTAGCATTTTTACAACTAATATAACTCAGTGTGTGAGTTGGAGTAATCACAGAGTGTAAAACCAATATAAAAAAAATATATATATATATATATTATACAATTAAATTAGCAACCAGTTAGATTTTGTCTAGATTCTAAATTGTCCTATGGAGCAGGACCAGCATGTTTCCAAACATTTTTATCTTGGATATAATCCTCTAATTTGTAATATGCTTGTTTGCAAAGTGTATTTTTTACATACAGTATTACATACAATATTACATACAGTATTACATACAATATTACATACAGTATTACATAACAAAAGGTTTACCGAGGTATAAATGCTCACAGCGGCGGGCGCCAAGCGCGCGGAAAGTTAAATAGTGCCCATTAAAGGTAGTTACTTATTGTTTAAAAAGTTCAACAACCTGTATTTGGGTTCAGCGTTTAAAATACAAAGTTTGTATTCCCCATTCAAAAAGAGAAAGGGGCTGTAACTAGAAAGGAAATGAAAAAGTTACGAACTTGAACATGAAACGTGTTTCTTTTTTTCAATCCATAATGTTCTGAAATCCACGCATGAACGCACGCTTTATGCTTTCTAAACAATTTTCGGCTTTCCAATGTTTCGGTGAATTTTGTATTCATCACTCGATCACGTTTGATGCCGAACTGAAACAAACTAAATTTTTAATCGGATTCGTATCATCAATGATCCTCTCGGTCGAAGGAAATTTATTAGTTCCTTTTGGCGTTTCATTTTTTTTTAGTTTCTTGTCAAAGGACTTGCAAAATTTTCTCGACTTTTTTAATACCACCATGACAGGTTACGTTAGGGAAAATATCAAGACTACCAGCCGGAAAATTGTGAGGCTCACCATATATATTATAGTGGCTTTTATTCTACCGAATCGGTTCTCAATGTAATTTATTATCCGGTAACTTATTAAGTTAAGAACATTGTTAAGGTTTTTTCAGTCCCAAAAGACAATTAAATTGCTAGAAAGTTACAATTTACCTACAGCGTTAAAGAATACAGCGACTATAGTAACTATATGTGATAATAGGGTCTAAAAACTTGACTGGACTATTATATTACACGATAAAAATAATTTATTTTGAAGTGAATGGATAAAATGTGGCCATAATTATACATGCACGGTTTAGATAAGATAAAACTGGTAAAAAATAAATACGAAGAATATAAAATAGTTATTTGTGCCATATATTATATGGTTTTTATCAAGAAATTCGCATTGTGATTAGCTATTTCCGGATTTTGATATTTTCTGCGTTTTGCTCGACGTCGCTCTAAAAGCAAACCGTAAAGCTGGTAATGTGCCAAGTAAATATGCACGATTCAAAATTGAGAACTGGCATACTTCTTTCAAGGGAAATAAAAGCAAGACATCATGACATAAATGTTATAACGAACTAAAAATGTTACAGTCAAAATAACGAGGGGAGACGTCGACGTGGCAAATAATAAAGACATAATTCATTTAAACGTCTCGTGACGGTTTTGTTAAAAAGCAAACGAAATAATAGAACGAACAGGTGACTGGTATTTTGGACACGATGCCACAAATGATTGATTTAATTCAATTTCCAGAGGTGGAAATAATTTACGTCAGATTTCGTTGTAGATACAATTTTATTTTATATCTCAATTAACAACGGTATGATCCAGGAAAACAAAGTTATCTAAAATAATAAAATAAAACAACGCATTTACCTCTGCAGTTTGCTTGTAGAAAGAAGTAATTGATTAAGAAAATATATCTCCATCGCATTTATTTCAAATAGGCCCTTATAAGACACTTTTGAACGTCAAAAATTTACAAAAAAATTGAAATGATTCTAGTCGCCCCTTCCAAAAGGTAGTTTTCGCATGGAGAAGAATGGGCAAGAAACTCCACCGTTATTCTTTTAAAATGTTTTACAATATTCTGTATAAGTACATTAGTTATATAATTATATGTGAGGACGATGCACCTAGAATAAAATTATTATACCACAATAGGTAAAAAGAATTAAGAATTAAAAATGAAGCAACAACAGATAGACTAATTATGTGATAGATACAATGGTGCTCACATATTTACAAACATTATAAAAGTAGACGATTTTCCTAAAATTCTACAATTAATAAGTCAGTGTGCGAGGAATTGGTCACAGAATGTAAAATCAGTGTCATATAATAAAAAATAATAATAAAATATACAATTAAATTTGCAACCAGTTTGATTTTGTCTTGATTCTAAATTATCGGGATACCTTCTTTTCGCATAATGTTCTTTGTCCTAATATACTTCGGCATAACGATTTTGGCACAATTTGTTTTGGCATAATAATACTTCGGCATAATTTTTTTAGGCATACATTTTATGTTGGCATAATCATCTTAATGACTAATTTGTTTTGGCATAAATTTGATTCGCATAACGTTAGTAGGCCTTTTTTTTTTTTTTTTGGGTGGGAAATTATCAAATAACTTCTCCCGCTCTGGGTGGAGCGGGAGGGCGTGTCAGACTCTTACTGACTAAAACCCACCCGTGTTCCTTCCGTTGCCTGTACATTGCCAGGGGCCACGGTATCCCTTTCGGACTTTCCCGCAACCCCGGCAGGCATTGGTCCTATCGGACCCCTTCACTTGCTGACATCTCTTTGAGGCGCGCGTGGAACACAACGCGCCGTCGACCCGGGCCTGGTCCTTATCGGACGGCGAGCTACCCATTGCTCACCGTCCGCAAGCCCGCGCCTACGGTGGCCGGGAATCGGCCTGCGATTCCCGACGCCCAGGGCGTCTCCTGCGGCGGCTAGGGGCGTGAGGACGCGAACTTTGCCTCTCCCTCACGCGTTCTGCCTCCTCCTTCGCGAGCATTACTGCTTCGCAGAAGGAGGTGACGGCCTCCCATGCCCTCTCGCTCCGTACCATGGCCTGGACTAGGGCCGGACGCGAGAGATCCCTGCCGCCGATCGCCTCCACGAGGACACGGCGATGCTCTGCCCAAGCCGGACAGACCTCCACCGTATGCTCAACCGTGTCCTCCGGGCGATCCACGCAGTGATGACACCCGGGCGTTTCCTCCCGCCTGATACGAAACAGGAACCTCCCGAAACAACCATGTCCGGTGAGGACCTGCGTCAGGCGGAAGGTGAGGACGCCGTGGCGCCTCTCTAGCCACTCCTCAAAGAGGGGACTTATCGCCGCAATAGTGGCGTGCCCAGCACTGGGTTGCGACAATCGCACTCTCCATGACGCCATGAGATCCCGCCGGAGCTCTGTCCGCTGTGCCGCGATTTCTTGCGGCAGCGGAGTTACGCCCCGGCGTTTCGCCTCCTCGCGCCACTCCCAAATGTGCGCGAGGACTTTTGCCTCCAGATCCCATGGCGGTAATCCGGCAAGGAGGCTCGCCGCCTCACCGCCGTGCGGTATCCCCGGACCAGCCGGGTGGCCATGACCCTCTGGGACGCGTTCAACCGGCGGGCTGGCCGCCGCCTCAATGAACGCGCCCAAACCGGTGCCCCGTAAAGGGCCATGGACCGCACGACCCCCGCGTATAGCCTCCGGCAGGAGGACGTTAGTAGGCCTAAGAACCGAATTGCTGCAAAACCGACTCCACGTAGTCTTGTTTGTCCTACCCCTAGAGTGTAATTTAAAATCGCGTAGACGCGTGGGGCCGCCGGAGGCCCGCAGCGCCGGAGCCGTGACAGAAACCCTGCCTGCTGCATGTTGCATGCTCGCTTGAATGCTGCATGCTGCATGCCTGCTTGCATGCTGCATGCTTGCTTGCATGCTGCATGCTTGCTTGGATGCTGCATGCTTGCTTGCATGCTGCATGCTTGCTTGCATGCTTTAACTTTATGCTTGATAAATTTATGCTTTAACTTTATGCTTAATAAATGTATGCTTTAGAATATTATGCTTAATCATTATTATGGTTAGAGAAATTATGCTTAAAAAATTATGCGTAAGCTGTTATGCGTAATTATATTATGCGAAAATATAATTATGCCAAACAACATTATGCTAAGTTATATTAGGTCTTAAAATTTTATGCAAATGGATAGGGAACCTAAATTATCCTATGGAGCAGGACCAGCATGTTTCCAAGCATTCTTATCTTGGATATAATCCTCTAATTTGTAATGCTTGTTTACAAAGTGTACGTTTAATACGAGTTTTAAATTTTCTTTCATTTAATTGCAATATATCACAAGGTATTTTGTTTAAAAAAAAAGATAAAAAGAAAAAAATAAAAATAATATGTATGTACATATAAAACTATATGCACATAAAAGATGGTATGTAGGTACTTTAGATAATCTGAAAGAAAGTTGATCTATTTTACCTTTATTTCTAGTATTAAAATTATGTCTATCACTTATTTTATTAAAAAGATGTCGATTTTTTCTAACATACATAATATTTTCATAAATGAACTGGCAAGGTACAGTCATAATATTAATCCTTTTGAATAGTTCCCTGAGAGATTCGCGGTTACGTAGATTATACATGGCTCTGACAGCTCTCTTTTGCAAAATAAAGATCGATTCAATATCAGCAGCCCGACCCCACAGTAAAATGCCATACGACATAATGCTTTGGAAGTAACTAAAATAGACCAATCTCCTGTCTTATCTTTCTAACAGCATAAGCGGCTGAGCTTAGCCACCCCGCAAGAGATGTTATGTGAGGTCCCCATTGTAATTTCTCGTCTAACGTGATTCCCAGGAAAACAGTTTGATTAATAAATTCCAGTTTTTCTCCGTTCAATATTATGTCACATTCGCTACTTCTAACATTAGGTAATTTAAATCTAATGCATTTGGTTTTTTTTTTATTTAGTACCAAATTATTTACCGTAAACCAATCTTGGACCTGAAGAATAGAGCTATTCACGTCATCAAGATTTTGTGACCGTCGATTGATGTGTCATCTGCAAGTAACACCACGTTCGGTTGATTTTGAAGTGTGGGTACATAGGCTGATTATTATTCACCTTTTTTATTCTTACCTATTATGTAATTAAGCCTATTGCCTGGAAGTAATTCGGGTATAGTCTTAGGGCTAATAAAAAGACAAAATGACTAATTATTTAATATCTACTTCACCTAACTCGTATTTTTGCTAATTTTTTTGCTGAAATTCTCATCTCGTCTCAAACTCAAGAAAGTACCGTCTTGGGTTTCAGTTTGTTGTAACTTGAGACAGTAATTGTTCAAGGCCTACGCATTTATACGCAAGTAGGAATAATTTTAGCTCTTTACAACAAGGGTCTGACTCAATAAAAGTTATGAAATCAAAGAATCATGCTAAAAGTAAAAGAGAATGATTTTGGGCCGTACTACCAACTTGCGGGGATGCGTGTCACAACCAATTACAGTTTTAAATGTATGCCTATTTTATTTAAATCAGATTTGCATTTTTGAAGTAAAGAGTCCCGAATTTCAGAATAGAAGTCAATCAATCGATTAATATTTTCAGCACGTAGCGTCGCTTTAAAATTAACCCGATAATCTTTCCGAGTTAAATAAATTTTTGAAATACATTTTACTCATTATTACAAAAAGAGTTTGGTAGCAATCGCAATATTATTATTCCAGAATATTATCGATGCGTTCGATGACTATAAATAAATCGAGTTTCCTTTGTTCTGTGGTGACGTGACAGACTGGCTGTCGCCAGTCTGTTTTAAAAGAAACCTTCGACCTGTCGGTCGAAGGTTTCTTTTGGACTGTTTATAGTTTATAATTATTTGGTTGAATATAATATTAATAGCGACCTGGTATGAGAAAGAACTGGGAACAGTGAAATATTTTTATATTGGTATTTGAAGTCGTGGACATGTATTTGTTCTAAATATAGTGTGTTCTGCATGTGGGCAGACCATTCTACATGTTTCAAAGCATTAATGAGTGCCTTTCGACTGTCCAGGGAAGTTCTAACAAATGAATGCGTCATTATCATCATCATTCAGCCAAAGAAATCAAAACTGTAATTACCCACTTTGTTTGAGCAATGGAGACAGGGGGGCAGGCAGGGCTTCTTCAATAAGGCTCGTATTCCAATTTAGAGTGATTTTTAATGTTCGCTTTTACAAGGTTTTTTTGAAAGTCACGGTACATACGAAAGCTTCCGCGATATATATACACACTGGCGCTGGCGCGATCGGTGGATCAGAACATGGCGAGCAAGCTTCCTAATTTGAGTAACAGATGGCGTTGCTTGACGCAACATACCGGCCACCTTGGAAGATCCGTCTTCCAACTGAAACTGGTCACGCACGCAGTCTAAACCGGCAGCGGGCAGATTTTTGATGAAGCACGCTTGATTGTGCCTTGTGATGTTCGGATCTCAGCCACTCTGGAGACACCATCATTGCCTGGAAACAGTTTAATAATTCTACCCATTCTCCACTTGAGTGGTGGCAGGTTATCTTCTTTTATGACGACAAGGCTGTCCTTAGCGATGTCGTCTTTTTTGTGTGCCCACTTCGTTCTTCGTTGCAGCTCAGACACATACTCCTTTGACCACCGCTCCCAAAAATGTTGTCGCAGCTGTTCCAGCCGATGGTAGCGACAGGCAGGCGTAGATGTCGTGAAGTCCTCAGTGGTAGGTGCAATCAGCGGCCGGCCGATTAGAAAATGAGCAGGTGTGAGTGGAAGGTAATCGCTTGGATCTGAGGACATAGGTGACATAGGACGGGAGTTCAGGACGGCCTCAACCTGGGTCAATACCGTACTAAACTCCTCGTAAGTTAGTTTAGCATTACCTACGACACGTCTCAAGTGATACTTACACGACTTCACCCCTGCCTCCCATAAACCACCAAAGTGAGGCGCATAAGGCGGGATGAAACTAAATATAATATTATTATTACTAGCAAAATCAATTATTTCGTTAGATTTTTCAAATATAGCTGAAAGCTCCCTTTCAGCTCCAACGAAATTCCTACCATTATCGGAAAATACTTGATACGGCTTACCGCGTCGTGATATGAATCGTTTGAATGCCAATAGATAATCCTGAGTGGACAAAGAACTAACCAATTCCAAATGCACAGCTCTGGTAGCAAAACAAACGTATAAACAAATATATCCTTTAATTAGTCGTGAACCCCTGCCTTTGCGATTCAATATGGATATTGGCCCGGCATAATCAACACCACATCGCATGAATGGAAATCCAGCTTCTAAACGTTCGGCAGGTAGATCACCCATGTGTGGGGTTAACGTATTTCCTTTCATGCGAATGCAGGTTACACATTTATGAACCACTAGCCTTGCTAAATTACGTGCTCCCAGCACCCACCATCTATCACGCATGGCAGCCACGAGAAGCTGAGGGCCAGCATGAAGTAAACGTTTGTGTTCGTACGAACACAATAACCAAGTGAAACGATGTTTACGACACAACAACACTGGATGTTTCTTATCATAGTCAAACTTCGAATTACTAAGTCTGCCACCAACACGAATTATATCATCCTTATCTAAAAATATATTTAAACTTAATGTTTTATTAGACTTATTGTTTAAATGTTCTTTAAGGTTATGATATTCCTTACTGAATGATTGTGATTGAACTAAACGTGTCAACACAACTAACGAATTATTAATCTCGCTCACGGTCAACGTTCCGGTCTGGCGACCTTGAGCGACATGCGATGCACGTAAGTTATAGATGTACCGTAAGACATACGCGATTGTTCTTTGTAAACGATTAAAACAAGAAAACCTTACGAAATCGATTACATTATCAGTTTCAACATTTAGAAAATTTGTAGTTATAGGACATTTTAATTCCGGTAACTTATTACTATTAATAAACTCAATTTCATTAACTTTTACTGTCAACCAACTTGAAGTTGGTTCACGAAGAAAGGTAGGACCACACCACCACAAACTAGTGTTGTCTTCCTTTAATGAATCAAAGAGAACACCTCTTGATAACATGTCAGCAGGATTCTCCTTACCTTTTACATGCAACCAAGTAGTGTTGCTTGTTAATTCGTTGATTTGCACAACCCTATTCTGAACAAATGTTTTTAACAAATGTGGTGAAGTCCGAAGCCAGGCTTGAACTATAGTGGAGTCAGTCCAGAAATAGATCTTATCAAACTTCAGCCTAAGAGAATTTATGATTTTATTAAAAAGTTTAGCTCCAACTAAAGCTCCACATAGTTCAAGTCGTGGAATACTTAACGCTTTAATTGGTGCGACCTTACTCTTAGCACATAATAATCGACTAGTGACCTGCGACTCATCAATATTAGTGTGGGTACGTATGTACGCACATGCGCCGTATGCAGACTGAGAAGCATCGGTAAAAATATGTAACTCTTTATTTACAGCATTAGTACACATGACATAACGCGGCACTAATATTTCGGGCAAATATTGTAACGATTGAATAAAATTATACCAGACACATGCAACTTGACTTGGTACTTCATCATCCCAACTTATTTTAACAAGCCATAATTTTTGCAATAAAACCTTAGCCGTGGTAATAGCTGGTGCCAACAATCCTAGTGGGTCGTAAATCTGTGCAATGACTGACATAATTAAACGTTTAGTTATCTTCGTATCATTAAAGCCTTTATCTACACTAGTTGAAAAATTAAATAAATCGTTCTTGTTAGACCAACCAACACCCAGGGTTTTAGACTGGCAATATTCACCAATACATAAATCCTTAGTACTTTCTGAAGTTACATCAAAATTAAAACTCCATTTCCTTAAGGGGAAACAACCGTTTTGTAGAATGGTGGACGTTTTATTGCAAATATCCAACAACATGTCGCGCTGATCATGCCCGGTCAAGAGGTCGTCTACATAAAAATCGTCATTGATAACGCTAGCAATGACGTCATCCTTACATTCCTTTGCCAGCTGTTTCAAGCAACGGTTGCTAAGGTACGGTGCTGATGCAGTGCCATACGTCACTGTGTTGAGACGATAAACTTGAATTGGCATATTGTTATCAGTTCGCCATAATATTAGTTGTAAGTTACGTTGTTCAGGATGAATTAAAGTTTGTCTAAAGAACTTTTCAATATCTGCGCAAGCTACATATTGATATTGCCGAAAACGAATCAATATTGAGAAGATATCGTTTTGTAACTTAGGGCCCACGTATTGAATATCATTCAACGAATTATTATTAGAAGTTGTCGCGCTAGCATCGAAAACGACACGTAATTTGGTTGTCACGCTACTTTCACGATATACCCCATGGTGTGGTACTATATAATACGGTTTATTTAAACTATTAAAATCCTCAAAACGCGTCATGTGACCTAATTGCTCGTACTCGTGCATAAATTTACAATACATTTTTTTATACTGTGGTAAACGATCTAGTTTTCTCTCTAAAGATAAAAAACGCTGTTTAGCAGAATTATGTGAATCACCCAAACAATCAGGTGATTTTTTGAATGGCATTCTTACAATAAACCTACCGTGCTGATCGCGTTCAGTATTCTGCAAGAACAACTCTTCACAAATACGATCCTCCTCAGTAATAACGGGGGGAATATGTATTTCTTCGATTTCCCAGAACTTTCGTAGTTGAGAATCAACTAACGACAAATTGCACTGAACATCTGTCATGCTAGCCGCTAATAAACGATAATTATTATTATTATATACTGGACCGGATATAATCCAACCTACCAACGAATCTTGTAAGTAAGGACCGGTGTGAAGTTTTATTTTATTTTCTTTTAGCAAATCCCAAAAGACATCCGCGCCTATTAATAAATCTATGTCGCTTGGTACATAAAATGTGGGATCTGCAAGTAGAATATTGCTAGGTATACTAATAGCATCACTATTAACGTGTGTCGAAGGTAACTTCGAAATGATACTAGGCAACACTAAACAATGTAAGGTCGTATTAAAATCATATACCTTAGAACGAATATTAACATCGCACTTGTGACTGGACTGTGAAACGGTTTGTCCAACGCCACAAACACGTATAGTGGACTGTATTATAGGTAATTTCAAACGTTTACATAAGCTTTGAGCTATAAAACAATTTTGACTGCCGCTGTCAAGCAAAGCGCGAACTGTGTGATAACAGTTATCAATATCAGCGATCTCAACTAAAGCCGTAGACAGCAAGACAGTCTGTAACGATTTAGCATTATCTATAAACGCGTTACAACTACGATTATCAATATTGTCAGCTGTTTTACTGACGCAGTGTAAAACAGACGACTGTGGCAACGTATTATTGATAATGGAACGTTGTGGTGACGTATTTGGAATAACGCTATTAGTGTCAACATGAATTAACGCATTATGTTTTTGTTGACATAATTTACAAGAACCGAAATTACAATTTTCGATTGTGTGAGTGTTTGTACGTAAACAGTTTTGACAAACGTTTTTTGACTTTACAAAAGTTAATCTTTCTTGTACCAACATATTTAAAAACTTAACACATGAATATAGTGCATGTTTATCACTACATAACGGACATGTCAAGTTATGCTTATTTGTTTTAGCTTTACTACCCGATGAGACCTTATTATTATTCGAACACGCATAACTAAGTGTGGTTTGAGAATTAGACAGTTTTTTATGATCAGCTGACTGTTTACCCTCATATTTACTTTGTGAATGTGACTGATTATTTTTACTGTTACCCGAATTAATCATGTCTAACATGTCAGACCTATTGTTTAAAAACGTTAATAAATCTTCTAGTTTTAAATGTTTAGAGGTTTTGTTAGAATCAGAGATACGTGAGCTTCTGTAGTTTTCCCACTCGCGTTCAGTAGCAGAGTCCAGTTTACTGACAACTAAATAAATCATAAGCGTATCCTCGAGTGAAGATTCAGGTTCTTTAAGAGAATTTAGGGCTCTCAGATTGCGTAAAACGCAATCTACTAACGATCTGATCTGTGCCGGACAATCCTTACCCAGTGAAGGTGCCGCGAACAAAGCTTTCACATGGTTCTGTATCAATAGCCTATTATTTTGATACCTAGCTTCAAGCAGGTCCCACGCGTTACTATAGTTAGGTGCGGTAAACTCTAACGAACTTATAACATGTAACGCAGATCCACTGAGAGACGATTTTAGGTATTGAAATTTCTGTATAGGATCTAAGTCGTCGCGATCATGTATCATTGAAACGTACGAGTTCCTAAATTCTAACCATTTATCGAAGGAACCGTCAAAGACAGGAAGCTTTATTTGCGGTAATTTAATAGACACTGCTTTCCCGGAAATGCACTGAGAATTATTTAATCCATTTTGTTCATAGTCTCCTATCATGTTCTTCGCTATAGCTATATTTGAATAATATTGGCATTCAAAAGAATCTCTGTAATCTAAATGTAACATTAATTCTCTTTCATCCCCAATTCTTTCTATTTTAGATTGCACGTCGTTAAACTCGGCAAAGAAAATGGCTGCCGAATGAATACGCATTTGCACTTGAGTTTTAATCACAGAATCTAAACACGATCTATCTAACTTATTAATATAATTTGCAAATAATGTTAATCTACCTTTAATTACACCACGTTGTTTTTTAAGATCCGATATCTGACTATTTAAACGAGACATAGTTTCATCATCACTCATTTTGATCCTTTACGAAAGTAGGTACTCACAATTTTACGTGTTCAGTCGTGTTTTCTCACCTGAAGACGGCCTCAGCACTGCTAGTAGTTCTGAAACGTTTAAGTACGATATCAACACAAGGCGAAGACACAGGGGAAGGAGGGAAAAGGGTAACTGGATAACCTGACCGCTCTTCTTCCACTCGCTTCCTCGCTTCTTCAACCCGGCTCGTCACTCGGCTGGTCTCTTGAATGTGGCTCGAAGGTCCAATGTTTGAGCAATGGAGACAGGGGGGCAGGCAGGGCTTCTTCAATAAGGCTCGTATTCCAATTTAGAGTGATTTTTAATGTTCGCTTTTACAAGGTTTTTTTGAAAGTCACGGTACATACGAAAGCTTCCGCGATATATATACACACTGGCGCTGGCGCGATCGGTGGATCAGAACATGGCGAGCAAGCTTCCTAATTTGAGTAACAGATGGCGTTGCTTGACGCAACACACTTATAGGTTAAATATAATTTTCAGAAACATGTAGGAGACTTTGATAGCGACGGCCACGTCTAAATAAAAAATTAATAAAAAAATATTCTCAAAACAATAAATTCTAATCAAAGCAAACAATTAATAAATGTTTGCGTTTAGAATACAAATTAAAGATCGTCAGTCTGAACTTTCATTTACGAAACATACATTTTTTCGCGTAATTTTCCGCAACTCAAATAAATACGTTTTTTGCTTCCGGCTAGTTTTAATTGCTAAGTTTTTTTGATAGATGACATTTTCATTCAGATGTATTACTAAAGATTAATTAAATAAAACAGAATGTTGAAATTGCTAAAATAAAAAAGAAAGAAAGAAAAAAAAAACGCTGGTGAAAAGTAAAGTGCATTTATTAAAAAAGTGTGCATCATAACAAGTCCAAAAAGTTTTTAGAGGGTCATCAATTTAAAAAAGAATACACTATTAGATGGATAGGTTTTTAGAGGATTAGCTAAAAATGTCCCAATAATTTGTAGTTCAGTATAGAACCCTTGAATTCATTGGATTCAAATTATTAAAAATTCAATGAAAACTGATTTTCAAATTCAGGATCCAATAAATAAATTAAAAAAAAATCGGTTATGTCCAAGTGAACTCACCGATAAATCTTGCTTCTGAAACTCGAACGCCTTACTCACATTGTCACTTGGCACAGAAAGCTGGACCTCTTTATCATCGTCATCGACTACTTTATTATCTGTCATGACCGACGTTAAGTTTGTCCTGCGATGAGAATATCTGAAACATTCTGGAATAATCGACAGATAGGTATGTTTAATTGTTTGAACAGTTTAATAGATTTCTAATGTCGATTATTTTATTCACATTAACGATTATATTATCATTTTACAAATGTCTTATTTATGACTGGGGGCTTCGGTGACATAGTTTTCGTCAATAGAACTTGAGCATTGTTAAATTCATGGTTTCTGAGTGTTACTCTGACTTGCACTTTTGGAAAAAATATAACTAACTTAATTTTTATTTATATATCAATAAACTAGATAAAGTCGTTATCTCATTCACATTTTCTCAGGTAATTGGTATAATTTGGGTTATTACTATTATGTTTTGTCTACAAATGGCTTCATCAAACTTGAATGTTACGTCGATATAAACTAAATCACTTGTGTCTCACGAACGCTCGACTGTTCTCTTTACCGTAACATTTAGTATGGTTTAAGTTAATTGCCTATCTCGGGCAGTGCGGCCTTCCGGGAACATTTCCATAACGACGGAAGGATATCGTTACTGAGCCTTAGTCAATCCTCTTTGCCGACTATTAATGTTTTTCTTGCTACGAAAAGCACGTGAGCAAGTATGTACGAATTTTAAACATACAGCATCTCTACAGGCTGAAAAAACATATTTAACTACGGACAAATAATTATTGATTAGATATAGTGATTTCTAACATTTTCGTCTTTTGTTTTTACCAACTGCCGGAAGATATATCAATTTGCACGCTACACGGGTTTCCATCTTGATCGAAATGTTGTTCAGTGTATTTGAAATTCAGCACACAGTTCAAAGTCAAAGTCAAAGTCAAATCATTTATTTCAAATAGGCCCGTATAAGGCACTTTTGAACGTCAAAAATTTACAAAAAAAAATAATTGATTTAGTTGCCCCTTCCAAAAGGTAGTTTTCGTATGGAGAAGAATGAGCAAGATACTCCACACAGTTGTTGTCTTCATCTACCAATGTGTATTAATAGTAGCGGCGCTTGGGGGAGGCCTATGTCCAGCAGTGGACGTCTTTCGGCTGAAATGATTAAATTAATCAAGTCATCGAATTCCCACATGACACTGGAATCACCCTGTTCCCCCAATTTTCTTCAAAAGGAAAATGTTCCACAAACTGTATCCGTGAAAAGCTTTTCACTTGACCAAATAAACGAATTTATATTGCACTGTACGGGAAAAGCGTCCTGCACGGAAAATTAATCAGTAATTTGTTCAATCTTTGACACAGTAAAAAAAATTTGGTTACCGTGATTCTTGCAATTGTGATTTAACTTTCAGAGTAGAACAACAAATGAAGTGTTCAAAAATGTCTTACGAAATCCTTTGTAATGAAAATAAACCAAAAACTTAAGTGAACAAAAACTTTAGTGAGTTGTCTGCTAAAACTATGACATTGACCAATATTTTCTACTTCCTAAATATGTATTTTTGTTGGTCCAAACTATGTCTACTTGACATTTATTTCAAAGTACCTAAAGGTGAGATCAAAAGTAAGTACAGAAAAGTCAGAAGTGACGATATATAGATATATTAATTCTATGAACTAAACTAACTTCGCATGCCGTAAATTAGTTTTGTATAAATGGCTTTCAGCGAAGTTAGCTCACCTAGCCACTACTGCGTTACAACTAATAATTGCTCGCATACAAGTTAGTCCATACCAACAAACTTGACGCCGATAAACTGACTATATTCCTAATATTGACTTTAATTAACAGTTTGCAAGGAAGCCATTGTTTATTAGTTTCACATACAAAGTTTGTTCAATAAAGAAGTTTAAGTCCCATATACTAATCAGTCACTTCAGAATATTACGATAGTAAAAGATAAAAAGAGTAATGGGTTTTTTGTTAAAAGTTCTATGATAAAAAAGTAGGTATTACACATAAAACCTCCGGAATAAAATATTGTCTAAATCATGATCAAAACCGCATCAAAATCCGTTGTGTAGTTTAAATGAACAACACGGTCACACAGCCAGACATGAAAAGTGACTTTAATTTATAGTAAATGTATAAATATATTTTTACACTTTTTTATACTACGTATACACATTTAGGCCAAACGTTTATTAAAAAGAGTTAGTAGAAGAACGGTACATGTTCATATCTTCTGTATATTCCAATAGATGGCGTTGTTCGCTCAAACTCTATTCCTGAATCACGCTATGGTTTCGTTCACAACGTTGAATATGACGGAGTACTAACAGCTCATTCATTTGGGTATAGTTATTTGAATGAACGCACTGCGTTCGGGAATTTTTGAACGGTTGTGCATTTTGTGCACAATCTTGTCGTTTTAACGTAACCCCTTCAGGATAATAATTTTCTTTGAAAACACATACGTGTAAAAAATAGATAAATATTCGCAAACAATAGCTATGGTCGCTATACTAAAACATTAATCAAATATTTGACTTCCAAAAACCTACAATACAGACTCCGACTCAGATTCCGTGCGCCGCACAGATTAATGAGCTACGAGTATACATCACTATGAGTCTTCATCTGCTATCGCCTATATGAACTAAGACAGCTGGTGCTCCGGTTATTAGGATTTGATTGGCTATTTAGCTAATTAATGATTTAACTAGATTGATTTTAAAGAGTTTGTGATTTAAGTAAATCAATATGCAACTTAACTTTTAATCGCACCTCAGGAAGGCAGCTACGCCATGTATTTTGAAAAGAGTAACCGTTTGTAAAGAGGAGTTTCTTTTCTTTTTCTTTCTGTTTCGGCCGTTTTCGCAAGAAACTCCAACCATGGTTATTGTTTACTCTCATTAAACTAATGATTGCATTTGATTAAGTTCCGTATAATAAAACACGGATGCGTCAAGCGAAAAAAGGAAAATGTAGTAAAACATACATATTGCTGAATTGTACAGTATCGCATTGCTAATCTCGTAGGGATACAGCAACAATTATTATTAGGTATTTATCTGTGACATACAAACAACTCTTCAACCAAGTTTTTTTAATTTATGTTCTACGTGTACCTAAGTGTAATAGTAAAATAATAGTACTGTTTCGATCCGTAAATAAAAGCACCCTTATCTCCTAGAGCACTGATAAAACAAATAATCGTGAATCATGAACGGCTTACATTTTATTGAGCAAATAACTAGTTTATTGCATGCTTGAGCATAATTTTTTGTAAAAAAGGGTCTCGCGAGTGTTCCTCACTGCGATAATATGGTTGCTACATAATAATTCTTTCAGAACAGGATTTATTACAAGCTAGTATTACAATACGCTAAAGATTATCCTGAAATAAAGTCTAACCAACGAGATTGTTCACAACAGTATGAAAATAACGAGTGGACTCGCAATGGTAGGTGCTGTATAATGTGAGATCTCAGTGGATATGGACGCGAGGGTTTGTAACCGTGTCATTCGCCAAAGTGGCAATGGCGTGTCAGGAATCGCTGCTGTGTGGCTGAGGTGGCAGGAACGGCGGAGGGCCTGCAACAGCCGGAATATTCGCGTAAACACGTTGTCGAAGCCGTCCTATCTCACTTCGAAGCCTGGCTAAAAAGAGGGGAGCGTATTTCTTATAGGCTCACTCAGTTGCTGATCGGGCATGATTGCTTCGGTGAGTACCTGAACAAGATTGGGCTAGAGGCCACGGCAAATTGCCACCATCGTGGAGGCGGCTTAGATTTCGCACAACAAACGCTCGAGGAGTGCCCTACGTGGGCTTCTGAAAGGCGTGTCCTGGTCGCCAGGATCAGGCGAGATTTGTCTCTGCCTGCAGTAGTTGGGTCCATGCTGGTGGAGTCGGAGAACTGGAGGGAAAGACCGTGATGGTTCAGAAGGAGGCTGTTAAGCGGGATCGTGGCGTTGGGGAGGCAACCGCCTCGAGTCCTAACACGCCAAAACCACGCCTGCATTCTCTAAGGCAGACGAGAATTTGGGGTCACGGCCGCTCAGAGTGGGGACTCTCTATATAGCTGTCTTTTATAGCTCATCTGAAACCGCTTACGCCTCATCTACAAAGTAGCAACGCGTTACATTTTTTGTTCTACCTCCTCACACGCTGTCGCATTTGGGTAGTTCCGTATTGACTTCACAATCGAATCGGATTGGAAAGTATTGCAGGAAAAGTTTTTATTTATACGTAGCGAGAACTTGAAAATGCGGAAGCGATGCCAAAGCATGCATTATGGCATACTTGGAATGTGACTTAGAAAAAAAATAATTGTGCTATTAAAACGATTTATCATAAAATGCCATTTGCTGCATAATTCACAAATGAGGCAGTTTATTTTCGAAAACTTTCTTTGATTGAATTATGGAAAATTGTCTTGAAGCTTTTATTATTCACAAAGGTTAAATTATAATATCCAAAAAGAGCCCAACCTTCACAGTCTCTTGATAAGAGTAACCCGTGTAAGTTATGCCCCCAATTTCCTGGCGCTGCAATGCCGTTGTTAAAAAACTCAATCCTTTGCGCGGAAGTTACTCAATGTTTAAACAAACGTAATTCAATCGAAATCACCTATCAGTTCTTAAAATATATCTCAATATTTATCATAGCGCAGTGATGTACTACATCCACCTGGGTATGACACTCTAAATCGTGGTACCTGTGTTTCATAACTTTTTGTCTACCTTCTCTATGAAGCAAGTTACCAACGGTAATTACTTTGAATCTTCGTACTCTATAAGAAACCGCCCTCATGATATCGTGTGCACTCAGCAGAACTAAGCTTATCTGTAATTACTACTGAGAGGCTTGTCTCTGTTGCTAGGTAATTTTCTGTCCCATCTCAGGTCATTAGGACCTCGCTGTTCGCAGGGCTATTATACAGCCGACGATGCACCTTATTGGCCATTTACCTGTACTGTACAAACATAACGTTACCACATTTATAAGTACTATGAAGAAATATCATTTGTCCGAGTAATACAAAATCTACACAACCTAGAACAAAATATGTACTCTCTAATAAACGATGTATTAAAAAATCTAACCAGAATTCTTTTAACGTCCTAACCATTTGTTCCGTCTTACAACAAGAAAAAGTGTAATTCTTGTTCAAAAAGAGGACGAAGACTGTAATAGTACTAAAATCCTATTGTTTTGGGGCTTTTAGTGTCCGTCTCTTAAATACTAATTCCTTGAACGTGTAGTTACAAGCAGTTTCTTGGTACACATGGAATTCACGTTTATTTCCTAGCTGGTATAAAATGCCTTTGCTGTTGAAAACGATATTTTTTGTACGAAAAATGTACTATATTCACGTAGCATAGTTTGGCCTTTTACTTGTGAAAAGTGGCCTGCGGTTATGTGGTTTTAATTAAAGTGAGCCACTCATCTATTTTAGCCGTAAAGGAAAAAGGTGTGTTTAAATAGCACCATTTGATAGCTCCGCATACCTTATAATCAGGCATAATGAAGGCATTATGCCTAGACCTTTTCACAAACCGATTAGACCATCATTAAACTTTAATTCGGCAAAAAGTTATATCGTGCCTCTAAAGAGGGTTTTTAATGGAACCGTAGCCAATCACCAAAAGAACTATCTTTCTGAATGAGAAGAACGTCAATTAAGCGCAAAAAAAAAATAAGCGCTATAAAAAAAAAAAATTAAGCGCTATTTGTTTTTTTTTCCTTTTGTATTAATCACTACATAGTATAAAACAAAGTCGCTTTCTCTGTCCCTATGTCCCTTTGTATGCTTAAATCTTTGAAACTACGCAACGGATTTTGATGCGGTTTTTTTTAATAGATAGAGTGATTCAAGAGGAAGGTTTATATGTATAATAACATCCATTAAATAGTGGAGAAGTACTGTTATTTTTGAGGTTTCTAATGTGATGTCGTAAATAATTACATTTTTTCCGCTTACATTGCAAACGCAGGCTGAACCCTACGAGTTTTATCAAAATAATGTACTAAGTATTGTACACATTGAAAAGGTCTACAGAAAAGTCCGTGATGGTATATGTCTATCTCTTATGGATAACCCACAATAACTTTTTTTGTCATTTACTTTTTACGACAAATAATGGCTAATTTTCGAAGCGATTGTAACCAATACAGCATTAATCCTTAACCAATTAAATACCTCGAATACATTGTTCATTTAATATAGATCTATATGGCCCTTTACACCGTATGATTTAAGTGAATATTTTCGAAGATATTACAGATTTAAAAATTGCGGGACGTAGCGTTTGCGGCGGGACCGGCCGGCCGCCCGGTGCGGCAAGAGCGTGCCTATAAATAGCGCGTCTGAGGCCGCGGGAGGCTTTGAGTATTAGTAGCTTAAGGCAGCCGCAGGAAAGCCCGGTTAAGTAGTCATGGTCATCTACGAGATGCCATACACAAAAAAAAACGCGGTTTTCCCTATAGCACTTTGAATTTAGCAGCGATCGGACGCGTTTATTATATCGGAGCTCTCCAGCGAGGAAAATAGCAATACTTAGGTAATAAAAACGTGCTTTTCAGCGCGACAACGTATCAGTAATTATAAGTAAGTTACGATAAATAATTGTATGATAGTAGTTTTAAAATATAAATTATATTCTATTCTAAGGTTAATTTTTAAATCGCACTTATAGTAATTATAAGTACCTACATAAGGTGAGATAAGATTAGATTAAATAAAACCATAATTTATGGATTGCAATTTTCTATTAAGATCTTGATTAAAATTTACAGTTAGATCAATTTAATATTAGGGAAATTATTTTCAAAAATCGTGATTTAAGGTGAGATATGTAAGTTCAGAAAAAGTACTTAATAGAATAGGTATCTTTTGTTGTTGATGATTGCTGATTATCTTTTGTTTTTAGTCGCACGAATAGCAAATTATTTTTAAGTACTTTTAATTTAATTAAAATCGTTGTTTAAGTTGAGGTATTTCAGTAAAAAAAAAGAACTGAATAGAATAGGTATCTTTTGTTTTTTATGATTATTGATTATCTTTTGTTTCTAAATGGTAAGAATTTAGATATTTTTTACTGCGGCACATACTAATAATATGGCAATTTGTGCATAGGTAATCATACATATAGAACTGAGTAAATTTTGTACAGAAATTATAAAGTCATGTCTGGAAGACGTCGTCGTTCGAACATAGGTCGTAGTACAGTGAATGCCAGAAGAGTACGTTCAGCAAGAGATGAAGAATCGTCAACGGAACGTGAGGCTCGCCTCAGTCAGGCTCGGGATAGATATAGAGCTGAGAGAGAGAGAGAATCTTCAGTAGAGCGTGAGATTTGCCGCAGCCGGGATCGAGGTAGGCATACGGTTCAGAGGGACAGAGAATCGTCAGTAGAGCGTGAGGCTCGCCTCAGTCAGCTTCGGGATAGATATAGAGCTGAGAGAGAGAGAGAATCTTCAGTAGAGCGTGAGATTCGCCGCAGCCGAGATAGGGAAAGACATCGAATACAGAGAGCCAGAGAATCATCAGCACGAGTTAAAGAAAATTCTGCCATGAATTACGATCCTTCGATTTCTTACAAGGACGATCGTATAGTATCAATAGGTACTATGTCAGTAGTGTGTGAACATTGCTTGGCATTGAAATTCAAGGACGATTCAAAGATTGATGCGCCGACGAAAATTTACTACTCGGTCGATAGTGTTCTCGATTTGGAAGAAGCTGTTCATTTTCCTACAGAATTTCTAAATTCTTTGAACCCGTCTGGACTCCCTCCTCACAAAATGGTGTTGAAAGTAGGTTGTCCTGTTATTTTATTAAGAAACCTGAATCCACCTAAACTTTGCAATGGCACGCGTTTGCTGGTAAAATCATTGAAAACTTTCATAATAGAGTGCACAATACTCACAGGATGTGGTACCGGAGAAGATGTATTGATTCCCCGAATCCCTCTGATACCATCGGATTTACCCTTCCAATTTAAACGTTTACAGTTTCCGGTAAAGACATCTTTTGCAATGACCATTAATAAATCGCAGGGTCAAACCTTCAACGTTGCAGGCTTAGATTTGAGCGTTGACTGTTTTTCACATGGACAACTGTATGTCGCTCTTTCAAGAGTGACCTCCAGAGAAAACATGTTTGTATTGTCTAATGACAAGAAAGCTGTGAACGTTGTTTATAAAGACATTCTGTAATATGTTGTAAAAATAAAATAAATAGTTAAAAATGTAAAAAGTAAATAAGTAAAAATGTAGTGTATGAATTTAGATATTCCAAAGATAGCAGGAAATCTTCATGGTATAGGGAAAGGGGGATTGTTTTACTCCAAATTTAACGCGTGCGGGCCACGGGCAGTAATGAATAAATCAAACTACTGGATCGATTTTAATCACATAGGCTATATATTTTATACCCGTGCGAAGCCGGAGCGGGCCGCTATGTTTTTATATACAACGTTCACAGTTTTTCTGTAGTGTATTTAGTATCAGCATTGCACCCGTGCGAAGCCGGGGCGGGTCGCTAGTTATTTTATAATTTGCACGCCGTAAGGTAGATTGTAGTGGATTTCACTAATCTATATGTAACATCTTATGCTTGTACCTACATTCTTAGCAAATAAAGATTCTTGATTCTTGATTCTTGAATTACGACGGAACATCTATATCGCTGAGCTTCGGAGAAATGCTTGTTACTTTTATTATAGCCTTTTTCGCTAACGCGTGGAGTGAACGACACACCAATACCTATGGGCGTATAAACTAGAGTGCCAACTATGTACTTAGATATGAGCAAATAAGCTTTTATTCCAAAGTACTGAACAACAAGACTCCCAGTCACATGAGGGTATACTTCTAACAAAATAATATGTTGCAAGTTTACACGAGAAGTTACATGAAACAGCTTAGAAGAAGCAATTTTCAGGTACCTAGTATTGTAACGATTTCCCTAAGGAAACATTGAAAATTGACTGTATTACATGGGTAGCCTTGTTGGTTTTTTCTTTCGAATGTCATCTAAATCAATAATACGCTAATATAATATTATAAAGAGGTAAAGTTTGTAAGTTTGGAAGTAATAAGGTAATCTCTGGAAGTAGGTACTGATCCGATTTCAACAATTCTTTCAGTAACCGAAATCTACATGGCTAATGCCGAGTGCCATTGGGTATGTTTTATAGTTAAACAACGGCGACAAAGAAACTCATCGCACGGTTACTTATCCCTTTAAATATAAAACGATAAGTAACCACCTAGTTTACTCGAGTGAAATTGGAACCAAATCCCTTATTATTTTTTCATCAAAGCTAACCTACGAACTACTTCGGCATCCGAAGTCCGTCTGTTTTTAGGGTTCCGTACCCAAAGTGTGAAACGTTTGTGGACCCTATTACTAAGACTCCACCGTCCGTCTGTCTGTCCGTCTGTCACCAGGCTGTATCTCATGAACCGTGATAGTTAGGCAGTTGAAATTTTCACAGATGATGTATTTCTGTTGCCGCTATAACTACAAATACCAAAAATAGGATAAAATAAATATTTTAGTGGGGCTACCATACAACAGACATGACTTTTTTGCCGTTCTTACAGATAATGGTACGGAACCCATCGTGCGCGAGTCCGACTCGCACTTGGCCGGTTTTTGTTTAATCTCTTAGACAAAATTGATATTTCAAGTGATTGATGTTTGTTTTTTCTATTTGGAGTTTGACATTTTTCGTCTGTCAAATTAGTCTACGAGATTAAACACCACAGTCTAACCGCTCTGGTATAGCATTGTCGCGCCACCATTTTTCGCCACAAATTATTGTAGAAACACACTTTCTTCACAAATATTGGACTTGACATTATGCAGAACATTGTTTTTGTTGTTGTTATAATTTATGTTTTATCTATTTAATTCTTAAACATGTTTTTAACCCATTATTCAACTAAAGGCATAATATCACTATTAAGTGGCGTAATTTAAATATTTTATTCGTCGACAGCAAGTAAAACCTATGGATTTAGAACTCATTCAAAAATAACTTTTTTCTGTTTAAATTACCTACTCATCTTTAGCAGAAAAAGAAGTAATTTTTTTAAGCATTATTTTGTTAGGGAAAGTATATGATATAATAAATAACTTTTAGTAAGACTACAGTTGCACGTGGATAAAGTCTGTCATTAAGGTGCTAGTTTTGATTTCATAACGATATGAGAGTAGATAAAGCAGTACATTATATAGCCCGATGTTTATAAATGTGCGTCTGTCAACGTCAAAGTATGACAGTGTATGTGGTTTTGATAATATCAATAACAACTTATCGAATAATATGACAGAACTGTGGAGACGACACGAGTTGTGTAGACCCTGATTAGAGCGTTTATCCTGCATCGTTGCAAATAGATGTCAAATATATCGCTGTTTTGATTAATTTTACAATATTACTGTATGGAAATTAGAAATGTGGCTAAATAGAGAACTAGAATATTTTTGCTTTTGTCTCTGGTATGGTTTATGTATGAACTAGAAATATCTACACAACGCCAATTGAGATTCTCAGGCTATCTGCTAAGATGTATTGCCTGTATGAAAGCACTATCGTGTTCGGTTTAAGGATCGCATCTGAATATTACCTGTCTACGGTTTTCTAGAATTCCTGAGAGTACCACACTATAACCCGTTTCTTTGCACAAAAGCTGTTTTTTTTTTGTTAACAGACTATTTTTTGTATAACCCAAGGTGAAGAAACTCTCGTGTAAAATTAGACAATAATTGCTTCGATATTAAATGATTCAGCTAGCAATATGCCTGCAAACCTTCCTGTTATACTCCACAATGTACATAAAAGCTGATGGTTTTTAAAATCTGTTAAGGCTATGGCTACAGTGCTTTGTTCTTTGTTTTTCAAATACCTGATCTACTTACTTTAAAACATGCGCTGGGTCTATATTATGAAATCATTAAAAGGGTTCACCCTTGGGCAATAATGCCGGCCTTCCGTCCGCACACTTAAAGCCTCATAATTAAAAACAGTGTTTGCCCACACCACACAACTCTACTGAATATTATATGCGCTGATTGCTCAGCGAATTATTCCCTAACCTCAGCGGAAGGTCAATGTGTTTCTCTGTGCCTGTAAACAAGGCTGTTTACTTAAAGAGGTAGTTTCACCCAAACTGAATTTCTTCCAACAGGGTTAGTTAGCATTTAATATTAACAAGGGAACACAACTTGAGTTCTTTACGTTCGTTTCCTCCGTTATGAGAATTCAATGTTAACGTTACTGAAGTAAAGATTTTTTTTAAGACTAACGAAAGAAGCAGAGATCTACCATTGTGATTAATAGCTAGATGAACTCAGTGGATGAGGAAAGTTCAGTAAAACTTATTAGTTGAATAATAGTATATTATGCAATTAGTGAATAAAGGACGGATTTAAAGCTAGGGCCATAGATGAATCACGAGCAAGTGTAGGATTATAACAACTGAATCATGACCGTAGGGAGTGATTCAAGTGTTAGAATCCTGGGGTGCTTGGACAGGAAACCTCCCCGTGTGCCTGTGGGCTGCTGATGTGCGCCTCCTCCAGGCGAACATCAACCACTGCGCCGCAGCTCAGGATCTGTTGCTCCAGAGCATGGCGCAGTAGTCGATTAACATCGCTGTGGTCGCTGAGCCGTACTTTGTCCCGCCCAGGGACGACTGGGTGGAGGACCTGAGCGGCTCAGTGACCCTAATTTCGTCGGCCGCCGCCGGTACTCCGACCCTCGAGGCTGTTAAGAGAGGACGGGGTTGCGTTGCAGCACGGTTCGGGGAGATCGTTGTGGTAGGGGTATACTTCTCCCCGAGCCAAACTCTTGCCGAGTTCCACAACTCCCTTGCGGAGTTGAGAGTCGTCGTCGTCGGGTTCTGTTCCCTTCCCGTGTTCGTCCTCGGAGACTTCAATGCCAAGAATGTGGCTTGGGGTTCCCGATATACGGACACACGGGGCAGGATGGTAGAGGACTGGGCTCTGGAGACAGGCCTGGTCGTCCTGAATCGGGGTTCTGTCCCCACGTGTGTGCGGATGCGGGGTGAATCAGTGGTGGACATTTCGTTCGCCAGTCCCGTTCTGTCGCCGCGTGTAATTGACTGGCGTGTCATTAGGGGGTGGAGACCTATTCCGATCACCGGTACATCCGGTTTGACGTCTCCGCCCAGACCTCGAGTGCGCCGGTCTGACAGGCCCCGAGTGGTCCGCGGTGGGCGCTGAAGCAGCTGGACCGGGAGCTCCTCATGGAAGCCTCGATCGTGCAGGCCTGGGTGTCACCACCGGACAGGCCTGCTGACATCAACGACGAGGCAGAGTGGTTCCGGGAGGCCATGTCCGAAATATGTGACGTGGCATTGCCCCTGGTCCAGCCCGGACGTGCATCGCGCCAGGTGTACTGGTGGTCGCAACAGCTGACGACACTGCGCAATGCGTGCGTTGCTGCGCGACGCCGCTACACCAGGCACCGTAGGCTCCGTATTCGTCCTCCGGATACGGAAGCCATTCAGGCGGAGCTGTACGAGGGGTACAGAGCGGCGAAGACCGCCCTCCAGAGTCTCCGGCCGCAGCTTGTGGGGGACGTGGTGAGCACTCTGTTACCTTCGAGAGGGGAACATGTCTCCCCACCCATGGCTCCGCCTACTGCGGTGCCCGATGCGGACCACACCGCCGACGTCGACGACGATGCTCCGGAGGTGACCGAGGTAGAGATGAGAGTGGCGGTACGTAGGCTGAATGCCAAAAATATTGCCCCAGGACCCGACGGCTTACCTGGGAAAGCCTGGGTCCTGGCCTTGGAGGCTCTCGGGCCTCGACTAAGGGGGCTCCTAAGCGCATGCTTTGAGACAGACCAGATCCCACTTCGCTGGAAGACGGGGAAACTGGTCCTCATCAAGAAGCCGGGGCGCCCTGCGGACTCTCCGTCCGCTTACCGGCCCATCGTGCTGCTCGACGAGGTGGGCAAGCTCTTTGAAAGAGTCATTGCAGACCGCCTCGTCGGGCGGCTGGGTGGGGCCGGATTTGGCGGAGAGCCAGTTTGGTTTCCGCAGGGGGCGCTCTAAGGTGGACGCCATCATGCGCGTGCGAGCCCTCACGATGGGGGATGCTGTGGCCCAGGGTCAGCCCCACCCTGGGCCACAGCATCTTGGCGGTGTCTCTAGACATCGCCAATGCCTTCAATACTCTGCCCTGGAGTTGCATCAGGGAGGCACTCCGGTATCACCGGATGCCGACCTACCTCTGTCGTGTGGTCGAGGCTTATTTGACGGACAGGGCTATCATCTACCCTGGTCACCAGGGAGAGTGGAACCGGCGAGAGATGTCGTGCGGTGTCCCACAGGGTTCGGTTCTGGGGCCGCATCTGTGGAACATCGGATACGACTGGGTGCTGCGCGCCGACCTCCCTAGCGGCGTCAGCGTCGTTTGTTACGCTGACGACACGTTGGCCCTGGCGCAGGGGAGGTCGCATGAGGCGGCGGCTGAACTAGCGACACACGGGGTTGCGACAATTGTTGACAGAATCCGGCAGTTGGGACTTGAGGTGGCTTTGCACAAGTCCAAGGCCATGTGTTTTCATGGTCCTCGGAACGCGCCACCGTCGGGTTCCCAAATAACGGTAGGAGGAGTTCACATCGGCATCGAGTTGACGATGAAGTACCTTGGACTCGTCCTCGACAGCCGGTGGAACTTCGTGGAGCACTTCCGACGTTTGGTTCCTAGACTGAAGCGGGCTGGGGCTGCTTTGAAGCGACTCCTGCCCAATCTAGGGGGTCCAAACGCCTCCTGCCGGAGGCTATACGCGGGGGTCGTGCGGTCCATGGCCCTTTACGGGGCACCGGTTTGGGCGCGTTCATTGAGGCGGCGGCCAGCCCGCCGGTTGAACGCGTCCCAGAGGGTCATGGCCACCCGGCTGGTCTGGGGATACCGCACGGTCTCCGGTGAGGCGGCGAGCCTTCTTGCCGGATTACCGCCATGGGATTTGGAGGCAAAAGCCCTCGCGCACATCTGGGAGTGGCGCGAGGAGTTGAAACGCCAGGGCGTAACTCTGTTTTCGCGAGAAATCTGGTCCAGGCCATGGTACGGAGCGAGAGGGCATGGGAGGCCGTCACCTCCTTCTGCGAAGCAGTAATGCTCGCGAAGGAGGAGGCAGAACGCGTGAGGGAGAGGCAAATTTCGCGCCCTCACGCCCCTAGCCGCCGCAGGAGACGCCCTGGGCGTCGGGAATCGCAGGCCGATTCCCGGCCACCATAGGCGCGGGCTTGCGGACGGTGAGCAATGGGTAGCTCGCCGTCCGATAAGGACCAGGCCCGGGTCGACGGCGCGTAGTGTTCCACGCGCGCCTCAAAGAGATGTCAGCAACTGAAGGGGTCTGCCAGGGTTGCGGGAAAGTCCGAAAGGGATACCTTGGCCCCTGGCAACGTACAGGCAACGGAAGGAACACGGGTGGGTTTTAGTCAGTAAGAGTCTGACACGCCCTCCCGCTCCACCCACAGCGGGAGAAGTAATTCGATAATATCCCATCCAAAAAAAAGTGTTAGAATCCTGAGTGACGCAAGTGATTCATGGCCCTCAATATAAATCCGTTTTATTCAAGAGTTGCATACTATACTTCATACCATGACTACGAGAAAAAGAAAGATTTAAGCGAAAATGGACATTTAGTGAAGAAAAAGGAAGGTTAAATTAACTAAAATTCACATTAAAATTGGAACAATTTGTGTTCGTACAAGCTACAGTATTAAAAATAGCGCCAATTTACTAGTGTCAGCAAAGAACACAAAACAGTTTTTATTCTAATGCTAAAACTCCTTGGTGAAAATGTCGACCAATCAAATCTCGAGTATTCTTTGCACAAGGAGTTTGTATCGAGTATTTTTCCGCAAGGAGTTTGTATAGCACTGAGATGAAGGTCGAGTTTGAATTTAAAACACACCAATGTGTGTGTTCTAAATTCAAACTCCAAAATAGTGATAAAAAATACTTTTTATTCAATGTTTTCAGTGAATAAAATAAGCTTTTTAGAGGGCAAATATTATAAATTCATTTTCTATCTACTGCTTGGAAGCGGATTGTGACTGTTGCATATAAATTATAATGTAGACCAAATGCAGCCTTCAATAACTTCATCCAACTTTACAGAAAATTACTGCCGTGTTGAATTCAAAAGTGTGGACAGGACTTTTCTTGTACGAGAAATGAGGCTAAAACATGGAATTAGTATGTACAGTTAAAAAGACTTCGTGTGAAAAAAAAATGGCTTGATAGAGCGTGTTCGATTTTCAAATATTCAAATTATCTTTCATTTATTTTTGTGGTCACAAAATTGGCTGTGTGCATAATTTCGTGCTTTGTGCTAAGTTTGTTAATGTTAATTTATTGATTGCTATTAATGCGATTTTCAGTGACATTATTTTAAAATGACGTCGGGAAATTGATTTCATAAAGCAAAATAGGGAAATCTAACAAAGGAGACATCTAACGATCAGGTATTTATTTATTTATACTTTATTGTACACCAGAAAGTAGATAGTAAAAAATAAATTGAACACTACGAGATTAAATGGGTGGTATCCGTTTAAAGTTTAGAAACATGCTGCCTCGATGTGAGTAAGTAGGGGAGGGTTAGTAAGTCCCTTTACTCCCCCCGCACCGGGGGTAATATCGTTTTGTTTTAACGATTTTCAAATATGACTTAAATCTCATAGAAAATGTTGAGAAATGAAATGTAGAGGGAGGTGGAAGGAAGGAGAGAGTAAGAGGGCAAGTCATCCCCCCATCAGTTAATTTCAATGTCAAGGTCAATGTCAAACGTCTCGAAGGTTAAGTTTAAATTAAAAAAAAAAAATTATATATATTTTTTTTTTTAATTACGTAGGTAGTCGACGGAGCCTCGCGCGTAATTTGTCTTCAAAAGACAAACTTCGATTGTAATTCATACATTACATTAAAGCCTCTATACAAATTCAGCACTTCACTTCTTCTTTGCTAAATTCAGTTGTCCCCACAGTACTGAAGTAATATTTGATGCCCATAATATAAACAGTACAGCCAAGCGTGTTGTATGTTACTATGCCTCATTGCCTATCTTATATTTGTTTGTTGCATTATTCAAATTAAGGTCAAGGAGCGATACCGGTCCGCTTTCTGGTTGGCTATCGAGCGCGACAGCGATATCGCTTATATTATCTTAGCCTTTGTGCTCGTGAATTGTCGTGAACCGTTTGAAATTTTAACGATCATCGATCATTGAGCAGTGATAGCGTAGTGGTGTGACCGTCAGACTGCTAACTCATAGGCCAAGTTAAGTCAAGCCAAGTCTCGAGTTCGCACCCAAGGCACGCACCTCTTACTTTTAGGATTAATGTGTGCATTGTATAATTATCTCTTGCTTCCAAAACGGTGAAGGAACATCATTAGGAAACCGGAATACCTGAGATATATTTTTCAACGGCATGTGAAGCCCATAGGCGGCTTTAAAACTCAGACACCAGGCTAGTCACTAACCACACGAAAAGAATAAGAAGAATGATCATCGATTCGAAATTGTTGTGGAAATTGCTTGCCCCTTGGGAATTCGTAAATATAAGCGAATGTGCTGCAGCACACGTTTATAAAACTCATCCATTGCAATAAGTAACTTTTATTGCTCTCAAATAAACAGCAAAAATATCAACACAACCTTTTGCAATTTAAATGTAAATTTTGCTCTTGGGAGAAATACGATATTTACAATTCGAGAGAAATATAAATGAGTTTTATGCCCAAAAAAATTTAGCTTCATCTTCTCTTTTAGCTGATCTTATTCATTTGGTTTAGAAAACGTGGTATAAACTTATCTAGGTAATAATAAAGATGGAATCATACATTTTTCAAAACTGGCTTGAAAGTGCAGAAAGGGGGTTACAAATTTTTTTGCATTTCAATGACATCTATTGGCCCAAAATGGTACACATTTTGGAATACATTTTTCTGCATTCAATTTAACAGAAATAAAATTTTTGAAATTTAATTACAGTCCTATTAAAATTGTGAATAGAATATAATCACGATGTAACATTTAGTTTTTGTTTCATTGCAATCGTCTCATCCAATAAAAAGATATAATTTATAGTTTTCAAAGTGATACCCATACCACCAACAAGCACTACGTTCCAGGTGGCAAGAGGTAACGGAGATGTGGAGCGTAGGCTGCCTCTAATATTAAGCTGGGCGGTCACAGTCCATAAATTACAGGCTACCACCCTCGAAAGAGCTGTGATCGATTTTGGTAAAAAAAACTTTGCAAAAGAGCAAATATACGTCGCGCTTTGTCGTGTCAGAAGTTTGGAAGGCATAGTTTTATCAGATTTGGACGCCAAGAAATTATTAAAACGACTACATGGCCGCAGATCATTGACGGAAATAACGAGGCTACAAAATCTGTCTTCTGACAATCAAGGCCACACATAACATACGACTCAAGTAGCGCAATTTGATGCCGGGATATAACCATTAAAATCATTAGCCAGAGTACATCTCATGGCAATTCGAATAAGCCCAAACACGGCTAGGAAACATTGTTTTATTACGTAGTTCCGGTGCAGTCCTTCCGGTTTCATCTTAAGATAAGTTCGATGGTCATCAGAATTATTTATTTAAACGTGCTTCATTGTCGCTTAACTATCTTAATCGAGACATCTTATCGCCACCCGTGAAATACTTATCATTGAGTAGTTCCGGTGGCCATCTGTCTTCTTCATCAGTTCCATTTCACCAAATGATACTTTCTGAATGAATCATAATAGATACCATAGCGGGTATTTTCGCGCGATTATTCACAATATTTATTGCTGACTCCTCAATATTTTCCGCATCACTGGGAGTTTTACTGTTCGTGTTTCGAGGGTTACTGCGGAGTGGACTGCGGAGTGAGTCCGCTGTGCCCGAGGACCTCCATCATGTGTAATAATGGCGGCACCATCAGGTGAGTGAACTCGTGGCATTCTGTTCTGTACACATTTTCTCATATTTTACGAATAAGGATGTCATCATTTTCCTTTTCCTAATACCTAGAGTTTCTTCAAATTTGCAACAATTAGATAGGGACAGATAATTCGTTTTTTGTAGTAGCAAAGCAGGGAAATGTGAAGAAAACACACTTTCCTTTATTTTGTATCACAGTTCTAGTTTTTTATTTCCGAGACCGAGTCACAATACATCTGTTTGGAAGGGTCGCATTGTTTAAAACAATTTTAGTTTTTGCGTCGTGTATCATCAGTTTCGTCGGATTTTTGTTGGGGAACAAAAAAGGGGTTAGAATAAAAGTACCATAAACATAACTTACTACACTTACACGTTATTTTGTAGAATTCCGGGCATATTTATTTCAGTGACGACAGAGATTTGTAAATTAGTGTTTTCTGAGAGATAGACGTGAGTATGTCAACCGCCAACTCGATCAATAATTATTATAAAAATTCCACCTTTGTATGTTATTCATTGAATCATAACATACAAGCTATAGTTTTCTCGTGAAGCATACGTATTAAGGTTTTCATAGAAGTGGCAGTAACGACACGGCTCTTGGCGGTAGTGGCACATTGACCGTAAATATTTTCGCATTCGTACCTATATATTTCTTTTTTCTTCCTAAACCATAGTTGGCTTGTAAAGTCTGAACGAAACTTGGCGTTTGGTCTTATGTAGGTACCTACCTAAAGCTCGTTACACTAGGTGTGATAAATAGTTGCTTGCGCGTGTAATAAAACTGTAACAAAGATTTTTGAGTGATTAATATTATTTTCTTACCCCATCAAATCATGTTCGCATGATGTATGATAATCTTTGTTGAAAAATTGTTTAGTTTAAATGGCTGGGAGCTTGATTAATGCGTTTCATTGTAAAAAAAATCTTATATGGGGGATGAAGGGTGAAATTGAAAGACGCTTGGGATCACCAATACAATGATGTTCTAATGGTTTCTTTGGTACATTTGATGACAAACACAAATTTCGAACATGAAAGTACAAAGCTTTTTTGGGACATTGTTTTGAAATGATTTAATTACCATAAAGTCTGAACTCCAACCCAAGACTACGCTTCTGGTACACACGGCTACACGTCAAGCTATACATTTCCAGTTTATGGTGATCTCGCATTGTATAGGATTTCCGTACAGTGCGAGGTCAGCTTATACTGGAAATGTATAGCTTGATGTGTAGCCGTGTGTACTCGTGTGTCAAAGTAAAACCTTGGAGTTACAGAAAGCAGTGCAGTAGGTATAATAATTGCACAGTAAATATTGTAATTAGAGCTCTCTAGCGTGTTAGAGTTTCAGGCAAAAAGCTCCAGTCAGACCTAGATAATGTTCTTAATGTTTACTCTAAAGGTACCGTCTGAGAGACTTTGTAAATGGGTGAAGCACATACGATGTCTTTATCTCGAGCATTGTTGAAAATAAGCATCAGAAATATTTTCAAGACCTTAACTACTCACTAATCGTGCAACTCTGAAGCAAGTATTTCTGTTTAGAAATATTATCGATTACTCTTCGCTCGTCCGTGCAGATTTATTTATTATATATTTATTTAACCATTTGAGAACACACATACAAAGAGACAAAAAGAAAAGACCAGAAAAATACGTACAAAGGTGACGCTGTGATTTCGTACTTTCCCCTTACGAACTTTCCACCACTTTATTGAGTAGTTTTGAAAAATTAATCATTATGATCTTTATTATTTACCTACCTAATTATGTATTTGTACCAAGTTTTTAAGTTTCTTAACCGAAGGAATAAGATCTTTCATACAAACTATAAATATTCCCTTTTTCACACTGTTAGGGGTTGATCAAAACACGTAATTCTTATCTTAATATCAAAGTTATCAATGCTGTGTTTCAAATACATCGGACCGCGCGTTATATAACTTTAGCACCCCCTAAACCCTTATTGGGAAGTAGTTTTGAAAAACTAATAATGTCAATCCTTTTTATTTACTTAGGTAGGTACATGTGCGTGCCAAGTTTCTTGTTAATAAACCCAAGGAATACGATTTTTCATATTAACGAATTCCCCTTTTGGGTTGATTTTCGCAAAATCATTTCTTAGTACACCCCTTCTTTTTGAAATACAACTACTGTCCAAAATTCAAGTTTATATCTTTAGTTGTGTGACTGCGAGTCTTACGAACATGCCCTGGTCTCTTATTATATATAGATTAATTAATTTATTATAGGTACTACTATGATAAGCTGTCATTCAGTAACTTTGCCCTTGTCTTGCACGGCACTTAACAGGTAGGTTATACCTGAATATACTTGAAAAAAGGGTCACTTATAAAGCCCCACTTTGATGTTCCACTACGTAGTGTCTGGTGTGATTATCATATTATGTATGTGAGGCGCGTGTGAAGTGTGTGCACGTTATAAGTTAAAGGTCTCGGGAGAGTAGGATGTTGGACATTGGTTCACGTGCGTGTCCCCGGGGACAGACGTGGTCGGTTTGCGTGACAACTCTCGGTTTAAGACTTACACCGTAAAAAGCGGTGATTGCTAATTTAGTATGTGTTGTATTACACTAATGCTATCGATGCGTTTTATTTTATTGTAAAAGGATTCCTGACATCACGTCCGCCTCCTGACGGCGGCATGCATCTAAAGAGGTCTTACTAACTCGAGGAAACTGTCCCGCAGACTGTGGTAAACAAAGGCATTGAAAAGACGCATAGGGGTTTATTTATAAACGATGCTTAAAGTAATGATTACCGACTGCTTAACCATATATTTTTTTACGTTTGAACGTCACTTAACTTTAAGCAACGTTTATAAGTAAGCCTTATATGGCTATATAGGTCCTCCTAATATAGCCATATAAGGCAGGAAACGCATAATCTAGGTAGGTACTCTATATAAACAAAGCAGAGATTTATTTAGTGATTGCTTTTATTGCATTACAATACGACACAATATTCTATAGAATAGATTACATTATCTGTAGTGGTAACATTTATTTGTCAGTCAAACTCAGTAAGTAGTTTGAAAACAAAATGGTGTGTGGTACTTCCTAAAGTTACTTTTAACACTATAAATAAGGCGAAAAAACAAAATATTTAGAATACATCTTTACTAGTAGAAAAACTTTGCAAACATAAGCTCATAAATTAATAAACTTTTTCTCGGATAGAAAGGTACCAAGTGAGTATTCGTCTGAAATTACTTTCTGCTAGATTTGTTTTCCGATATAGGTAACTTTTTTCATTTGTTTACAATTAGACCGTCTATCTTAATACTACTTTCTCACAAGTAACCTAAATGTTTGGTGTTCACAGTAATTATATCTCCACTATTAAAATGATGTAGGTATATTACTTTTCCTTTCCAGGAGCTGTAACAAGTTTCTTTTCGCTCAGTTCACAGTTTGTTATCTTCTCATTCTTTGCTAAATATTTTCATAAACAATTAGGATGACGACGGCGACGCGACGATGGAATTTAATTTTAAGAATATTATTTTTCATAAAGTGTACGACATAATAATACGTAAGCTAATGAATATTTCCTGTAAGTGGTTAATCGAACTTCCACTTTGCCAACACAAAAACAAAATCCTGATACAAAAATAATTTTCGTAATTGTTTTTGTATCAGGGTTTTGTTTTTGTTTTTCCATCCTTCCCTTTCCATCTAAAGTGCTCGAGGTCAGTGTTCATAAAAAAATCTCCCACTTTATGCACCGCAACTCCCTCGTCAGTCCATTTCAATCCGGTTTCAGGCCTGGGCAAAGTACCCTTTCAGCTCTCCTTAAAGTGACTGATGATATAAGGCGGGGAATGGAAGACACTAAAGTTACAGTCTCAGTGTTAATTGACTTCTTCAATGCTTCTAATAAAGTCAGTCACGAAGTCCTTTTATCCATCGTTTCCTATCTTATGGTCTCTCGGGAGGTATTGAAATGGTTTTTCTCTTATCTACAGGGGCGTCAGCAGTCTGTTCGTGCTGGAGACTCTTCGTCAGGTTGGTGTGATCTTGCAGCTGGCGTCCCTTAGGGCGTTATTATTATCTCCTCTTTTGTTCTACATTTTTATTAATCTCATTACCTCTGAGAGATTTTTTCAAAGATATCGGTATCCTCACAGTGGCACCACAGTTCATTTTCGCCAACATATTATATATTAGGCAAAATATACACTTATATACTAAAAACAGTGATATTCACAATGTTAACACTAGAAATAAGGACAAACTACGTACTCCCTTTCACCGGCTTCATGAGGTTCATAACTCATTTGTTGGGCTTGGTATAACCTTTTATAACAAGCTACCTTCTTCTTTGCTAGATTTGCCTTTTAATGCGTTCAAAACTAAAGTAAAATCCAACCTCTTTTCAAAGGCATACTATTCTATTAACGACTACTTAAATGATAAGAATAGTTGGTCGCTGTGATTAACTCAAGACAATGTTTAAATGTTCTTTCTCCAGAATTAGCTTACTTACTGACAGGTTATATGAGTTTATATAATTGTTTATAATTTTACTTTATAAGTCAATTTATTTTATTATAATTTATTGTTGACATAATCTACTCATTACAATGTTTTTTTATGAGTTGTATTGCAATATGTGGTTAGCTAACGACCTCGATCATTTTTTAATTTACCTCGATGGTCCTAGTTTATTAATTATGACTTCTAGTTACAGCTATATGTAAGCGGGCACGCCCTTCATGCCTGGAGGCTTTTATTTCGATATTGTTTTCGTTAAGCTATTTTTATTTCTGCTTGAGTATAGTTCTCGATGTTTTTGGTTGGTATATTGGCGTGTGCTAGCTGTCATATGGCTATTATTTTATAATTTAAATGTATTGCGTAATGTAAATATCATTTTGCATTCTATTATATAGAATCATTTTTTTCTAACTGAACAGACAGCTGTGCTGCTGGGGAGTTAGTTGCGCCACTTCTTCTTCCCAGCTAAAGCACTAGGAAGTGGTGAAGGGTGGGCGTTTTGGGGGACTGTCTTATGTAATTTTGACGTTCGAAAAGTGCTGATTCTCAGCCTAGTTTGAATAAATGACTTTTGAATTTGAATTTGACTGAGCTTCAAACTGCGTATCATCTTTATGCTGACGATTTGCTGCCAGGCAAGTGTGGACAACATATCCGATGCGATTGAGGAGCTAAACCGGGATTTAGGTGTGGTTAAAACTGGTCTGATCGTTTTGGGTTGGCGGTTAATCCTACCAAGTGTCAGGCTATCATTGTAGGAAGCACCCACAGTATGAGGAAGCACCCACAGTATGAGGAAGCTGAATGGCTTAACTGCGCCACATGTAATGTTTGACAACTCAGTCATCCCGTTTGGCCCCGATGTTAAGGATCTTGTTCTGCATGTTGACACATGTCTTGACTGGAGTAAGCAGGTCACGACTGTAAGTAAAAAAGTCACCGGAACGCTGCGGTCGCTCTATCGGTTGAAAAACCTCCCATCACACATAAAAGCAATGCTTGTACAGTCCTTAATTTTTCCCATAATAGACTATAGTGATGTGTGTTACTATGACCTGAATGCAGATCTCCTCAATAAACTTGACCGCATTCTAAATAACTGCGTTCGATTCGTTTCCGATCTTCGTAAGTATGATCATGTGTCTGCGCATCGACTGCTTTTAAAATGGTTGCCCATACGTCAGCGCAGAGATTTGAGGGCTCTGTCTATGTTGTATTCTATACTCGACAAATCCACTTCTCCATCTTTCCTGACTTCCCAAGTTCAATACCTATGATCTACCCATAGTAAAAATCTTGGTTCAAAAATCGTCTTCAACGATGTCCTTCTCCCCGCTCTGGTTTAATCACTCTTCTTTCTTTGTCCAGGCGGTATTTCTTTGGAATGCGCTTCCTCTGAACATCAGGATGGCAACCAGTCGATTATCTTTCAAAGTGAAGGCACGTGAACATATTCGTGAAAAGTTGGCAGAATCTTTGCAGCGCTGATTTTCTGGATTTGTTTTCTCCTCTACCTATCGTTATTTCTTCTGACAAAGTTTATTCGGTTTATATGTATGTATCTATCTACCTATGTATGTATGTATTAGTAAGTATTCATTTTCAAGTTATCTATCACTTATGTTGCACCTGCCATGTTTTGTCTTTGCACCACCCTAAGGTTGACTGGTAGAAAATGCCTCAGGCCGCCTTTGTACAGTATTTTTTTTACTTGTGCATAAAGTTTCAATAAATAAATTGTCCTTACGGTGTTCAGATATGCGTGTCCACGATAGTACATACTTATCCACTCTTATCCACCACGCGTTCTTCATATTCATAATCATTTATTTGCAATAAGTATTGGTACAGTGTTGGTAGGCAGAAACTACAGAACGCCACTTTCGCCACTTTCTACGATCCTTACATACTCCTTTTGCTTCGTTTAAACATCACTGGCGCTAAAATGTGCAGATGATTATTTAGCAAGAAAACAGAATTAAGTATTAAAAAAATAAAGTCTTTATTAATAACTGACCTTATTTCGTTATCGTTTTATTTAACCCTAGAAAGATAACCTACGCCTTTGAGGCGCCCGTTACAAAAATATATCGCTTTATCTTCACCGGAAGTGCGTACAAACTTTTGGTTTTCAGTCAACTCTGTCGTCGGTTACCACTTTCGAAGGACTACTGTGTCGATGCAGCAAATAACACAGCTTTGCTATTATAAAAAGTCCGCGCTCATGAGGCGTATCTTTTGTGTAACTATAAGTGTTGTATTATAATATTGATTTTGTGATTATAGACGTAATTTTAATGAGTTTTTATTTGTTTTTTCAGACATATTAATCATAACATTGCTGGAAGACGTATATGGTCATTATTGGATCAGGAAGAGGTAAATGGCGGTAATGAACCGGTAGAAAGCGCCAGAGATAAAAGTTCTCCTGAGCGAAGAATCTGTGCCGAGTGATGTTGTCAGACTAGACTCAGAATTGATAGCCAAACTCTTCAAGACTTGACAAATGCACCTAAAAAGAAGATTTCACTCTTCAGTGCCTTCTGAAAATTCAGTTTCATTGCATAATAAATTTGTTTTTACCTTATGTTTCTAAATTATGTTTTTTTTAAGTATAACATTTCTTTTTAAACTATTATTGCTTTGTAAATAATTAAAATGCAAAAAAAAAATCGTAGCATTTCAAAGTGTTTCTTTGAAAAATTATTTGTGTTAGCGAGTTTTATGAGATTTATTATTGAGCCAATTTGTTTCCTAAAAATAAAGAAATTGATTACAAAACTGCCTTATTTTATTAAAGGAAAACTAAACTTTATATGTCCGTTGGACATACATAAAATTAACATAATTCATAAAATATTGGTATTTTAAAAAGCGTGCGCTCTGATGCGTGTGGTTATCTTTAACGTACCTCGCAAGATGGTTATTTAACTAGGGTTAAATCGATCGAGCTGTAAGTATACCATCTCCTTAAATAGATACAAAATCATAGAGAAATGTTCCCATAGATTTCATTTTGAGATAATTACGATACAATCTTTATGTGGGTAGATAGCATCCATCAAACCACGATCTTATTTATGTATTTTCAAAAGGCGCGGCGTTTTTGCGATAATGCGGGACGCAATATCGCAAAAACACCGCTGTGGGAGAGAGGCCTTACTGTACAGTAGGTACCTACCTAATCAATAAATAGTTATATGGGCATTTCCATTTAAAGAGTTTTAAAACGTCATCTTTGTAAGAATAAAACGTGATAGATAATTCTGGGAAAAACGTTATTTATGTTGGTAGGGGCCTACTTCTCATTTTCATCACTGTATCACATTCTTTTAGCAGGAATGATACCTACCCAAAATGTGCATTAACTTTAGAGCGGTACAAACAGATAAATCTGCAATGCACATTGTTTACAATATATAGGCACTATGGGGTTTTTTTTATAAACGTTGCTAACTGCCATTTAAACGTCAAAATGTATGGTCAAACTCGTCGCTAATCATTACTCAACTTTAAGCAACGTTTATAAATAAACCCCCACTTATAATAGTCTGTGAACTTAGCACTTTCGACTCCACCCACTTTTCATAGAACTTATACGCCTTGCCGCCATACATATTGGTATAAGTGAATCCTCCGGAAGGGTTACCGGCATTACGTCTGCGCTAAAGTTAACCATCGCGGAGGGTCAACGGCATTAGGTTTAAAACCGTGTTATAAAACACTGTAAAACGAAGTAAATTTGTGTTTTCAGGGGGTCTTGTCGCTATATGTAGTTTCCAACCTTTTACATACCAACGCATGTACTGATAAATCTTGTTAAAATAAACATCAGATTTTAGTTTCACGGTTTATAATGCTGTATTTGCTAAGAAAAACCTACATTTAAAATGGGCCCTTCGCGAGGGCTCCCAGCATCCCATATCCGACTAGGTGAACCCTCCAGGAGGGCTCCCGGCACTTAACGTGTTAAACAATGTATTAGCAGCACTGGACACATTTGATTTCCTGAGTTGGCATGCGTACAATGCTTGTTTCCATAGTTAATTGATGTTACTGTTCCAAACAGACCAGTCGTGCGACTAATGCTCAGTTCCTATAAACAAATACGAATTGTTTTACCTACCATGGTAGGTCTTTTATTGCGAAACTGGGCATATAAATAGATCCTTAAGCTATTGTTACCTGTGATAGCTATTTCCTTAGGGGAGAGTCTACTTAACAAAGCTATGAGGTATTTGCTTTATTATTGGTAGAGAAAGATAATAGAGTGTTAATTTTAACCAAAGATGGTCCGTAAATTATAGGAATCGGCCATGAGACAACTCAAAAAACTCACTTACACTTTAAGTACTCACTTAAACCATTTAACATGTAATTAAATGCTACTTGTATTCTTAACTTAACAAGATACGCTAGACAAATAAGATAACTGATATGATTAAAACTAGGTATGTGTGTAGGTAAATAAATACAATATTATGTGGTATTCTAAGAATCAAGGGAAAAACGCTCACTAGCATTTAAATACCTGTGCCGTCTAGCTTTGTGAGTGAAGTCTAAGATAAGTACGTTTATTTTTTTTAAGAATTATCAAAAGGGTCCCCGAAACGATAAATTGTTATTGTCAATGTTTACGTGATTCATACACATTGATGCGTAAAATGATCGTCTACAAAATGCAATTGAAGCGATTGCCAATATCACTACGAGATTGATAGCAAATGACAAAAATGTTGTTTGATGGCAACGCACTGTGTATTGATGTTTAATGAAAGCAAATGACAATCGTTATGTTAAAATCGACCGCGCCAGAATTCTTGACGTATGTAAAATTTTCTGCCTCAGTCAGTTTTATACCATTCTTCATACCAAACGTCCATCTTTTCTTTTTTTCTGAGATGAAATGCCTAAATCTTGGTTCCCTATCCATTTGCATAAAATTTTAAGACCTAATATAACTTAGCATAATGTTGTTTGGCATAATTATATTTTCGCATAATATAATTACGCATAACAGCTTACGCATAATTTTTTTAAGCATAATTTCTCTATCCATAATAATGATTAAGCATAATATTCTAAAGCATACATTTATTAAGCATAAAGTTAAAGCATAAATTTATTAAGCATAAAGTTAAAGCATGCAAGCAAGCATGCAACATGCAAGCAGGCATGCAGCATGCAGCATGCAGCATTCAAGCGAGCATGCAACATGCAGCAGGCAGGGTTTCTGTCACGGCTCCGGCGCTGCGGGCCTGCGGCGGCCCCACGCGTGCTAATCGTCGCAGACAGCTTTCACTCACCACCGCAGCTTCGGCTTGTTGGCCGGCTTCGCCGGCCAGCCTCAGCCGCGGTGGCTTGCTCGCAGCCGCCTGCTCCTCAGCCCGCGGGCCGCCTCGCCCCTACGCGCCTACGCGATTTTAAATTACACTCTAGGGGTAGGACAAACAAGACTACGTGGAGTCGGTTTTGCAGCAATTCGGTTCTTAGGCCTACTAACGTTATGCCAATCAAATTTATGCCAAAACAAATTAGTCTTTAAGATGATTATGCCAACATAAAATGTATGCCTAAAAAAATTATGCCGAAGTATTATTATGCCAAAACAAATTGTGCCAAAATCGTTATGCCGAAGTATATTAGGACAAAGAACATTATGCGAAAAGAAGGTATCCCGCCTAAATCTTACTTACTTTTGAAATCATTTTATTTATGAGTGACGCGACTTTTCTCAGCGCACTTCAGAAATCGAATGGCGACTGGACTGGGCGTGCGCAAATGGTACACCTTTAATTGGAGCTTCATTCGTCTATCATTTGAAATGTTCATTCACGTAAACATTCACAATTTCAATTGATCGTTTCGGGGACCCTAAAGACTCGAATTTTTGAAATAATACGCTTTTTAAGATCACGTATCAACGTTGAAAATCTTGAAGGGTGTAAAGTAAGCTAAAATGTTAATTTTCAAACTCAATATTGTAATATTATGCCTCGCTCAAGAAGGTCGTCGCGGGAATTGGGACTGTATACGGAAAATTGTGTGGTTATTTAAGAAAATATTTCCATTTGCAAGAAAAATGTCGTGTAGAAATGCCTTCTTGAACAACTAGATATACACAACAAATAACAGCTAAATTGAAGCTTAAACATTTTTTTTAATGTTATGCATTGTAGTAAAAATATATTTGTAGTAAAAATAAAAGCACAAAAAAAAAAAATTTGCTTGAGTAATTTGTAGCCTAAAAGTAACAGCTTTTTTGGGAGCATTTTCTAATTGTGTTTTGTAATATTGACTTTTATTGACTTATATTGACTTTAATTGTGTTTTATTTACTTTTATGTATTTTTTTATGTTGAGCTTCAAAATAATTATAATCTAAGGCCTTTTGTTCACGGCACGGTTTCTTTACGGTACGACGCATAAACCGCGTCGTAGGAAAAACTTGTCCGTCAACAAGCTATAGTCATACAACACTGGCGACCGTGCCTACACATGGCGAATAAACCGTAGTTTTTCACGGCAAGAAAAATGTGTGTGAATAGTCGGGGCTAGCAGTAGAAACAAATACACATTTCTCTCGTTTTCAGAACCCCAGGAGTATTACTGGGAAAATTATGGTAGTTTAGCACCTCGGCCCTGTTCTCCCACGTTTATGGTTATTAATCGCTTGGAAACAATATCGATGGTTATAAATACACAAGTTCCTTGCAGATCTTGAGATATAAAATAATACCTACTTGTATCAAAATAGCAGATAGTTTTCAGATAGGCAACCATTAGGTAGACTTTATACGTTCAATAGGTTAAACAAATTATGGTGTTTTATGATTCGATTCAATCACTTAACAATATTCATTGAAAATTACCAGTCTGCTTTAAGGACACGCATTCTTGTCCTTTAAGCAGACTGGTTTAGCTGCTGTCACCATATTAGTTCATAGAGTACAGGAACACGATTGCAGTCGTCACTGAGATACGTTATAATTGACAAGGTGCCAGTTTTCAGGTATGATTTAAGTACATACCTACCGAGGTATGAAATATTAAATACTGACTTTATTCTGTACCTATGTGTGAGCACTTGAATCTTAGATTACTGTGATTTCAAACAAGGAATCGAAACAGAATATTTATCTAGGGCCTACTTGTCGAGTCTGGTTTCCAAAGTAGCCACTAGATAGTGTTGCTCAATATTTCCTTGTCTTAACCGACGCGCTGGGATGCAGCAAATATTCTAACATATTGTTAATTCAAACGAAATCGTGAGGGACACCATCATAATTGATTTATCTGGTAACAAACATTGAAAATCCAATTCAATTAAGATGAAATGGTTACCTGCAATCACATTAGTCCCACTAAGCTCTCACAGTTAGAGTCACCGCATCGTGTGATTACGAGTGTCACATGATGATAATTGGATTTGAGGATTTGTGAATATATTCGCGTTTGCATGCAAACGTGTCACTGTGTGGGTTTGTCTGGACTAGAAACAATGCTAAGTAAGAATTTTACCATCATAGTTACCAGTCATAAAGCTTCAATGTTCGCTTCTGCAATAATTTCCATTCAATGGTCTTTATTCTAACTAGAATCGTTCATGATAGCAATAATTTTTTTAGTAGTTCCGACCTCCCTGTTGCACAAATACAGTAACGCTGTTCTATTCAGCTTTGAGTCGGTCGCAAGATTTAGTAATACATAAATATTAGATAGCACAGCTATTTTTGTTGGGGTTGGCTTTAAATAAGATTTGTTAAAAATATTCATTAACCTCAAAATTACCCAAAAATTCAACTAACCAGCTAGGTTACTAACCTAGTTGTTCTCTACTAGTTCTACTATATAATATATTAATTAGGCATTGAACCTACTCGCCATACTATTAACAATGGCATTTTATTTCTATCGCCAATTTATTTTGCAAAAAGACGCGGCAGCCACAGCTTTACAGACATTAACTTTCTCTTCCATATAGGTATGGAAGAAAAACGTAATGTCGAAAATTATTTGTACCTATCAGTTGTTTTTTTTTCACAAAAAATTGAACTAAGTACCTGTCAACGCAGATCAATCAAGCTGCAATCATTTTACTCGGCGCCTTTTAGGTCGTTTGGCGCAGACTCAGATAGAGTTACATTAATTTAGAAGCTCATTTAAATAAGGGCTACATTACATATTTCACTTTTAGTTTTTTTGGTTTATTTCATTTTTGTTAAAAAGTTTAATTTTTCACTCTTCTGATACATTTTCTTATAAATACTTCCCTCAACAGTCTTTCGTCTCCATCATCAGGTCAACTTCAAGTCTCTATCAGGTTGTAGTGTCATCGTAAGTACAATACCTGGTCGACCGAGCTCTGCTGGGGTGAAAATAAAGAATGCTCATTTAATAGTATAGAATAGTTCATACTAATTCCATGTATATTACTTATTAATTCCTTGCTGCCATGTCATTATTCTAAGGTAGTCATCATGTTTTATACTTTGGGTGACCGAGCTCTGCTCGGGTGAATATACGGAGAGAACGAATGTTCCCAGATATGAGTTCTAGCTAGATCGATTTTTCGCCTTTTTTTTAAGTTGCAAAATAGGGATTTTGTAACTTTCATTGAAATCGTTAGAACCGTTTTCTAGAACGTGATTACAAATATACATAATTATATTGCTCGTTTAATACTATAGGATATAAGTGCTAAGTTTCAACAAAATCGGTAATCTATACATAGATATATCCAATACAAGAATCGTTAAACTCGGTTTGCTCTGTAAAAAGTTATGCGTGGTTATACGTTTTAACGTAGTGTACTGTCAATTTGGTAAACAATTAATTTCTCTAAACTTATCTACTCGGAAATGAACTAGTGAACCTTAGTAAACTAATCATACCACAGAGGCTGCTTGATTCAAACAGCTGACTCGCTCTGAGCTGAGCTAAGCTGTCGTGTAAACACGGTGTAGTTGGAAAACGTTGGTAGTTTGAGGAAGCCCTTGGGAGAAGCTTATCTATTTACATAAAATATGTTTAGACACGTAATGCCTAACTGCTTACTAAGACGTACATTTCTCAAACATGACCATTCATATGTTGCAAGTAGCTATAAAAGGAAATAAAAAAATTACACTCTCCTTGTTTTATAATCTACGTTTTCACCTGAAGCCATTTGACCTCGGTCATAAAAGATGTTAGGAGGCTTATACACTAATAACTAATTTTCTTGACATTTGCTCACGACAACACAAAGGTTAACTGCGGTCTAGACAGACTCGCGTGGGATGACAATAATCGTTAAGGTCAGACTTCACTAATCTGATTGTGGATAATGAATGGTTGTGGTCCTATTAGCGACTTTCTTAGGGAAGATATTTAGTCTATTTTGTTCAACTTTGTTGATATTAACACAAAAATATAAACGAACTAACACCATAAAGTTAACATTTCAGAAAACTTACTTTTAGCAACATAATCCAAACTCAAATAAAGGGTATTCGCTCTTATCTTTAATGTTAGAGTACCGGGAACGATTTTCAGCTCTGCAACGTCTATTCTGTTCAAATATGCAATATAAAGTTAATTTGGCCACTGAAGCTGCAAGTGTAACGTTAAAGGATATTGCTTTAATTAGCTCTGAACAATTCGAGGTTGTTGCTATAGCAGGTTAAACACAAAAAGACAAAGTTAAAAAGTCGGGATTATCGTTACTCCCTACAACACAGACACTGCGGCGCTCGTGTCTCAAAGAAGTTGCGGCGCCGCGGCGCGGCGAGGTGGCTGACCTCTAAATTTACCATTTCGTTGTAGGTGCGAACTTACGGTAGGTGCTATTAGACATGGTTTTAACTATTTCCTGTAGGTACTAAAAACGGGTATCTAACGTGAGATTATTAGGTAATATTTATTTATTGGGATATTACAGAAACAAGACAAAAACAAAACTTATACCACAAAAATGGGTTAGCTCCGTGTGCACCAAGACAACATTGACTCCAATTTTCCACATTCGAATGTTAGAACTAATAATTAGAGTTCTTCAACGGTTTGCAGCAGATACATCATGTTTGGGCTTATTTCATTCATCTTGATGTACTGACTGTAATCGAATGTTAGAACTAATAGTTGGAACTCATTTTCACAAAAAACACGCGTTGCGTGCCTGTGACGTAAGTAGGTACATCGGATGCATATGCGTCGCCCGCTCGAGAGTTTTCGGTAGACTGGCTACCGCCCGGGCGACGCGGGCGGCCCGCGGCAGTCAACAAAAGAAATGGGCGGAACGATACTTCACGCGTTTGCATGTTGTAATCATTGGCTTATGATTTATTTGCATTTCGGCCCGCATTGGGCATCCTTGTATTCTCCCAACTCTTTTCAATGCCTTATTGCTACCGCAATGAGTACTTTGATGTTACGATTAATGTTTGAACACGTTTGAGCAACATAAGACTTATTTGAGAACGCCTAGCTTAGTTTGTTAAACATACATCAGAACGTAACATATTGGATGCTATAGAATGGTAGTAGACCATGATCTGAACAACGTTTGTTCTAGCAAAACTGTCATTCAAATGTCACCGTGTATATAGTAACTACGTGTCATTAGTCATCAAGTTTATTTTACGAGTTGTTTAAAAAATACAAGGTTCTTCAGAATATAACGGGTTGGGTCAGTAATCTGAGTTTAATCGAGTGTCCGGTAAAGAATAGATAACCTTGAAATAGCATATAATAGACCTTATGGTCGCATCGTGCTGTCTGCTCATTACGCTGTTTCGTGGTCGTACGTAAAGTTTGGTGCCTATGAGCTACGTCAGCGCTTCCTCTCAGACTATAACCGACAAGGGTAACATTCCGGACTTTTCACTGAATGCAATTTGTGCTGTTTGAGAAACAGTTTAACGCTCACTTTTTACCACCACATACCCTATTAAACTTTCAAGTGTTTTCTTTATAATGTCTCACCTGATATATTCGCTTCTCGCATAATGATGTTGTTGGTGAAATATCGTCCATTAATGTCTACAAACCCTTTGCTTAAATAGATCCTCTGTAGTTAAGTGTTCAACTCGATATTCGATATTCGAATAAGCGATCCCGATTGTATTTCGATACCTAACTACTATCTAGAGTCAATTGGCTTTCAGATGTAACGTAGGTAGGACTCTGTTGCTGGAGATTATGAAACATCAATTACGGATCGAGACTTCTGTGGACTATAATTTTGATGACTACTCGGAATAGCGACGAGCCGGGTATATCTTATAAGTTCGTGATCCTGTGAATACATGCTGCACCGACCGTTGTAACAGAAGGATTTTCTGTTAAGGGTGCGTATTAACCCAATCGTAAATCAAATTCACGAAAGCCAATTTTGCTTTCGGCCCGCTCTTAAACTTAATTAACTAAAATGTTTATATGAGAACTTTGTTTCTTAAGGTAATATTCAAGTTCGTAAGTAAGTTTCGCATATTTGTTTAGGCTGTTAATCAAGCCTGAAAATTATGTATTTCATACACATCATGCGGTAATTATGTGTTCAGTGTGAAGCGAAAATGTATATTTCCAATAATCAACGAGATATTATTATAATGAGACAAGTTCACAGACACATGATGACCGTTATAACAAAGTTTTGTGTTCATGAAGGCAGGTGGTGATGACAATTAGAGCAGAATAAGCTCTAATTGTCATCACCACCTGCCAGACTGCAGGTCATTGCTAGGCTCTTTTTTTACAAAAATTTGATTCCTGTAGTCAATTATTTTAGCTATTGAAGTTGCTCAAGAACGAAGCACATGGATGAAGGAATCAGTCATGCACGTCGTTTAACTGTCGATGACCACTAAATAAAAGATTTCCTCATATCTAGATGGTAACCGTAAGAAACTCTGTTGGTACTCGATATTTCATTATGGAATATGACTTCTATCAAATATATACATGAATTTATTACTTATTTTAAGAATGTTACAAGAAATAAGATTTGTGAAAAAGTCTATAAAATCGGTGGAAAAATGGAGAAGTTACACGCTTTTGAAATTATTCTTCTCTCATCCCTGTCACGTAAAGCGATCATTGTACAGAATGGCGCGAAGTTACTATGGCGTTTCTGTGTTGCGACGACAGATGCTAGCAGGCTGTCTCTGTCTAGCCGATCCGAACTTCGTCATTTTTCGAGAGTTTTTTTTACTATGGTTTTACTTCTGTTAAAGTTTCTAAAAGTCCAGTCAAATACCATATTACAGTAACAAAATGCAGTCAAAATTATCATTATATTGTTCATTGATCCAACCAAGCAATTAAATACTTATAAACAGGGTGATCCAGTAAGCAGCTATAAATTCAACGTAATTTCATAAAATGTGCCTCGAACCGCACATGGCCCACGCTATACATAGTTATGCATTATCTTGATTTTGGTACGTAAAAAAGAAAATTTCTTTAAATATATGTATTCATTCATTCGCAAGCAAAACTTCAACACTCGTAGCAGTAGTTAATTTCAGTAAACAACACATTGTAGGAATGAATACAACCCCTACTGGATGGTAGTGTTCAGAATTTCTTGTACTTTGTATTGTCTCGTACATTTGAGCACCGGAGTCAGTATTAATCACGACTTAGCTCAAACGCAACAGAACCGCCTGTTTCATACAGTATTCACATCTGAAATCTGTTATTACTAGTTGAGATAAATGTTAACCATCGTTAGCTGGTTATTGTGATAAGTTGTGTCGTTAATTTCACGCATTACGGAATGTTTAGGTGATTAACATATGTTACGCAGATTATTACAATCACGAATTGGCGTGACGTTCTGATTTTACCGTAACGCAAAGTCATCTATCATGACATTTTAAATTAGTATTTTGTAAAACAAGTTATTTCCATTATTTAAGTCTATATTTCACGATTGCGAAGCGATGCATCTAATCGGTCACAAAAAGTTATGTTATGTAAATACATCGTACAAGCCGAGATGGGTGCGGAACAGCTCGAACCGGAAAGCTTCGATCCGGGCTACGGAATAAATTATGCATTGAGTATTAAGCGCTGTTCCTCATGAAGAGCTTGTAAACGCTATTTAGGTCACCGCCGTCCACTTAGTATAAGGATAAGTGCTAATTTTCGTGTAGTACCAGGCTACTGAAAATAAATACATACAAACGAGAGTATGAAATATATGCAGGGATGTAATAAAATAAAAAATACTTGAGATTGCTTTACATATCTTCGCGTAATGATTAAAATATTTTTCATAAATTTTTATTTGTTTTTATGAAAATTAGAATCTATCTGTTTGTTTTCTTCAACGTTGTTTACCCAACGCTTCAGTCGCTCAGCTTAAAATAGATCCACAAAAAAAATCTCGTTTAAAACAATATTTGTTTGTTTTCTTTCAAGTTGAAATAAACAACTTGATATTAATTGGAATTTTATTAAAAGCAGAAACAAGATATTTTAAATTCTGAAGTGTAGGTATTTAGAAGGATAATGTTTCAAGTATTTTTTATTAGTTTGTAACAACGAGCTAGTTTATTTGATACTGTTTATGTGTTTCTAGTTAAAATCTTTACAAATTATAAATTAAAGTCGCTTTCGTGTGTCTGTGTGACCGTGTTGTTCTTCAAAACTACAAACTACGCAACGAATGTCGATGTGGTTTTCACCATCAACTTGAGAATTTATTCCTAAAGGTATATTTGTGTAATACATTAATATTCAACTTACCTATAAGAAATCTTGATGTAAGTCGTAAAACTGTGTGAAGCAGAAGTGGGTCGCTAGGATCAATAAATTATTAACATAATATGTAAAATATGCATAGGTATGTTATGTTATATAAATAAGGTCGCTTATAAATATTTTATCATTTTTTAAATTAATTTCCAAAACGTTCTTGTTTAATTAGGGCAAGTCCATTACAGCTCACCTCTTAGCACATTCATGACGTTTACACAGATCCTCATACTTCACGTTGACCGTATGGTTTATGACGACGGTTGACGGCTGAAGCACCCTACTGCCCTCGCACCGGATAATTCTTTATGTATTTGCGTTAACCTGAAAAGATTAACCGGTTTTCCTTCCTAATCCGAATTAAGAAGGCTTCAACTGGCACCGTACCTATGCAACGTTTGTGGAGATTGCTTGTACAAGTAAAAAGTACACAATAGTCGTGTACTTTCAACCAAAGATAAGTAACTCGTTCTTACAAAATTGTGTTGGTAGGTAAATAAAGTCTGTTTCAGAAAGCCAACTGGCGTGTAGGTATTCTTGATACCTATGTTGTTACAACGCATTTTCCATTTTCCGCTACATATTAATAAATAGGAAAACGCATTCTATTTCAGTTACGTTACGTCCCCACATTATTCTGCAATTTATTTCTAAAAACTAGCATAGAATGTAGCGTTGACAATACCTTCACTTTTATTTCGTGAGAAAATTGTTGTAACTATTAAACACTTTTGCTTAGCGCTACGCCTTATTGTTTCCGCAGCGTTTTCTTAATGAACTACAAACTTCAACTATGGCTGCATTGTGCTCGTTAACTTCAACTCTTACAAAGGACTGCTAAACGTTGTAACTGGAGCCTGTTTGTACACTCACTCTATTAGGCAGAGCAGCATTACTGCAGGAGATAATTACTGTTTTTACACCTGTCTTTAATTTCTTCCCTTCTACAACTTTATGCAAATCGACGACGAGGTGGCGGCCATTACAAAATGCACTACAAAGTTAGCTCACCGAAGTTTTTCTATAGCAAAACTTTTAATTATTGATTTTCGAAAATGTTTTCTGCAGAACACGTAAAATAGTGGAATTGTTTGTCGTTTTACGTTTTTTGTGATTCTTTTTAATGATTATGTACTGAGTGGCAGTAACAAAATAATATCGGTTTATGAATAGCCAGAGTCGCTTATTATTATTAAATATGTCATATTGTATTTTTAAATTTATCTAAAATTAAATTCATATTGAAAATAAATAAACTTATTATTATATTATTATTATTAAAGGCACAAGTAAATCGTACAGTTAACGTGTGACTCCAGCTATACGAAAACAGATGTAATTTTGTTACGATGTCTTGTTTATGCATTAGTTGGTGTTTTTGTCGTACTTGAGCATTAGTTATTAACTTTATTTTTTTACATTAAAGTGTTCATCGCACCCATGTTCCAGTGAACAGCTCCCGTGTTACGACCCTTCGTTACAAATTTGTATCACCACAGGCGACATAGAAAAAAATTACAGAGTCATATTAGTAACACCTTCACAACGATCACTACAACATATTTTGTTTAGATTTAGTCGTTCAGAACAAACACACTTAATACAGGCTGCTGGTCATCATAGCCGTAACGTCACATTGCAGATTCGAAGGACGCCAAGCGCGTATTATTTATAGGGATACTACAAAAGCACGTGGTTTTATTCGCGTTTAATTTACTGTTGCAAACAAAGAATGAATGATGTACCTACCTAATGCAAATTAGATCACGCTTGTTAAATTATTTATCTTATAGAACTTACAAAATAGGTCAATTTCCATACTTTGTTTGAATGATTTCATCCAAACAAAGTACAGAGGAGAATAGGTAGGTATCGAAAGTCTGTATTTCTCCGTCACGTGCAAAGCTTTACAACATGTCAAAAGAACAACTGACAGCTATCTACTTTGACAGATGACACACGACCGCCTCACACGGTATCAATAAAACACAAATGTGCGGGTTTTCTAACGGTATGCAAATTGTTGCTCGTTCACGTGAACATTACAGCGCACATTCTGCTTACCCGGCACTGAATGCTGGGTAAGCAGAATGTGCGCTGTTTATAAAATGTAACTCGCGCACGATGACAATAAATGAGACGAATCCAACGTCAGCTTCGTTTAGATTTTCATCCACGTCCAGTTTTATTAGTTATTCTGTGCTGAAATATGAGCTAAAATTTAAGATGTTTATATAGTAAATAATACATGGGACTGTACACTATCTGTTTGTTACCCAGTCACATTATATTAACGAAAACCGGGGTGGAGGCTTTCTTTACCAAGTTATAATATATTATGGCAAAAAATATTGTACTAGCTTAGCCTTATTGCATGAAACAAAACTTTTGAATTGGAAATACTATAAGTAGGAGAGTTAGAAAAAAAATCCATTAATGACTATATTTGATCGAGAATTCTAAAATGAAAGCCTGCCCCTAAACAGTAGTAGAGTATCAAGAGCAGTGTTTGCGATAGAGAATTTAAACAAACCGGAGTTCAGTCATGTAGTCATATCGCATATAACGGTCATGCTTTGAGAATATTATTATGATTTTCTTTTGTTTTTGTTGTAGGTAAAGAAACGCAGTTTCTACCGTTTGTTATTTTGCATTATCTTAGTCGTTGTGTAGTCAGTTCAATAACTTTGAAAAACAATCCATATAAATGAATAAAACTGTAGTACTTTATATATTAAATGAGCGGCGCTGGGGGCGGTGCAATGCCGCGTGGTTTTTAACACCAATAATTATTAAGTTTTTTTTTATATCTGTTTATAATTTAATGAAAGCTCGTATAAAAATATGACATTAGACAGATTCGAAAATACATCCCCATTTCTAGTAGGAATATCTAATGACATACATTTGACGTCGCAGCAAGTGCGCCTTCTAGTACCTACGAGTATTGATAAGTACGAAGTTACTGGAATCGCCGAAAAGGTCGGATAAGAGTGACATTGGCTGATTACTTTCGCTTTAGCTGAGCGTCTCATCGATGTTTGCGTGGCGGTTGTCTTCTGATACGAGATTATGCCTGACATAATCTCGGAGGCGTTGTCCTACCATGTCCACAACGAACTGCCATATTCCGGCACAATTCTGATGATATTGAAGCTGCTGAACCACTAAAACGATGATCACTTCTGGTAAAGGCTATCCTACGCCGTTATAATCATAAAACCAAATTATGTATTTTAGACGGCAAAAATATTCAAAAAAGTCATCAAATGAAAAAATAAAGACATTTCTGTTATCCAAAGTGCTTTTTTTGCAAAGGAAAACACCAAAGAAAAATACGTAACCCGTAATTTAATAAGATTGTGTCAACACGAGTGTCAATCACTTTGAGCACATACGTTTGATTTATCAACCTGAATCCACAATAAAGTGTCATGAAAAATGAAAGACATTATTGGTAAAATATATTTAAGTGACATAAGAAGCTCAGTCGACTTCCATAACACTTTGGGGATATCTGTCGAAAAGTCCATGTTTGGTGATATAATTCTTAACAATTATTTCTCAATTCTAGTTCTTAAAACTTTTAATTGTAGACATAATTATAATACTTATCACAACCACCTTACTAAACTTTTACCTCTTCGATATATGTTTAGAGGACGTTGAATCATCGAAATATATATAATAGGAAAATTTGTCTATTAATTGACATAATTATGCTTAATAAAAACAATTCTTTGTGGTTTTTTCTATGGTTAGAGCAGTCCAAAGATTTCTAACTGCTTGAGTAGGCAGAAGAGTATTCACAAACTGTCACGTAGATAGAAGAACTTTACCTAATAGACGTTTTAGAACATTATTGCTGAACACATTCGTTAACTGTGAACTATCTACAAGCTTGCAAGCAAGAATCTAAGCTGTTATCGGGAACGATTTAGTGATGGTAATAACAGCTGCTGGGTTACAAATTTCAGCTGAGAATTTGCACAAGGATCTAAAGTAGTAAGAAAGTAGTAGTTTTTTTTTGTATATACCTAAATTTAAGTATTTTTTTATTTTGCTTACTAATACACAAAAGCACTTGAAGTAATTTGATTAGAGTAAATTATTTCCAGTTATTTTACAAAGTACGCCCCTTAATGCATTACAATACAATAATACAGCCTCTAATTACATTCAAGAGCTCGATTTTTGATAACAGTTTTAACACTATATGCTCAATTTCAATGTAGCTGTATTTACATATTATATATTCGATCAATACATTCTATCATTTAATAAAATAGTAACGAAGAATTTTTAATATAATCGAAGAGGTAAAAGTTTGCAATTAAAAGTTTTAAAAGTCAAAGTCAAAAGTTAAATCATTTATTTCAAATAGGCAGTTATAAGACACTTTTGAACTTCAAAAATTTACAAAAAAATTGAAATGATTCTAGTCGCCCCTTCCAAAAGGTAGTTTTTGCATGGAGAAGAATGGGCAAGAAACTCCACCGTTACTCTTTCAAAATGTTTTACAATATTTTGTATAAGTACATTAATTATATCATTATATGTGAGGACAATGCACCTAGAATAAAATTATTATACCACAATAGGTAAAAAGAATTAAGAATTAAAAATGAAGCAACAACAGATAAACTAATTATGTGATAGATACATGGTGCTCACATATTTACAAACATTGTAAAAGTAGACGATTTTCCTAAAATTTTACAATTATTAATTGTAAAATTTTTGGAAAATCGTCTACTTTCGTTAGTCAGTGTGCGAGGTCACAGAATGTAAAATCAGTGTCATATAATAAAAAATAATAATTAAATATACAATTAAATTTGCAACCTGTTTGATTTTGTCTTGATTCTAAATTATCCTATGGAGCAGGACCAGCATGTTTCCAAGCATTCTTATCTTGGATATAATCCTCTAATTTGTAATATGCTTGCAGCTGATTTTATTTTATTGCTAATATAAAAAGCTTTGGTTATTTTGCACACACTTTTAAAAATCTTTGAATATTTTGCAACATACTTATGAAAGCTTGTATTATTCATATGTTGCTTTAGGCCATAAAGTTCAAATAGTTTTTCCCTGCTTTTACGAATACCTGGAGTCGCCCAATCACTAAATAAGAACTTTGTGTAAATATTTTTTGTCTTTAGTGGAAAAGTGTCATTAAATTGCGTGTTTAATAGTGAAAAGAACTCGGCGTAGAACTCATTTGGGTCACCTATATTATTAAAACTCTGAACACATAATCTACTGGCCAAAGAATTATTTAATTTCTCTAAACTTTTACATGTAATTGCCCTAAACCTTATTTGAATTTTTTGTAAAGGTATGTAGGAGCAAAATGTTATTGTTTGTCCACTGTGATCTGATGGCAACTTGTTTACAATTTGTTTGTGTAAGTAATCACAATTACAAAAAATATTATCTATACAGGTGGCAGAAGAAGCTGTCACTCGGGTTGGTTCAATAAAACATTTGACAAATCAAATGACCTAAAAAGACTTAATAATCTGACAGTATTCGAGTTATTTTCTAACAAGTTAATATTAAAGTCACCACATTATGATTAATGACTTACTACTAGTACTAAGTTTCTTTAATACATCTTCTATTACAGAATCAAACATAGATAGATTCTGGTAACTTGGAGGTCTATATACGCATACTACAACATGCTTATCAAGCTCAACACAGGACAATTCAATGTTGTGTTCAACAGACAGTTCAATGATGTCTATTCTTTCTTTTGATTTAATAATTTTTTTAATTAATATTAATGACCCGCCATGTATCATACGTTTTCGGCTGAAATGGCTAACTACACAATAATTTTCATAATTAATTGACTACACTTGATGATCTTTTAATCAATGTTCTGTTAAACAAAAATGATATCAAACTTGGTATTTTCCAAAAACAATTATATTTCGAGTAATTTGGAAGAGCAACCTTGGATGTTTTGATTAAATAATTTTAAAGTATGTTGCACTCCCTTTGATTTAATATTATGAGTTATATTGCCAGAAGATACGGATATATATTTTAGGTAACACTGAGCGAGAACTTCAATCAATTCTAACAAATTCATTGAATTCTCTTCGCTTCACTATATAAGTTAACCCCAATTCGAAAGCGTGAACACTTCCCGCTAGATTACTCAAGATGTTCAGGGTTTATTTGTTCCGTTCAACTCGACTACAGCAATCAGGTTGGTGCATCTCTAGACAAGTTAAGCTCGCTCGCTTTGCACAGTTTGTTAAGAGTTGGTTGCAGTTTATTGTTTTATTTACCTACTTGTTTACATTGAAAGTTGGAAGTTTATGTACAGCAAATGCCTTGAATACTTCGGAAACGTGACAATTTTAAGAGTTCAGTTATTAATTCTCTTTATGACGATTACTTTTGAATACGCTGAAAACGAGGAAAACTAAACTGGAGCAGGTACCGAGCAAAGTAGATCATGAATCAAGAAGATTAGGACCTAACTTCTTAGATGTAACTGAATTTGTGCAGGAATGTCCTATCACTTTTTAATAAGTCCGCCAAGCTATCATCTACTTTTGCACAGGATTAAATAGTTTTTTAAGTAGAGTTGTAATTATTTTTAGAAGCGAAAATCTTTAATAATCACATGAAAAATAAAGAATGTTAAATCAACAAATTAGATCTTATAATAAAAAGCGTGTCGGAGCACGCACAATGAAGGGTTCCGTAGCTGGGTTGAATTTATCCCAAGTACAAAATTAACATTATACGAGTAGTTCAAAAACATGTTCTCCTATACAACTGCAATTGCAAGTATATACGCACAATATTGGAAGATTTACCATGTTATTTTAAGACCATAGACATCTTATAGGTTTTCCTGTAATCTAAAAAAAATTGCCTCAGTAGTTTTAGAGATAAGGGCGGGGGGGATGGTCGTTTTTCATAGATTTTCTTAAATGTCTAAAGATGTTAAAGTATTTAAATTATTTAAAAAAAAAAATATCCTCACAACAAGCCTTTGATATGCCATGCCACACAGTACAGTTTGCAAAACTTATTTTAAATTTTTCAATTTGCCCCTGAAACATGACCCCATATTCAAAATGCATTTATTTTCATTACACATCCCTGTTTGGGTCCGAGAAATTGTTATATGTACCAAAATTTCAACTTAATCGGTCCATTAGACTCGGAGAAAATGGGCTGGGACAGACGGACAGACAGACAGGCACACACGAGAGATCCTATAAGCGTTCCGTTTTTATCTTTTGCGGTACGGAACCCTAAAAATATGAAATAACTAACCAAAAATTAAAACATAAAAAGATTACAATTATGGACCAACACGTCCATCACCAAAATGGTGCGCGGCGTGGTATTTTCTCCGAGGTATTTAATTTTCTCAAACCAAAATTAAACCTGTAATACACGCGCCTCGCCGCGCCGCGCGCCGTCGTCAAGAATGTATGAAATGAACCTTGTCGTGCTCATGTCGTCCTATTTAACGTGGATTTACTTATTAATGGATCTTCGTGACAAATTGTTTTAGTAAAGTAAGTAAAGTAAACATTTATTTGCTTAGATTGCAGGTACAGTAAATAAGATGTGACAATTAATATGGGTGATCCTTGTACAATCTACCTTATAATAGGCATGCAACATTATTATAACATTATTGAATTACTTATACATAAAATGAGATGCAATGATGAGATAACATTATTTTCGAGGTATTATAAATAGTTCAACAATAGTCGGCATGGGACACTCATATAAATAAAAATAGAAAAAAATACATTATCTACAATAGGTACAATAGGAATAAAAATTAAATTAATCGAAACAATGTCTTAATGAGGTAGGTATGTCAAATTACATTACATTCAATTATTCAGTACTATAAGTTAGTGTCATTTAGAAAGTCATTCACAGAATAATAGCATTTTACAATTAATAACGCCGTCAGTTTCTTTTTAAAGTTTTGCATTGTGTCATTTTTAATTATGTTAGGTATTTTGTTATATATTATTGGGCCCATACTAATAATACTTTTTTTTTGTAAAGCAGTATTACCACTCTCGATATGTAGTAGATATTTATACTGACTTCTTATAGGTCTTTATTAAACAATTTGTCACGAAGACGGAATTTTAGAGGTGAAACTGAATGAAAATGGGAGAAATTCTGTTCTACCTCGCTGCTTTTATGATTCGTTAAACGTAATACTTGGGATACCGTATTATTTATGTATTTTATTATTTATGTACACAAAGTAAATAGTATTAGTGTGGCAAGTAATTTCCTTTCAAACCAATTAAAACATAATAGTGTTTATCGATTGTGAATAAATACCACTTAAACAAGTAGCGTAGAACAAATTATAAGTACAATTCTGTCTCTAACGAGACTATAATTATTGCACCCCAGATGCAGTGGAACGTTCAACAAAGTAGTAAAGTTTAATTCACTGTCCAATTGTTCATTAAAATTGCATACTATTTTACCGAAGTTTTACAGAAACCTACAACAGCCCGGCAGCAGCACTCGTATTACACAAAATGAATGATGTAAAAAAACAAAATGCACTATTAGATTTTCTTTTAATATTTTTACGAAAAATTAGGCACTTCCAAAAACCGAAAAAAATAATTTGCTATTATTTCCCCCTACTTAAAATTAAATGGAAGGATTAGGTATGCATTTCCCGAGCTAAGTTGTGGAGGTAGAAATGGATCGCGACGATTACGGATTAAATTGGTCCATGTTTAAAATTGAGTTAAACTTAAATTAATTTCAGATTAATTTTAAGTTAAATGACCCTCGGTTGTAAGTTCTTAATCAGTTGGTGGTTGTTAAGTGGTTTATGCTCTACTTTTCATTGTTTAAATAAATGGAAAAGCAATGAAATAACCAATATAATTATTGGTAATTTCATTGCTGTTAAAACATTGGAAAGCAATTGTTTGGTTGAATATTATTAATATTAAATCGGAGCATTCTCGATTTAATGGAAACAATGCAGTGGATTATCGAAACAAGAATTTACATTACTGGTCATTACGTTCACAAATGTATTTGCGGTTAACAACAACACTTTGAGTCCTTTAATCCATTGAAAGCAGAGAAGATCTACAATTTATACAATTTACTACTGTATTTGGTAGCGGATTATCTCTGTAATCATCAGGTGTAATACCACCGCAGAATGTTCGCATTAACGACATAAATATTTTGGTATTAAACTGAAACACTACGTGCGGTGTGTGAGGATTCAGGCGGGAGGAAACGCCCGGGTGTCATCACTGCGTGGATCGCCCGGAGGACACGGTGGAACATACGGTCAAACTCAAACTCAAAGCATTTATTTCAATTAAACCATTTACACTTGGCACTTTTGAATTGTCAAGAAGTCGGTCAGTCAGAAATATGAAGCTAGTTGCCCATTCCAAAGCCTAGTAGGTACCTATGGAGAAGAACGGGCAAGAAACTCCACGGACACTCTTTTAAATCAAAAAATTGTTACAAAATATTGGTTACATCATTAACGTTGAAATTATACATGTGAGAACAATGTAGAAAGACGTGCACGTTAAAAGCGTCCGTAATAAAAATTTAAAAAACAAAGAAAAAATCAAAAATTTAGATAAGTCATGGCAGCTAAGAGATGACCAGTCTCTACTGACGGCGCCCGTTCACGAACATGACGCATGGATTAGCACCATTCAGCTCAACCATTTTGAAGGGAGCTAAATGATCCAACACACGCGCCACCGCCAGCGAGACATTAGAGTGAGCATGACATAATCTCAGCCGCCACGGCACATTCAAGTCAATGAAAGACATACCCAGTACCTAAATGGTAACTTTATAGTCGGTACATAGTACTCACACATGTGCTATGCAATTATACAATGCTAAGACATTGAATTTATACAATGCAAAGATAGTTTTTAAAATCTTCAGCAGCTCCAACGGTATTTTCAAATGCTAATCAATTAGCTTATGCTTGTGGAGCAGGACCAGCAATGAGCCAAGCATTTTTATCAATTATGTAATCCCTCAACTTATAATATGCCTGCCTACATAGTGTGCGTTTTATACAAGATTTGAATTTCGTCTCATTCAGTTGAAGTATGTGGGGAGGAATTTTATTGTAACATTTTAAACAGTACCCCATGAAAGATGAGTCTACTTTAGCCAGTCTGAAACCTGGTTGAACTAATAGATCCCTATTTCTTGTACAATAATTATGTCTATCACCTCTTTTACTAAAAAGATGTAAATTTTTTCTTACGTACATGATGTTTTCATAGATATATTGACAAGGTACCGTCATGATGTTAATGTCCTTAAACAGTTCCCTTAGAGAATCGCTCCTACGGAGATAATATATGGCTCTGATAGCTCTTTTCTGCAGAATAAAAATAGACTCGATGTCTGCAGCCCGTCCCCACAGCAGAATACCATAAGACATGATACTATGAAAATAACTGAAATAGACTAGCCTCGCGGTATCTACATCAGTTAATTGACGGATTTTTCTGACAGCATATGCTGCTGAACTTAGCCGTCCTGCAAGAGATGTTAAATGAGGACCCCATTGTTGCCTTGAGTCGAGCGTGATCCCTAGGAAAACAGTTTTATCGACAAATACTAGTTTCTCTTGATTCAATACTATCTCACAATTACTACTTTTAACATTTGGTAAAGAAAATTTTATGCACTTAGTTCTTTTTCCATTTAATACTAAATTATTAGCAGTGAACCAATTTTGGACCTGCAGTAGGGCGTTATTTACGTCGTCAAAATTTGTAGCACGTCTATCTACCTTAAAAATTAAGGAAGTATCGTCAGCAAATAACACCATTTGTGGTTGATTTTTTAATAAATGGAGTAGATCGTTAATATACACTAAAAAGAGGAATGGACCCAAAATCGAGCCTTGTGGCACACCCATTTTTATTTTTAAACGTGGTGAATTGATACCGTTTATTTGAAGGTGGAGGGAAGGCGGTGGAGGTCTGCCCGGCTTGGGCAGAGCATCACCGTGTCCTCGTGGAGGCGATCGGTGGCGGGGATCTCTCACGTCCGGCCCTAGACCAGGCCGTGGTACGGAGCGAGAGGGCATGGGAGGCCGTCACCTCCTTCTGCAAGCAGTAATGCTCGCAAAGGAGGAGGCAGAACGCGTGAGGGAGAGGCAAATTTCGCGCCCACACGCCCCTAGCCGCCGCAGGAGACGCCCTGGGCGTCGGGAATCGCAGGCCGATTTCCGGCCACTATAGGCGCGGGCTTGCGGACGGTGAGCAATGGGTAGCTCACCGTCCGATAAGGACCAGGCCCGGATCGACGGCGCGTTGTGTTCCACGCGCGCCTCAAAGAGATGTCAGCAAGTGAAGGGGTCCGATAGGACCGATGCCTGCCGGGGTTGCGGGAAAGTCCGAAAGGGATACCGTGGCCCCTGGCAACGTACAGGCAACGGAAGGAACATGGGTGGGTTTTAGTCAGTAAGAGTCTGACACGCCCTCCCGCTCCACCCAGAGCGGGAGAAGTTATATGATAATTTCCCATACAAAAAAAAAAAAAAAAAGTTGTGTGTGGATGAACGAGGGTGTGACGTTGGACTACAATGTTATTTAGTGTCCGAATAATCCTACCACATTTGAAAAGTTTTGCGAGCATACTGCAAATACTCTTCTAGGTTTAAACATATTTCTGTTTACTTACGACACAAGTTTTACTATCCTTGCAGTCGTTTTACTTTCTTCTTTTTCATATGTCTATTTGTCTTAATGCAAATCCGAAAAAATGAGGTCTAACGATAAAATTACTGCTCTTCTAAGCTTGAGAATGATTTTCTTCATAATTCCCAATATAAAACAAAATATTTTGATGTGGTGCTTGAGGTACCCACGACCTACAACTCGTAAGTCGCGGCCGTTACCACTGGGCCTCCACTGCTTAACAACCAAAAAAGCAATATAATAATATGTTAATAGGATAACTTTCGGTTCGGCAATTTTGAATGTTTGTGGTTACTATAAACCTATAGCGAAATATGTGTAAAGCTCAGCGCCTGCCAACAGAAACGTGACCACTATCTAGCTGATGGTATAAGCTATAAATTCCTAAATACAAACATCGCTTGCAGCTTGAATTTCGGGAATGTTCCGTAAAACAGTGAGTGGTCGTCACACGGTACATTTCCTCTCAAGTGACACGAGGCTTGATAAACATTCCTTCACTTACTATTTAACTCCCAATCTCTCTGCCGTAAGGGCGCATTTTACAAAACACGTCCGTATTTTGTTCAAGCGAAGTAATTCTTGACTATTTCACGAGATTTCCTTGGTTTTGGAAAGTAAATAAAGATGTCCGGCACCAAAGGATGTTTTACGAATTTACAGTCACCGAAGGCATTTTCAATGTTCAGCCACGAGGGCTGAAATATTGTATGTAAATATAATTTTCTCTAGATCCATCCCGGAATTGTTTTCCTTATACCTACATGCTCGTACAATATGACCACATTTTGTACACGTTGCTCACAATCGTTCATAGATTTATTTACTTGCAATTTTATAGGTTTTGAAAATGCTGCCTCAACAACTCGGTGTTTATGGAGTTTGTCTTTTGTAACAGAGGTGCAATAATACTGATTTAAGTTTTGTAAAAGCTATTAGACTAGCAGTGACAACTAGCACCAAACGAACATACATACCTACCTAAAGTTTGGGAGAAGGCTACAATGGAAACTAAGTTTAATATTTATTATAAAATTAAAGAAAAAAACACTAGTAGTTACTTATTATTCACTTTATTTAATTTTTATTATTTGTTGTTTTAGCGGCAATAGATATACACAATCTGTGAAAATTTCAACTATCTACCTATTACGGTTCATGAGGTACAGCTGACAGACAGACACCTTCGGGTACGGAACCATAACTTCTTATGGTTCCGTACCCGAAGGTGTCTGTCTATTATATGTATCTCAATTAGATTTTTAGAAATGATAATTTATTTAGAACTAAACATTGCTTTAATTTATGGTATATATAATACCTGGAATAATAAACAGTTTTACGGCAAATACCTGATTATCTTTAAAAGTTTATCCAAACGCCAATTATTATGGTCACTTTTGTGTTACCCGCGAGTTAACGTTTATTCAATAAACAAGATTCAATAAAATGTTTGATCTGCATGATAAACTTTATATTTTCTTCTTTTTATTGGAGTTGGCTGTTTATCTACGGAGTTTTTGCCTTGAAATAACTTTTTTCCTCGTGATTTTGTTAATTCAGAGTAATAACTTTGACGTTCACGATGTTCTGTATACTACGGTTACCTATTAGATTCACTTATCGATGTGTTATTCCAAATCAATGATATTTTTTTTATCAAAACTGAATTATTTCATTATACCAAGCCGGACAGTTTTATTCTCAGTAAAAAGTGAGGCAAAAATCATCCAAAGAAATAGACGACGTTTATCGCCGCAAAATGTAGGTATATAACTTTGCATTAAATTTAAAAACAAGCACCATTCACGGAAAATAAGTATCATCAACTTTGTTATCGTATATTCATACAAAGGACGTACGTAGGTATATTCATATACTGTTCATAAATAAAGGTAGGGAGACAACTAAAACGTGACTAGAACTAACTCCGAAAGTTTTATAATAATTAAAATATTCAGTTTCTGTTAGTTTTACACGTTTCGCAACTTAATTTGGGCCAAATTATTCGCTCACAATAATTGAAACAAAACTAACTTCGCTGTTATTACAATCACGGTCCTGATATTGTTAAGCAAGCATGAATAATTTAAGCGTAGTTTGTGTTTCCTATTCAAAAGCAAAATAAGGAAAGTTTAGAACCTATAGTAAATTGTAGCGTCTCTGAAGTCTATTTGATGCTTCCACGCAGCTTCAATATCGATAGTAATCTAAGTTTGCTTGTATAACATTGAGAGTCGATTAGAAACTGTTACTGAGGAGCTCGTTAGACATTTAGATCAGAGCGCATCTCACCCCTTGCCGAGCTCGTTAAGTTAGTTGTTGATTTCAATTGATAATATTCTGCGTGTCTATAGATTCATCTATTGTTTGACTTTGTCATAATAATATGATAGTTAGTGATTTAGCTCTTGATTAATTGTAATAATTTCAAAAATGTACAACTGGTTTTCTGTAAATATGTAAATTGGGTTACAACACAGCATCTACTTAATAGTTAGGTATCGAAACAATAGCTTTGAGGTCTGCGTGAAACTCGGTAGCAGACAAAGTTCGTGTAGCTTAAAACTCCCAACTTTTATTACTAAAACTTTCTAATTAAAAAAAAAAACATCGCACATTTAAACGAGCTTTCAATTAATTGAAGATCATTACAATCGATACAATGCATCGTAATTTAAATTGGTAAAAAGTAAAGAGTATTTTAGATAAAAAAATCACAGATCTTGTGCACTAACCTTCGACGTACATTGACAAGGAACTCAACAAAATAAAAAACGCATTACATTTATATATTATTTCTCAAAAACACAAACAGCTTAAAAACACTAAACAATTTAGACAGAAAAAGAGATAAGCTACATATGTATGTGTAAAATAACAAATACCATTTTCTCAAACATGCTTGGAAAATCGAACATTATTTTGACAACCTTCTTCGAGATAAATCGATATTGCTGTACTGGTAAAAAACAAGCTAGTGCCGGCCGGTAATGTTACTATGAAAATCCATATCCTGTCTTGTTTAGCGGCCAAATAAATTACTATGAAAACTCATATCAGTCGTGTTATTTAAAAATGGAACGAAATTTTTACTTCAACATAACATGGCAACAAAGGAGGCAAGTTATCAAAGATTTTATTAAAATTTCGATTTGTCTCAAACTCAAAGCATTTATTTCAATTAAACCATTTACAGGCACTTTTGAATTGTCAAGGGGTCAGTCAGTCAGAAATTAGATATATTTATATTTATATTTAGAAGATAAAAAAGCGTGGGATTGAGCTGCTCGCTCTGCTAAGATTTGTGATAAAACCATAAAATTTGACATTTTAATTATTATGTAAATCATTAAAAATACCAGTTTTTTATATACATATTGACATTGTTGAAAATTATATACAAAATAACATGAATACTTTGTAAAGTATTATATTGTTTTAATTATTGTGATTGTGAGGACTATGTGGATATTTTATTTTTATTGTTTTTCCTCTTTCTTTAATTTTTTCTTTCTCAGTTAGTTTAAATGATGGTCTGGCAGTTTGAGTACTGCGACCTACCCAAATGTCCTTTCTTTGGTATTGTTCGTCGAGTTGAGCTCCTTAAGTTTTGAGTTGAGCTCTACGATTACTGACAAATGCTTGCACTGACTGGACAGGTCCACTCAAATCTGTGCAGTTCTTTCCTCAAAAGACCATTTCAGACACTAATCTACATGGTCCTCATATGGCTTAACCAAGATTATGTCTGGACTTTAAAAGAGACTGTGATCTCTGAGTTTGTTTCGGTCTTTCTTCTCAGAGTAGTCAGATAGGAAACGCCGAACTCATCTAGCATTTTCTTCTTTTTTTAAAAAATATTTTTTTAATATGACGTGTAAAAGTGATTGCAGTATCCTATTTACAGAATAAACAATTTTATTTCATTTCATTTCATACTCTCAGCCGCCAGGGCACATTCAAGTCAATTAAAGATGTACCCAGTAAATGGTAGCTTTATAGAAGGTACATGGTCACAGTGCTCACACATGTGCTATGCAATCATACAACACTACGAGATTGAAGTTATACAATTCAAAGATAATTTATGCAATCTTCAGCAGCTCCAACAATATTTTTTAATGCTAAAATTAAATTAGTTTATGCGCCCTTGTGGAGCTGGACCAGCGTTGCTTGCAAATAGAGCTGTTTAAAGTAAAGAAGAAACAAATAAACATATTGGCGCGTGTAAAATTATTGCTGTTCGTTATTGTTTCTGGAATTAATAATCGCTTTACTAAGTTTGAATTTCCGCGCATTATGTGAGAATTACTTTACCGATGGACTCTAGTATGTGTGCTTCGGCTTCGCCTCGGTTCAATTTTCACGATCGTCCATCAATGCCCTTGTTGCAGGCCGCGACAGTAATGTACTATACGCACACACACGCAAAAATACAGTTTACGTCAAAACGTTCAGCGTCAAAGCTTTCAAAATATTTTTCACTTCATGACATTTAATTTTCTTATTATTTTATTAACAGAGACGTACGCTCGTTCATTTTACGCGCTTTATCACGGATACGAAACTCAGGTATGCTTGCTTGCGTGGTATTGCCAGCAAGCGGTCCGCCTCTCACCGCGCGCCGCGCAATCTACGTTGACGCGCGACTCTCACACAATAGGGTACAAAATTAAAGCACGTCCGGTTATCTCGTTTGCGTAATTTAATTTTCTAGATGCATTTTTCGTATTTTTAATTTTGAGTATTTTTTTATAACTTATAGAGCATTAAATTCTGCGTATTTTGGTACCCATTTTACCATTTTTTATTACTTTTAACATCATCGCAGATAGACACTTTCGTAGGAAATGGGGTCCCACTGAAGCGATCGAAAAAATATTTTCAATGTTACCGCCTGGTCACGACATTGCCGCTTTGGTGATCGCCGATTGTTGGAAGAAAGTAAACAATGTTTTCCAGAATATGAAGGTAAGTATAATTATATTGAAAAGTTTGTAAAAGTCCCTACTAATATGTTAATATACGCCGATAGAAAAAAGAATGTCTAAATACGCCCACCTCGGTTGCTGCCGCTATTAATGATACTGAGCAGCTCCGCCGGCCGACACCGTGCCATTTGACGCGTCGCTTGCCTCGCCGCCGCCAAAAGTCGTGGCCAGGCTCTTAAAATGGACCGGATAAATCAATGGGATTTAATTAACATTTTGAGGGACACTAAATGCCTCGTTATAACTATAAAACATCAATTGGTTCTCGTTCTGTGTCCTTGAATATTAAGATTTAATGTTTAAGAAATATAGTACTATGTACTTTGGTAATTTGTAGGTATATGTTATAAACTTACCTGTGAACAGCGAGATCAAACACAGATTTTTACAGTTATATTCTTTCGTATATTCAATAATAATATATTGTTTATATAAAAATGGATGTTGGTAAACTCCAACACGTTTGACCGATCTATGAAAGTTGTCATTTAGACCGATGGAGCGATTTATCAAAGTTGGTATTTTTCAAGCAAGGAGACGTATTTTTAAATATTTTTTTCTGACCTCCACGCTAATAATAAAACTTCAATAAAAAAAGTATGTAGTATCGCCGCTATTATATTCCCGCTATCTCCCATTACAAATATTTGAACCCCAATTACAATGCTGAACACATCATCAAACTAACCCAACATTCATGTCGTTAAGAGATTTGTTTTGTAAGTAATAGAACGATTATTGCTAACATTTTCTCTAGCTGCGATTGTACTACGTTGCTCACATAAAAGACAATGGAGCGTGCGACTGGATAGCGATGAGATGTTTCCTGGATGATGTCTTATTTTGACGATGCCACCACTCGTTGCGCGAGTTTATGTTACGCAACGAACATTCGTTCGCGAGCAGCTTTTAGAGAATTTGTTTTTCGTGTTTGATTCACGTAAGTACCTCACCAAACTCGATATTGTATTGGTTTGTTGATGTGTTTGTATTGCAAGTGAATCTTCGTTCAAATGTTCGCGCAAATAGAGCTTGCCCAAAAACTTCGTGAAGTGAATGCTTGCGGTGAGAAAAAACTTTAGCATCGATCAACATTTCGGGTTATACAAAATAATGAGACACACACGGCTGTAACCCCGAAGATTGTTGAAACTACCCCGAGGGATGTGGACGAGGACTTAGTCTTCAAAAATTTGCTTAAGGGCCAGTAGTACTGACCCAATCACGGTAATAAGGTTACGAAGGGGAAAAAGGTCTATCAAAAGGCTTTGGGAACTTAGTTGTAGTTGCTAATTTGATTTTGATCCTTTATAATCTTTAGTTTTACACAGATTAATACAGATGGTTCTCTCCGCAAAATCATTTAAATAAAAAGTCACTATTGCGCTGTGCAACCTGAATTGCACTATATTGTATCATAACACAATACGAGTATAGTGCAATTCAGGTTGCACAGCGCTAATTACCTACAGTTACCTGTATTCATTTAGAAGTTGCCTCTCTTTCTATCGCGTTACTCTTAGATCTTTAGACTAAGTTACACTCACTGAATTGGCCCGACAGGACGAGCTCGCCGCGTACTTGTAGCTTCATACCTAAAATGCGGAGTGAACCATCTGTATTAATCATCATCTGTATTAAATTTAATAAGCCATCTGTGGTTTTAGCACAAATATATTTACACTTGTGACTAATTTACACCATTATTCAGTAGATAAACTGTTGAGAACATTGTCCTTTTGCAGCTAGTATCCAAAGAGACTACTTTAAATTTAGTTTTGGAATTTTGATAAACAACATGAAAAAATTTTGTAGATAATATCGGCGGCCGCAAAGAATATATACGGTTATCTACAAAATCATGATTTTACAGGAGAGCGTTTTTAACGCAATACTGTGATAATTAATATGTAAAAGAACAAAGCTGTCTTCTTTTATTTTACAACATAAAGTCAAAGTCAAAGTCAAATCATTTATTTCAAATAGGCAATTATAAGGCACTTTCGAACGCCAAAAATTTACAAAAAAATTGAATTGATTCTAGTCGCCCCTTCCAAAAGGTAGTTTTCGCATGGAGAAGAATGGCCAAGAAACTCCGCCGTTACTCTTTTAAAATGTTTTACAATATTTTGTATACATTAGTTATATAATTATAAGTGAGGACGATGCACCTAGAACAAAATTATTATACCACAATAGGTAAAAAAAATTAAGAATTAAAAATGAAGCAGCAACATATAAACTAATTATGTGATAGATACATGGTGGTCACATATTTACAAACATTGTAAAAGTAGACGATTTTCCTTAAATTTTACAATTAATAAGTCAGTGTGCGAGGAATTGGTCACAGAATGTAAAATCAATGTCATATAATAAAAAATAATAATACAATATACAATTAAATTTGCAACCAGTTTGATTTTGTCTTGATTCTAAATTATCCTATGGAGCAGGACCAGCATGTTACCAAGCATTCTTATCTTTCATTTGCAATCATTAGCATCAAATTTCATTAAGCATTCATAATTATAGTTAATAGGGTATTCCCGAGGAAATGGTTAAGGCCGATTATGGTAGATATATTTTTTTCCAAAACGGTAGATGTCTTTATCTACTTCGTAAAAAAAAGTAAACTGTGAGTCAACTACTATATATCCGCTTCTACGCGAGACTTCCGAATTGATTAAGCTTATATAATTCTAAATATTAAAACTGTTATTACTATTAATAATTCTTTTGTATTTTACATATTGTTGATTGCTATTAGAAATAAAGAAATAATTATTTAATAAAATAAAATCAGTTTTTTACTATTATTTGTAATGCCGACGTGACTTGTTTTTGTTGTTTCACTAAAATAAAGCAAGTTTAAAAAATCGACATTAAAAGGGCTACTTATCTGATATCTTGTTTACAACAGGTGAACGCGCCGATTGTCCGACGTATACAAGGACTAATGGTATATGTCCGTGTCCACTTCGTCGCTTTGCGAAAAATTTATTATAAACGTGACTTAATATGAATCAAAATTGAGAAATAAACAGAACAAAAATCCTATGAAAAACTAAAGAATTTCGAGTCAAATTATGTAAAAAGTGAATTTCGTAAAAAGCGCAGTTGACTCTTTGTTCTTGCACACTATGACTACGGTACTTACCTTTTCTCAGCTACAGGCTTTATGGTTGTTTACGTTTACTGGCTGTATTTTACACAAAAAACAAGTGTAATGCTTTTATTTTTTTATATTTACCTTTGTTAGTCCAGTACTACAAAATAATTTGTATTCTCTACCGCCAACCCGTTAGCTTAGTTCTCTTGATGTAGAAATACTTATTCGTGCTCACGAATACCTACCTATTTAACAACAAAAGGGACTCGTTTGTGTAAACTCAAACATTCTGTGTGGTAGAGCTGTATCATTGCGTTAATGAAGCGGTTGTATTCGTACGCACAATGTTCTGAACATGCATAAAACACATCGTTAATAACTAATAATTTAATATGGTTATTTTTTTAATATATATTTTTTAACATAATTGATTAAATAAACGTGAATATATTCATACTGTAAAAGTGTTTTACGTCAAAATATTCACCCATATTGTAAGTTACATTCTGCGTTTTGGCGTGAATATTCACTGTAGTCAAAGTTGTAGGTCTCCAAATTACTGTCACCTTATTTTGCAAGATACAGGCAAAGTCAAGGTGACTCTTGACAACCATGATCACTGAACTGGCTTAATTATTAAACCCCCAAGTTCTGCGACAACAGATTCTGACCTTGATTTATTAGTTCGCTACCTGAAATATTCATCGAATTAATTTACCTAAGAGCGATTTCCTTTTGTCCTTGCTGAGTGTTGTAGTGTCTGAAGAACATAACAGCTATTAATATTATAATACCAAATTTGTATTCGATTAATTCAATCTTTTCGAATCGAATATATTACATATTTATTCAATTGGTTACCGATCTAGAACCAATTTTAGTAGTGTTTGTATAAAAAAACACCAGCCAGTAAGCTATTAGTAATTTGCAAGTGATTATTTCTGATTACCTAATAAAAATCTATATTTTACTATAAAGATTATTTATAGTAAAATATATTTATTTTATTTATTTATTTAACTGTTTATGTACACACATAAGCAGACAAGAAAAAGGAACAGAAAAATACGTACAAAGGTGATGCTTATTTCTAAAACATCTCTTCCAGCATTCCTGCGATAGGAAAGTGGATAAAAAGAGATGTAGACAACGTGTAAGAGTAGAAGAGAAAATAAAATACATAAAATAAAAACATTTAACTATTCACTAATTTAAAAATAAACATACAATATGAGAATATACTTACATACATACTTCTTATTTTACTATAAAATAAACTGAGGCATACTGTCAAAAACAGAAAATAGTTTACTTCAAACTGAAAATATGAGTAGTTTAACGTCTCAGTAGTGAAATATGTCAGCTGGTAATCTGGTCGCTAAAGTTCTAATGATAGACAACCAGTTGAACAAACACAGAACAAATAATACATATAGTTAGACAAATATTTACAGAGAAACATATATTTCACTTTTCCAAAACTCCACATACAGGCTTCTGTCAGTAGACCACCGCAACCTAACTGGTTGCGGTGTCCTTAAAAAAAATATATTTTACAAAATATACTTACTAAAACCCTAAATTGTTTATTTTTTCCTGTTTTCCTTATGTAAACTCGTTACAAATTTAATATCATATTATACCATTTTATTTATTGGATCAAAGACAGGGTTATGCTTTTCATGCGTATCTATGTATCTGTGTATGTAGGATTCTTTATACCTTCGATGCGCACTAACGGCTGAATTGATCTTTTAAAAATGTGGTGTCTGTCGACTCTTCTATGTCGAGCGCTGGGGTTTTTGTTATAAAAACAAAATGGTGGATTTTAGACGACCAAACGAAAAGAAAAAAATGATACCATGACCATGTGGCGTATCAAAATAAAGTGCTTGAGAAGACGATTCCAAAAATATAATAATAAAAAAAACAAAAATCCGACTGAAACTAAAAACTTCAAAACAAGCTCACGTTTCAAGCAGTCTGATGCAGTAAGTTGGTGCGATCAAATCTGAGATTGTACTAAATTAACTGCCACGAACTGCTGCTGAATTAATATGGTGTGAAATCTTCGCACCAAGTTAACTCAATTACCGTTTACAAAATCCAACGATCTCAAAGATACTGCTAGCTCAAGTGTTAATTTTCATGGATTAGTAACAGCCGCGGAACTATTATAATCATGATTATTATTTCAATTAGTTTTTATCGTAACACCACAATCTAAAGAATTATGCTTACATTTAATTATGCAACATTGATTACATAATCACGTTATGATTATGTACATAATGAAACTAGTACACATGTTTTCGGCAAACATTGAGCTTTAAAACTTAACTCCGGTTGACACAGTAAGTTGTGTAGATAGAATCATAGAGATTTAATAAAAAAACAGGTCGGTAATGTCTAACAATAAATAAGTCAACATAACATAAAAAGGTATTCTGCAACTAAAATTATTTAGGCGGCTAATCTTTTCATCTGCCGAAATTACACGAAAGCAATATTTTTGTGGAAGTTATAAAGCTTTCGTCAACATAATAGTTCTGACCCGAGCAATAATGTAATACTCTGAAACGTTTCCGAAACGTTCATTTGCATTCAAAATTCATCACTTGGCATGTTTTTTTACGCAGTCGGTACTCCCTCGGTGCGCTCAAGCGCGGCTAGACGAAGCACAGTCGTGAAATGTGAGATCTGAGTCATGGCATGACATTCTGTGCTCGGGTCGCAAGTTTAGTTTCAGGCTTTATATATTCAATTTGCCTAGCCTTTTCCCAAATATGTTGGGGTTGGCTTCCAGTCGAACCAGATGCAGCTGAATACCAGTATTTTACATGGAGCGACTGCCTATCTGACCTCCACAACCCAGTAACTGGGCAGACTTTGTATATTCTAGTTGCTAATTGGTTGAGGCATGGAATATTTATATTTTGTTACATGTACAGTATGAATACCTTTAAAATTGTATTTACTTCAATCGTAATAGAGTTACGTAGGTATTATTATATTAAATATTTTCAATTTGCACGGTGAAATGAAAAAAAACTGGTACGTTTCCCTCGTTATTATCAGCCAAATTTTAACTACTGTGGGCGTGCTATGGGTTGTGTTAGTTATTGCGCAATAGAAAAACCATTTGCAGTTCAAATCAAATTATAATTTAGGATCAAATTAATCACACTAGCAATTCACACACTGTAGGTACACGATACAACTATACGGAACGCGCGACAGTCTCTAAACGAACACATTCAGAAACTGTTGATTTTGAACTGCTTGAACGCCACCGACAAACTGTTTATCTCCGGTCGAGCGTTATGTTGTAGATTCTGTCGAGTGCTGGCGGCGCTGGCGCCCCGTTTAGTCAAATCAGTGACGTATTTCCGACATATATATGTGCGATGATACTAATTAAAACAACTTATTCATCCCAGTGGTACTGCTTGGCTTCAGTTCATCACCTGCTCTTGATGAGATTTTTAAAATTCGGATCACTGTTGTGGATAAAGATCACTTGATAGAAAATCCACGAACAAGACCGTAAAACCGCTTAGTGGTTTAAAGGATCCCTTTGAATTTGATACGGTACAGAATAATTATTACTTTAATTTCACGAAGAATAAATGTTAAAAAAGCAACATTAAAGACGAAATTAGAGACGTAGGTATCAGCGAAGATAGGAGCTACTCAAAAAAAATCTTTTTTTTGCATAAGTTACTTTGAACATAATTCCCTCTATGTGTATATCTATGTTACCTACCTATGTTACTTCTCTTACTAATAGTACTATTGGATGGTATACTCATAATGAATTCAATATTAACATCACAAATTTAGATTGCCACGTTTAGTACCACACTGCGTGAGCTGATAATACAATTTCCTTGCAATATGCGAGAGAACCTGACGATGTGTGACGTCACTGTCACACAATATACTGAATTGCTGTATTTGCATGTAATATATGTGGACTTAGTTAGTGTTACACAAGTTTCAGTACCTTCTACTTAAACCTATAATCGATAACATAACATTACGCCTGTAATCCCCGAAGGATTAGACAGAGGTGTATAAATAGTTAATTAACATTTCGTAAGTTATGTTTAAGTCCCATGTAATAGGGGTCGAGCCTATTGCCATCAACCGCGCTGCTCCTGAGAAATTCCTTATGGAAAACCAACAATACTTCGTATGACCTGGGGATCGAACCCAGGACCTCATGCTCAGCAATAGCGCTTGCGACCACGAGACTAACGAGGCAGTCGAAAATCTATAAGTATAATTATTTTAAACAAACTAAAAGTGAGGTCGCCCGGAAAATGGTTGTCACGGTTCATAACGTTGTTGATCGCTCCGAGGCGAAGATCTACATTAGCATTTTATTGAATTCATTGGCAGAGAATACTATGAAGTGGCCGTAGTCAACGGTGATTTTCCTTTTGTATTAAAAAGTGATGAATAGAATTTGCGTTTTAAATTAAGGCAAATATAAAAAAGAGTGGAAATAGACCAAATTTTTTAGACAAATAAAAAAAGAGTCAGAAAGCAAACCTAAATGATTCAACATCCTGCTCGCATAACTTTGAAAGCAACGGAATTATGCACGTAGCTCGCACTGAGTTGCGACGTAGCTAACACGCTACGCTCAATGATTTCAAGTAAACGAAATTTTTCGGGTATCTAGCCATTTTTCGCTTTCCATCAAACGAGGTCGCGATTCAGAGTGGACCCAAGAAAGCCTTTGTCACTCTTCAATTATGTAAGTTTCACAAAATTTGTAAGTGATTCTCGCCACGGTGTCCTTGGGTAGCACGTGTGTTTAGAATTTTAGCTGTTTCTTGAGTGATTGTTGATACTTTTATTGACTTGTTACTTTTTAAGTGTGTTGTTCTTGTGTTTGTTACGGTTTGTATTGTAATTGTCTTGTTTTAAGTCTCGTTTCATCCAAGATGGATGAGAATAAACCCCCTGACCCTGATCCCCCAGATATTCCAGGTTTCTTAACTCTCTTTTCTCCGAATCCTCTAGCTGAATTTGCGGATGTTGTCTGTAGCGTTACAGAGATGGATGTTACACAATCCCAACAGAACTCACGCAAACGTCCGAGTGATGAAGAAACCTTGACACCTACTCTTCCGAGTAAGCAACAAAAAAGCCAAATCGGACGTATTAAATACTCCGTTTTGGATCAGAAACGTGGACAACGTAAGGGGCCTTCCTTTACGTTGTCCACGTTTCTCGTATAGAGACTCAACCAAATGCTGGTACCACCCTACATCCCGTTAATTTTGGTAAGTTCCTTATGAACAACAACATTGTGAACATTGTTCGTGGTGGTGTTAACAGAGTTGGTAGAAACCGTGTTTCTGTAGAGTTTGCTTCCCCTCAGAATGCTAACTCCTTCTTAGTAAACAGTTTGTTATCCAAATACAGTTATACTGCATCAATCCCTATATTTAATATCACACGTATGGGTGTTGTTACCGGTGTTCCCTCAGATATTACGGAAGAAGAAGCTATTTCATACTTAACTGTGCCTTCAGGCTGTGGGCAAATACTGAAAGTCCGCCGTATTAATAGAAAATTCAAAGAGACGGGATTAATGAGTGGAAATCCACTGAAACATGTGTTCTGACGTTTGACGGACAAGTTCTACCAAATAGGATTTACTGCTGTTACACATCCCTCCCTGTTGAGTAGTACATATACCCGACAATTCAATGCCGCAAGTGTTGCAGATTTGGACATGTGGCAAACGTTTGCAGGTCAAAACCACGCTGCAGTAAGTGTGGCCACGATCACCCTGGTGATGGTTGCAACATTTCTGAGGGCGAGGCCTTCTGTGTGCTTTGCTCGGGTAATCATTTCGCTAATAGCAGATCATGCCCCGAGCATGGTAGACAGAAAGCCATTAAAACTGGAATGGCTGAAAAAGGCATTCCTTATATTGAGGCTAGCAAAATTATTCCTATAGCTTCCCGTAACTATGCCAATGTCACCAAGACTCCAATCTCTCAGTCATATCGCAAAACTGTGACACTTAAACCCAGGACCCATGCCCTTTCCCCATCTTATGACAAAGCTGCTCATCAGCAGATAGTTAGTTCTCCTCAACCTTCACAGCATAATTTCTGCGCTCTTAAGTACAACAATGTCCCTTCAAATAATACCGGTTCTATTATCGAACTCCTTATAAAACTTTTACCTACTGTTACACCGTCCAACGTTGCCGATCAACTTATTTCTTTACTTCTTCAAATTAAAAATGGCGTCTCACCAAGTATTCCTTCAGTGGAATGTGAGGAGCGTGTGGCATAAAAAGCACGACCTCATATCCCTTTTAAATAAATACAAGCCATTGGCTTGTTCCATAGCTGAGACTTGGCTCACCCCAAGTCTTAGCTTTCGTATGCCACACTTTAACATTCTCAGATGTGACAGATCTGATGGTATGGAGGATCGGCTCTCCTAGTCAACAATCGGGTCCCTCTTTTGCCCTTCCCTTTACCTTCGCTCACAGGTGACATGAGTATTGTAGCGGGACGTGTGGAAGGCATTACAGTTTTCTCAATATACATTGCTCACCCTCATCATGATTTTTTTGCTGTTTTAAAAAACCTATTTTCTAATATACATGGACCAATTTTGGTCATGGGTGATTTCAACTGCCACCATTACAGGTGGGGGTCAGAACGCTGTGATGCCTTTGGTGCAGTTTTGGTTGAGATCTTGGATGACCTGGATCTCTGCATTCTCAATAATGGTTGCCCAACACGTAGATCTCCTCCCGGTCAACAAAAAAGTTGTGTTGATTTAACATTTTGTTCGGTTGAGTTGGCAGCTTCGACCCATTGGGAATGCACGACCTTGTCGCATGGTAGTGACCATTACCCTATTGTCATATCTTTGGTTAATAAGACTTATTTAGAGAAAACTTCCCCTCCACTTCTGAAGTATAACTTGTCCAAACCAGATTGGGTAAAATTTTGTTCATTACTGGAGGATAAAATTGATGCTCTTCCAAATTTAAATTCATGTTTATCAGATCCTTCTGGTCACTACCATGCCAAAGGCTGTTATGAGGGATTTGTTACAGCCATCACCTCCAGCGCGGATTCCTGCTTTCCGCTGAAAAACAGTGCTCGTGATAAAATTCCTTCCCCTCCATGGTGGGATCCAGAGTGCACTTCTGCAATCAGGGATAGAGATGAGGCCGAGGAGTGCTACAATGCAAACATGAGCACCGAAAACTTATTAACATATTTACGACTTAATGCTAGAACTAAACATCACCTTCGCAAGAAGAAACGTACTGGTTGGGTTAAGTTCTGTACCTCCTTATCTCCCTCTACTCCAGTCTCGGTGGTCTGGAAAAGCATCAACAGGTTTAGACGCGGGTGCTCCTCATCAGTCTCTTCACCAATCACCAGGGAAACAGCTGACCTTTTTTTTGACAAAATTGCTCCTCCATATGTTCCTCTTTTTTCTGAATGTTCCAATATGCCCTTGCAAAATGTTTCGGAGGATCCTTTTGATGTGCCATTTACTTTGGAAGAATTTGGTACTCAGACATGTCCGGGACTCAGCCCCTGGTATTGACGGTGTACCATATTCTTTTATTGTTAATTCTGGAGACAAAGCTAAATTCTACTTCCTGGAAATCATTAATTTTTGTTACAGCCATGGTTGGGTTCCAGATCAGTGGAAGTTACAGATAATTATTCCTCTATTGAAGCCAGGCAAACATGTAGATGATCCGAATGGATTTAGATCAATTGCTTTGTCCTCTGTCTTTGTCAAACTAATGGAACACTTGATTAAAAATCGTCTTGAATGGATAGTCGAATCGAGAGATTTACTGCCGAATTTTCAATTTGGTTTCAGGAAAGGGCTCGGTACCATGGATAGTGTTGGCGTTTTAATTGCGGATATTCGCTTAGCGTTTTCCAGAAACGAATCCGTTGTGGCCGCTTTCCTAGATATCTCCTCTGCATACGACAACGTTCTTCTTCCCGTACTCAGGCAGAAACTGCATCAGCTGAGTCTCGCGGTTAAGATGATCGAATGCACCTGTGGACTTCTTTTGTCTCGCTCCTTGGTTCTGAGGGTCCAGGGCGAGGATTTCGATGAAAGGCAGACTTGGAAGGGTCTCCCACAAGGCTCCGTTCTGAGCCCCCTTCTTTATAACTTATATACAGCGGACATTGGCTCCTGCCTAAATAATAACTGCCACATCCTCCAGTATGCCGATGACTTAGTCTTGTATGTGACAGATTTATCCATCGTAGACGTTGCGTCATCTCTATGCCTCTCTCTGGACTCTTTGAATCAGTGGCTTTTAAGCCACGGTTTGTCGTTATCCGCATCAAAAAGTTCGGCAGTAATTTTCTCTCGCAAAAGACTGATCCCGCACATCTCAATGGACATTTTGGGTTATAATATCCCGTTAGTTAATAAAGTAAAATTTTTAGGCGTCTTTCTAGATTCAAAATTAAATGGCAAACAACATGTAAATTTATTGATTAAAAAATGTGAAAAAGTTATTTCAATTTTAAAAGCTCTCGCGGGTGTTTGGTGGGGTGCCCACCCGTATACAATGAAATTGGTATATAATGCTTTAATTCGTAGTGTTTTAGACTATGGTACGTTCCATCTAGTTCCATGCAACAAGGGTGCTTTGGCTGGCCTGGATAGAGTTCAGTCAAAATGCCTTCGGATCATCTCTGGTTGTATGAAGTCTTCTCCCATTAACGCATTGCAGGTTGAGTGTGCCGAACCTCCCTTGGCCCTAAGACGGCAGTATCTGGCCTCACGTTTTGTGGCTAGGCTGATATCTAGATCTTCTCATCCTCTTGTAGCAAAACTGATCGAGCTAGATGCCATTTGTAGAAGCTCAAATTTCTGGAAAAACAAAGATATACCCTTAATTTTAAAAGCATTTCGTCAAATTCAAAATTTAGTTTGTCCAATAGAACAGTTCCCCAGATTACCACTTTTTAACTTCTCCTATGAAGTATTATGTTTCACTCCAAAAATTTCCTTTGAAATTGGTATTTCCAAAAAGTCCCCTTCAGCAAATTCGGCTTTCAATGCGGTGGTTTGAGAACGATGGATTGGCTTTCAAAGGTTTTTTACAGATGCTTCAAAATTTAATGACCTCAGTAGCACTGGTGCTGCAGTTTACTACCAAAGCTCCAGTATTATTTTGCAATTTAAATGTCCTAAAGAGTCTTCTGTGTTCACGGGCGAGTGTGTGGCTTTATTGGAAGCTTGTCTTTTTATAGAGTCTCACCACAATATTGACAAAGCCGTAATTTTCACAGACTCTCTTAGCTGTTTGCTAGCTCTAGTACAAAACCGCTTCAAAAGTAAATTGCACAGTTCCCTAGTTTTAAAAATTAAAAAGTCCCTATTATCTTGTACTAGCAATCAAAAAGAGGTTCAGTTAGTTTGGATACCTAGTCATTGTGGCATTAGGGGCAATGAGTGCGCTGATGCTCTGGCCAAAGATGCTTGCTCATCAGCAGTAGCTGATCTCACCCACAATACTCATCAGGGGTATGACTTGCTAAGCCTTCCACAAGTTAATCTCCAATCTTCATGGCAGGAACAGTGGAATAACTCTGGTAGAATAAAGGGGAGGTTTTATTATGCAGTTCAACCAACCATAAAGTCAAAACCTTGGTTCTACGGCTACAAAAAAGTTTCCAAAACTGTTATATCCGTCCTTTGTCGTATTCGCCTGGGGCTTTGTTGTACCCCTGTGTTCTTGGAAAAAATCCGGGTTAGGGACTCCTCTCTCTGCGAGTGCGGGTTGGAGGAGGGCTCTCTGGATCACATCTTCTTTGAATGCTCAAACAACGTTCCTCCTCTGGATCTCTATAGCCGTCTTCCTAAATTTAAAATCCCTCTTCCGACTAACTTTCCCGCTTTGTTAACTCATTCCTCTCCTGAACTGCTCGTGGCGCTGATGACTTTCATCCGTCACAATAGCATAAAACTGTAAATTATGTGTTGTGGTATGTGTATATTTTATGTTTTAACAATTATAATATGTATTTATTTTATATTTTTTTGTTTGTTTCAGTCCCGTACTAACCCAACAAGATCTACATTGTGTTCAACTGTATCAATCGAAGAATTTTACTTGTCTCTTCAGTTGTTGTTTTTTTTTTTTTTTTTTTTTTTTTCTCTTCATGCACACTTGTTTTTCCAATGCACTTTAGACATTGGCAGAATAGTCGACATCGGCTTTGCTTGCCATTTAATAAAAAATAGAATAGAATAGAAAATTTGTAAGTAAGAAGACAAACGAATACAAACTTAGTTACACAACCCAAGAAACTGACGAAGGCCAGTAACTTTATACCAAAGCTAATTAAATTATCAAGTTCCGTTGAAATTAAATCAACCAAGAACCCCTAAACATAGAAGCAGGAGTATTGGTAGGTATCGATCGTACCTTAATTATAAACTTGGTTAAAGTTTCAGGTGTAGTCTCATGGGTACCGGAACTTTAATAAATAAGTTACTAAATTTAAGATCAACGTATCTCTCAGATCACTAAACCTATAATTATGCTGCGAAAAGCACCACACCGTAAGCGAGCAACCGTAAATGATAGCACATTCATATGTATCTTATCACATGACTCGATATCCTATGACCGACATCGACGTCGATGTGGAACATTTACAATGTTATTGGCACTTCGATAAATACTAGAAACAAAGATTTACTTATTGTGCCCAGGACTAGGCTCCAAAATATTAGTAATTCATTTAAGTGCCAAAGTATACGTTTTTACAACAAACTCCCAAGCCATGTTAAAGAACTGAGCCTCAATAAATTTAAATCATTTATTAAACACAAAAACTATGTCAAGAAGGTTTCTATAAAGTTAAAAATTACTTAGACGACAAAAAGGCTTGGGACTAGCTCCATACTACTCTATACTAATTGAATTGCTTATTTTATTTGACTGTATAAGTCAATTTATTTTAATTGTGTTTTCAATTATTATTGACGTAATTTACTTATTACACAGTTTTTATTTTTTATTTTTATGAGTTGTATTGTAATATATATGGTCAGCTAGCGACCTCGAAAATTGATCATAATATTCTTGCCTGAGCAACCGGCAGCAAGTTCTTCATGCTCCCTTAGATGTCACTGCTTGCGGTAGTGTCGGGGGTCAGGTTGCCTCCTTCCCTCAAATATGGCGAGGGGGGTGATGGCTGATCTTTGCGTTATGCTCGTGAACGGGTGCTGCTCGAGGTGACTGGTCGTTTTGCTGACCATGGTTTTTGTTGATGTTATTAGTAATTAACTATTTATTTATTTTTACTTCGATGGTTAGCTAGAGTTTGGCCAACGAAAGCTGACCACGAATTATTTTCAAAAGTTTTAGTATGGCAATATTTTAGGACTGTCAAAATTGTTACATTGACGTTTCGTACTTGAGTCATCTTGTGTTTACGTGCATCATATTTTCGTTGGTTCTGTTTAAAATAATGCCGAAAACAATCAAAAGTTCGACGAGGAAGCTTCTATTTAATATGATTGACAAATATAAAGACGTAAAAAGTGATTTGAATCAGAAATCTGCAGAAAAAATACGACGACTGGATTCAATCATTTCACTTTTAGGTTAGTTTTTTGAATTTCTAATAAAACAACTTGATACTTTTCGAGTATTTATAAAAAATCAAAATAAATTAAAATAGTGGAAACAGTAAAGAAATTGAAAACTCGAAAAAAATGAAATGTCGACTTGTGAAACACATTATGTAGAAAAGATATCCTCAATGACAGGTATTACTTTAGAAATTATAGATTTTTAACAGACCCTGTGAAGGGTTCATACATTTATTGTGTATGGATGGCAAAATTAAATAATAAACTATCTTTGTATTTTATTATGGTTTTTTACTTTAATGACTTATTAGTATTAATATACTGTTACATTATTTATTGTATTTGTTCTCTTCAGATGTAAGTGTGAAGACCCTTAGAAGAATTTAAATTGAAGGGTCTAAAAATCAAGGAAAGTGGAATACTTCACGGAAAATTCGTCCACATTCAGCAACAGTTTCCAATTTGGATCATTTTGATATTTCGGCTATAAGGAACAAAATAAACGAATTTTATGGAGTGAAAAAACAAGTCCCAACATTGAGAAGCCTGCACAATGAGCTGAAGGAAGCAATTGAATTTACGGGATGCCGTGAAACCCTTAGATTTTTTTTTACACAAGAACGGGTTTGAGTTTCAAAACAATAAAAATGAACGGGCTTTACTCACAGAAAAATATAATATTGCGGCATGGAGACACAGATTCTTGAGGAAAAACAGATTATTTACCTTGATGAGACATAATATATGTACATCAGAACTATAAAGTTAAAAAATCGTGGCAAGGATCTTCAACAAGTGGTGTCACTATTAATATATCGTCAGGAAAAAGACATATTATCGTGCATGCAGGATCAGGAGGAAGGGTTTGTGCCAGGTGCATTATTGGTATTAAGCACAAAATCCAAATCAGCTGACTACCATGATGATATGAATGCTACCAACTTATGAAATGGTTTGAGGAAATGTTGATACCAAAATCTCACTAAACGTAGTGTACTTGTGATGGACAATGCAAGTTACCATGTGAAACAAGTAAACAAACCCTCTACTATGTCTGATTCTAAAGCTAATCTCCGAATATGGCTTCAAGAGAATAATATTCATTTTGAAGGATATCATACCAAAGCTGAGTTAATGTGTTTGGTGAAAGATAATAAACCTGCAGTTGTTTACGAAGCAGATTGTCAACACGATTGGGTTTGTTTTTCTTCCGCTTTTATAGTCACAAAACAAGAGAACAAACTTTTTGCCCAATGTGCAGTATAAACTGTTTCAAATTCATGTAGTTTGTTAAAAGTACATAAAAATGAATAAAAGTGCTCGTAGTAAAACATATTGTATTGTTTTAACGTATTTTTTCAATTTGGTTTTCACAACTGGAATACCATACACAGGCAGAAAAGTGGATAAAACTCAAAAGAATTTCACAATGAACAGCTGCTAGTAACGCTAACTTGGCTTTGATAATTTAATGACAATACATTTAATACGATTTCATACACACGTGAACTGTAAACACAAGTAGGGAAGTTTTATATTTAGTGCTCATCATAATAAGAATATCATCATCATGCTCATCGTCATGTCTGTATGACCGCGTCGTACTTACTTCTAAACTAAGCAATGGATGGGGATGTGGTTTTCATCGAGCCTCTTCCGTTATTTGGTTGTTCCACATGGAACTGTTTTATGACTTTTTCATATTCACAAAGCAATTTATTTATCTCTGTAAAACATAGACAGTGTCTGGATTTCTAACAATTCTACGCCTCTGCACTGTTAAAAAACTCTTAAATAAAACTGTACTCCCAAAAATCTGAGCGTAAAGTCTAGAGGTAAAAATAATTTTCTGCCGGCTGACGCGAGCGTAGCTTTGTGGATAGCAAAACAGTTAAAAGCTTACGATTGGTTAACTCCTCCAAAACACGGGGTTCAAAAGGCTAGCATTATTTCTACTTGGAATTTAAACTGCTAACCTTTTGAACCCCGTGTGCGACTTTAGGCCATTCCATCACAGTAATGAAACGCAGTATCTTTGTTACCGTGGCAAAACGTCTAAAGAAATTTGACATCAAAGCTACTCCAAAATTGGTTATAGTTTGTTGTAAATAATTATGCTACAATCTTGTACTAATTTTAATTAACTAAGATCAAGAGCCAAGCACGTCTGGCTACGACCAGTAATTCAGGACGTTTCCTAAAAAACTTTGACGTTTCAGAAATAATTATTACACTGCATATGGAACTTACCTTCAGCTGTTTTTATAATAACGTGCTTGGTAAGCAATGTACCCGGTTTTATTACATCAGTTTTCATTTAGTTTCATCAGGGAACAATCAAAAGAGATTGGAAAATAGATACCTACTGTAGAAAAAACAAAAACAGCATTGTGCTGCAGACTGCTCGCTAGAGTAGCATTTTTTGAAAATTTTGCAATTTATTATCAGACTATTACTAATGCCTGGTTTTTCCGTTTGTAATTATTTCAATTATTATGTATCTAAACTTGCTTAGGCTTAGAGAAGCATAGAATCACTCGCAGTTTTCCTTAAAAAACAATTACTTTGTTATATAGGTACTGTGTTATAAATATTAGAAAGAAAGAAAGAAGAAATAAAATACATTTATTTGACCCAGGCACACAATATTCACAAAAAAACAGAAAAGTTTAAAACAGTATTGTATTCCTCACAGCTGCACCAAATAGGCCCAGTTCACCATACATGACAGACAACTAGTGCCTGGTTTTCAACTGAACCTGATGAAGACTCGGAGTACCCAATGTACACATTCTTAATGAATTGGATGTTATTTCTTCGTCTTTCAAACATTTTCCTTAATTACCCGCAACTCTACTGACCAAACTGCACGTCCACACCCATCAACTGCAGTGTCCATAGCGGACTTCTATGTTGTAAAAAACTCGGAGGCATAATCTCATTAAGCTCACCTAAATCATTCCGCGCCATTACGCCATTAGCTAGTCCACACGTCGCTTCATAGAATAGACGAACTTTTTATTTGAAAAATAAATCTAGTCTCCAAAATAAGACGCTGGCAGTCTGCGAAAAAGTCGATGTAAGAGAATTAGGTATTGATGCGTGAACTGAAGCTTGGAGTGTCTATAGACAATTTGTGAGCGTAACTGCTAGTAAAAAATATTTACGACGCTTCTTGATGCGAACTGAATATTCAGCAGGTTGCCCTATCTCCTTTGGATTCGGTCTATAATTTGTACACATTTCGGTAATAAAATTTTGCTACTTACGTGCTTTTGGATGCTACCCTCACATCACACTACCATAATAATGTTCCACCAAAGCAACCAAACCAATGCCATATGAAATGATTTAAAAAGCAGACTTTTTCAACACAAGGCTTTTTTTGTCCTTTTGTGTGACGTATAAAAGTCCTAACGCAGTTACCCTTCTGATCTTATTGTAGTACAGTCCGTCAAACGACGTCATCCGCCACACTCACTAAATGTAGCTATATTTTATTCATGTGGGTTACGCAACGCAAGAATGTTAAATAAGTGCATTTTTTTCCTTCAGAGCTTTACAAATTAAGAGGACAAAAATATTTTACCGGGAACAGGAAACTAATAGGAATTATCTGGCGTTATAAGTTTATTCTGAGGGGATTTCCACATGTCCAGGTGCACAAGGGCGACCACTGTGGACGAGTTACATCACGCGAACGCGATCCAAGCCATGTCTTATTGAAACCTGACGGATTAAGAGAATATAGGATAATTTATGAAAGATTAAAGTTAGGAAGTAGCACTATATTAATTATTTATGAAATGTAAAAGCCAATTTTAGGCGTAGGTAATTATTGTGACTGAATGCAAAAAAGCTACTACTACAGATTAAAAAAGTCCTAATGTAAGCCGCTCTTATTAGACGTATGGCGGACACAAATCATGTATGTAATGAAAATTAAATCTCAATTTTCATATATACAAATGTATTGAAGAAAAAACATCACGTACAAAACCCTCTAAAGATGCTCTCAGATGGAAGATTTAAATGGATCACTTTATATCTGTAGGGATTCTATAATTATGACGTGAACACAGATAAAAGGTCATCGAGTTAACAGTCATGTATGAACAACAGAACAGTGACTAGGTAAATATTGCACAAATAGTATCTAGACCGTAAAATATATAGTTTTCACTTTTGAAACATGGATTGTTTCAAAAGTAAAAACTATATATTTTACTTTTGCGAAGGCTTGTAGTCTAGGGCGACGCGACGCCAAATTGAAACTATTGTCGAAATATTTGATCAAGCCTTACTACCATCTTGTGTAAGTTTATCAACATATCTACATCTCACTATTCTTCAGCACCGTCACAAAAATCCGCACCCTGTATGTACGTAATTGCGTGCTTTCACAAAAAAGCAACAAAATAGTATTAGGTATGTTTTTTTAATGAAATTTGGTAATTTCCAGTACCTTATAAAAACAACATAAGGCGTTACTTCTCAAAAGGGAACCACTTTCGGCGCAAGCGTCTAACATAATATTGTCCAAAAAATTATAAAGTTATGAAGGTAAGGAGTAAACTCTCATAAAACTTGTGCTGTTACATTTTTAACTCATAATATCGCTCTACGGACCTGTGAACTTCGTCACGTTGCCAAATAAATTCGATACGAAAATTCCTTTTTTATAATCTTGTACATTGGGTGTCACTTAAAACTTTATGCTATAAAATACATAACAAATCATATTTTTAATTTTAACTCCTAAAAACGATGTCGAGGGTCAATAAGTTAGAAGTTTAAAAGGATTTTAAGCAAACAAAATACCACGTACATTTATCACGAAGTGGACTGTTAAGTACCGCAAGGGACATCTAATAAATGACTTCATTTTAGTCTCTGCCTCTTTTTCCCCTACTTTTTTCACAAAAGTAATGATTGCTTTTTATTAGAAACGTTTAGTAGCTTGCAATCTCAAATACACAGAGATCGTTCAAATTTATATATTCTGCATAAGTTTTTTTCAGTAATAATAATTTTAGAATAACGACCTACATACATATTCTTAACAACAATTTCGCTTGTTCGGCTTGTGATGCGGCGCCTGCTCAACATCGCCGTAGAATACACGCACGCGCAGCTGTGCGACAAACACCTGGGACCACAAACCTGCGGCGGATACTTAAAGACTTCCGTAGGCCCGATAACGACACTAAACTTTACAACCTTTTCCCCGTCCCGATAAATAGTGTAAATGGATAATAGAATAAATAAGGGATAAATTCAACCCAACTACGGAACCCTTCATTGTGCGGGGTCTGACTTGGCCGGTTTTATTGTTTGTTTTGGCACGAGCTCATTATTTTGTGAATATTTTATGTGGGCACAAGAAACATAAAAAAAGTCTTCTATGCATGTTATCTATTGGGCTTGGGTCTACCCTTTATAGCAGAACTTTTTATGTCATAATATTATTTTGCATAACAGCGCATAGCATAAACTTCATTTCGCAGAAAATCGTTTGGCATACACTCATTTACATTAAAAACGCATAATTTTGTAAGTCAGAATCATCTTTAGGCATAAATTTCATATCCAAAATAATTATCATATTGCAGAAAATTCACTGTCAGAATTGTCTTTTGGCATAAATTTCATATCCATAATAATTAAAAAGTAGAACCATCAATATTGCAGAAAGTTCACTGTTAGAATCGTCTTTTGGCATACATACATTTCATATCGATAATCATTAAATGGTAGAACTATCATATCTCAGAAAGTTTGCAGTTAGAATCATCTTCTGGCATACTTTTCATATCCATAATAATTGAAAGACTCATCTATCACATTATGGAAAATTCATAGTTAGAATAATTTTGTATTTATGTGGTTCTTATTTACCTGTGGGAAGCATGCAAACATGCAAACAAGCTTACACCATGCATGCATCAAGCATGTAGCATGCAAATATGCAAAAAAGCACACACCATGCATGTATGCATCAAGCATGTAGAATGCAAACATGCAAAAAGGCACACACCATGCATGCAGCATGCAAGCAAGCATGCAGCATGCAAGCAAACATGCAGCATGCAAGCAAGCATGCAGCATGCAAGCAAGCATGCAACATGCAGCAGGCATGGTTTCTGTCACGGCTCCGGCGCTGCGGGGCTCCGGCGGTCCCACGCAAGCTTCTCGTCGCAGATGGTTGTAACGCTCACCACAGCAGCCTCAGCCGTGGCGGCGAGCGTTAAAACCACCTGCTCCTCAGCTCGCGGGCCGCCTCGCCCCTCCGCGCCTACGCGGGCTTAAATTACACTAGACAAGACTACATGCAGTCGGTTTTGCAGCGATTCGGTTCTGTCACTTCCCTAACTTTTGTAGTACAACATATTAACTTCTTAAGACAATATTTTAATTTTAATTTAAGGTTAAGAACATGATTACATTTTATAGAAATGACAATAATTATGCCTAAAAAAATTATTCCAAATGAAATTCTGCCATCTTCTTAATATGCCAAGTGAAATTATTCCAAATAATCGTCGCTCTAAATAATCGTTATGTGAAACGAAATTATGCGAAATTAAGCTTTGCCAAAAGTAATTATGCCAAATAAAATTCTGCCATCTTAAAAGTATGCCTTTGTAAATTCGGACATATAAACATTCGGCCAAACAATAATTATATTAAATGATTTTTATGCCATACATATATTCGTTTAAAGAAGATTATGCCAAGTGTGTTATGCCAAATAAATTTCGGAGCATCAAAATTCTGCCAGATAGAGGGAACCCATTGGGCTTTAAGTAGGTAGGCAAGAATTTAACTTTTAGAAGTTAAATTGTTTAATTTTCTATTTTTTTTTAGTAATATTTTAAAACGTTTCATGAGTAGCGTAGCGTTTACTAATGGTGAGGCGGAAGTTCCAAAGTAAAAAATGTTATCTCAAGCTTGCGGACATCAAACAACCGAAATGAATCACTACCACGAAGTCAAAACAAAACTACGTTTTACTTCTGCCTTCCGGTTAAACTTTATACCTCATGCACCTTCACTAACCTTTCTTCTTTTATACAACACTAAACATACAATTCCTGTAATCGGAACTTATTACCCTGGCTTTGCTAGCGGGTAAGATACTTTCTCAAGGAAAACTACTTAAATGATAACATAACATCACGCCTTGTTTCTCTGAAGGATTGGTCAGAGGTGTACCTGTAGCAGGTACACCCACATTTAGCCAGTTATGTTTAAGTCCCATGTGATATGGGGCGAGCCTATTGCCATCAACCAGGCACAAATCCAGACTCCGGGCTGCTACTGAGATATTGCAGATAGAAAAACCCAATAACACTTTGCCCGACCCGGGAATCGAACCCAGGACCTCATGCTCAGTAGAGCTTGCGACCACTAGATCAACGAGGCAGTAAATGGATGTTTTTTTCCAAAAGTAGTCATTTGTTTATTGATTAGTGTTACCTTTTCATCGCATTTCAATCTTTTTAGTCATCATGGATACGTTAAAAAATCGAGTAATTATGGAATATGAGTACCGTCGTGGCAGCAACGCGGCACAAGCGGCACGAAACATCAACGACGTTTATGGAGCTAACACTACAAACCAACGCACCACCTGGTATTAAAAAAATTTAATCAAATTTGAAAAAAAATGGAAACTGTTTATATAATTTCTAAACATGATGAGACGGTTAGGGAGTACACTTTTTGTCGAATTCTATTCGTTATCAGTTACAGATGCTGTATCAGTCATCCACATTAAAACGACAAATTAGATCATTGTGATGATTGTGTTTCTGATTCAAATAATAATAATAAAGTACATACTATTATAATAATCATTTTAACTTTGTGTTGTTTGTTGTTGAAACAGCATACAAAAATTTACACTGTAATACATTGCAATCATCAGAAAATTGTTCTAACTAAACATTGTGGTTCTAGAAATAGCTGTAATTGCTAGTAACTATAAATAAACTATTGATGTTTACCGTATTCAATATATTTGCGGATGAGGCGCCCCGTTTAATAATTGTTTCGTTCACATTATTTAGTGTGAGCACATGAGTAATAATTTTAATAAAGTTATTTCTGTGAATTGAATTGATAAATTTTCCACTATGCAGCTTACTTAAAACTATATTTGCTGCAGACTACTTTTTTGTTTCGTTGTTCCACCATAATCTTTTCCTCTTCTTTCAAAACAACACTTTACAACCTTCGTCAGACAAAGGCAAAATACATAGATGCCTTAGTAAATTTTGAATGATAAAAAATGTAGGTACCTATATAACAAATCATAACATCACGCCTGTAATCCCCGATGGGTTAGGCAGAGGTGTACCTATCATTCATCCGTTCATCCACAATTCGCCGGTTACGTTTAAGTCCCATGTAATAGGGGGCGACGGAGCTAATTGCCATCAACAGGGCACAGATCCAGATTTGGGCTGCTACTGAGAATTGTCAGTTTTTTTTTAAATTTTTATTCAAATCTATAGAGCGAAAATTAAGTTCAATTTAGCATGCTTTTACAACACAACAATGTAACAAAGTCTGTTAAAAATATATATAAGAAGTCGTAAAACACTTACCTACATCAGACCAAACGTTCACGTAATAAATGTAGTTTCTCGGTAATATTTATAGTAACCACGTGATACGAACAATGAGAGTTACGAATCGTTTCCTTCTTTTTATAAATATGTTCATTCTACTTTCGTATTTTCTTTTGCTTTAGCGCCCGCCTTTGTACGTAACAAAAGTGGTTACATACATGATTTCCTTTAATTTTTCCTAGTGTTGTTAGAAGGGAAACGTATCCCCTTAACAGTTCTAGATTCAAAACGGTTTTATTCCTTAAAAAGTTACCGAAAGTCTTTTAAATACTTACGTTTGTGATACCTGCCTAGCTATCATGTTTCTTTCTCATAATATTCGAACGATATATCGGTAAACGCCAACCGCTTGACTAATTGCCTCCATACGGAACCCTTCTGTTGTAAACTCTGATCATTGCTTTGTTTGAAACAAGCGAGACTGTGTGAGAACAACACAGTGAGCGAGAAGTTAATGCCTAACTGTGTTGATCGGTCTGTCGGCTCGCAGGCTGTTAGAGGCTCAGTTTAAAAACGAATGTAGAAATCCAATAAGTATACTAATTGGAAACTTATTTGTGCAAGCAATATTAAAAACTATGGTAAAAACCATTCATGTGAAATAAACACTTAAACCCTGATTTAGGATATTGGATAGAAAGGGTTAGCACCAAATCAGAATGATCAGCGTTACTTACCTAGATTCAAACTCCGTCGATAACCTAATGAAACATGAAAACGAGTCATTTGATCTGGCTCACACGCATTTCTTAGAGTATTAATGACACGGGTCTAGCTTTTATAGCAGAACTTTTTATGTCATAATATTATTTAGCATAACAGCGGATAGCATGAAGTTCGTTTTACAGAAAATTGTTAGGCATACACTCAGTTATCATACATTCAAAACTCATAATTTTGTAAGTCAAAGTCGTTAGGCATACATTTCATATTCATAATAATTAAAAAGCAGAACCTTTATATCGCAGAAAGTTCACACAAAAATGCAAACATGCAAATAAGAATACACCATGCAAGCAGCAAGCATGCAACATGCACGGTTTCTGTCATGGCTCCGGCGCTGCGGGGCTCCGCCCATCCTACGCGAGCTTATCGTCGCAGATGGTTTGAACGCTCACTACCGCAGCTTTGGCTTGCTCCACAGCTCGTGGGCCAGCTCGCCCCTCCGCGCCTACGCGGGCTTAAATTACACTCTAGGGGTAGGGCACGCAAGACTACGTGGAGTTGCTTTTGTAGCGATTCGTTTAAACTTTTGTAGCACAACATATTGACTTTTTAAAACAATAATTTAATTTAAGATTAAAAATGCTATTTTAAAGAAATGGCAATATGCCTAATACAATTATTCCAAATAAAATTCTGCCATCTTAAAAGTATGCCATTGTAAATTCGGACATATAAACATTCGGTCAAACAATTATTAAGTATATTAAATAATTATTATGCCTTTAAAATATTCTTTTAAAGAAGATTGTGCCAAGTGTGTTATGCCAAATCAATTTCGGAGCATCAAGACTGCTAGATTGAGGGAACCCTAATGACACTTGGCCATTGACTTTAAAAAAAGGTCGTTCTTGTATTCTTGTTGCACCCTGTCGCTGGCGGGATCGGCATCTAATTAGCCAGCGCAGTGGAACAAACTGAATAGAGGTAGACAGTTTGACGTGAAAGCACACAAGTGCCCGAGTTCAACAACAAAATCGTACGAAAACTACTGCACTCAAATCACGAAACACTTTCAATCATAATCTGAAGGCTTTTGAAGGAAACTATTATAATATAAATTGCTTTTATAGGTTTAAAAAATAATTCATCTGTGCGTGCGTGTATGACCAGATGTATCTAAATTGTAAATGAAGCAAAAGGAGTATGCAAGGATCGCAGCCGGTGGCGTTCTGAAGTTTCTGCCTACTCCATTGGGCAAAAGACGTGAGTTTATTTGTTTGTTTAAATGTCGTCTGCTCAACAACATAAAAAACGCAATTAATGTGGTTGAACTGTCGAAATTAATGGAATTTGTTACGAAATTACCCCGTAGATTTTAGGGAAGCAGCTACACAGCAACTTAGATGAGGTCGGTACGTAGACAGTCCGCGAGTGCGGGGCACTCACAACTTTCGTTGCGCAACTACACAAAACAAGAAAAGTTTCGATTGGCGTTATTAGCTGTGTTTGTGGAGAACTAAACAAACATTATTTTCCCTTTATAAGTATTCATTCAAAGGATCGAGTTGTTCCAAATGTACAACAACACAAACAATGTTGTTGTTGTTACAATTGTTGTTGTTGTTGCTGTGTTGTTATTTACAACTGTTCAATTTGTTCATTGTTAGTATCATCTGGTTACAGAAAAATAATGGCTTAGTTTTCAGCTAGGAATGACACGGTGAATTCGTTTCAGCCAACAGCTGCTTACCAAAATCCTGAAACAATTTATAAAGTTTTATTTTCGTACTAAAATATCGGATGTGACAGCAATAACCCACCAATGTGTTATTGCCTCATGTCTGAAGCCTCTTTGCCATACTGAGGCCAAAAGTGTTTGCAAACAGTACTCGGAAACAGAGCCTGATGACAATAGAGTCAAGTCGAGTATATACAACACTGACGTGTAACAAAACCGTCCAGGTTTGGCTGCTGCTGTGCTGGTTTATATTGGGTTGGGTTTAAAGATTATTTATTTATTTAAAAGAACATACATTGTTCACTTAGCGCTTTATTACCGCTATTGTTTATTCAGGTACCACCTAAATAATTTATTTTTCGCTGTCTTTTGCAGGATTCTGGGGTAATTTCAGTAATAAGAAAATAATACAAGGTCGGAATGTTATGTTTTAACTGTCATAAATATACATAACAATTGGAAACCTAAATACAACATGCGCTCATACATCTTACGTTACTATTCCTTTTAGAAAAGTCATATTCCACGAAATGAAACCCAGAGGTAGGTGCACCGTAGATAAGTACTTAGTGCCGGTCAAAGTTAGTTTACGTAATAAAATTTACATTTTACCATAGATAATGTCCGAATTTCACTCTTAGCGGATTTGAATTGTGTTTACTATAAATATTGTAAGTTTTTTATTTTTATATATCTGCTACCGCAATGAACTCAATTAGAAGCAAATAATATCATTAATGAAATTATAAATAATAAAGTTTTATTTGTACTCTTAGAAAATCGAACATAGTAGGTATACAAAGTTCACATCAAGACTTTGTAAAAACTCAATGAGAACTCTAGTCTGGACACAACCCTAATCAAATCACATGATCTGACCATGATTATGTCTGGACTGAAGTTGAGAGACTGAACTCTGAGTTTGTTTCGGCCTTTCTTCTCAAAGTAGTCAGTTAAGAATCGCCGAACTCATCTAGTTTCTAAAGGTGCTTATAAAATAATATCAACTTATAAATTCATTTCAGTTTAATTTGTGATCATTGAAATGCTAGCCAATTCAGCTTTATTTATTGATTGCATTGCCAGTATCCTGTGTAAACGTCAAAATTTAAATATATTTACGTAAATCAAGTAGGTACGTACGTAGGTAGGTACCCCATGAAATAATTTTCATGCATGATGTGACACATCTCAATAGCCCTTCAACCGCACACATTATTAGCTCGGTTTATCATAGTTTACGTTGGAGATTTCGTAATTATATTTTATGGAAACTGCATTATTATGAGAGAATGGGTGAGATGCGTGATTTCAGATGAAGGCCAAGAACTTCCCCGTAGGGGTTAAACAAATAAAACATGCATAAAAAGACAGATAATAAGCGAAAATATCAGTACATACATACTTGAGCGATCATAATTTATCATCAAACAGACTAATTTCAGCATTGAAGCCGCGTTTAATCTAAGATTTATATTCTGAACACTTATTTCTACTCTAAAAGGGCTTATAATCTTAACATTTCTGCTACCAAGATAAAAACTTTTTACAAAAAACAAAACAACCGACTTCCAAAAAAAACACTACTAAGTGAAAAATTACTTTTGTTTCGGAAGTCGGTGGCAAAAAACGATAATCCCAGACAAAGAAAACAAAGACAACACAAACTTCTGTGTGTGTCCTGTGTTAAATTAATTAATCAGAATCATTGATAACATATTTCGGGATAAAGTTACTACAGAGTAATACGACTCGAAGTTATATCAGCAGTATCGGGACAAGTAGAATAAGTTAGTTGCTCAGCAGGCATTATTATACATATTATCTGTAGAACGTATGGTGACTCAAACTCATTCAAGTTTAGTTCATAAATATCGTTCGTTCTGACGTTCAGGCCTTCACAAATCTAGAATGACTATAACGTCGAAACTTGCTAAAACTCCTTCCAAGAATAATGGTTTTTCTACCCTTTTTTTTCGTCTATACTTCTCTATTAGTCACCCCCTTTTTAGCCATTATCATCTTTCACACAGTCCATCCATCGTTTCTTTGGTCTTCCCCTACTCTTATAGCCATCCACGTTCATACTCAAAACTTTCCTCTCGACATTTTCACTATTCCTCCGCATCACATCCAACCATCATACCATGACAACCGATTACCACACAACTTTTCGGTCAATGGTGCCACTTTAAAACTTTCTCATATATTGTCATTTCTTATTCTATCCATTCGCGTAATACCGCACATTCCTCTTAGTATTCTCATCTCAACTGCATGCAATTGACTTTCATTCATAACTTATGAGGCCCAACATTTCTCATCGTGCCAGAATAATAAAAAAAAATAATTTCAGTTCATCATAGAACTTTATTGAAAATTTACTGTTTTTCAATATTTTCAGCTTGAATTTAAAAAATTCCATTTAAATCCCAAGCCATAATTGGATTCAGATTTAAATTCAAGAATTATTTGAGGCATGAATATTACATTTCCCACACCGTCACTCCTGACTGAACGGTAAAATACGAGTGTCGAGGTGCGTTTGATCTCATAAATCATATAATATTTTTTCGTGAATATAACTCGATGATACTTTTGACCTCATGTTTATAAAGAAAAGTTTAAATATTTTATTAAAAAAAAAAATTTTTTGTCTGTACAATTTACGGTTAATAGCTTTTATTGTAGCTGTAAACTCGTTTGTTTGATGGCTAAAAGTTTGTCCCTTTTACATAACTTCCATGCCATCAAAGGTATCAAATCATCATGTGGTACATGACGCACACACATGATTGTACGTTACGGTGTCGCTCCACGTTATGATCACACTATTGAACTATGTAATACCGTCGTGTGCCACTTATATGTGGCGGCAGACAGATGCGGCTAACAGAGTCAGTCCTAGCTTTCTTTCGCAACTGGCAGCGGAGAATGACTGTGTAAATCAAGTGCTGACTGCACCTTTCTCTTACTCTGTACCAAAAAAGACGGATTATGAGATTTTCCTCTCCATTTATTAAACCTTCACAAGTATCTTTTTGTTACTTTACCCTGTCCGTGACCTCAAAACGTAGGTACTGTTTATCATATCTAATAAATAGCGGGTACGATGACTTCGTCCGATAGAAGTGATCAGACGAAACTTAAATAGATAATAGGATTGTTGTGGTTGAAGGTTTCTCAAGTTTGCTGATCTGATCAAAACTACTATGGCAAAACATTTGTTTGTTTAGGATTCACTCTAAATCGGCTTATCTGTGCTAGTGCCACAACTCCGATATTGCGAAGTTGAAGTGATTTTATAAGTTTGTTGAGTGAAGTGAACATTTTTACCCCTAGGCAAAAAACTTGAATAATATACAACAATTTTTCCTGTTGGACCTTAGCCTCACAATATCTTTTATGCTAAAAGGTTCTTCTGAGATAAAGGATGACCCACGAGTGACTCTTTTCTACGTCCACATAGACCTTTTGTTGGTGAGATCATTTTCGTTTGAAAGAGGATAGGTTATTTATATTTGATCGTAACGTTTCCTCGGGGTTATGGCCGTAAAACGATATTTATATTTTTAGCTACTGATCTTGAACCAAATGAATTACAGGATGCCTCTTACATATTTTAACGAGTTTAAAATAAATTACCTGGAGCAAAACTATAGCTATGTTACTAGGATAGCTATACTCACATGGTTTCTTATATAATGCTGTATAAAAGAGAGAGAGAGAGAGACGATTAGAGTCCAACCGAAACCAGTTTTTTTTCGGCCTTAAACCATTGCCATGGCCGTATACATTGATTCTTTTGGTTATCGATAGGTTTTTCTTTAGTAAAAGTAAAAAAATGCAGTGTCAATGTCAGTCAGTGTTTTTATTATATTTAACCGTTTAAATTAAATCACACCAAAACTTTGTTCAAACATTTTATGCAAGATTATTTTTCTGCATTTTCTCAGTTATTGCGCTCTAAATAAATAAATGAAAAGTATTGATTTGCCGGCACTTAATCTTTTTCGGCCATGGACGCTATTGAAAATTGCCGAAAACCGTAAACAAAATTGGTGCGACCTCTTTAATAGGAACCTTCTCATGTCATTGGGATCCATACCTTCATACAAAAATATGAGCATATTCTGGCTGACAGTTTCCGTTTTGTAATTGTAAATGCACTTGCTTTAACTGTGAAGTGTGCGGAGAGGCGGAACACATGACATTCGTTGACGGAGTGTGTCCGGTCGATCGGTCAGCTAGACAACTGCAATTGATTGGGAGTTCTGGAAATCGGACATAATTTCGTGTTCAGACAACTAATCTTTAAGCCTACTTGATGCAAAGCATGGCGCCGACGCTCAGTAGTACTTACAGGAACACTTACTGACTGCGTATCATGTTTGGGTACCTACTTCGAAGCTTTGAAGATTGCGGAACTGGAGTACATTAACCCTCTCTAATCATATTATATCATTTCACAGAAAATGGAATCACGTTTCAATAGTGCCTAGCTATACAAACCGCTAGTAATTTGATAAATTCGCTAGATAAAGAGGCTTTTATGTGGCTCACGAAACTTAGTAGGGCTTCATTTAGTTAATTTGTACGTAGGCAATTTCCTAGTGTGTTTGTGTGCGTCATTTATTGCTGCATTCATTGGACACCTCGTATGCATACATTTCCATAAGTAAGAGGGAAGGTTCATAATTGCCGTATATCCAGTTAAAAGTTTAAAATGGGGTGAGTTTTTATTGTTTCAATAGCAGAGAATGGATCAGACGTGCTACGAACTGCTACGATGTGCTACGAGCCGCTACGCCTCGTCTTGCTACGAAATGCTACAAACGGCTACGTCAATAGTAGCTAGTACGATAGCCTCGGCTTTTGTATTTATAATTTAGTTCAGAGTAACAGTTGGCTGTTATTTGATGAGTTTGCAGTTTGTATTCAGTACCCTTTATTATTATTAGCTTTTGGTCGCGGTTTCACCCGCGTGGTGGTCACAATCGACAGAATGTGACAGCATTTATTTTCCATTGAATTTTGATCATAGATACATTAAATAACTAGCACTAGTGGGGCCCGAACCCATTGTACCACTCCCCTTCGGTTACCTACGCACTCTGGTAAGGAAACGAACTAGGGATCAGCATCACAAACTATGGTCGGACCAAGGTGAGTGCAGGCAGGCTAAGGAGGCACTGCCTTCAATCGATGGCCGGCTCACGAAACAGGTTCTCCGATTAACTAAACAGCAGCTGCGTACGGTTACTGCAGCTATAACTGGCCATGGGTCATTTAATAAACACCTCTTTGTCATAGGAGTTACAGACAGTCCGCTCTGCAGAGCCTGCATGGAGGACGACGAGACAGCAGCTCACGTGCTGTTAAACTGCCCGGTGGTCGCCACTTACAGGGCAAAGTACTTCGGTAAACCAGGTACCCTACGCGAGATTGCCAGTAACACCAAGGCGTTGCTGGCCTTCTTTGAGGAGCTGGGGTGGATCGAATAACAGATTTTTCCCACCCATACGCAAAATACGCGCTTTGACGTGGAGTTGCGGAAACCAGCCCGTATTACCTATTACCTATTATTACCTACATTAAATAAAGATAATAAAATAAAAATATTGTTACTGAAGCCTACAACCGGCATTACATAATGTAGTAGTACAAATCAAATCATTTATCAATTTAATCTCATCCACTGTGCCGCATGCATGTTGTTTCTATATACCTCACAAATGCTAGTTTCATAAACAACGTCACTTGATACGAATATTGAACATGGCTCAAAATACACATTTGATATTCGTTTGACTTATTTGAATGGATTTGATTTTGCGATAGAGCTATATAAAATTATGGCTAGTCAAAGTTAACTGCATTTTCATGTTTATGTTTTCACAAAGCTTCAGTTATCAGGTGTAATGCAAAGTGAAAGTAGTTAGCATTGAGCAAATATATTAATTTCGTAAAAATAGTAAAAACACTGTCCTGACACGGTGTTGATATTCAAACAACAACATTTCAAATAGGCACCTATGTGTATACTCGGACTTTGATCCGCCCACACAGTCTTCAGTGTCTGGAAACATTCTGTGGTCTTTTAAGGAATATTTTCGCGTAACCTTTCACGTACTTTGATGGAATTTTCGTTAACAACAAGCTGGCAATTTTTGAATTGTTTTGGGCCGTACAATCTCCTATTTAATTGAAATTAAATTCTAATTTAATGCGGGAAACAAAAATCTGGGTCTGCTAATTCTGGCATAATTAATTAGTTCACAAAATAAATGACCTAAAAGACCCATGTTCATTTTACTTTTACAAAATGGAAGCTAAGTTTCCATAGCAACATCATGAATTTTAAATTAGAAACCCAACAGAAAAATAAATCTTAAGTGGCCGGAGCGATATCAGGAAATGGTTTTTACGCCGCAATACTATGGTTATACAAAGTGTTAATAGAAAGGCTGTTTTGCCCTTCCCAACACTACCACATAATACCCTCACAGAAATTATAGCCCAATTACTGCGCTCTTTTCTTTTGCCCTCGATTTAAAAATCCACTCTCGTATTCAGTAGATAATCGTTTGTTACTCAATCCCTGTTTTCATCTAGTCTCGTGTACTCGATAATACTGTTTTGATATTCGGATTAAAGATCGCGAGCCGCAATCTGTTTGTCTGTCGCCTCAACACTTGACACAACAACTGTTTAGATTGTGAGCTTCTGAATAGTGCACTTTCATGTTTGCAGCAAGTAACGTAGGTAGAATGGAGTTCGATCTTTAACTTAACTCATTGTAGTATGTCTTTTTATTGGTATAAATGAGTGAAATAGTGACGTACGTCTTCTAGGTTTGTATCTACTGCTATGTTCAATAAATACTTAACTCAACACCGTCAGTACTTTTTGACTATTTTAAATTAATCTACATATTTGCTCAATATTTACTACTTAATACTTTCAATTTGTGCTCTTTAGATGTGTGTTGAGAAAAATACAGTCATTTGAGTACCTACCTACATACCTATCTACTTCATTACAAACTAAACAATTCCGATACAAATATAAATTGCTGCTTGTAATAAATTATATTGTTTACTCTCGTTTAAATTCTGTCAGTAAGATACTGTATGCTTACATCTTAAAATAGTTATAGGGAACAAAGTAACGACACTTACAAGTTATAACATGCCACTTTTGAACATTAAACAATGAAAAAGTAAAGTAAACAGATGAAAAAAGAGTGATCCTCACACCTCCAGCCCACTGAGATTTTTCTTAATAAACATTTTCATTGTTTCAGTTACGTGATGTCCCACTATCGTATTGACATTACACCTACAATGAAGGTAACCAGCAACCGACACAATGATTGTACCTACTGTATAAAAACAAAAATATGCTGCGTACTACGTAAGATTATTCGTCTCATATAGCTCTTGATGTATCACATGCTTTCATAGTTCATGTGAATAGAGCGTTAGCTCTATTATAATATTGTAAACTGTTTCATGCTCTGCTTATTTAGTCTGCGGTCTGTTAGTGTATTCATAGAAGTCCAAACGTAATAGGCTTGATTTATTAGGTATATATTCGCAATTAAGTCTAGGTTTCATTACCGAATAACTTAGATATTCAAGAATTAAATCTCAAAGTCCAGCTTGGCCCCAAAAGCATTTGGTACCTATTTTACTGTATTCACAGAAGTTATGGTGTAATACGATTGATTTATTTAATACACTTTCGTAATTAAATGCCCCACGCATTTAATTACGAAAGTGTATTAAGTTCAATCGAAAAAAGTCATTCGAAGCCATCAGAATAGAAACATAGGTTCGAATCATTTATAATAATATTCATTTATTTTACAGTAAAATACAATCCAATTTGATAGTAATTACATAAGCACTAGTGTTAGCACATACATTTGGCAATAATAATGTCAAATTCATTTTGTATCAAGAATTAAAATATATTAATACAATAAACAACATTATAGGTATTTCCTAATCAAATTAAAGCCTTCTCCCTCTCTCCCACTTTGCTGTGCCCGACAAGGTCCATAATGGTAATTTTTTTGTAAACCAACTTGGGTTTACAAAAAAATTACCATTATGGACCTTGTCGGGCATTGTGAGGTGTAAATAAATTTTGAGTATTAACTTAGATGGTGTCCTCTGGAACTTTAAACAGGAACTGTTGAGCAGGCATTGCTCCAAGCTTACAAATATTATATGACAATTACTTTGCATAACAAAAAGCCTATCGAATACAGAGCACTCAAGAAATGGATTCTCCTAATCTCCGTTACAAAACTTAGCCCGTTCACCATTTTCCCCTCTATTATCCAGTTACGTTCCTACAACAACGTATGTACCGTGCGACATGACATGTACCCTTGTCATGGAAGCCACAATTACGCTTTAGTTGTGGTTTATTTGACCAGATTGCTATCTGGTCAAATAAACCACAAATAAAGCGCCAATTTGTAATTAACATAAATAATAGTTTGCCTCATGTGATAAATGTAATTAGATTACGAGCATTCTGTAAAAGTAGGTTTTATAATTTAGGTTTATAAGTTCCTAAAACCTTATTTTTTCTATTTTTGTTTAATTTACTAATTCACTTTTTTCTTCTAATAGAAAAGTTAATTCATTAAAAGCCCTCGTTCATTGCCCTAAGTAGATTTGACTACGTAGTGGACTAATGTACTGCGGCAATCGGAATCCAGATCTCAGAATCAGCACAGAATACCTACTACACACAACTCAGCAAATAAAGCGGTCCCTTTTATTCCTCTAATTAGGTGATATTACTTCAGCAACACTAAGGTATAAAGATCCATCTTTTCTAACCCCTATCGCTTTTATACACATAATTGCAGAAATAATCGGGGTGTCTAATAATATTAATTTCTCAATTGGGTAATAAGCAAAGTCTGCAACTGTTTAGTAGAACAATTGGGAGCAAACCGGTTTTACAACAAATTATAACTATAAACCCAAATAATGACAATTATGTAAATTACGAATATTTTAGTAAAAGTTATGGTTGAAGAAGTTTATTTGAAAGTAAGTAGGAGCGACTGTGTATGAAAGAGGAATTCCTACCATAATTTATTTGTATTCTGTATAACGACAGCACAAGACAGCTGCCAGCTGTGTGCGTTTAGAGATGAAATTAACTGTACCAACTCCGTAAACTTGTGTGAGCCACTCGAAATAAAGGATAAACCAATTTGTTATAATAAAATTGTTTGACTTAAAATATTTGCTTACGTTTTACTGACAGAAACGAATCGCTGTAAATCCGACTCCACGCAGTCTTGTCTGTCCTACCCCTAGAGTGTAATTTAGAATTACATAGGCACGGGGGGGCGAGACGGCCCGCGAGTTGAGAAGCAGGTGGTTGTAACGCTCGCCAGCTACGCCGGCTAGCAAGGCGAAGCTGCTGGAAAAAAATGAGAAGCATTCAGAAAAGTTGCTGTTGGTTAAACAGCAACTTTTCTGAATGCTTCTCTTTTTTTTTTCGTTGTAAGATACGTGAGTTCAGTAGTCCGGCACGCCCAACTAATGCCAATAATGAGGACAAGCTGTAACGCATAGGACGAAAATTAGTTTCACAGCAAATAATAAGTACGTGCATACTTTACTTAAAAGTACCTACTTTGAACAAAGATATTATATTAAAAAAGTGAAATAGGTACTTACTTTTGTAGCAAGAAATTCGAAGTCGGGTGAAACTGCTCAATGGGGTGAAAATCTTAGATTTTTTCGGTTTGTGGCCGCTTGACTTTTTTCTTTAAAAACGCCAATAGTTTTGAATATTTTTCTATGTGTATATATTTTTTTGTTTTGATACTGGTTTTTACCATCGAATAAATAGTCCAAAGTGTTCTTGTTTTAGATAGTTCAATGAATTATGATAGCATTATAGACCCAAAAAACGTTTTTACGCCTTTAGAATATCTCCATGCATTGAACAAATTGTACGCTTTTGTGTACTTTTCGCACGATTTTTCTGGAAGAAAACTAAATTCGGCATTATATACTGCTTGCATTAACTCTGCAGGTATTATATTTATATATTCGCCGCTGCTGGAGTCACTCAAATTTTATGATTTCATACGGTTTCATCGAATAACAAACCAAAATGATGGAAAGTGAATTGAATAAAGAGAAGATTTTTTTATTAAGTTTTTCTTTGTTTCATGCAGTTGTGCTGGACCGTGCGATTATTCTACAAATGAGGTTGGTGACATTAAATAAGTATACATAATACATTTTCAGTAGACTAGCGGTATTGAAAACTATTGAATAGAAATGTTCGAGTTTAAAAAACTCTTTCCACGCTAATGGATAAAATGCACTTTTACGTTTAGATTTCTAATGACAACATAATCTTTACGAGGTTGTGAGGTGAAAAGATTGTTTCTATGAATGTAGGATGACGAGATTGAGTGTTATTCGAACTTGATCTCATTTAATTATTTATTTATTTTATTATTTATGTACACACAGAAAAATAGATACAGATAAGACATAATCATAATTATGAGTACAAAGGTACTGCTTATTTCTTAAGAAATTTCTTCCAGCAGACCTGCGATAGGAGAAATGAGAAAGAAATGTAGAGAACAAGAAGAGAAAAATATAAATATGCGAAGTCTTAAACTAAAATATTGAAATAAACCTACACGTATAAAGTAATAAATGAATATATACTTAAATAAATACATAGAGCTTAAATATATAAACATACATACTATAGGTATATAAATGCTTATAAATATATATATACTGTGGAGCATTTTCTCGTGAACTTCACTAAGCCTGTTAGCTTGGATGAGTTCCTCAAACAAATAAAAATAAATAGGTATCTAAATTGCAATCGTCCCGCAGTTTCTTCCTGTCTCCATGGGAAGAAGGCGTGGGTTTATGTATGGATGTATCTAAATCGTTCACTTCTTTCCGCTTCTAAATCTTCATCTCCAATTTATGAACATATCAGCACTTGTCTACTGTAGGCGTCACTATCTATTCATCAAAACGCAAGTTTCACTTTAATTGCCCTGAAGTGCCGGCATCGAGGACGCGTCGGGAATAAATGTGAAATTTATTCAAGAGGAAGCCACTGCTGCAACTAAGTTTAGCACCTTATTGCTCAAATACGTGCATTGTGAATAGTCCCGGTATTTGTGTACTTAGTATAAAATATACCAGCTTCGCTCTAGATTCCATCCGCGCAGTACATTGGAAAGATAAAACCATTAAACAAATAACTGCTTGTGACTTGCTTGACAGCAACTATCACGTCATATTTTATAACAAATTATTAACAAATCATTAATATAAATGGGACAAATAAATAAAAGTTCGTCACACATTTTAATACCAATCAAACGATCCCTGTTTAATGTTTTAGCTTTTATTTTATTTGTTTTCTGCTCCGTTTATTGTCATCTAACATCTATTTAGGGCACAGTACTATGTCCTTCGGCGACCGCCGCAAACACGTTTTATTTCTTAACACGGAAAGTGAATCCAGACAAAAGTAAGTTTGATATAGAAAGCGAACCGTCAATATTATCACCATTTAATGTTCCGCCTTATGCCTGTAGAAATAAAGATGATGTAAGCAAATGTACATACAGTGAGATGAAACATGAGTTGGCGAAATAATCCAAATCGTATCTATCAGGTCTTTCACCAGTTCGGTTTTTATTGCGATCGTTGACAAATTGTTTAAACAGCTTTTTATTTATTGCGGAGTGACCGGTAAGCTTACTGTTAATAAAGTAATTAGTATGATAGTACACGGGCTTGTGTTGTAGGTATTCAAACTCAAAGGGATAAAAAAGAATCCTTGTAATTGTAGAAATAGAAGTGAATATAAGACTTGTTCATAATGTTCGACAATATCTGAAACCTTGACACGTGCCGCTATTTTTCGGATTCATCAGTTTAGTGGAATCAACTGTTAGTAGGTTCGATGAGCCCTCAGCGCTACACATCATAGCACTTCAAATGTAAGGAATCATGGGATATTATGTAACGCGGGTCATCGCACAATTACATCGTCCGTCATATTTCCAGGTAATTTATGTGATGGTAAATGTGGTGAGGTCAGGTCACGGGTAATAAGGTGGGTTTTGTCTTTTTCAGGACCATTAATTGATAAATATGGATTTTAGATTGAAAGTTGTATGAATCTGGATTCCGCCAAATTGTGTTTCGTTTCCGCGGTAATCATTCCAAAAAGCTGATTAAATTCAGCATCAAATAGGAGTACGTAGTTACGGTTGCATAATTTCAGCGCCAGCCTTAAGTGCGATTAAGCATTATGCAAAACCAGCAAATTAGCATTCCACTAGATTTAGGCAAATGCTTGTAATGCGGAAATTATACAGGTGTTCAAACAACATTAGGAAGTAACTTCAGTGGATGCATTTCATCACAATGTGTCGCTTCAAATATTCTGAAGCTTGTTAGTCTGGGTGCACATACGAGGATGTTGTCAGCTGGTAGCGTTAGTTAGTTGTTGGAAGGAAAGTGTTTCTCTTTAAGTTTTGTATTGCAAACTATTAAGAAAATAGCTCGGAGCTACTCAAAGGTGTTAAAAACAGAAGTTCAGTGTTATTCAAAGCAAAATAAATAAACGAAAACTACATACTTTTGATTTAACTGAGCCACGAAGAAGGTAAAATCATTTTTAGGGATAAGATCTTTGAACAGTCAGCCAGTAGCCACTATTGCTGGTTGATTCATTGAAATCTTTATTCTATGTCTGTAGAATAGAGCCCATATTACGTCAGGAGTAAACTCAGTATGGAGCTAAACAATCGATTGCTCTGATGACATCTATTGAAAGGGTAGGCTTTACACTGCCGCGCTATTGATAAATGTTATCGAACAACCATCTATAGAGCAATATTTATTATTAATAGCCCATTTATTGCATAGTAGTAGGTACGTGTGAGATAAAGTCGTTGGTATAGTATTTTGGAATTTAAGAAAGTTAAGAATGTGTCTCCTCCGATTTCATCAACCATACTTATAAGTTCCAAGTTTTACTTTGATTCAGTGAGATTTAAACGGAAGTTTTGCGACATTTACTGCCAAATTTGATGAAATCGAAGCAAATTGCTTCTGATTTCAATAGTTTAACGATTGGGTAATCTCCATCAAAATTCTAACAGGACGTCCCCTGCGCAGCAAAATGGGGAATTACCGAGAACTAGGTTAAAGTGGTCGTTATTAATGGTTCAGTGTAGGCCAGAGTGAATGCTATATATATGTCCAAGCGATACAATATATGTAATCGGTAAAATCCAAGTGAACTCTCCGTTAAATTTTGTATTCCTGAAAAGCTTTTCACTTGACCAAATAACCGAATTTGTGTTACACAGAGGTAAATAAATCAATCATTTTCTATTTTCTTTTCCAGGCTATCGTAATTCTGGCATTTGTTATTTACAAATGAAGCTTTAAAAATAACAATTGTAAAGAACACAAAGATTTTTTATATAACAATCTTTTAGAAAATCCTTTGAGATGTAAATGGAATAAAGACATAGTATAGGCAACGAAAACAAGAGAATTATTAGCTGTATACTGAAACAATATTGGGTACCAATATTTTCTGCTAGACATTATTGTTTGCCCAACCTATGTCTAATTTACTCCCTTTTTTTATTTAAGTAACCCTCACTTCCTACCGACTTCCGTCCAATTTCTATCCTTCCCTTCCTATCCAAAGTTCTTGAGGCCTGTGTCCTCAAACAATTCTCCAACTTTGTTCATCACCACTCACTCATTAGCCCTCTTCAATCTGGGTTCAGTCCTGGCCATAGCACTATTTCTGCCCTCCTTAAAGTGACTGGCGATATAAGGGCAGGACAGGAAGACACCAAAGTTACTGCACTAGTGTTGGTTGATTTCTCGAATGCCTTTAATACAGTCAGTCACGACATCCTGTTAGCCATTTTGTCATATCTTATGGTCTCTCCCGAAGCACTGGAATGGTCTTATCTTCAGGAACGTCAGCAGTCTATTCATGTTGGGGATTCTTCTTCATGCTGGTGTGATTTGGATACTGGCGTTCCTCAAGGCGGTGTTCTTTAGATGATACGCACACTGAAGTTCGGAAGTTATAAGATTAATAAAAATAGAAAACAACAGCGCTGTTGTTTTCTATTTTTGTGCGTATCATATGCATGCAGATGACTTGCAGTTGTACTGTCAGGGAAGTGTTGATGAATTACCTGACGCTATCGACAAATTAAACAGGGACTTGATAGCCATAAAAACCTGGGCTGATAGATTTGGTGTAGCCGTAAACCCTATAGAGTGTCAAGCGATCATCATTGGCAGTCCTCGCGGTATTAGCAAGGTGGATGGTACAACCTTGCCACCAGTTCTCTTCAATGGTACGATCGTTCCTTTTAGCACTGACGTGAAGGACTTTGGCTTGCACATTGATAATACCCCGAACTGGCGTTCTCAAGTCGCCAGGGTAAGCCAGAAGGTTACTGGAACGCTGCGGGCTCTATACCGATTGAAAAATTTATTACCATCGAGTACGAAGTCAATGCTTGTGCAGTCCTTAATCTTCCCTTTCATCGATTATGGTGATGTGTGCTACTAAGACCTGAATGCAGATCTCCTCAACAAACTTGATCGTCTTCTCAATAACTGCATTCAATTCGTTTTCAATCTGCGTAAATATGATCATGTATCTGCGCATCGGTCGCTTCTAAGGTGGTTGCCTATACGCCAGCGCAGAGAGCAAAAGGCGCTGACCACCTTGTTTTCGTTTCTTAATTCTCCCTCTTCCCCTAGTTATCTGGCCCCCACTTTCAGTACATTTGCGCCAACCACAATAGAAATCTACGTTCATCTCACAATCGTCTTCTTCAATGTCCCACTCACCGCACAGACTTCACTCACTCTTCCTTCTTCATTCAGTCTTTCTCTCTGTGGAATGCGCTCCCCCAGGAAATCAGGATGGCGACCAACCGATTAACTTTTAGAATTAAAGTTCGCGAGCATATTCGCAAGAAGCTGACAGTATCATCACAACGGTAATGTTTTCCCGTTGTTTGTCTTATTTGTGCTTATATTTATATATAATTAGGTGTATTTATTATATTTATAGTTTTTAATAGGTATATATGTATATTTTTATATTTAAATCTTCAATTCTCGCTATTGCACCTACCACTGTTTGTCTCTGCATCACCCGAAGGTTGACTGGTAGAAAATGCCTACGGCATTAAGTCCACCTCTGAACATTTGTGTGCTTGAAGTATTAAATAAATAAATAAAATATATTAAATAAATTTACCTATCGATTTGTTCACCTCATGGTTTTCTTCCTAGAACACAATGGAAATATCTACACTGAAATCTGTGAGCCCAGTGGCAACACGTTTTAATTATATCGTAATCATTTGCAATTCTAGTCTCTAATCATTTCTAATTCTTATTCTCTCTAGTGTATGTTTACAATAATACCTAAACTTGTGTTCATTCGGGAAATACTGTGAATGTTCGTGGTGTACACTACTATGCAATACAGCGTGTGTCTCATACAACACAGCTCCGTTCTTTTGTTACTGTAACGAGCGTCACACGGTGAGCGCTGCAGGCGAGAACTGCAGGATAGTGACATAGAGATGTGGTCGTACGGAAATAAATATAAATATTATTTTTGAATTCTCTTATAGTTTTATACGCGTTGCACAGGCCAGAAACTGTTTTTATCCTTTATGTCGTCCATTATATCGTCGACAACAAATTATATATACCTAAAGTCAACCTATACCGTTACAACTTCCAATACCGTAAGCTTGCTATTTTACTTTTGCTGAGTTAGCTCACATAGCCATTATTGCTTCAGAACTAATAATTACTTAGATACAAGTTAGTAAACTTGCGGCCGATAAACAGACTATACTTCCAATATTGACTTTAATTAACAGTTTACAACGCAAGCAACTGTTCATTAGTTTCACATACAAAGTTTGTTACCTTAAAAACATAAACCTCGGTTCGCAACGAATTTATGCCAAGCTTAACGTACCTACATTATATACGTGTTGGATTGGATAGTTTTCTTGAAAGAAAATAACGAAGATTCGCATAGATCACAACTCGGCTAACGTAGGAAATTATTGACCTCCAATATTGTACAAGGCCTTTCCAGCATATTATACTTCCTTATATCCACATATTAGTGTGCGGTGATCCGTGGATATAAGGAAGTATAATATGCTGGAAAGGCCTTGTAGAATATGCGGCGTATTTCCATGTGCTGCTCAGATCTTTCACTACGAGTCTTTATCTGCTATAGTAACATGATCTAAGTCAGCTGCCGCTGCGGTTATTAGGATTTGATTGCCTGGTTAGTTTACACATGATTTCACTTGATTGACGTTAATGAGCTTTTGGTTTAAGCAAGTGTAAATCTATAGAGCTAAGAGGAACGGGGTGTAAACTTTGTCATAATCCATAGAAAAGGGAGATCCTCCGATCAGACGGGAGCTGTGTCTGGTGGGCTACTGCCCGACGATTGATGGGCATTGTATATATGCTAGTCACACGTCGAACTAGGCTTGCGCGATGCAGGTTTTTGCATGACGTCAGTGTGATGCATAGTTCGTATCTGGCATCGCCGTCACATCTAAAAGTGCAATTTGACGTAGATACCAACCTACTTATAGCCTCCAGGAATGATGACAATGTCATTACTTATGTTATGGTCAAATATGTTTATTTTTTGCTCCCCTTAAAGTTATGGCACTAAATAAGATTTATTGCCCGAATAAAACACGAAAGTATGAAAGGAAAAACAGGAAAATGTTGTAAAGCGCTTCCTAAGATTGTGTCGATACTTTTTGCGTGGAATCCATAAGAAACACATGTTCAAGTTAGAACGTGTTCATTTTAAGTTACAATATCAATTATTGTAAACTCTAAAAAATCACGTTTTTCATAAGTGTAATTAATTTACTACTTCGTCATAAAACATACGCAGAACATAAAAACTTTATAACGCTTTAAAACTTTATAACGTTCCAAAACACAAATAGCGAACGCTGGCCGCACATTTGCTGGACTAAATTGGAACGGCTGGCCACATCTGTCGCATGTCGGAGCAGCAATACGCAAAAACTATTACTCAGTGGATCCCCAATAGCAGAAAACGACTACGCGGCAGGCCCAAAAAGATATGGCGGGATGAGCTGGACTTAAAGGATTGGCCCGCAATCGCAGTAGACCGGGAAAAGTGGAAAAAGAGAAAGGAGGCCATTGCTCTGCAGTAGGACACCACAGGCTTACAATATAATAATAATAACGCAATGTAATATTTTTTTAAATGGAGATAAGATTTTGTATAATATATAAGCATATAAATGTTCATGTGTAAATATCACTAGTATAAAGTATTTTTGTTCCGAGCGAGAGTAACGTCGACTGGAAACGTTTGTTTGTCCTTATAAAGGGTACGAACCAAAAAAAGTCTTTGATAAACTAGGAAGTATTTACCTAGACAATCTTCTTTTACCTACATAAAACATCTCCGCAGTATACCTAATTCTTGTGATGCGTCTGAAAGGCAGTATACTCAGCCTCATGTTCCACTGCTGGGACACAGGCCCCCTGTCTTCGAGAGGGAGTGGGCTATATAATCCACCACGCGGGTCCAGTGCGGGTTGGTAGATGTCACATGTCTTCGAATTTTTGGTTCTAGGACCTTCACCGTTTTGAGAGCAGTGGTGACGAGTAAAGCAGAAAGTAAAAGGCCTGCCTGGGTTCGAACCCATGACTCATAAGTCGGGGCTGTTACCCCTGGGCTACCACTACTCCCACTTGCTCCCGCACGTCTGAAAGGTGCTTACAATAAAAAATAACGATAATAAAGTAATTCTGAAGAAGCTTTAGCTATCAGTTTTCAATGGAACGCTTCGAGAAATCACAACCGTCACTAATTATTTAATACCATGCACTTACTTTTATTTACGATTGCTTTAAATGGGAAACTAACCATTTTGTCAATTCCAACGTCAATCTCAATACATTGTCATTTCTCATGCTGGTTGCATCGTTCATAACGTACATTTTTCGCTTAGAAGGGGGTGAGCGCTGGAGATTTATTCAACGAGAATGATTAAAAGCACTCGCGTGTTAAAGGTCTCGTCTGTTGCCCGTGACATCTATAATAATAAGACAAAAAATTATATAAGTAATAATTATAATATTATAAAGAGGTAGAATTTGTTTTTTTCTTTGTTTGTAAGTTTCTATGTAGGGGTAATCTCCGGAACAGCGAACGTTCCATACGTTCACTGTTTTATAGGTGAAAATGAATGACGATAATAGATGGCAAGCAGGTAATGGATCCAATATTGCGGAGTACGATTTGTCACCCAGCGTGATGCATCTGCATTAAGACTGTCAGGTGAATACGCTTTATCACGCAATAATGGAATACTCGCGTTTTCCATTAGATAAACGCGGTGTGAGACGCACTTTTATTCGTCTGGCATTGTAATAAAAAGACGACGACTGCCAGACGAAACTCTTTCAGTCAAACTGTATTTTCAAACGTTTTGTCGTACAAATTCTTATCTTGAAATCAAACCATCGTAATAAGCAGCGTGGTGCTGACATCTGTATGACGTCATACATCTTCTGCCGTGACGCCTGTAATGCCGACTGAAACGCTCCAGTGTTAGCAGCTTATTTATTTTCACATAATGCCTCGTTTTTCGTTTATTACTATTCCTTTTTCTTTCCATTTATAAAAGTCTGGCAGAAACACGTTATGTTTCTCTTTTCTTCAACGTGAACATTTTAGTTTAAGACCTATGCGACAGTGGACAGCAGCTGTATTTTTATACAAGGACACAAAGATAAACATATTACGAGCTAACATTTAGCAAAAGTTTGTGTTTATGATACCGACAACAATAGATTTCATATTTTGCTACGAGAGTCATTTGTGTCTTAAACGTCTCTGAGGATTTTGTAATATTAAACATTTATAATTTATAAGGGTAGTAAAATATATAAGTTGTGGAGAGCAAGGGTGCTCTACTGAATTTCTTTGTTTAATTGAATTTTCTTAGAAAATAATATTATGAATTATGTTACGTAGCGTTTTCGGTTTTCTGCTGAGAGAACTGTTTTTGTAAGATTATACTGTTATGCTAAGTACAAACAGCGTCAGTAAGCGGGGGGACCTCTCAAGTTTTAAAATATGATATTAAGTTTAATTTTTTTTTCTTTCGTTCTCCAAGTACATATTATGCTGCTTAAACATTGAATTTGTTGCGACAATTATAACGGAGTATCCATTCAAAAAGTGCTCTGTTTGACGTGTATTCGAACCAACGCTTCGCCCATTGTCTCCTTTCAATACCGGTAGTTTTGCCGAACTAGCCATCGAGCTCGTTGCGATTGTGATGAATTTATTACATAATATCGTCCGTTCTACTTTATCATTCGGTTTCTCTCTGACTGATGGTTGTTACTATTTGAACCCCATAAGTCAAGTCAACGTCTACGATTTTCATCAAGATTTTATGAAACTTATTTCTTATTTTAACAAAATGCTAATGTTTGTGATGTTTTTATATGTATAAAAAAATAAAAATTCTATTAGGTTTAAGGTTTTAACTTTTTTTTTTTTTTTAATCATTGCTAGGAATTTCTCCTGTATCGTGGGTGCGTTTACAAACATTTAAAATCACATACACAAACAGCCAGACCCGGAACAACTAATTGTAGGTCATACAAATACTTGTTCCGTGCGGGAATCGAACCCGCGACACGCAGCGCAGCAGTCAATCGCTTAACCACTGCGCCAACCGTGCCGTCAAAACTTTATTATTTACAACTTTATTTACTAGTTATTTTTTCGTGAAATTTTTGTAATAAATATTACAATATAAATTAGGAGACAAGACCATACATTGGAAAACATTAAGTTTGTAATGTCAAAAAGAAAACTACGTTTCTGAGAATTTAACCTGCAATCATACCTACTACGAGCTAACTCGACGGTTACAAACATTACTTAAATGTGATTCTGTATCGATTCTTGTCGATATAATCACTATAAAATGTTATTCGGCTATGTTGAATTTGAACTCAGACTTCTTTTGCTGGGGTACCTCATTGATGAAGCTGTGTGTATCTACAAAATATGGATACAAATTTCATGCGCCTGCTTTTTTGCTCGAAAATGTTTATTCTACCAAATTATAAATTCATGAAGTAGTCAGCATAATGTGTATAGGTAGCCAAAATACTTAACCTTAATTCTGAATGAATTAGCTTTTATAATTACAGAGAGAATAATCCTGTCTTAGTTGTAGGTAATAAAATATTTCGGCAACTGCTCTATTAACGTTAACTGTCCAGAAGCAGCCGGTGGCGAAGGTGTATCGGAATATCCGCCGGTGATTAGCCGGTAATTATATTCAAGGAACGATGAAGGGACCGGATTAACATACACACACGTGTAAACTGAGTCCTTAAGATTAATGCATTATTAATAAAAATCTTACATTGAAAACGCCACCAAACCACGGTAAGTGTCAAAGTTATGTCAAAAATGTGACCCAAGGCCTGGTTTTTACCTTGGCCAGAGTCTAAATTAAGAGAAAACAGTTTAGTTTTAGTACTAAGATTGTTTTAATATTTCAAAAGTTTTATTTGTTATTTCAGACTAATGAAAATTTAAAATTAATTAAAAGTGACACCAAAAAGTTCCATCAGTATCAATTACAAAACATCTTCAGTTTTTGATTTCATCCCCCATTAACTTGAAAAAATCCACCCATTCGCGCTGGAATGCTCTTGAATAATAATTCTGCCGCACTTTATAATTAACACGGTCACACACTCTTACACACGGTGTCTACATGTCTTTTTACCCTCTGTCCTATCGCAGGTATGCTGGAAGAGATTTCTTTAGAAATAAGCATCACCTTTGTACGTATTTTTCTGTTCTTTTCTTCTTGTCTGTTTATATATGTGAGTACATAAATGGTTAAATAAATAAATCGGACTCCCGGGATATTTAATTACACAATGCTAAGTCGAAGTATTCGCATTTAACTTTTCGTTTAACAAACAGTTACAGAAGCACGGACGTGGAATAAATAAATAGAGAATTATTCAAGGGGTTGGAGAATGGGAGGTTGTGTGGAACTTTAAAAATAATAATTTGTTTGCGAATGCGTTTCCCACTCACCTGCTAATTAAATCCTAAGTATATTTTAAGTAAATTTTATGACGTATTTTTACCCACGCAAAGTAGGTTAAATAGATTAAAAGAAAATTGTGTACAAAATATGTATTTGATAACAATTAAGGACCGTAATCAAACTTTGCTCAATTAGTAATTAGAAAGTACTTAGTAAGCAAACCGTTTTTCCTATAAACGTGATAGGGACCTAAAGCGGTGAACTTTTTGCCTAAATATTGCTGAAATAATATCGCCTAATGAGATAAATACAAGAGGCCACTTAATTTGCTGACTTGGGAGTAGTATTCTGTGTTGGCTCTGAGATCTGGATTCCGCTTGCCTCAGTATATTACTCCACGGAGTAGCAAAATCTAATTAGGATCAAGAAAGAGAACCTTTTCCTTAATTAACTTTTCTATTATGAGAAAAAGTTAATCAAAACTAGAAAAGGTTAACTTTTATGAACTTAAAAATCTACATTGGTTAACCTAATAATCTAGTTTTTCAAGCATTTAAAGAATACGTACCTATGGCCTACTGTAGTACGAGCTTCATTTGAATGCGAGGCTTACTGTAGATAAGTCATAGAGGAAAAGAAAGTCCAAATGGTCCTGTTTTCATTGTTTTTTTTTCAATGAAAAAAGTGAGTACTCTATTAACTAATGATTTTATGTTACATACAGTAGATAGACATAATTAAAATTTAATGTTATGATTACATAGTACCTAAACTTTGTTTTAAAAGTTCTTTTGATTTAGAAACTCTGTAGATTTCAGAGCTTCATTAATTCAAAGAATCCTAAAATTTTGTTCAGTTCCTAGACCCACACGGTGGTCTGAACTTTAAACCCACGCATTTAATTACGTTAGTACATAATATTATTATAAGCAATAAATCAAGCAAATTATGTTTGGGCTTCTACGAGTTTCTACGAGTTCTGCGTGTTTTGTATGGCACCATTAATATATAATAAGATTCCAGAGGTTATTAAAAGTATAAACCAGCCAAACTTATTCAAAAGAGAACTTAAGAAGTTACTTACTGAAAAATGTTACTATTATGTTAAAGATTTTTTAAATGATAGTTTCTAATCTATTTGTGTTATATTTTAATTTTGTTGTGCTTTTTTTATTTTTCTCTTTTTCGATTTTGCTATATTTCAAGTGGCCATAATTTATTTTGTACGCCAATGGTGGCAAAACATGTTGAAACTTACAGATTTTCACTTTTACATCCACATTTGCATTTATACGTATAATGTTACACATGTTTACAAATAAACATATCTTTATCTTTATCTTTATCTTTACGAATACACTAACAGACCGCAGGGCACGGACCACTAAGTGGGCAGAACACATGAAACAGTTTACAATAGAGCTTCACTGCGATGTTTTACTGTATCAGTACCATATCAGACCAATCATCTCACGCAGTGTATTTAAAGTTTTATTCTACACACTAACATACTTACTAACACATTTATCAGCACTATAAAAAATGCACAGCTATTGAAAAAACCAGATTGTGGGCACAAGTCGCATGTGGTAAGCAAATACAGTTAATATCATCTGTATTCCCGCTCACACACGCTGCCCCGCTGCACTGGAGCCTCACTTCCGATAATCACTGCCGGCCGCCATTGTGCTCGCCACATTATAATACAACGCACATTGTTCGACGGCCTTTGATTTCGGCCATAATAGCCCAGTCAATAACAACATCAAATATCGCAAACGCGCATGTAACTGCGATTGTTTATGTTTTTAGGTTCCCTGAGAGTAGTGTAAACCCAAAAAGAAAAATGCACTAAGTGTTTTAGACAAACAGGTAGGTACTGTATATGTTAATAAATTATTATTAGCCCAGTCAATATCAACACAATTAAAGGCAAACATCGCAAACGTGTATGTAACTACGATTTTTTTTATGTCGTTAAGTTCCCTGAGAGTAGTTTATACCCAAATTTGCGACCCTGAAAACCTTGTGCTACTCCCATGGTGCTCGAAAAACTGCGAAATTCTGACACTTTTATCAGTTTTTTTGAAAAATATACGTTAAGGACGCGTTTTTAGATATCCTTGTTTTATATATTTGTGAAGGATACTAAATTTGCTACAATTTGACTTCAACCCAAGCGATCAATGTGAACGTTCTGTTTCCTCTTGTATTCTAATTGTAAAATGTTTTTTTCGTGTTTTTTTTTGCCATCGACACGCTAAGAAGAAGTAGATCGTTTCGGGGACCACTTACGCTTACGATCTTATTATAGGTCATGTATTGTAGAAATAATACCCGTTCAACATAGCATGCATTTTCCTTTCCCTGCAAAAATGACACAAGCAAACAAAATACCAGTGCATTGTGCAGTCGATGCGATACGATGTGTGTTACGTCTTACGATGCTGTCAAAGGAATGCGAAAAGGTTCCTGCTAACGGAACGGAATAGACACCTTGTACATGAAATTTTGAAATAGTAGATACATCATTGAGGAAACTATGTTTTAAGTTAACGCAGACTTCATGATCAATGTGATTGTTAAATTAATCATGGATAAAATTGCAAAAAATCTAAAAGGTAAGTGCTATCCACAAAGCTGTAGGTCCCAGTAGTTCTATTTTGTTTATTCTAGATTTCGGATGCATTGAAATTCAAACAATCACAAATATATTGGGAAAATTGTTAAATAGTGTTTCGATCAATGTCACATTACAAACATTTGTAAGTAGGTATTATTGTTCTGTATTGTGGTCCTCCTTTAGTAACCTTCAGTAAGTGGGTTGTGAAGGTCAGATAGGCAGTCGCTCCATGTAAAATTGAATTTGTTAGATAAATAAATTGGTTAGACTGGAAGCCAACCCCAACATTGTTGGGAAAAGGCTAGGCAGATGATGATTGTGGTCCTCTTTTACACTTCATACATCATTTCATCATATTTTTGTGCACTAAAATTTTTATAAGTCTCCATTTTTATGAAAGCAAATATTAAATTTTCCATTGGTTTTCGGACATTTTTAATTAGTTCAACTTTAAACATAACGGGTAAACTCGAAATATTGGCTGTAGTAATTGGTGTAGATATGAAAAAATATTTCTATCGATTAAAAAAGGCAGCTTATGTTGTTTCATTTTAAATTCTTCGCTAAGTGCCTAATATACGTTGCTAAAGCCAATCAACGTTAATTTTGGAGAATTTCGTGTACTCGTGTTTATTAAGAACGGAGCGTTAAGTGTAAATATAATTAATGGAAGTAATTTTGGATAAACACGAGAAATTTTCCCTTAATGCGAGGGAATGTACGGCAATGAGCAATGTTAACGTGTAAGTAACAATATTAGCATTCTAATTCAAGTTGAATATCCTCTTAGTATCTTTTGTGGAGGGAATTCGGTTATAAATTATTTTAGAGCAAGTGACAAAGTTATAACAATTAATTACCTTTACTGCGTAATTGTCCAACAATGCAATAAAGGTCAATCCGTAATCAATAAAAGGCGCAATAAAACCGAACAGGTGATTGACCTGATATATACATTTTGGATTATTTCACCAACTCATGTTTCATCCATCACTTTATGTGCGTTTGATTACATCACCTTTATTACTATAGACTTACGATGGAACATTGAATGGTAATAATAATAAAGGTTTGTTTTCTAAGCAAAGTTATTTTTGTCTGGATTCACTTTCCGTGTCAAGAAATAAAGCGTGTTTACGGCGGTCGCCCGAGGACATCGTACTGTTTACTAAATGGACATAAGATGACAATAAACGAAACAGACAACAAATAAAAACTGAAAAAATATGTACGGTTTCACAGCTATGCGGGAGACAAGCACGGGCCGCCCGTACACGAGAGACCTGCACTGCTATTCTGTAACCATCTCACCGTGAAAACTTGGTGAAGTGAGCTCGGAGTGAGCTGTCAGTCAGGTGGAATGACAGCTCATTTCAAGCTCACTTCACCTAAGTTTTCACAGTGAGATTATTACAGAATAGACCCGCTGTACGGGTAGCTCCCGCAGTGCTCTGAAACGAGGGAGTATGCCGATACGTTTTACGCGCTCTACCCGAAGCGGGTCGCGCACGGACCATCAGCGTCGCTGTGAAACAATGTTCTAGTGCCTCACGTGTGTCTCCGTTCCGGGAGCCCGTACGGGTCTTCCGCACAGCTGTGATTTGATGATGTTATTTATGGTTTCATCATCTAAAGTTTGCAAACGATTTTCCGAATACTGCGCGGAGCGATGCTAGTATATTCTATATAAGAAGCACACAATTACCGGACCACACACGTATTTGAGCAATAAATTGTTAAACTTAGTGGAAGCTCCTTGGCTCCCCTCCTCCCCCTGAATAAATATCACATTTATTCCGGACGCGTCCTCGATGCGACACTTCAGAGCAATGAAAGTGAAACTCGCGTTTTGATTAATTGTTGTTACACAAACGCCTACAGCAGACAAGTGATGACATGCTTATTAAGTGGAACTTACGATGGAAATATATTTTTATTTGTTTGCAAAATTAACATGACCCGTGGAGAAGCCTCAATTTTTTGTGCAAATTAATAATGCACACTTCACATTATGTTCACTAAAAGAAGAGGCTCCATTACAGAGGTAGCGTTGTGTATAGTCAATTAAGGGCACCGTACAGTCACGTGCAGACGAGCGACTAGGGTGTCTTAGTTTAGGATACTTAACAAAGTCTGTAAATTTGAACAGTTTAATAATTACTACACCAGAACCAAACTCGACATTTATAATGAAGTACTGCTTCACATTGGAAGAACCTAATAAAATGAGAGTAAGTTCGGAGCTCGACCTGGATTGTTAGAAATACTTATAAGAAAAGGTTTTTCTAGAATTTGGAATCGAAAAGTTTTTTGTAAAAGAGCGCTTGCCTCGTCTTAAAGGACAAGAGGAAAGAGCGCTATTACAAAAAGACAGACATATTGACTGAAGCCAGTCTTTCTTAATACATTAAATCAATGAACTGAACAGATCTATGTACTTCGAGATAGCATTATTTTTGTATATATAATATAATACGCTACATCTTTCCTGTAACACGGGCACTTTATCATTTATTTCTAGTCGGTTCTTCTACATAAGTATATGAAGCTGTTTCTAAACGCCAACATTAATAAATTTAAATTTGGAAGACTCTCAGCGTGTCAAAAGTTTAAACATCTCCATTTACTTACTTTTAAAGGAATTTCATCAACTTTGAATGAAATCTTCGTTACTTACATAATTATTATTAAATAGGTTTCTAGTTATTTGTTTCTTTGAAATTCTCAAAAGTATAACGTATAAAACCTCGCCCACTTTACTTATTTCCCAATTTTCATTAGAAAACCTGATTTTGTCTCCAACTATAAAAGCGATGGGGCTTAGTGAGCCTAAGTATTGCTGAAAAAATAACATCTAATACGAAGACTAAAAGGGACCGTCTTATTTGCTGAGTTGGGTGTAGTATTCAGTGTAGGGTCTTAGATCTGGATTCTGAATGCCGGTTTTAGATTAATCCGCAAAGTACTGACATCTAATTAGAGCGAAAATAGAGTATTTCTACCCAAATACGGAAAAGCAAAAAGGAGGGTTATGATTTTGACCGATATTTTTATGATTTTGTTGTATGTTCATCTGTTACCTCATAACTTCTAAACTACTGATCAAATTTAACAAATGAGGTATCGTTGGAAGCGTCTTGATCGTCCGCTGGTTTATAGGCTATGTGACGTCACACATTTTTTTTTTTTAGTTCATGACTTTATGTCCTCTAGAGGGCGCCATATTGTATTTAGTGTGGCGTCACACCAAGACGCTTTTTGCTTCGCTATAGCCGGGCAAAAACAGTGAATATTATAAACTTATTTGTAAGCTTGGAACAATGAAAGCTGAACTGCTACCTATACGTATTTTGAACCTATGTTTCTGTCTGAGAATTCAATAAAGAAACCTTGGGTCTGAATTTCAAATCCACGCATTTAATAACGAAAGTGTACATAATCCTAACTAATATTATAAATGTGAAAGTGAGTTTGTTTATTTGTTTGTTTGTCTGTTTGTTACGCTTTCACGCTAAAACGGCTGAACGGATTTGGATAAAATTTGGCACATGGGTAGACGATGACCTGGATTGGGACATAGAATACTTTTTATCCAGATATTTTTACGGGATCGAGACTTATGCGGGTGAAACCGCGGAGCGCAGCTAATAATTAATAAATCAAGCGTATTACGTTTGAGTTTCGATGAATACCTATTCAATGCTCCTATCAAATGATTTTGGTGCCAAGGCTTTGAGATTTAAGTCCTGTTTATCGAAGTTGTTAATCTGAGTATTAGATAATAACATTTCAAACCCACGCATTTCATTACGAATATATTGTATGCAATAAATTTATTTCGACCTTTACAGAAGAAAACTTTCTACAAGTACCAAAGTTTAATACTCAATACTCAATTCTTTATTGCATTCCACAATGTAGGCTTAGGTGGTAAATATTTGCCAAAAGAAACAATCATGGACCCTGTTGGGCACAGCAAAAGAAAGATATGTGGAGAAGAGGACTTATCGTTTACATAACTTATAATCTAATTTATTCTAACTTACTCTCGTTTGTTTTGTAGGCATCTGCGGTTTTGAGGCCCGAATCCTCAAAATGAAAGATAAGATAAGATAAGATAAGATAATTTATTTCGCAAATATGGGTACAGTACATGATGTCAAAATACAATTATTCAAGTTCAGCCACATTTTACCATTAGGCATGCGAAAGGTACAAGACCAATAACAAGTAGACACAAATTAATGATAGGCGTATTTACATTTCAAAATAATCAAAGTAATCAAACAAATGCATTTTCTTTTTCTGCAAAAAACTCTGAAATATTATAATAGGCTTTATTCACTAAAAAAGAACTCAGCTTTTTTTTAAATAACGGGATACTTAACGCCTTCCAAGATTTAGGTAACTTATTATATATGAATGGCGCCATGCAGAAGACACTTTTGCGCATGCGTGTAAGTGTGTGTGTGTTTGGTTTGTAGGTCATGTTATCGACACAGATGGTATATGAAATAAAAGAAGATATCTGAAAACACAAACGGGTACGGGTAAACATACCCGTTTGTTTTTGTAGATATTAATTTTAAAAATAAAAACTTTCGATTTTACTTATATTCTTTATTCTTTATATATTAATATAATATGTGTTTTATTAACAAGTTTGGAACAAATTTGCGGCGACGGTGACGTCAATCCTATAAGATCCCCAGTAAGATATAAAATAAGTATTTGTTGCTGGTAGAGAATCACGAAAGTCCTGCATAACCGTCAAAATGCTCAAGTTAATATGGATATATGGATTATTTCGCTTGTGAAAAGATTTTCGAATTGAAAGCTACAAACTACAATGTTTTTTTTACTCTAACTAAAAGCTCCACTCGAAAAGTTACAGATTTTTTCGAAAGCTTTAAAATAGCTTGAAACATTTTAACAAATTTACGGTTCCGAGAGCTAGATAAATATTCAGGGGATAAGGCACAAGCTCTCGCCACAGTCAACGTTTGAATAAACAATATTTGAATGCGTTCAGTAAAAATCAACGTATTCAACATACGAGCCTTTAATCATGCAATATCTAACTCTATTTGCTTCATAAGCAAAGTTCAAAGGAACATTTCACTTACGAGCCATCAGTTTACAAGCCACACATTGCCAAGTTTGACCAAAACCACAATAGATTTAGCAGATACTTTTTAACTTGGTTGATAAAACTAGATGATGTTCGCTGAAAATGCAGGTTATCCAAGCTGCTAGACTTATTGATCGGTTAGGTGTTAGATGAAAATAGTGACATAGTTATTACGATGGCACGATCCGTTATACATAAATCAAAGAGGTCATGGTCGTTATTAAATAGCTATTTACGTATAAATATTACGGTCTTGTCAATCCAAGTTATATGTAGTAGAATGAGGTGAAAGTTATCATGGCATTTTAAATGTACTGAATGACTTTTTGTGTACTTAAAACAGTCTGGGAGTTCTCAACAGCACTGTTAACGAAGATCTAAAATAAAAATCCGATTATCTTTAACGACATAAAATGGATAACAGGAAAACGAAATGGGTCAAACTCGGCGTAACAACCGCTTTAACTTTCAATCGAAACCTAGTTATTCGCGTTTTCTTGTTTTTTCCCCCTCTAACAGCTGTTTACAGTTAAGTGTAGTAAACAATCTTATGAATGTTCAATCGAAAGTGGAAAGCAAAATCATCAGTATAATAGGAACAAGTTTAATCTTGGGACGGCTTGAACGAGTAATTGAAAAATGTAGGAAAACTTCCCCATTTCCAACCCGTCCTAATAGGCTCTTTTTATGATTATTGTGTCGATATTTGCCTGCGATTAGTGTCTAAATTCTCACATTTTTTAAATAACAAGATTCGTCTCCAAAAGAAGGATAATTATTTGTACCTACTTGCATAGTGATGAAGTATTTTATTGTGGCCCTATAAAAAAAAATCTTATTTCATCGAAGTAACGAACCAAACCTGGGAAGAGATTAGATTTCCGTATTGCTGCAACATCAGCATCTAGTTTCAGTCGAGTCATATACTGTGGTTGTAGATGTAATTTTGTGCTGCAGGCTCTATTTTGCATCGTGATATGTTGATTGTCGATACTATGAAATACACAGCACTTATTATTTTCTTACTAGCTGTTACCCGTGACTTTGTCCGCGTGGAGTTCTATAATTTAATTTAATTTTTTTGTGTAGCTGGCAGTGAAAGTTTTGAAGCAGTGAAAGTCTGAGATTAGCCACAACAAACAGACAGACAAACATTTTGTTGACACTTAAATTTTTAATTATCAAATTATGTGAGATTGATCAATAATTATTGCTGGGAAATGACTGTGGCGGCACCTACATCGCCACATGTGAACAACGCATCAATGACCTGACGTCACACAAAATCCTGACGTCACACAAATAATATAACTTCCCGACATCAATCGTTGGGCAGTTGCCCACCAGACTCGACATCCGTCGGGTCGGAGAATCCTTCCTTTTCTATAGACTATGAGTGAACTTACACCCTGTTCACCATACCTCTAAATTTGTGACCCCGAGTATGAACGTCAACGCAGCCTTCGTGCAACTACTTCAGCGTGACGTCATCATCATCATCACTCCCGCAAGCTTTCGTGAGGCGAGTCACACAGCAAGCCAGCACCTAAGGCTTCAAACGGGTATCCTGACCAACATGCAGCGAACACGCATTCCTGGTCATCATCCTCAGCCTCATCAGCAACCTTGGCACAGCACCTGCACTTTCAGCCGGTCTCACAAGCAGAGCCCATTCTACCCTCTCCTCGTCAACGCCAGCAGTCAGCCAAAGCCCGGCGCTGTACCATATCCGACTTACTGGATCATAACCCAGCGCCACCCCGAGTCACTAGGGAATCACCGCAATCACCACAATCACCGCAATCACCACAGACAGTTCCAACTCACCGCGAACTATGCGGCACCCAGTTCCGACTCACTGGAACCTCAGCTGGCACTGTGAAGCATCGCAAGATACAAGACTCAGCCCTCAGAACTGTTGGCACTTACGACAACATGTATTACAGAGATAAAGTAAAAGCCGATTAAAATAATATCACAAGATCTTCATGTCAACCGACAAAACGTGAGCACCTCTAATATTTAAAAACATGACCAGTACACATGAGTAATAAGGATTACACAGACTTATCTCCGTTCAGCTGCTTTATTATGTACCGGTGCGGACTTTGTAAGCAATGAGGACATTAATTGTTTCCACGATAACAGAAATGTTAAGTTAATCAGTAGAAGCCTTTTTGAGTAGAAATATGGAGGTTCAGAATATAAATAAGGGTAAATATGGTCTAAATGCTGAAATTAGTCTGTTGGATGATAAAATACTAATGTATACCAACTGGTATTTTCCCTTATTGTCTACCCAAGCAGAATTTACTTTTTTGTGTCATGTGAATGATTCGAAGTACGTTCTGTTTCACTTATTTGGCACACTTAAAAATACACATGGGTGAAAGGAGATCCTATTTGAATCTAGTTTTTCTAACTGAACAGACAGCTGTTCTGCTGGGGAGTTTGTTGCGCCACTTCTTCTTCCCAGCTAAAGCTTGTAGAAGTGGTGAAGGGTGGGCGTTTTAGGGGACTATATTATGTTACTTTGGCGTTCGAAAAGTGCTGATTCTGTCCTGGAGTTTTTGAGTTTATTCATTATAAACAAACAAACAAATCAAATATTTTCTCTTTATAATATTAGTTTAGATAAGTATAATGGTTTTTATTAAAATATTAATTAATAATTGGACACTTAATATTGTCCAGAACACGAGTTACTTATTCCAAACGTTCATTATTTAAATAGCATAAATGTTTCATAAATATTGCTACCCAAGGTACATTATTATGAGTCGAGCTAATAATGTTTGTGCGGTTGAAGGATTTGTGATGTCATTCGAAACATTAATTTGTTATATAATTTGATGTAACCGAATACAATATTATGAATCACAGTTTTATTAATTATTAAGCTTTCAGTAACATATGATCTTTTATAATTAATTTGAAAACAGTACACAACGTTGCTGAAGCTGCGAGCCTGCCTCACGTTTCATTGGGGTATTCAAATGACAGTTCCATTAACCGACAGCAGAATTAAAATTTCCATGGAAAATGCGCTAGTAATATTTTTTCCGGGATTCTACAATAAAGGCGCTTGTTTTACTTTAAAATAATTGAAATTTCACGTCATGTTTTAATAACTGATTAAAATTGAGATAACTGAGAAACTGAGAAATGTACCACAAGAAAATACGGAAACCCACACTAGTCTCATAAAAACAGTATGCAGTATAGGCGAAGCTGTTGGAGTCCAAATTCCCGAATCCGAGCTGCGCGACATCTATCGTCTGCCAGGGAAGTCTACCACTTCTGACACCCCACGTCCAATAATTGCAGAATTTACTAGAGTGCAGACAAAACAGACACTCTTATCCGCAGTGCGGTCGTTTAACAAGGATAAGGGAAAAGACGGAAAACTTAACACCAGCGTAATTGGATGGCCAGGGAAACACCAACCGGTGTATGTCGCTGAACAACTACCTGCCAGTACCAAGAAGTTATTTTACCAATCCCGTGAGTTCGCCAAGAAGTACAAATACACATATTGCTGGATATCCAATGGTAATATTTTCCTGCGGAAGCAAGAGGGCGACAAACAGATTTTAATCAGCACCGAAAAAAACCTTCAAGATCTTGGATACATTAATATGTGACTATGCCTAAAACTGATTGTATATCGTTCTTATTTTAATTTGTTTAGATTAGTTAGATCACTTTTTATTCAAATTGTCATCTTTATATATTATAAAAACAACCAGTCATTAACAAATTCAACCATTCTCTCACAATCACTACACATAACACAAAACCCTATTCACAAATATATTCACATGACCTACACATACATAATAAGACTCCTCAATAACATTAAGTTCACATATTATGTGCGATGTACTTTCCATTCTAACTTGATGTACAAAATATTACTTGCTCATACAATTAGCTCACGCTCTGATATTTATTTCTTAATTAAAAATGACTAATTTGATTAATATTAATAACGACCTTGAAAAATTTACCGTAGGCAACTCCTTTATATGTAACCCAGAAGACTGTATAAATTATGTTAACGTTACTGGTAGCGATATTAAATTACTGCATTTAAATATTCGTAGTGTAAATAAAAACTTCGATCAACTTCTTGTCCTATTGCGCTTAACTAAAATTAACTTTGACATCATAGTTCTGACCGAATGTTGGCTGAGTAAAGCAAATAATTTACCTATATTGGAAGGTTTCCAGTCTTACTCAACTGAAACAAATCTCAATCAAAATGATGGAGTTATAATCTATACTAAACTGGGACTGCAAACTAATGTATGGGAACCCTCCTTTAGGGGCGGGACTTGCCTCGTGTGTTTAATAGAAAAAAAGTTAGCAGTTGTGGCAATCTACCGCTCTCCGTCATACAAGTCCAACGACGATTTTGATCATTTCAAGACAAGCTTGACTAATGTCTATGATACCATATCCGCCTGCCCAAATATAGTATTAGTGGGTGATTTAAACCTTGATATAATCAAACGTAATGAGGACAACAAATGTCTTGACTATCTCATCTTAAATGATTCTCAAGGGTTATTGCCCACTCACGAATTTCCCACTCGCCTCGGAAAAAGCCTAGATCACATACTTCTAAAGACTAAACTTTTGTCGACCACACTGGTTTTAGAGTCCCATATTACTGACCACAAGCCGATCCTCCTCGACATCATAGACGCAAACCCTGCGCAAAGAACATATTACCTTTCCACCCGCCTTAACCATGAAGCTATTAAGCTAGAACTGGAAAATACCGACTTTTCAAGGATATACACTGAGAAGGATGCTAATATTTCTATGAACAAATTTATAGATATCGTTACAATGGTCATGTCCAAACACACAATTCAAGCTAAAATCCCTAGACAAAAAAGAACTCTAAAACCCTGGATAACTCCTGGTCTTCTAAAACGCATTAAAAACCGGGATAAGTTACACATAAAATCCAAGAAAGCACCAGACAACCTTATACTTAAAATTACCTATAATCGCTACCGAAACTTTTGTAACGACCTACTCCGAAAACTAAAAATATCATACGAAAGAAGTGAGCTTGAGAAAGCAAGTAATAAACCTAAAATTTTATGGAAAGTAATAAAGGAAATAACCAACACCACGAAAATATGTGCAAGCCCCGTTGAGCTATTAAAAATACGCAATGATCCTAAGTCTTCCGTTAATGAGGTCTGCAATTTCTTCAGTAATGTAGGAAAAAAGCTAGCTGACAATATTCTATCACAACACCACACCCTATTTCCTCAGTCTCATCGAAATAGTATAAACCCCTCCCATGTAAACTCTCTTGCGCTCTTAGAAGTTGATGAAGCAGAAATGAAATGAAATGAAATGAAATGAAATGAAATGAAATGAAATGAAATGAAATGAAATGAAATGAAATGAAATGAAATTGTTTATTCTGTAAATAGGATATTGGAATCACTTTTACACGTCATCTTAAAAAAATAAGTAATTAAAAATTAGCTAGATGAGTTCGGCGTTTCCTATCTGACTACTCTGAGAAGAAAGGCCGAAACAAACTCAGAGGTCATAGTCTCTTTTAAAGTCCAGACATAATCTTGGTCAGGCCATATGAGGACCATGTAGATTAGTGTCTGAAATGGTCTTTTGAGAAAAGAATCACACAGATTTGAGTGGACCTGTCCTGTCAGTGCAAGCATTTGTCAGTAATCGTGGAGCTCAACCCAGAACTTAAGGAGCTCAACTCGACGAACAATACCAAAGAAAGGACATTTGGGTAGGCCTCATAAACTACTCAAACTGCCAGACTATCATTAAAACTAAATAAGAAAGAAAAAATAATAATAATTAAAAAATCCACATAGTCCTCACATTCACAAAAATTTAAAAAATAAAAAAAAATACTTTACAAAGTAATAATGTCATTTTGTATGTAATTTTTATATAATACTGGTATTGATTTTATGATTTTAGCACAAGGCTTAGCAGAGCGAGCAGCTCAATCCAAATATCAAATAGAATCGCTTATCCTGCAGTTACGCAATGACTGTGCTATCGGATGGGACGGTATATCGCCTCTTTTATTGAAAAACTGTCGCCATGTACTGATACCGCCACTTACCTTCATATACAACAGTTGTCTACAATTGGGCGTGTTCCCGGATGCTCTTAAAAAGGCGATAGTCCATCCTATACACAAGGAGGGGGACAGAATTTGTGTCAATAATTATAGGCCTATATCAGTTTTGCCGACACTTTCCAAAATGCTTGAGAGGATCTTAAACAATCGTCTCAGGACATTTTTGGAAAAATACAAATTAATAGCAGACAACCAATATGGCTTCCGAGCCGGTGTTTCAACAGAAGATGCTGTGCTAGGATTGACTCAAGAGGTAGCTAAAAATCTAGACAAGAAAACAAAATGTTTAGGTATATTTCTGGACCTTTCTAAGGCATTTGACACAGTTTCTGTCCCCATCCTTACCTCAAAATTAGAACACTTAGGTGTACGTGGCGTGTCGCTTGATATTTTTAAAGACTATCTCAAGAATCGGACCCAGATAGTTAAAATTGATAACCACCTTAGTGAAGAGGAGTTGGTTACTTTCGGCGTCCCTCAAGGCAGCATACTGGGCCCCACGTTATTTAAAATATATGTCAATGACCTTTGCAAAATGAACCTCCCAAATACTAAGATATATACATACGCTGATGACACCGCGATCTTAGTTCATGGACCTACTTGGGATACTATAAAATCTATAGCAGAATCGGCAGTAGCGGAAATAATGAAATAGCTCAATTTTAATCTCCTTACCTTAAATATAAATAAATCCTGCTACATCCCTTTTGCAATTAGGCGAAAGACAGCACCGTCACAGAGTTTTTCAATTACTGCCCATTCATGCTCAAACCGATCTACACCATGCCGTTGTCTAGCACTAACTAGAAGTGACAGCGTAAAATACTTAGGTGTCCACATAGATGACGGACTTACATGGAAAAAACAACTTGACGCTGTCACGACTAGAACTTTGCGCCTCATCCATATATTTAAATGCCTCCGAAACTCCGCTAATGCCGATATTTTAAAAATGATTTATTTTGCACTATGCCAATCGGTCATAGGATACTGCATCTCTGTGTGGGGTGCTGCAACGAAAGGTTGCCTCCTGAGGGCAGAGAGAGCACAAAGAGCCGTACTAAAAGTAATGACAAGGAAGCCCCATAGATACCCAACAACACAACTGTATGCAGACTGCAAGGTTCTTACAGTCCGTCAGCTCTTTGTGCTTCAATCTGTTCTTAGGAAACACAGCAGCCTTCCCCCGTCTAACCCAAAAAAGCGCACAAACCTTCCCTCAGGCACCCAACACAGGACCGCGTTCGCAAAGCATCAGTACTATGTAATTAGCGCTTATATATACAAAAAGGTTCATATAAAACTGCATATCTTAGACCTGAACAAACACAACCTAAAATTAAAAGTGACAGAATGGCTGCTTAAACAGGACTATGCCGCAACGGAGACTTTACTGACCTACATCGCCTAATAATAAGCACACACTCCTTTAATCACATTCATTCACCCACACCCTCACAATCTCACAAAAAAAAAAAAAAAATTAACCTAAAACCTGTAACGTAAAGTATAACTTATTTTTATTTTATTTTTTTTTTAATTTTTTTTTCCCTTCTGATGATAAATTGACACAGTCCACTATACATAATATCAATTGGAACCTAACTGCGAATCACTGTCTCTTAAGATACAGGATACCCTAGTTTAAGAGACAGAGTTTAATCAATTAGAAACGTAGAAATAAGGCTAGCAATTAAGAGTAATATTGTGGAGAAAATAAACATTTATTTATTTATTTATTTAATTGTGTACAGATTTCTCAACATCCAAATGTTTTATGTAAATGTTCTATCTGTATTTTTGGGAATAAAGATATATTATTTTATTTTTATTTTAAGTTCAAAATCCTGAATTAATCGTAATTCAGGATTTTATTCGATAAACAATCTATTTTTGACTGGTATGTTTGTAAAATATTCAGTTACCTACATACCGAAAAGGTTTTTGTAATTTTTTTACTGAATGTACTTATTCAATTGAAATAAAAATCCCGATCCCATTCAGCGCACATAGAATATTCGAGTAGAATTGTCGACGAGTGTGGCTGTAAAATGTTATGTGCGCACAAATTGTACATTTCGACCTCTAACGCTCGGCACAGCTAAATGGAACGATTGAATAAAGTACGAGTGGTGATTTATACTGTCAGCTTAGCTTCTTATTATAATATGGACTTTAAGTGTGGAAAATTATCTTTATTATTTTGTTATTCGATTTATTAGTTTGTTTTCTAACGAGGGGAAATCGGAAAGATTAAATAGAAAAACATCACAAACATCTTCATGGTTGAGACAACAACACAAGGTAAAGCTCCGTTGTAGAAGACATGGTAAGACTCATATTATAAAGCCCACGCACAGAAAAAGGACACCTAACAAACATACGTACCTATTGCATGAAACTGTTTCATTTCCGCATAAATTGTGCTTTAAATAAAAGAACGCTACTGGTCAAAGTCGGTCAATGTCGCTCCCGGAACCGGGAATCTTTTTACCAAACACTTAATTAAACAAGGCTCACAAAAAAGAAGTGTGTAAGTGATAAAGCCCGTCCAATACGATACCAGATTTCTTTCAGAGTCCCTTTATTGAGCTGAAAATTACGAATACATCAAATTCAAATCGCGTTACAATCTGTTATGCATTCAATTCACTGGACACCTGCGCATTGTTTGTCTAAACAACTCGCAAATGGGTCAAATTCAAATGAACTTATAAATAATATAAACATTTTTGTTTTGTTGTGAATTTTGCCAACTTAAGATCTCAAGTCCCAAAATTTTTATACAATTCTACCACTTTTGTAAGTTATTGGCACTTAAATGATTAATTTCGCCATCATTTTTCCGTCGTATAAATGAAAATGAAATCATTTTAAGTTTGATCTCCCCACTTTGGTCCGCCAACTCCTGCCGCTCAACCCGTCACACGCAACTTAACAAGAAACTGAAACGGGTAACTAATAAATATAAAATCATCTCGTTTGGAAATAAGAATCTTGGGGAAAATTCTGTAGGTACTTGTATTTCAGGGAAATTTGTGTAAGAGATTGAAGATGTCTTTGAAGATTGTTCCTATAGGGTCCTTGTTAGAGACAAAATAAATAAATTGCTTGAAGGAAATTAAAATGGGGTTTCAGGAATTTGGCTATATTCTGTGTTTCATTTCGTGGAATAATTTTTATTCTATAATTATTATAAACGTAGGTACAGCAATTTAGGAGCGCATATTGTTTCAGGTTGCCATTTGTCTTCTACTATATAAAAATAAGTCGGGTTTTCCTTCCTGACGCTATAGCTCCAGAACGCACGAACCGATTTCCACGGTTTTGCATTCGTTGGAAAGGTCTCGGGCTCCGTGAGGTTTATAGTAGATAGGGTAGGTAGGGTAGGTAGGGTAGGTAGGGTAGGTAGGGTAGGTAGGGTAGGTAGGGTAGGTAGGGTAGGCAGGGTAGGTAGGGTAGGTAGGGTAGGTAGGGTAGGTAGGGTAGGTAGGGTAGGTAGGGTAGGTAGGGTAGGTAGGGTAGGTAGGGTAGGTAGGGTAGGTAGGGTAGGTAGGGTAGGTAGGGTAGAGTAGGTAGGGTAGTTTGGTAGGGTAGGTAGGTGTACCGTCGATAAGTAACTTAGTGCTACCCGTGCGAAGCCGGGCCGGGTAAAGCTAGTTGTGTATATTTTTTACGATGAAACATAAGAAAACATTCCTAACCATGACCATGACTTTTAAAAAAAAAAACCCAGAATCCTGCAAAAGTATTCAGCTGGTATTGCATACACAATAGCGGTGTAATCAGTGGGAGTAAAGGGAAGCCAATATTCAAAGCCATGTATGTACGTACTTACAGAACAAAAAGCAGCAAAACCTGGACAATTGTGTTCCGCGACGGTGCTGTACTTGACTCTATTATCACAAGGCTCTGTTTTCTGAGTTTTGTTTGTAAACACTTTTGGTCTCGGTAAAGCAAAGAGACTTTATAACTCGTGCCCGCGTGTATTTTTAAGGTTTACGATTTTATCGCCCGGTGTTAGGTAATAGTAATATTACAAAAATTGGATTCTGATGTGATAGTAATAACACACCTGTGTACTTACAGTTGACGTTTTAGTACGAAAATAAAACTTTGTAAAGTATTTGAGTATTTTGGTCAGCAGCTGTAGCATAATCAGCCTATAATGTCCCCACAACTGGGACACAGGACTATACTGTGGCTGTAGTAATATAGTGGGCTATAATCACCCACGCGGGCCCAGTGCGTGTTGCTAGATGTCACGTTTCTTCAAATTTTCGGTTCTAGAACATCCCGGTTCCCTCACGATGTTTTTTTATCCTTCACCGGTTTGAGTGATGAAATTATTAACACGCGTAAAGCGCCTGCCTGGAATCGAATTCACGACCTACAACTCGTAAGTCGGGGCCGTTAATACTGGGCCACCCCTGCTCTCGCGAACTAGCTACGTACTAACGTCATCTGTGAAACTACTATGTAGCTATTTACGGTATCTACCTACCTATCAATGCAAACTCTTTCTTCAGTTGTTAAAATAAATTCAGAAAGTTTCCGTACTACAACTACTACTAGCTAGTACTTAGGTTCATATCACACGCTGCCTCTACGCTACAAAGCCGATCACACAAGCGAGCCGGCAAATTGAACGCCAGTGCCAATCCCGCCATCATCCCTGTCGGTCGTCTGAGTCTCGTTGTGTAACCGCATTGTGCAACAGGAACTGATTACCTACAAAATGGCAATAAGAACTATTCGATTATTTGCTTCGACACCACTTCTAGCTAGTTTATGAAACGTGCCTAATTCTAATGTTAATGAATAGTGTGTTTTATGTGCTAGTTATTTCGTCCCTTCTCATTCTGAAGGAAATAGTTGATACCATGACAGAATTATGTATTGATAAAATGTTCAATTCCACAAATCAACTCATTTTCTCTTAGAGTATTAGATAATAAACGTAAACCGATTGCCAAGTTGGTTTACACAGAAAGAGATCACCTGTGTGTTGGATCAAATGACCCCTTTTCAGGTTTTATTAGGTTATCGGTGGAATCTGATTCCAGGCAATGCTGAAAGTACAGTCACGCTTCACCTAACCATTTTTTTCCAATCCATAGGGGATTGGGTAGAGTGTACTGATTTCACACGAACAAAGGTCAGATTACACGGTTTTCACTTTAGCTTTTCTCATTACTTGGAAGACATAAGTTTCCAAACAGTAATTAATGTTTTTTAAGTCCCTTTTTAAACTCATTTCCTCAGCCTCTAAGTGCAAACTGTCAGGTCATTCCACAAAATTAGTAGATTCACCACCATTTTGTTGTTGGTGAAGTTAACAATTAATAAGTTTCCGTAGGGAAGCAATTAGTCAAGCGGTTGACATTTAGCTCCTACTTATAATTTGTGAGGACCAACCCTATAATGCTAAGATATTATATTTATTTGGTTAGAGCTCCTAAAACGTGTTACTTACTTCTTCTTTATAGTTTTTTCAATTTAAAAACACAAAATTGGCACTGTAGTGGCACACATATTTATATTATGATATTCAAATATCAAATTACGTGTAACCAGTAGGAGCAATGAATGTAGAACTTCGTTTAAAAAAGCTCGTTTCATATGTACATCCAGCCTCATAAATACACACATCAACACGGTCTAGGGATATTTTTAAAAAAGCGAATTACTATCAATGTGTTAATTATTTATATGACATGTATATATTTAAAAGATACGTTATTTAATATTCTACCATTTTTTAATAATGGTTAAGGTACTTCGATTAAAATTTCAGGATTTTATGGAAAAAAAATGAAGCATAGACGGAAACCGTATATGAATTAACTTTTAATTTATGAGTTAAAACTGAAAAAAATAGAAAAATCATTTAATTTGTGTTTATAAACTTGAAGTTAGTAGTCTGAGAAAGCGCCCATGATGTTCATAACACATCGGCAACGATTCGGCATGCTCAGAACAAGGTTGTAAATGTCTTGCTGCGGAATATTGTCCCATGTCCTTCTGAGGTGCGCAAAAAGTTGATCTTCTGTAGCCAGATTTTCAGGAACTTCCTTCAGAGCTCTTCTTTGCAGCATATCCCACGCATGCTCAATGGGATTTAGATCTAGCGATTGAGCAGGCCAGTCTAAGGCCCTAACATTGTGTGTATGTAACCAAGCTGCTACCGTTCTCGCCGTGTGTGCCCGGGCATTGTCGTGCATGTGCAGGAAATCTTGCCCCATTTGTGTTCTGTGGGGCAAGATTACGGGCCCCAGCACCTGTAGGACGTATCGTTCTGCCGTCATATTGCCCCGCACCCAAACGAGATCCGTCCGTCCTCCAAGACGAATTCCTGCCCAAACCATAATTGTTCTTCCTTGGTATGGGTGAACTTCCTGAGGGTTCTGAAGACGGCTCCATCGTCCAGGAACTCGCCAAACACGCGTCCTTCGTGAATCTGGATGGAAGCCGAACCTGGATTCATCCGTGAACAGAACCACGTGGACTGGGGCCGTGAGCAATGGTCCAACCATTGCTCACGGCCCCAGTCCACGTGGTTCCGAACCCATTCTAATCGTCGTCCACGATTGCCTCTCCGTAAAGGTGGGACCCGGAGTGGTCTACGAGAGCGTAGATTGCTTTCATGCAGTCGCCTTCTTACAGTTTGGTCACTCACAAGCACTTGGTGTTCCACTCGCAGCCTTTGGACCAATTGAGTCGCCGTTGCATTTGGTTGAGCTCGCGCAGTAATTTGCAAAAATCGATCTTGTCTGGGGGTAGTGATGCGACTTGGCCCCCAGTGCCTCTCCGCTACTTCACCTGTGGCACGATAGCGTGTCCACAATCTTGAAATTACATTTTGGTGTGTCCCTATGGCCTCAGCAACATTACGCTGAACAGACCTAGCTTCCAGCATTCCCACAGCTCGTAACATCTCCGCCCTCGTCAAATGTTGGCGTTGCATGGCTACAATACCTCAATTTTAACTTTATCTTTCGTTTAAAAATGAAAAAAAACTGTAACTAAACGTAATTCGTATTGTTTTCTAAATTTCGCACAAATGAAAATTCCCTCTCCTACACATCAAGACATTTTTATGCCACCGAAACAAAAGAATTTTCAAAAATTTGAATTTGGAATTAGTCTGAGATAAATTACAAACAAATCGGTGTATGAAAGATTACAATGCGGCCAGTGCTTTTCGAGTTATTTAATTGAGTATGAAATATCCCTAGACCGTGTTGATGTGTGTATGTATACATTGACAAGAATTCATTGAATTGTCTACAATCTTTGTTCTATAATATTGTAACAATGCGTAGCCACAAAACATATTACACATTGGGTACTTAACTGTAGCTTAAGTGTCCTTAAGTGTGTGGAATAATATCCAATCAGATCTACAAACAAGTACATTTCTTCTAACGTTACTAAAGCATAAAGGAAAATCCGGCTTGAACATACTTATAAAAAGAAGGATACGATTCGTAACACTCTCATTTTTCGAATCACGTTGTTACAATAAATATTACTAAAAACCTTGTATTTATTATGTGAACGTTTGGTCCGAAATTAAGTGTTACGGCCAACTTATTTTTTTTCTTTGGGGCTAAGTTTTTATGTACACTTGTCTTTTTATCAAATTTAACTGTGTAACGGATATAATTTGCCCTGAAACATATTCGAAAGTTTGGCATCAACAAAATTCCAAGTCCGAACGTTAAAAAAGTGTCAAAGTCAAGTCAAAGTCAAATCATTTATTTCAAATAGGCCCTTATAAGGCACTTTTGAACGTCAAAAATTTACAAAAAAATTGAAATGATTCTAGTCGCCCCTTCCAAAAGGTAGTTTTCGCATGGAGAAGAATGGGCAAGAAACTCCACCGTTACTCTTTTAAAATGTTTTACAATATTTTGTATAAGTACATTAGTTATATCATTATATGTGAGGACGATGAACCTAGAATAAAATTATTATACCACAATAGGTAAAAAGAATTAAGAATTAAATATGAAGCAACAACAGATAAACTAATTATGTAATAGATACATGGTGCTCACATATTTACATTTTGAGTGACTTACCACCTATTATATTTGTGACCAAGTGTGAGCAAATAAGCACAATACTTTAAGGCTCGTACAGACCAGCGCGACGCGACTCGAACAATACAATTTCTAAAAAAACTTCACGGTATAACAATAACCGGTGTCGCGTCGCGCTGTCGCGTCGCGCTAGTCTGCACGAAGCTTTATACAAAGCTATTCGTATCAATGAATTATTATGATAGTTTATGAGGTGATTACTATTTCCGACACGTCTCTGGGACACGAACCCCGTTCTAGGTAAAAATAAAAATAAACTGAATATGCTAATGGAAATTGAGATTGCTATAGGTACTGTAAATGGGATTTTGTCTAAAAATAACGATGCAACTATGATTTTATTATGAAAATTATTGTCATTTAGTTGCAAAAGTAATGGCAAAACTTAGATTAGATTTCAAATCAATAGCAATCAATCATCATCTGCCTGGCCTTTTCCCAACTATGTTGCGGTTGGCTCCCAGTCTAAGCGGATGCAGCTGAATACCAGTACCTATTTTACCAATGGCAATGAATATATCAATAAAAATGCGACGAATGGAAATGATTGCGTGAAAAGTGTGACGATACACTTACAATTTACTGGGATTGCTTTATACTACAAAATTCAACCGTTTTTATTATCAATACATTTTGTTATCTACATCAGTGTACAAATGGATTAATTATATCGAATGCCAGTAATCTAAAAGGTTTTAGGTTCAACTCGCATACTATACGTTTGTCATCCAGCATGCATGCGACATACCCGGATATTCTCACGGTCAATATTTGATTTTCGACCCGAGCGGTGACGATTTGATTTTCGGTCACGCATCGGTGTTTTTAAATAGCGTTACGTATGGCTCGGTGAGCTCCCAGCCTATTTCAGTTGCAGTTGATATGGAGCGGATTTCTGTTTCGTGTGTGGAAAAGCAAAAAGGCTGTGGAAATGAATGAATATTTTATGCATAAAGTTAAGCTGTTAGTAGTTTCGGTGTTGAGCTGGTAATTAATGGAACTTTGTTGCAAGTACATTTTTATTTAAGTACTGTATGAAATTGTTCACCGTATTAAACGCCAACGGTACGCTTTTGTTATTAATTATTTCAAAGTTGACTATATGATTATTTTTATTCATTCAAATAGTTTTTAAAGTGCAAACTAATATGCACTTTTGTTTTAATTTCTTTCGATGTTTTTCAATAGTTCATGCTCCTAACTTGACACTGAATCAAATGACGCACAATGGGAACAAATACGCAGACATACACACACATACACACTACACACATCACACATACACTAACATACCAGATATACCATACAAAACTGAAATCACCCGTTTAGTCTCCACTCTGGAATTCGTTCCCCAAACCCCAAGATACAGACTAACTGTCTAGTTTGGGCTCACTGGTAAATAATATTTTGTAACTTGGCTATAGGTAAAAGCTACTCATGTCTTCTCAACTTGGTGTCAACCTGTAAACCTGCTTACTATATTCCCTCGACAATAAAACTATTTCTATTTTCTCTTGAAATATATTACTATGGCTGATCCTGGCCTGGATGATTCTCAAAGTATACTTTAAAAAAATAAAAAGAAAATAGGTGCGTTTATTTACAGTAAAACATACCGCAAAGAAATAAAACACAAATAAAACAAGTTGGGGAAAATATGCGTCACATCCACGCAAAACGGCCATCGCTCAGCATAATGCTGTGACTCTATGCGAGACAGAGCCACAGCGCTGGTTGCGACGTTGATGACGTCAACCCGTGCAGCATAAAATGAGATACAAAAAACACGACAAGAAATAAAAAAATAAAATAAATACACAACAAGTAAGTAGTAAAAAATCTGTAAAAAATATTTTTTTTAACTGCGAATGGACCCAATAAAATACGTTCTATCCTCCAAACATAACTTTTCTGTTTCATTTACTTGAACGTCGCTAAGACAAATGTGCTCAAGTTTCAGCATCAGAATGCCAACGAATACATCTATACATCTCAGGGACTGTTGCTGAATGTTGTACTGTATACTGTATACATGAAACCTTAATAACGAATGGGTCTCCCTCATTAACTTGTCCTTCGAGATTTTAGGTGTACTTTTCTTAAAGTTCCTAGCAGGTGCTTTATTATTTTTTCTCTTTTCCTTGTAGATAGGCATTTAATTTGTTCCGATCTCATGGGGTGATTTTACGCAAAACATTGGTAACTTCCTGTTTTTAGCACGTTATAAGACCAGGCCAGGAAACGAAAAAAAATTTACACAAACTACACTTACAAGATTTCGTTTTGCCAATAAAAACTTTTTTACAAAAAAAAACAACCGACTTCCAAAAAAAACACTAAAATAACTTTTTACAAAACAAAAACAACCGAATTCCACAAAAATACACTTAAAAGAGAAAAATAACTTGAATTTCGGAAGTCTGTGGGTGTGAGGGGATACGGTTTGTATGAAAGATCTTATTCGTTTGGTTTAGAAAACGTGGTATAAACTTATCTAGGTAATAATAAAGATACAATCATACATTTTTTTAAACTGGCTTGAAAGTGTAGAAAGGGGGTTACATTTTTTTTTGCATCTCAGTGACATCTATTGGCCCAAAATGGTACACATTTTGGAATAAATTTTTCTACATTCAATTACAGTCCTAATAAAATTGTAAATATAATATTATCACGATGTAACATTTACTTTTTGTTTCATTGCAATCGTCTCATACAATAAAAAGATATGCTAATTTAAAGTTTTCAAAGTGAGACCCATACCACCAACAAACACTACGTTCCAGGCGGCAAGGGGTAACGGAGATGTGGAGCGTATGCTGCCTCTAATATTAAATTGGGCGGCCACAGTCCATAAATGACAGGCTACCACCCTCGAAAGAGCTGTGATCGACTTACGACGATACGATCGACAAAAGAGCAAATTAATATACTTCGCGCTTAGTCGTGTCAGAAGTTTGAAAGGCATAAGTTTATCACAGTTGGACGCCAACAAATTTTTAAAGTGACCACACGGCCACAGATCATTGACGGAAATAACGAGGCTACAAAATCTGTCTTCTGACTATCAAGGCCACACATAACATACGACTCAAGTAGCGCAATTCGATGGCGGGATATTACCATTAAAATCATTTATAGCCAGAGTACATCTCATGGCAATTCGAATAAGCCCAAACACGGCTAGGATACATTGTTTTATGACGGAGTTCCAGTGCCGTCCTTCCGACTTCAGCTTCAGATCAGTTCGATGGTCATTTTTGGTCAGCATTTGATGGTCATGTTATTTATTTAAACGTGCTTCATTGTCGCTTAACTATCTTAATCGAGATATCTTATCGCCACCCGTGAAATACTTAACGTTGAGTAGTTCCGGTGGCCATCTGTCTTCTTCATCAGTTCCACTTCACTAAATGACACTTTTTGAATGCAAATGCTTAACTTGTTGCTGAAAATACCCAAATCGCTGTGTGTGCCTATAATATTTGAGGAGTTCCCTCAATTCGTCATGGATTCCATCATCAGAACTGTTTTTTTTTTATGGGACCAATCTGGGCGTATATCCTTTCAAATCAGAAAATAGTTTTCCAAATCGGTTCATAAATGGCGCCACCCGTGAAATACCTATCATTGAGGCATTCTGGTGGCAATCTGAGGTCTTCTACATCAGTTCCACTTCACTAAATGATACTTTTTGAATGCAAGTGCTTAACTTGTTGCTGAAAATACCTAAATCGCTATGTGTGTGCCTATAATATTTGAGGAATTCCCTCAATTCCCCATGGATTCCATCATCAGAACTAAATTTTGATAAAAATGGGACCAATCGGGAAGTGCATCCTATCAAATAAAATTTAAAAAATCAAAATCGGTTCATAAATGACTGAGATATGAGGTAACATACATTAAAAAAAAAAAAAAAAAAAAAAAAAAAAAAATACAACCGAATTGATAACCTCCTCCTTTTTGGGAAGTCGGTTAAAAAAGATGCTGATCCAGTAAATAACAGAAACGACATTGTCAGCCTATCACTACGGAGGCAAGAGCCATACATAACGGACTGAATATCTTCGTCTTAAGACGGAAACGATAAAAATTCCTTAAATGTTACATCAGAACACGGCATCATGGATTTCAGAAACTGGAATCAAATTCTCCGTCTGTCATGCTAGTTGAAAATATTTCACATTCACCGCATCGCTTTAGTCAACACAACGACGACGCTGCAATATTTATAACGAACGTGTTTCAGAGATTGCGCACTTTTAAAGTTCATACGCACATACGAACTGTGTTTAAAATATAAGTGGGTACACACGGCTACATATCAATCTATTTATATTTCCAGTATAAGCTAATCTGAGGGAATGAGAGGTCAGCTTATACTGCCGTGTACCTTATCAGAAAGAGGTCATTAAAATAAAGCTGTAGCCAAGTGGATTTTTATCTTTGTAGATATTTGACAATATAAATGAAATGAAATGAAATGAAATTGTTTATTCTGTAAATAGGATATTGCAATCACTTTTACACGTCATATTAAAAAAATATTTAAAAAAAAGAAGAAAATGCTAAATGAGTTCGGCGTTTCCTATCTGACTACTCTGAGAAGAAAGACCGAAACAAACTCAGAGGTCACAGTCTCTTTTAAAGTCCAGACATAATCTTGGTCAGGCCATATGAGGACCATGTAGATTAGCGTCTGAAATGGTCTTTTGAGGAAAGAACCACACAGATTTGAGTGGACCTGTCCAGTCAGTGCAAGCATTTGTCAGTAATCGTGGAGCTTAACTCGACGAACAATACCAAAGAAAGGACATTTGGGTAGGTCGCATAAAGTACTCAAACTGCCAGACCATCATTTAAACTAACTGAGAAAGAAAAAATTAAAGAAAGAGGAAAAGCAATAAAAATAAAATATCCACATAGTCCTCACATTCACAATCATTCAAACAATATAATACTTTACAAAGTAATCATGTTATTTTGTATATAATTTTCAAAAATGTCAATATGTATATAAAAAACGGGTATTTTTAATGATTTACATAATACTTAAAATGTCAAATTTTATGGTTTTATCACAAGGCTTAGCAGAGCGAGCAGCTCAATCCCACGCTTTTTTATCTTCTAAATAATCTGAAATTTTATAGTACCCTTTTTTACAAAGTTTGGTTTTAATACAGCTTTTAAATCGTTTAATGGGTAAGTTTCGAATATCAATGGGAAGTTTGTTGTAAAAGCGTATACATTGACCCATGAACGAGTTGCCTACTCTGTGGAGACGTGTGCGATGTACAGCAAGGTTGTGTTTATTCCTGGTATTTCAACTATGAATATCGGTCATTTTCTTAAAATGCAATAGGTTTTCAAAAATATATTGTGAGGCTACAGTCAGGATGTTTATTTCTCTGAATTTTTCTCGAAGGGAATCCCTTGGACCTAGGTTGTAAATGGCTCGAACGGCCCTTTTCTGTAGAACAAAGATAGTGTTAATGTCCGCACAGGTTCCCCAGAGAAGAATCCCATAAGACTATGAAAATAACTAAAATAAACAATTCTGGCTGTATCTACGTCAGTTATCTGTCAATTTTTTTTAACAGCATAAGCGGTCAAACTAAGCCTTCCTGACAATTTTTCTATGTGTGGGCCCCATTGTAATTTACCGTCAATAGTTATTCCAAGAAAAATTGTTGACTCTACAGGGTCCAACTCTATTGCATTAACTTGAGCATTAGTAGTTAGCTACCTGACATTTGGCGTTGAAAATCTAAGGAGTTTAGTCTTTTTTTCGTTCAGGAGAAGATTATTTACATTAAACCAATGCACAACTTTAGAGAGTGCATCGTTAACTTGTTCATAGTTGACTAACTGACGTTTGATTTTAAAAATGAGGGAAGTGTCATCTGCGAATAAGACTATCTTGTAATTATCCCTTATGTGGTAAGGTAAGTCATTTATATAAATTAGAAATAAGAAAGGACCTAGAATTTAACCCTGCGGAACGCCCATAGTGACCGCAGATCCTGCAGATCTCTTGCCATTAACATCGACCCTCTGAATTCTGTTGTTCAGATAAGAAGTCAGAAGGTCAAGAGCCTTGTCCCTCATACCATAGTGGTACAGTTTCCTGATGAGTTTGTCATGATGTACGCAATCGAAGGCCTTGGACAAGTCGCAGAAAATGCCAAGAGCATCTTGCGATTCCTCCCAGGCCTCGAATATGCTCTTCAGTAATTCCACGCCCGCGTCTGTAGTTGAACGACCCTTTGTGAAACCAAACTGTTTCAGATGAAGTAAATTATGTGCATTGAAATGTCCTAACATTTGTTTTAAAATTATTTTTTCAAAGATTTTGCTCAATGAAGGTAAAATCAAAATAGGCCGAAAATTTGTGGGATCAGTAGTGCTGCCAGATTTGAACAGTGGAATCACTTTGCTAAGTTTCATCAGATCAGGAAAAACACCAGATGCAACACAAGAGTTAAGAACGATTGCTAAAAAGGGTGAAATTACATCAATTATTGAAGACATGGTATGTACTGATAATCCCCAAAGGTCAGCAGTTTTTTTTACATCAAGATTTCTAAAAGATTCTATAATGTCTTTAGCAGCAATAATTGTGAATTCAAAAAGTTTGTCACATTCTGGTACACATTCTTTAAGTATTGAGTAAACAGAAGTGGAGGATGACGATGACAGAGTTTTGGTTGTTAAAATGGGAACATTAGTGAAAAAAAATTCAAACTCCGTGGCCACCTCCACGTCTAAGGCAGACGTGGAGGTGGCCACGGCCATTATCTACATCATTGATTTTTAGATGGAAGTCACGATTCCGTACTGTCGTTCTTCGCGTTTCTGAATTAATAATATTCCAAGTTGTTTTAATTTTATTTCCAGAAGAAAAAACTGTATATACTACACCTTCGTAATTGCGTGCTTTCACAAAAAATATGTAAGTAGCATTCAATGTTTTTGATACAATTTGCTAACTTCTGGTACATTATAAAAACAACATAAGACTTGCTCTCAAAAGGGAACCACTTTCCATAATTTGTCCAAGAAATAATAAAGTTTTGAAGGTAAGAAAAAAACTCTAACGTTTGCTGTTACATTTTTGGCCAATCTAATAATGCACAGCGGACCTCCAAACTTTATCACGTTGCCAAATTAATTTGAAACAATTTTTTTCTTTGTACTTACGCTTGTACGATGGAGCTCACTTAAAAGTTTATCTTAAAAAGACGAACTGTATCATCTTTCTTACCCTATTCCTAAAAAAGCGGTGACGAGGGTCAATGATTTGGATTAAAGAATTTCATAAAGAAAACTGAGGAGGACAATTATCATAAAGTGGACTGTTAAAGTAACGCAAGAGACATGTATTCAATGATTTATTTTTAGTTTCTGTCCCTTTTTCTGTTACTTTTGCCACAAAAGTAATGATCGCTTTTCACTGGATACGTTCTGTAGCTTGAAAATATAAAGAGTAGGAGTAGTATTCTTATCTCTTTTGTTAAAATCTAATAGATTTTAGAGATAATTTATGTTTTGGTATCAGCGGTCTGAAACATTTCTGAAAATTACCATAACATTGACTATAAAATATTGATGATTATTTTTCCTTTTTTCAGGCTCGTGATGCGGCGCCTGCTCAGAATCACTCTCCTTAGCATCGCCGCAGATCACGCGCATGCGTAGCAGCGCCACTGGGAGTACCAGGGACTACAAACATGCGGCGGACACTTGAAGGTTGCTCCCATGGGCACGATAACGATACCAGACTTCCCCCACCCTTTCCCCGTCCCGATTAAGTATAGACGGATAATAGAACACGACATAGTGAATGGGACTATATCGATATACTTCACTCAGCAGTACAATACCATTGGGTTCAACGAGTACATGTAGAATGGCGAGTCTACAAGTTGGGCGAGAGGAGAGCGCTCACCGTCACCGACGAGAATTTTACCAGGATCATGTGGTTTCAGGTATGATTCAATTTAACAAGATGCGTAATTACGTTTATTAATTAGTTATGTATGATTAATATCTCTTATTTGTGGACGAAATCTTTTAATACCTATTGATAGTTTCAGTCACAATGCTCAGATATCGCCTCGATGAAACGAGTTCTTTCTATATATATAAACTTCGGTTTCAAAGCATTTGCAACATGTTTTCTAAAACACCCACGCTATAAACCTACCTTCATCTTCCTATGTTTGTTTTGGGAAATTGAAACAATTGTTCCTAGTTGGTCTGTACTATTTCTAAGAAATTTCAGGGCCGAATATCTCACAAGACAAAGCAACTGGCTTACATATGTAAGAGATCAACATTATAGATGCTATAAATCCTTATTTAAAAAATTCCAGTAGTTTAATATTTTATTTGCTAATGTAAAAGATCTAAACTACCGCAGAAAATTTTGCAGCCAATTTAACTCAGTCTATTAGATTAAAAATGAACATTTATATTGTTTAAATTTTCATGTGAAGAGGAAGTCTATATGGGAGACAAATAGCCGTAAATGTTTATTATGATGGAGAAAATTATGGTCGTTCTTGCCTTGAGTGGCTCAATGTGGGAAGGAGGTTAATAATGTGCTACATTACTGTAATTATTCAACGTCGTCGTCGTGGACTGTACCGCGGAATGAGAAAATAATGTTGTTGACTTTTAATACGTTCGGAGCGAACATTATGCTTGAAGTCGGGTTTATTTTTAAGAAGAAAGAGCTTATTATTTTGTGCCCACTTTTCCCTTTCACTGCAACTTTTTTTTAAATTAACTTTTCTATGCACAATTGCACAAGCATTATTAAATCTTTTAGTAGACTATTCCAGGCAACCTTATTAAGTACAATCAAACATTAAATAACTTGCAAACTGATCTAAATATCATTTTTTTTTTTATTCATAACCATGATTTTATTCGTAGCATAAACCTGAGATAAGTCCCTTTCAACGTTTCATGAGCAGCGTTCCGTTTAATAATGGCGAGGCGGAACTTTTTGAGTAAAGAATCGTGTCTCGAGCTTGCGGACATCAAACAACCGAGATGGTTCGCATCCACAAAGCCGGAACAAATACATCTTACTTTTATCTTCCAGTTAAACTTTACACCTCACCACCTTTACTCACCTTTCTTCATTTATACAACACTAAACATAATATTCTTGACATTTTCTTAAGTTTTCTGAACTCGGGAAATTGGAACTTATTACCGTGGCTTTGCTTGTGGATGTGGATACTAACTCAAGGGAAACTACATGATATTTTATTTTGTGATAAACTTTTTCGTTGAGTTCTATCCTCTTAGGAAAAACAAAACACTATGTACTGTTTGTTAAACAAGATAAGTAGACAATCATGATTAATTGATTTATATTTTGTCGTATTCGTTTTATTTTATACATCGCGAGATATACGTCATTTATCTGTTGAATATGAGGCGAACGTAGGATGACAGGAACAAGAATTATTTGAATTTCTAATATTGTGTTTCAATGGAATACAAGAGCCATTTGTCTGGGGCTTACAAAATATAGGCATGTGAAAATAATAATAAAACTATGGATATTCCGTATTTGTTTTCAAAAATAAAATAAGGTATGGATTGATCCATAATATGCTACGCAGATGAGGATGCAATATACTTTTTATTAGAAACTGAAGGAACTCAACGATACGCCTTATTCATTTTCAGAGCTTCGATGCTTTTACAATACGAACCTTTGAACGAGAATGTTACAAGGCTTCAAAGTGACAAAGGATACACTCGCGTCGTTATTTTCCTTGCAGAGAAAAATGTAAGGTCACAAGGCAAAGCAAGTGCAAAGCTCGCAAGAGTAACATGTTGCCATATCTAACACTTACACGCACACTATCAACACTTTTACTTTCACTTTATATCATCTGCAGTAAGGAAGTGAGTGAATATGTGAAATGTGACGTGGCTCTCATTCGCGGGGGTCGGGGTAGGCTTCACTTAACTGTGATGTCATCCCACAGTTTATGTGCTACCTCGTATTTATAAGTTATTAAGGCTTATTTGTTGTGTTCTTTGTTTGTTTTATAACGAACTAGGAACCAGCCTCTGCTACGCACGGTTTTTACGAGTAGACAAAACATCTTATTATTATATAAAAGTTCCGAAATAAATTTTCTGATGTTTTCAATATAAGTTTTTTACGCTAGCTCTAAATAATACATCTATAGTTTTTTCCAACAGTTAAACATGAATACTTCTTGCTTTTATTATTCATTTATAATTCCAATAAATCTTTGTTCCTAGGATGACATAAAATTTATATTTTATCACTGGCTGTTATTCAATGGAGAAGTGTTCGTGTAGGTACCTACGTACGTTAATTAACTTTCATGAGTAATGGAAACCGCACATAACTTACTTTCGCGTCACCACGTTCACCAATTGCGAAAAACCTTAACTCTAACTTTGACAGTGAAAAGTTTCACAAAAAGATTATTGCTATTTTTTTCGGAAGAAATAACCAGCAACTTAATTTATCTTTCCCAAGCATCGCATACAAGAATAATAAAACAAGTAACTCAATAGGAGTTTAAACAAATAAAATATTTTTTGTTACAAAAAATAATTGCTCGGGTGTAGTCGTATACAGAAGTTTAAGAAACTTAGCTCAGATGACAAAGAGGAGAAAACTACCTAACTAGATGTTTATGAATAAAAGAAAAAGGAAATATGTACAAGTAAGAAATGAAGCCATCTTATTTTTAACAGTTCGTCATACAGCTACAATCACTAATAAGCCTTTTTTAATTTACTGATATTATTCAAAGCAACAATTATTTTACTGCTGAGCTATGCCTTGTGAAAGAAATATTTCCCCATTCATTCTAATTTGTTTAAAGGATCTGAATTTGAAGTAAAAGTCACGACGGTAAAAAAATACTTAGTATATAAATACAAGCCAGGCTTCGAAGCTAAAAGATTTGCCTAACTTTAACTGTTCCCTCCAAATATTGAAATACCGATGTAGATTGAAGATTTTAATTTTAAAATGAAAAATTACGGGCTCCAAAAGGTATGAATTTCTGATATCGTATCTTCCTACATTGTTTCCTGTAATAGAATACAGTTGGAAGCAGAGACGTAACGATTTGTCGTACAAATAAAAATAATATAAATAAATAATCAGTTTATGTTCAGCAGTTTGATTACAAGAGCTCGTTCGTTTTGTTTTGTACCTTCATCGTCTCTCACTACACATAACTGTTAAAAGGTCAGTCTCGTGGGACTGACATAAGTTTTCTATCTCAATGGTCGAATTTCATGAAGGTAAACGTTTGTTCACAAAACACAATGGTACTTCGTCGTGCATGAGGTTTTCAATTCTGTTAAGAGGATGAAAGGAAGAAATGTACACATGGAGCATATTTGGCATGCAGCCTTTAGTGATCATTAATATGGTTTGTCTGATACGAAATACCGATGACCTTGTGAAGACCGCGGAAATCCGTTAGATGCAAGAAGCACAAGACGATTGATGAGGTGACGCTTAGGGGAGGCCTATATCCAGCAGTGGACTTCTTGCGGGTAAAAATGATGATGATGATAAGAAATATAACTGACTTACTGGGTATTCATTATGGGCAAGTATGAAAACGAGCCTTAATCTTTATAGATACCTACCTAATTCAAAATACTTCGTATTCATAATTATTGCAAAGTATTATGGTTAAGTTATTCTATAAGACAATTTCGATCACAATAAATAGCTCCATATCGTCTACTTCATAGACAAACAAAATTGATTGCGGAACCCAATTTCCATAACCAATAAAAATATACATTTCCCCTCGGATTCCTTCTTGAATATAAATCAAAATGATGAAAAAATGGAATCAATAAGTTATTTCCGAACTAGATGAATTCAATCGATTGAAAACGATAGACGATTGAATTCATGATGCTTTGGTTATAGTTAAGTACCTTAGCGTATTTTTGCATTAAATCAGCAGTAGGTTATTCATGTTCATCTTTTAATTCACAATCATAATAATTTGTGATTTTTCTTTTTACAGAAAACAATATAAAAGGATTTAAGGAATTACCTACCTACCTACCAGCATCCTGTACCTACTGAAAGTTTGAGTAGCTTTAATGAATGGCCTATAAAATATACTTTAAATGTATTGAGAACAATCAATTCAGAAAGTCCAAAGTCTGGCTACTGCCAGAAGTTATACAGACAAGATACATTTGTTTTGTTTTAAGTTTGCTTTACAATTCCCAACAGTAGCTTATTGTAAGCAAAATTGTTCGCACGCACTTCACTTCACTTAGCACGTTTGCCGGCGGTACCATCTGCTAACGAGGGCGCCACCATCAGCGCCGCATTCCAGCCGGTTCGAACCTCACGCCACCCTCGCTGGATGGCATTGGCAGATTAATAAGCAAAGCATTTATTGTCCCACTGCAGGACAAAGACCTCTTCTCATAAAGCGAAGGCTCGGGCATTGATCGCCACGTTTGCTTAAGATGGGTTGGTCATTTCAGACTTATATTAACTATGAGCCCAGGTTTCCTCACGATGTTATTCCTTCACCGATGTCAGTAATGTCCAAGATAAACTCAAAAAGTACGAAAATATGAATATATAAAAAATCATATTGGTATTTGCTCTGACGTGAACCCACAACCTCGTGCACGACATCAAGACATTATGCATAGAGCTTCCAATAATTATATACAAAATAACGATACTAACTATAATTTAATTAATTAAGTACATATTCAATGTTTGTGCACCTAATAACAAGCCCGGTAACTTTAATTACAAGTTTTACCAGAATGAAGGATCATATTGTTTACAATTCGAAAGAAAGCAAAAGTATTTATTGGGACTCGCTCTGCAGGAGATCACAAATTAAACTTAACATAAAACAACTACTTAACTAAACATAATAAAAAATAAAACAAAATAATATGAAAATAAAAGCAGAAAGTCCTGTACGAGGCCAAAAGGCTCCTATCTTAGCATGATGCTGCGATATTGAAAAATAAGTGTCGCAGCGCTGCCTGGTAATCTGATAGGGCCCGGAGTGATGTCACGTATACATAAAAAATATATATAATATAAATGTGAAATAACAAAAACAAAATATTTAATTAATACAATTATTGTAATCCGTGTGTCAGCCAACGTAACATCAGTTACTTGTCTATGCCTTCAGTGTCCGCGGTGCTCTATGGCATCTAATTATTAATGCCAATGAAAAGATTTTCTATAATTATCTCTAATTAATTTATTACTCAAGTTTTTTTAATTAGATAAGGCCTCTCATGACGACATAAATGTCCATCACCATACAAAGTCTCTGAAAAGTAAATACTACCTGTGTCTTTAGTCTGTATTTACCACTTTTAGATAGTGAAAAAAAAATAACAATTAATATAATAATCTAACCTACTCATGCGAAAATAATTCATCAAAATGAAACTCAATCAGCATATTATTTATTAAAACTTAGATCACGTAAGTTTCTAATTATATACTCTGAACACTCAGCTACATAAACATTAGTTCTCTTGATCTTGGTAATCCTGGTGGATAACGAATACTCTAGAATAATTTAACATTATGGTCGGAGCTAACCTTAGGTACATGCTCAGCTTCTTAGTGATATCTCGGTTATCTCGACGAACATCGAATATTTTGTACAAAAGAACACTCTGCAGTTTGGTTTACATTGAATATGTACCTACCTAGGTGTTCAGCCCGAGATAGTAGCTCAGGGGCCGTATTATGACGTATTAATGCCACCATTATTCCAGTGTGAGTGAGAGACGGAGCTATACAAGGCCGCTAGCACCATCCTTTTTTCGCAGTGGAATAATGATGGCATTAATACTTCAAAATAAGGCCCCAGGTAAATGTAGTGCCTGTTATATATGTGGTGCTAATAAAGACTAACGTAAAATTATAAACACATTCAATCTACGTCAATTTATACATAAATGAAATTGTGCTATGTGAAACCCGTAGATATTGATAACGTACGATCATTTGATTTGATTTATTAGCACTCGCCTTTTATTTATTATTTTATAATAAGGTAGTTTTACAACTGACAGTAAGTATAACTTAATTATACACATGCTAGAAAGAACTGGGTGTTTTAACCGAATGGTTTACGCATTGTAAGTTCAAAATGAAGGTGGAAGTTTTGCGAGCATTTGCACAACCTTCGCGGAGAGATTCAAATGGAGTTTCTAAACTTTAAATGCATTGTCAAGCTGTAGGATTTGTGTGAATGATGCAGGCAAATAGTTCCTAAGACATCATATTCTAGGAAAATTACCTGCATATTAAAAACGAAAACAAGTCGGTGCAAACCCGTTTAAGGTAAAGTGTAAATGTATCCAAGGTAGTCAATATGCAATCAACTGTACTCACATTGTATGAATGTGTCATTATGCAATGCAATAACACTAAACAGCATTGTGTTATTACAAATACCATCGTCAAAGTAAACGTTCACTTTGTCGGAGAACTTTATTAATGCAAATGCTTTTAGAAATCATAACAGAAATATACGGACGCTTGTTGCTTGATATGAAAAGCGTGGTGTTACAAAAAATACATTTTCTGAAAATTTTACTAATAAGGTCGACAAGTCAAGTAAAATTTTGCAACAAAAAGCAGTACTATACCATGGTAAACATAATTACTTTGATTTGCTACTCATGTTTTTATTTAAATCTGTCAAGTGCCCCTTGGTCATAATTAATCAGACCTTAAACATATTAATCGACGGCACGGTTGGCGCAGTGGTTAAGCGATTGACTGCTGCGCTGCGTGTCGCGGGTTTGATTCCCGCACGGAACTGGCTGTTTTTGTATGTGAGTTTAAAAGTTTGTCAACGCACCCACATTACAGGAGAAATTCCTAGTGAGGGCAACGTGCTTAAAAAAAAAAAAAAAGTTGTAATTTTATTCCGTACAATTATGGTTATGGAATAAAGCTACAGTGGAATGTTAATAATGACTCCATAAATCATGCGAATATTAAATAAAGCTCGATTCACACCGAGATGGCAGCGGCCGGCAGCGAGGCGGCGAGTAGTTTCAGTTTCAAATGTTTTTCAACTTTATCTTCATAACTAAAATATATATGGTACCTATCACTTGAAAGACGCAAAAAAGGTCCCGTTGCCGCCTAGCTATTATAATATAGTGTATCATATACATGGTGACATTTGAACCACAGTTTTGCTAGAACAAACGTTGTTCAGACCATGGTCTACTACCATTCTATAACATCCAATAAAAAAAAAAAGTTTTTGAAAAAACACAAAAAAGACAAAGTTAAAAACGTCGGGATTATCGTTACTCCCTACAACACAGACACTGCGGCGCTCGCGTCTCAAAGTAGTTACGGCGCGGCGCACAGCTCACGCTCGTGACACAACATTGCCTACAGGGAAATGTACCTCTACAAACGAAATTTAGTAAGCACTTATTATTGGACGTCTTACTAGAAAATACCAAAGTTAAAAGTTAACTTCGGTAGATATTTTATCACTGATAAGTGGAAAAACAGATTTTTATGGCTTGGTATGGCATACTTTGGTAGGTATTTTCTGGCTATGCACGATTGCACGACGCGACGCACCGTACCTACGACGCGGCGAGGTGGCTGACCTTTGATGTTATCAATATCATTTCGTTCTAGGTGCGATCTTACGGTAGGTAGGTGACATGCATGGTTTTAATTTTTTCCTGTAGGTACTAGGTACGGGTACCCATTGTATTTAACGTAATTATAAGGTATTATTTATTTATTGGGATATTAAAGGAACAAGACATAAACAAAACTTACCAGACAACCGGGTTAGTGGTGGGATCATTGAGTCATGATCTAAGAGGCAGATTTCGGGTTAACTCCGTGTGCACCAAGACAACATTGACTCCAAGAGTACCTAGCTTCCGCCAGATTTTCACCAGCAACTGCGTAAAAACGCACCTTATGTCCACTCCACTCCGAATAGATAGAACTAATTTTCACAAAAAACGCGCGATGTGTGCCTGTGACGTAAGTAAATCGGATGCATACGCGTCGCTCGCTCGAGAGATTTCGTTAGACTGGCTACCGCCCGGGTGGCTCGGGCGGCAGTCAAAAAAGAAATGGGCGGAGCGGTACTTCGCGTGATTGCATGTCATTGGCTAATGATTTATTTGTATTTCGCCCCGCATTGGCCGGACAAATTCGCAGTCCACGTGGACTCCTCATAACTGTTTTGAATGCCATATCGCTACCGCGATGAGTACTTTGATGTTACGGTTAATGTTTGAAGACGTTTGAGTAACATACGACTAATTTGAGAACGCCTAGTTTAGTTTGTTTTAATAACATATTTGATGTTATAGAATGGTAGTAGACCAACATTTGTTCTAGCAAAACTGTGATTCAAATGTCATCGTGTATACTGCCGCCTACGGTGGCGGCGGCGCCTTGAGCTATCAAGCGACCACACACAGCAGCGGCGTGCGACTGCTCGCGCAGACGCGTGCAGCCGCCTGCAGGCATCCTGCCACTTTTCTCCGTATAATGTAAACTGTCCCAATGCATAGCGCCCGACCGCAGCTGAGCGCCTTCTCTTGGAAAGCAGTGTCACTTGCTGAGCTATACGCTGTAGGGTGCTGCCGGTTGCTGCTTTCTCAGTACGAATTTAGCCTAAGTGTCTGGTGTGGCAGATGTGCCATAAAGCTACCGTGACTCGCGTGCGCGAGAAACTTAGTTAATATCAGACAAATATTTCATAAGGTAATTTGTTATTCAGGCTTCACAAAGGGGCTAAGTTATAACTTATAAGCCCAAGTAAGTAGAGAACAATAGGTACTTATTTGTAAAATGTTCCGTCTTGTTGAACGCTGCGTGATATTAAAGATTTTCCGGGAAGATTTTTAGTCTTAAACTTTTAACGTAGAAGCGAATACCGAGCTTTAGGAATACAATTATTATACGATAACCGAATATTTTTATGAGTCAAAATTCAAAGCAAAACACACATACCTTCCCTTCTATCTTCTTGAATTTTCCTATTTTCAGGCGATTTAGCTTTTCGTACATTTTGTTGGATTGCATTTTTCAAGCAATTATTCACTATCCATCTTCAGAGCTTTTTGCTGAAACCAGCGAGTAATAACATCACGGTTTATAGCTATACTTATGTAATTGCTTTAGATAATACTTTGCAAGTTGCACCAAACATGTTAGTTTATTACGGACATAAATGTGTTTTAAATGGCAGGAAAATTCAGCAACCAAATCGACAAATTAATTTAATTCGTATCCAACAAAATTTCTTCAAAACTGTAAATTATGTTCATGTTACGAGCCGCAATTAGTGCCAGATCCAAGGTTTTACTAACTACGCGAGGTGTGTAGTAAGTAGTTTGAAAGTTACACCAACCTGCTTGAACATGACAAAACTATAGTTTGAAGCAATTTTACTTGATCACGTGTATCTGGGAGTTTGATACTGCAATACATGATACCATTATAAAAAATATTTTTTGTGAAAAAATAGCAGCCAACTAATAACGAACAACATAGGTAAGTATGTACTTAGAGGAGGCCAGGGTTTATAGTGTATATTTCAGTCAGTCAGATTCTCCTTTAAATTGTATAGATTTTTCATAAAAACGTTCCATATCACCATTTCTCCTGTATTTTGGAGATATTTAAAATATTATTTTGTCTATACAAATCGATGTAGCGCACTATCGCTATTCATTTTAATTCATGTTAAGTTTATTGTCCGGACAGTTACCGCAATTTCGATCAATATCCGACCGAAGAAAAGGGTGTCAGACGCATAAAATTTCGAAGACTAACCCTAATCTAAATTCCCAAGTACAAAGAATCCATGAATCTTTGAGAGCCACTTGCCCTTGGCGTTGACTTTTATTCCGAATCTTTCCGCTCAGTTTTTCGGTAGTTTCAATTAGCTAGGAAATCTTTAAATCTTCCAAATAAAACGATATTTACCTACATAATTTTCATTAAATTATAAAAGTTTTAACACTAAAGTAGTTTTATTTTAAATCCATGTAATAAAATACAATACCGGTAAGTGGTGACAACATTATATTGATGTAAGGAGCACGCGGGTCGTGGAATATGTCGATGTCGCGGTGATAAATTTTGTTTGTGAAGCGACATGCGGCGAAAATTTATAGTAAAACTTCTTCAAACCATGTGGAATTACTTGGCTCATCTTAATTTGCAGCCTCATAATAGGAAAAAGCAACAAGATGGTAAATTTTCTGAGAGGTGAATGTTTAATACAATAAAGGTTAAGGAGTGTTTCTAAATACAAACAGTAATGAATTTTCGAAATAATAAATTTTAACTATATTAAATTAAAAGTTGTCAATCTATTTCTATTCAAAGAAATTAATTAAATGAGTTTGTAAACTGGTGAATGGAGTTTGGCTATTTTGTTCATAATTTAATGGAAGTAACTATAATTCACGGAGTCTGACAGACTATAATTTAAGTTACTTATTCTACCCTTCAGATAAACAACACGTTGATGAACTTATAAATTGATTTTGTTAATGTTTTCAGGTTGAATACAGAACAAAATTTTAATAATCACTGCTGCATTTAACTTTAATTACACCGTCATCGTGTTTAAAGTGTCCACATAGTATCGGGTAGCACATCTTTTGTGACAGAGAGTCGTTTTGTTCAATGAGGAGAGCCATTTGTAAGAACTGTGCGTCATGGTGGAGGAAACTATAACGTGCATGGATGTACTATTTTATTAAAGATCTGCTTAGCCTTTTCCCAACTATTTTGGGGTCGGCTTCCAGTCTGACCAGATGCAGCTGAATACCAGTATTTTACATCGACTGTCTATTTGACCTCCACAACCCAGTTACAACCCAGGTATCACGATACCCATGGTAAGACTACGTTGTCAGACATTTGGGCTTCTGACTACCCGTAACGACTGTCAGAGATCTATGAATGACAACCGGGACCAACGGCTTAACGTGCTATCCGAGGCACGGAGGGGTCTTAGGATGTTAAGATGGTCACCCATCTATGGACGATCCGCGACAAGCGTAGCTTAACCTGATCGATCGACCTGTGCGTCTGTTATTGTCTAAACTAGCAGAGGCTAAAAAAATGCCTTACATCGCAGATAGTTTATTATTTCTGAAACATTGTTTACTGTTTCAACAACGGCCGGAGTTTGGTTCGATTCAATACGATATTACGTTTCACGAGGTTTATCCATGTGAATTTAACAGGCATTTATTTTATTTTTATTTATTTATTTATTGTTAATTAAAACGGTAACACCAATTACATTAATTAACATAAAGATTTAAACAGGTATGGCAGGTATACAAGAATATTTCTACTACTAACATACAATAGAGGACACCCTAGCATACTTCTTCTCACAAAACATCAGACATACACGCATAATTCTACTCCATTCATCGGCAAACAGATCACATTCAGGATTGGTGGTCAGGAGGGCATTAAGCATCCTTAAAGTGCGACACACAGGGGACTCAGCTCTGGCGACAATTTTAGATGACGGCGGTGCAAACAGATTGCGTCGACGGCTTTGGCGATGTCCGATGTATTTGTCGGGAACAAATAGCCGACAGAAAAGATATGGCATCAATAGTTTCAAGACATTCTGCTGATTAATTAAGCAGGAGGCACCCGCTTGCTTGTTGTCATTGAACGCTACGCTATTTACTACTTGTATGGACTTAGAATTGATTATACCATAAATATATTTCGTGGAACACTACGCAGCACAACTGGCGTCTATAAAAAAGCTAGGTAGCTATCAATAGAACTGATCAATGTCTGGTACCGGTGATGAGACGTTAACTTACTGTAAATGTATGTTAGGAATCCATTGCTTCTATATCTTTTTTTTTTCGGTTTGGAAATTATCAAATAACTTCTCCCGCTCTGGGCGGAGCGGGAGGGCGTGTCAGACTTTTACTGACTAAAACCCACCCGTGTTCCTTCAGTTGTCTGTACGTTTCCAGGGGCCACGGTATCCCTTTCGGACTTTTCCGCAACCCCGTTGCTGCCAAGCTACCCATTGCTCACTATCCACAAGCTCGCGCCTACGGTGGCCGGGAATCAGCTCTTGATTCCCGACGCCCAAGGCGTCTCCTGCGGCGGCTAGTAAGCGCGCGAAATATGCCTCTCCCTCACGCGATCCGCCTCCTCCTTCGCGAGAATTACTGCTTCGCAAATTAAGGTGACGGCCTCCCGGGCCCTCTCGCTCTGTACTATAGCCTGGACCAGGGCCGGACGCGAGAGGTCACCGCCACCGATCGCTGCCACGAGGACACGGTGATGCTCCATCCAAGCCGGGCAGACCTCCATCGTATACTCCACCGTGTCCTTCGGGCGATCCACACAATGATGAATTGCGTCTCCACCTCAAGTTGATATAATGAATATCCTTCATACTACGTAATGTATGCGTCGCACTCCGTGTTATCTTTATCTGATCACGCGCTCCGGCTCCGACAATTTGATTAGGTCAGCAGAGTTCCGGATAATTGAGGAAAATGAATGAACGACGAAGACACAAGATCCAATTAATAACCAAGACACGAAACGTACCTAAGTATATCAGTGTTATTTTGGTAAATAGTAGATATCAAATCTGAAAAAAAATCCATTACAATATTTTTGTGTAAAAAGTACAATATTAAAACGGGGCACATTAATTGCCAAGAGTGTTATTAAAAAATCGCAGATTATAATTATGATAGCAATAGATAGATAGGTACCTACAATCATAATACACATAATTAGGAACTCAACCAATCTGCCGAGCCTTTTCTCAACTATGTTGGAGTTGGTTTCCAGTATAACCGGCTGAAGCTGAATACCAGTATTTTACATGGAACGACTGCCTATCTGTAAATAAAAATAATAAATTAATGAATATCACCATTCTATTAGATTAGGTACGAGTTGGAGCCAGATTAGCGCCTAGACGTTTTAATACTCTCGACATTTCTGCATAGAGAAGCAATAAACAAACAAGTAAAATATCTCCACGCATTACAACCATGTTGTGTTGCGTTACATTCTGGTGACATAATCTCCTACGAAACCAAATACTTTCATGTTCAACTTATAAATAAAACCGGTAGCGGTCACGAAAGTATTTTTATGCCAAGAGCGTAGATTTTTATTCAAGGGTGTATAAATAGCGCAGAGGCATAAGTATAATCAGTTGAAAGCCAGCTATTACCAACATTTTAAAGAGATAAATTGCCGGATTTGTGAATATGAACAAGCTATAAAACATGTTCCATGTAGAATCAAGAACATTTAATAACGACAGAAGCTCGGCCTAAGCTCATGCATAACTTGTGGTATACAGATACCATGATGTAGAATCTACTGAGACTTTCTCTTATTTTTTGTTCAGACAGACCCGGTGGCGGTGGCAGGCACGGTGGCGTACAGTTGTAATATACTCCGCATTTGTTTGAATAGCTCCATATCAGATAGTACATTAGAACTGTCCGCCACCGCATCCGATCCGCGCCCGCGACCGCATCCGCCACCGCAGCTGTTATCGCAGGCCGCCTGGCTGGACGCATTACTCACTTGCACACGGACAAAAGCATTTTGTGGTGTGCTAGCATCAATATAATTAAACTATGATCAGCTTACTTCGGAAAAAACAAATACAGTACCTAGGGAAATAGGTACTTAATAATTTAGGATTATTGGAAATCGCAGTCGGTTCGATCGTTCTCGAAAATACGAGAATTACCCCGTTTGCTAAGCTTTGTGATGAAAACAATATTCATAGTGATTTAAAGGTTTAAAAATAAAAGTTTTGTACTAAAATTATCAAAGCCAAGTTGGCGTTACTAGTTGTTCATTGTGAAATTCTTTTGGTGAGTTTTTCTCGACTTGTCAGCTTAATTTATGGTTGTGTTCTGGCGAAAAATGTGAAGTCGTGGATGGTATTTCCATTTGCATCGCCCCGTGGTGTTAAATTAGTGTAAAAAAGGTTGGACTGCTCGTTTTCAATGGAAAATTGAAAAAAAAAACGTTTTATGCTTTCAAGTGTCACCGTAAATTCGTGAAATTTGTTAGCTCTGTTTTAACACGGTGTTAAAACAGAGCTAACAAATTTCACCAATTTGGAACATTTTTACTGCACGGTTGATAAAAGTTCATTCTCTTGTTTCTAATATTATGAAAACGGAAGGAAAATAATCCCAACCGAGTTAACAAGGATTATCTGACTTAAAGTGGGGATCTATGAGCGGGATTTGTTTTTCGTTTTGAAATTTGATGTAATAATAAAATGATAAATAAATAACATTTACTACTTTTTAATATAACACAGAAACGCATTATTCATGGAAGGCGATATGGTAGAATTAAATGAAATAAAAAATTGTAAGTAGCCTATCCTAGAGGTACCTAATTCTACAAGTGTAAATAGATAACTCTAGTGAAACCCTCTTAGTGGTCAGAATCTGATTACTCGTGAATCTCATTTTGAGTACATGCGAACACATAGTGATCCACAGACTAAGTGCGTTTGTACATCGCAGGCATCACCGGGACATCACCGAGAACGAGATGACGGTGCTGTCGTAGTGATACATACATTTACTATGGCCGCGCGTCTACCGCACGTCCGTCACCCGAGCGCCGTCATCCCTGCTACCAAAATTTTGAGTAGTTCGGCGCGACCGCTAGAACTCGGCCCGAGATTGTGACGGACAAATGTGCCGGCAATACAAAACACATTTGATCTTGTCCACACACTGCCGACGCAGCGGCGCCATTCGCCCTGCTTTTGTTTTGTCTATACTGACTGAGCCGTGGAGATCGCTTGCGGTGGACAAAGGATTTCTGTGACCGAGACGTCACGTTCGATTCGAATAATATCGTTTGACGGTGACGTTTCGGTGACGGCTGCGGTGGACAAATGCCCTTAGTTCCGATGTTTCAAGTAGGTACCTACAAAAATTAAGTAGGCACCTGAAACTTCTTATCAAAATACTACATTGTGTAAATATATTACACAATGAATATCTAAGCTGTATGAACTGTGTGTTTGTTGTACTCCATAATTAGTTACTCTCAGTAGAAGTAAATTTAACAGAAGCGGCTCCGGGTCCCTACTGATATAGTACTCGTTACTACTTTTTAAGGCACAGTACTTACCGCTGACATTTAATAGTGCATAATTAATTAGTTCCGGAGTAATAATCTGATTTGAGGCATTATTGAACTTAATACTGATTACCTATACAATTCTATTGTCATACTCTGATTTGATTACATAATACATTTAAGAGTTTCATAAAAATACAGTATTATATTAGCAGCCTACTGCCCGCTTAGCACGACCACAATAAAACTAGTTTTGTCGACGGTGGAATAGACAAAATGACAGATAAACAATCACAATCTGTCATTTTGTCTATTCTTCCGTCGACAAAACCCGTAGAAAACCCGTTTCTATGGTGGTCATGCTACGCGTGCAGGGATTAGTTGCATATTAAGACTACGTTTTCAATTATTATTTGGGTTTAACTAGTAAGTTAAAAACTAAACGATTGAATTTAAAAATATATGGGACATATAGCTATAACTTGACATGGCAAACTACACTTTACAAAAGATATTTTACAGTTCTTTGGTTGGAACGAAACATTGCAAATTAAAATTAAATTCTCTTCGTAAAAATCTCCAGCTAACAAAGTCAACACCTCACAACTTTACAGTGGTATAAACTAAGACAATGGATCTCAGCAAAGCGGAATGCTTGAATGTCATTTTATTGTGTTACGAGATTTAAATCACGACTAATCTGGCTGCCTTCAAAGACGTACTTGAACCTCTATGACGTCACAGTTTTGCGTCACCATTTTTGCCGCACTCTTTCGCTTTGTCCCGAGACCGGGCAATGCGGCTTTTGATATGCTAATCTTACGCAGCGGTTATATACCTTTATCAATGCTTAGTTTCAGCGCAATTGTGGCTTCACTTCATAAACTGTTGACTTCATTTTAGGGCTTATTATAGAGGAAATCTTTCAAAATCGGTAATCGGTAGAAAGTAAAGTACAAAGAAGCATACACAAAGTAATAACACAAACTTTGTCAAACTTTGTTTATAATGACCCAGGTTGCTCCACAACCTGGGTCATTATAAACAAAATTATGAAATCTAGAACTAATAGATAACTAAATAATAATAATAACGAACAAAACGAAATTGCTAACATAAGTTATCATTTAGTGCACACTGATCGATTTTAATATTCAATTAGGTATGTGCGGTTGCTATTGTAACGGAGGCAGACAAAATTGTTTCGGTGTGTGTTACGTACTGCTAGGGCTGGCAGCTTAAAGACTTGTAATATTATTATTTTCGTTTATTATGTCACGTACGTCGTACTGTCATTATACCACGTCCAACTTTGCATGATAAACTTCAATTTTGCGACACATCAATTACTCCTTACCAACAGAAATCCAAGATCCAGCAGTGCTATTCTGTAACCATCTCACCGTGAGAACTTAGGTGAAGTGAGCACGGAGTGAGCTGTCATTCCACCTGCTGCTAGGAACTGACAGCTCACTCCGTGCTCACTTCACCTAAGTTTTCACGGTGAGATGGTTACAGAATAGCACTACTGGTATTTATCAAATTAAATGAGGAGGGCATTAAAGTCCCCTTTAAAAATTATAAAGGTGAGAATATTAGCAAGGAAGCTTATTAAACAATAAAGCTTTCCCGTAATTATGATCATAAATTATAATTTGCATTGAAGAGAGCGAGGCATTCGATCATTGAAATAACGTAATAATGTTTCAATGAGATACCTACTTCTCAAGTTTTCATTAAGTTTTGTTTAAAATTCTTGCACTCGTCGATTTTTCACTGGAAACTTGAATCAATACAGTAGGTACGTCAACTGGATACAATGATAATAATAATCTTGATCATAATAGATCAACGTTTGATTGTTGCTAATCCAAGAACATTAACGTGTTCATAATTAACATTTGAGTTGGCAGTATCTTTTGAAGTGGTTGAATAAACGGTTGTAATTGAGTTAACTTGGTGTGAAATTTTATAGTATACAATAAATCTAGGGTAAATTTATTCAAGTAAATACTGAGATTAATGAAATTATTTCTGGCTAGAAGATACGAGTAACTCTATTATTATTTACTTCGCTCCGATTAACTTATAAACTTAACAACACTTCAGTGAAAAATATTGAAAAATATTCAGTAATTCCTAAACAATAAATTGTATATCGTATAAAATTAAACCTTCCCGTTCTTAAACAGACGAACGTCGAAAAATATAACTGACTAAACTATGATGTCACAATAGTGTCCTAAATACACAACTGCATGTGAATCACAGAGACATTCAACTAAACCGTCAATCTCATTCCATCAGGACGGTCAAATATCAATCTGCCTAGCCTTTTCCCAACTATACTGGGGTCGGCTTCCAGTCTAACCGGATGCAGCTGAATACCAGTATTTTACATGGAGTTACTGCCTACACACTGCTGACCTCCACAACCCAATAACTGGGTAATACGATACCCCTTGGTAAGACTGGTTGTCAGACTTTCAGGCTTCTGAACCGTACCGTACCCGTAACGACTGTCAAAGATCCACGAATGACATGGACGGTCAAATAAACGGAAAATGAATGTGGTGGTCAACAAATGTGAATACTCGCACACTTTTAGGGTTCCGTACCAAAATGGTAAAAAGGAACCCTTATGGTACAACTCAGTCTGTCTGTCCATCTGTCTGTCACAGCTGGATATCTCAAGAACTACTAATGCTATCAATTTGAAATTTGGAATAGTTTTAGACGGCGTTTGCCCAACTATTTTGCATAAAAGAAAGAAATAAAAATATACTTTTTTTTTTAGTTCGAAGTGGGGCTACTAGGGCATGTGAGGTATCATATGAAAGAGCGCTATTTGCACAACCTCGAATATATTTTTTTATGCCACATTGTTTTCGAGTTTTGACGAAAAATGTAAGTCTCTGAACTTTACATACAGAAAACTCTGAAATTATTCTACGTGATAGAAGTTTATGTAAAAATTACAAGAAAAATAAAACGATGTCTCTAAATAGCACACTTTTTCTAAAATCATCATCAAAAATTACATTAGTTCCACTATCGGTCTAAAACTACTTTATTCTACACGGTAGTGTTAATATTCTCTGATGAATATCTGCCTCTCCGGTGAAAATTTAAAAATATTTCACGGTTGACAACCAAAATTTCCTCCTTCTACTCGCAGGTTGCTTTGGGTGAAGCAAAGTTGTAGTTTTTTCTGGGCACAGAACTATTTAGGTACCTATACGAATGAAGCACCTAATAGGCTGCCGGTTATTTATCTACTAATATAAGCAGTTTGCAATGTGGAGTGGCTGAAACGTTTTTCAGTGACCATAAGAAATTGTGGCTAAGATTTGTAATTTATTACCGTCCATCTGTTCGCCGTTCCACCTGTCCGCCTGTCTGCCCATCCACCGGTCCACCTGTCCATCTATCCTACTTTTGAAGGACTGTACGTAAAGTAACACATTCAAAATATTTATATATGGTGGTACGTAATCCTCGGTGCGCGAATTCGACTCGCTCTTTGTAAGAGGACGCGTCCTAAAAACCGAAACGCTGGCCGCGCCGTCTGCCGGTTTCCGAACAAAACATAACAACGTGAGAGTATTGTTTAGATGAGAGCGTTAATATTGAAACAGAGTGTTTGTAAACTGTAATGGAATCTTATAATGAGTGTACAGTAATGATGGAAATGCAAAGAGAAAGTCGGCGAGAGTCTATTAAAATGGAAAATATAATATTATGCTGTTTCATTTAAGAATGTTTGTGACTTTCTATAAAATAAACAGGAAACAACATGCATTTTAGGATTTCAGTATACTTTATAAGAGGCTTTGGTCAGTTTAGGGTCTTCATGGTTGCTGTGGCCAACAAAAGCCTGCATGTGGCTAAAAAGGAAACTTTTGGAAAAGTGAAATGGACAAGTTGCAAGTTGCAAGTTGGAAACCTACGTTTTTTGGTTATTGCAGTTCGCATTCGGTGTACCCTTTTTAAGCGTTTCCAAACTTACGCATTTTGTATACAGCTGAGCATACATGTCTGTGCAGCTAGGGTATAAGAAATAAGTATTTACAAAAATCTGCTTACAAATCTGCTCTACCGGTTTCGGTTTGTGTTCTAGATATAATATATCTACCTAAAAAAAATATCAGCAAAATATTTTTTTTCTAACGATTGTTTTTAGATTTACTTACGTTCTCCAAATAATATTATTTATGATTCTATGTTGCCAACATGAAAATATGGTGAAAGATCTGGAAACAACTTGCAAAGAACTTTAGCGGCCACATCAGCAGCTGATATATTTCATGTTTTCCATAAATCTTAGGAAATTACAGAACTTTTTCTATTACTTCTCGAGAAAAGTTTAGATAATTAATTCAAAATTGTTGCAAACATAATAAATTTTGCGCAATGGCAACGTGAACAATGTATATTTCAAAAGACAACTCTCATATAATTATAAACGTTGAACACGTGCAAGTAACTAAAGTTTCATAGTGGTTATTACCTAGATAATCACTATTAAAATTGCTTCTTAATGGGTCACCAATTAAATGATGTAATAGGCATGTATACGAATTGATTTAATCAATTAAATCTAAATAATAAGGTATGAGGTAGGTATATATAATATGAATCAATGTGAGGTTCTATAGACACACAGCCCTCAGTAACTTATAAAAGGGAATCGTTCTACGGTAAATTAATTCTATGAATATACACGTAGATGCACAATAAATCTATAGCTCTAAAGCCTATAGTTAAGCAAAAATAATAACCGTAGACGCAGTGTTCAAATGGAATAATTATCTTCAGAACTACATCACCTGTAGATACGCTATCTTTAGATTACTTTTCCTACTAAGAACTACAAATTCACTAAGCTTCCCAATCTTGTTATACTCCTGTAAAGCACGTGATATACCAAACGTTCCTTCAAGAGCCAACTCATCAAATATGTATGAAATATCTCGCGTTAACTTGGACTCAGTTTAAGTTTTCGTAGATATCTGGTATGTTTGGGAAGTTGGTCAGGCGAGTTGGCGACTTTTGCTGTGAAGTAACTGAACTTTAGCTAATCGAGTGGAGAGTTAAGATAGGAAGGTTATTTATTATGTACAGACTACAGACTCACTTCGGACGCCACCAAACTGTCGCGTGGAGATAAGCTTGTAGCAGTTGCTGTGTGTTTCTAAATGTCGAGTGATCCTGTTGCAAGTTTAAACTGAAGATTTTTTCGATAATAGCTGAAATAGGACAGTAAAGGTATAATTGCTAACACGAAACTGGCAGTAATTGGCGCTTACGTAAACTTCTAACAATAGATAATAAAATAAAAGGTAAAGCTGCCAATTGTATAATTTGGTACGCGGCTATTTCATGCTCACTGAAGAACAGGTTCCAAAAGATAAACATAATAAAGACCGAGTGCTGTTGATACAGCATTATCGAAAAACTATAAATTTGCTATAAAACGTATCTAACAAAGTTAAATTGTCAACAACTGAAACTTAATGTGGTCACATTGTACAAGTACGTAAATGGCGAAAACAATTCCGGGATTGCTCAAGCAAAACAATTTTTTTCAACGTAATATTTCCTCGTGGTTGAACGTTGACACTGCCTTCGGGAACTGTAAATTCGTAAAACAGTCTTTGAAACTTCATCTTAGGCAGCTCTGGAGTGAATAAACTTATTTATTTACTTCCCATAGTGAAGGAAAACTCGTGAAAAATTCAGGAATTACGTCGCTTGAACAAATTACGGTCGCGTTTTTTGTAAAATGCTTCCTCTACCTTGTCTACTATGAGGGCAGAGGTCGGTCGGGAGTTAAATTCTTAGTAAGAGAATGTTTATCAAGCCTCTTGTCACTTGAGAGGAAATGTCCCGTGTGACGACACTCACTGATCTACGGCGCATTTTAGAAATTCAAGCTGCAAGTGTTTGTGTGTGTGCTGTTTGTGTTTTTGATTGGAATTTATAGCTTGTACAGCTAGTTAGTGGTCACGTTCTAGTTGGCAGGCGCTCAGTTTTGCTGACAAATATTTCACTGTAGGTCTAAGTAACCACAATGTAAAAAATTGCCAACTTGGAAATTATCCTATTAACTTATATTGCTTTTTGTTTAAGTAATCATGCTTTGTAATATGAACTAAGACCGATTTCCGCCTGCGATATAAAACATCAAGAGTACCTATGTAAAAATGAACAAAGTTAGTATCCACCAATATAATGGACCACTTAGTTTATGCACAAGTTGTGGAAATAAAGTGAAGTGATAGTCAATATCGTAGCAGTCAAGTGTAGCGACGTAAACGGGTCAATGTGATCACCTCGCAAATTCTCACTTCACTGTTATACAAACTTTTTATCCAGGTTATTTCATAAGCAATTTATACCAAAAATAGAGGTAGAAGCGACTGTTTATTATTAAAATATATCGGTTGTACGAATCACATAAATTAAAAAGCAGGAGAAATGTGAACTATCAACATTGATAAAAGTAATTCCGATTATAATTATTAAATTTTCTTCTAATGTATTTCAGCTAACAACCCAACTGCAGCTTTACCTAGTTTGTAATAGCAATGAATAAACATCTACAGCTTTACAAGAAATAGACGAAGTCTTTCAAAATCTGCTATTTAGCGAGACATATTATCCCACAGCGAAAATAATGTTTAGGTACTGTGACTTACATAAGGCTCTCTCGCGATACGATGTCGTGTCGCATTGTTACGTCGCGCCCGTCTTCGTCAGTTTAGCTTACGGTCATCTAGATATTGATATCAATAATTATCATTTAGACCATTAGCACTAGAACGTGGAGGTACTTTGTTCATCATAGTTTGATAGTTCAACACGTTAGTCGTAATGTGGCTTAGACGAGCTTGGCATTATTAATTAAACATGGAATGGCCTAATGAAGCCCTAATAAAAACTTATAACGTGACGGCTGTGTTGAAGATTAATAGTGTGTCAGGTATGTTATGACCCCAGGACCCGACGGCTTACCTGGGAAAGCCTGGGTCCTGGCTTTGGAGGCTCTCGGGCCTCGACTAAGGGGGCTCCTAAGCGCATGCTTGGAGAGGGGCCAGTTCCCACTTCGCTGGAAGACGGGGAAACTGGTCCTCATCAAGAAGCCGGGGCGCCCTGCGGTCTCTCCGTCCGCTTACCGGCCCATCGTGCTGCTCGATGAGGTGGGCAAGCTCTTTGAAAGAGTCATTGCAGACCGCCTCGTCGGGCGGCTGGTGCGGGTGGGGCCGGATTTGGCGGAGAGGCAGTTTGGTTTCCGCAGGGGGCGCTCTACGGTGGACGCCATCATGCGCGTGCGAGCCCTCACGACGGGGGACGCTGTGGCCCGGGGTGGGGTCGTCTTGGCGGTGTCTCTAGACATCGCCAATGCCTTCAATACCCTGCCCTGGAGTCGCATCAGGGAGGCACTCCGGTATCACCGGATGCCGACCTACCTCTGTCGTGTGGTCAAGGCCTATTTGACGGACAGGGCCGTCATCTACCCCGGTCACCAGGGAGAATGGAACCGGCAAGAGATGTCGTGCGGTGTCCCACAGGGATCGGTCCTGGGGCCGCATCTGTGGGACATCGGATACGACTGGGTGCTGCGCGCCGACCTCCCTAGCGACACGTTGGTCCTGGCGCAGAGGAGGTCGCACACAGCGCAGAAATCGCGGCACAGCGGACAGAGCTCCGGCGGGATCTCATGGCGTCATGGAGAGTGCGATTGTCGCAACCCAGTGCTGGGCACGCCACTATTGCGGCGATAAGTCTCCTCTTTGAGGAGTGGCTAGAGAGGCGCCACGGCGTCCTCACCTTCCGCCAGACGCAGGTCCTCACCGGACATGGTTGTTTCGGGAGGTTCCTGTTTCGTATCAGGCGGGAGGAAACGCCCGGGTGTCATCACTGCGTGGATCGCCCGGAGGACACGGTTGAGCATACGGTGGAGGTTTGTCCGGCTTGGGCAGAGCATCGCCGTGTCCTCGTGGAGGCGATCGGCGGCGGGGATCTCTCGCGTCCAGCCCTAGTCCAGGCCATGGTACGGAGCGAGAGGGCATGGGAGGCCGTCACCTCCTTCTGCGAAGCAGTAATGCTCGCAAAGGAGGAGGCAGAACGCGTGAGGGAGAGGCAAACTTCGCGCCCTCACGCCCCTAGCCGCCGCAGGAGACGCCCTGGGCGTCGGGAATCACAGGCCGATTCCCGGCCACCGTAGGCGCGGGCTTGCGGACGGTGAGTAATGGGTAGCTCGCCGTCCGATAAAGACCAGGCCCGGGTCGACGGCGCGTTGTGTTCCACGCGCGCCTTAAAGAGATGTCAGCAAGTGAAGGGGTCCGATAGGACCGATGCCTGCCGGGGTTGCGGGAAAGTCCGAAAGGGATACCGTGACCCCTGGCAACGTACAGGCAACGGAAGGAACACGGGTGGGTTTTAGTCAGTAAGAGTCTGACACGCCCTCCCGCTCCACCCAGAGCGGGAGAAGTTATTTGATAATTTCCCACCCAAAAAAAAAAAAAAAAAAAGGTATGATGACAGTTTTACAAGTGACTACTTATTATTGCTTATTTTCTGTTACAGGATCAAGAGGATTCCAGCCGTTTCTACACAAATTAGTAATATTTAATACTGAGATGAGGGACTGCCTCTTAAATAAAAACATAATAATATTAAATAGAACCAACTTTAATAATAACGCAGTCACAATCTTCTTCTTAAATCAACACAATGTTATACACTGTGCAGTTAATTACTGGCAACACTTGACAACGGTGACGTCATAATAATACGCTAACGAGTAGCGCTAACGAGAAATAATCCAATTAACTGTTAACAATGTGTTGTTGCCCTGTCGAAGGGTGATCGATCGTATATGTGTGATTTTATTTGGAGTAGGATGAACGACAGTTTAAGTACCTAATTACATTGTCGTTTACGTATATAAGATTAAGATGCTAATGCAGTCCATAAGCTATTATCTGTGGCTACTAACAAACTGTACGTAAATCGCAAAACTGTTAAATAATGGGTAAATAATAAAGTCATTACAGAGCAAAGTACCCCATTACTGCTCATTCGTACATTCTGAACCACGTACAGTAAGTTAATAAGATACAAAAAAAATACTTAAAAATTAATGTGCTTTTATACCAGTCTAGCAGAAACGCAGTAAAGTGCTGAAAACGTCCAATTGTTTTCGTATATACATACAAACGAGGCCATTATGTTATACCAAAGTTATTGTTTTATGCTATACATTTATTTTTTCTGATGCCTATTTGTAAGAAGACAGTCACTCATAATAGTGTTGGTTGAATGGTTACTAGACAACAATAAATGCCAGTCCCAGCTAAATGAATAAATATGAGAAGAGATTTATATAATGAAGACTGCTCATAGCGACACTTTTAACACACAAGAAACACACAAGAGTTTCTTTCATATTTGTAGTCTTTCTTCTTGCAAATAAATCCTTCTTCTCAAACATGCTTGAAAATTCGAGCAATATTTTGACAACCTTCTTAGAGATAAATCGAAATGCTGTACTGGTTATACACATGCGAGTAGGCGGCCGGTCAGCAATGTTACTATGAAAATCCATGTCTGTCGTGTTTAGCGGCCGAATAAATTACTCTGAAAACTTATTTAAATCCTTTAATTTAAAAATGGAACGAACTTTTTACTTCGGCACATGGCAACGAAGGAGGTAACTTATCATAATAATAACATATCATAAATATGACATTAATTTATCTGTTATTAATAATATGATTTATTATAAAAGTACCTATGTGACTGCTATTCGTGAATACAACCAGTTACCGCCAGCTATTAAGCATTTAATTAATGGAAATATGTTTAAAACAAAATAAAAAAAATGTTAATAGATAATGTATTTTATAAGCTGCATGAGTTTTTGAAAAAAATGTTCGTACCAATGTAATTTATTTGAAATTTATTAGTCTTGCCTATTGCATATCCGACATGGGTAAACTGTTGAGGCTAAACATTTTTACATTTAGAATAAGAACTGATGTATGTACACAATTATGCAATAAATATATATTTATCTTTATGAAAGATTTTATTTTAATGTCGATTTGGCTTACAACCTGAGCTATTGAAAGTAAAAAAGAAACAAATGAACATATTGGTGCTTGTAAAATGATTGTTGTTCGTCTTTGATGATGAAATTGCAATGCCCTAACAGGGCCACTATGTTCTTAGAACTGATATCCTCTGTTAAGAATTTTATTTATGTACACATATTAGCAATAAAGAATTTGAATTTGAATTTGATTCTGGAATTTATAATTAATTTACTTCATTTAAATTTCCGCGCATTATTTGAGAAAAGTACCATACATGCCTGGGCCTTACGTGATACGTTATTAATTTGATCCTAAACCTGTTTCTCCACAAATATTATTTATTTATCTCTAAACTGAACTTTTTAATTTACTTGAAAACACTTAGCTAAACAAAGGCGTTATTGGTATACTGAATCGATTTCATATTCATATTAATCTAATGATCAACAAACAATTTTACTGTAAAGTTATACATAAAAGGTCGCAGGATACTAAACTATAAAGTAAATATAAAATGTATCACAAAATAACAAACCTTTAAATGCCTGTAAATATTTGAACTATGTGGGACTAATAGTCTCGATAAATACGAAGGTCGAATCTATATTATTATATATCTAAATTATAACGGATACAATATCTGAAAATTTCCTACTCTAGACTTGACCAAAGAATGTGCAAAGAAACCGAAACTAATCGAGAGATAATACAAAACCATTTATAATTTCTAATTGTATTCCAGCAGTGTTTGCCAACGGTTTTGTATAGAAAGTGAACCTTATTGACAACAAAAGGGTCGGTTTTAAACGCATCGTTGAAATAAACATCTAACATCAAATATTTTGAACAGACCTTTGTCCCGGAAGCAATTTAGGAGAATGAGTCGAAATCATAGTGCAAAGATAAACATCAATGTCCCTTCATTAGTTTGATTAAAATGGTTAAGATCCTACGGCTGGATCTTAACCATTTAATCATTTTCTTGACTATCTGGTACAGGAAAGAAAGTCATAACTCAAAAACAAATGTAAGGGAGGAGCTTTACGTCTGTCGTTAAGAGAAATACGATCGTAAGGATAACCCTTCATCGCGCGACTGTCCCACAAAATGGTAGAACTCACAATTTATCAAGTTTCAAGTGGTGACGACTATAAAACAAATTCCTAGCTGACCTTTATGTTTAAAACAAACATAATAACTGGTACAAGCCGCAGGGTTGTCCTCAAGTCCTAAAATATTCACAAATTCCCAACTATAAGTGTTATTCAGTTATTTACGAGTATTGCGAGCGCCCTCCCATTAGTGAGGTCCCGTTAGCTGCTGGTAAAAAAATCAAGAGATTAAAAAGGAGACAAGCAACCACTTGGTAGAGTTATGATAGCCATGATATCGTCGGTCGAATCACGAAAGGGCTTATCTGAGTTATACCAAATTTTTCAGGAGAGCGATTTTTAATAAAATGTACAATTATGTGCCGTCGTAACATTTTACCTAATTCTTATTTATGAGGTTTATAGAATACGGCGTCAGCGTCGTTTGCTACGCTGACGACACGTTGGTCCTGGCGCAGGGGAGGTCGCACCAGGCGGCGGCCGAACTAGCGAATGGAACCGGCAAGAGATGTCGTGCGGTGTCCCACAGGGATCGGTCCTGGGGCCGCATCTGTGGGACATCGGATACGACTGGGTGCTGCGCGCCGACCTCCCTAGCGACACGTTGGTCCTGGCGCAGAGGAGGTCGCACCAGGCGGCGGCCGAACTAGTGACACACGGGGTTGCGACAATCGTGGGCAGAATCCGGCAATTGGGACTCGAGGTGGCCCTGCACAAGTCCGAGGCCATGTGTTTTCATGGTCCTCGGAACGCGCCACCGTTGAGGTCCCAAATAACGGTAGGAGGAGTTCACATCGGCATCGAGTCGACGATGAAGTACCTTGGACTCGTCCTCGACAGCCGGTGGAACTTCGTGGAGCACTTCCGACGTTTGGCTCCCAGACTGGAGCGGGCCGGGGCTGCTTTGAAGCGGCTCCTGCCCAATCTAGGGGGTCCAAACGCCTCCTGCCGGAGGCTATACGCGGGGGTCGTGCGGTCCATGGCCCTTTACGGGGCGCCGGTTTGGGCGCGTTCATTGAGGCGGCGGCCAGCCCGCCGGTTGAACGCGTCCCAGAGGGTCATGGCCACCCGGCTGGTCCGGGGATACCGCACGGTCTCCGGTGAGGCGGCGAGCCTCCTTGCCGGATTACCGCCATGGGATCTGGAGGCAAAAGTCCTCGCGCACATCTGGGAGTGGCGCGAGGAGTCGAAACGCCGGGGTTCTTTACATTGCGGCAAATAAATTACTTGTTGCAAATCAAACGAAACACAACAAATGGTCGTATCTTGTGTAGCTCGAATCTTGCACTCTTTTTTGATTCGTCGGATTTCTTCTTTCTCCTTTATGTGTTTATCATATCTCTCCTGAAGCTTCTCTTTAACTTCACTGGTGCCTTCCCAGTATGTATTACACAAACTACATTGGTCCTTTTTTGGACTGTGAAAGGATAAATTCATGCTTTGGAATACGTTTCTATAAAGTGTCACACTAACGGTTTCGTTATATTCCTGCAAAAACATATTGTAAATTTTTTTCAATGTTAAATCATGGTGTAGGTATTCTTTTTTACTGTCTTTTCTACAATAATGGGACTCCACACGCGGAAACCTTTTGATATGCTCAGCAATGAGTGCTCGCATCTGAGTATCCCTTTCTCGATAGACTTCTTGCCTTCCTCCTCGTTTTTCTTTTTCTAATATTCCGGTGGGTTGTAACTTTGAAATAGACGTACGGAAAGTCTTCTCTGAAATAGCCAAAGTATGCAAAAACATTGTTTTGCATACCTTCTCTCTATTACCGTTTAGTGGCAAGTAAAAGCAGTTAGTAAAGTGACGCCGAGATTCTGTTGCAGTAGTCTTACGTGCTACCGGATTTTTTTCAACAAATCGAGTGATATATTCTCTTTGCAAAGTTAGATTTGCCAAGGAATAGAAATCCATGAATATATTTTCCCGGTCATTTTCATCAAAACGATAACAATACATGTTTTGTTTTGTGCAGTTTTCTAAGTTGCATAAAGAGCCAACCTTCTTTCCGGATACAACTTTTTTGGTATATGGTGAAATATATTCTTTACCAGAGTGTCGCAAAAATTTGGCTTCCTTGTATTTGTTTTTTCTAACTGGTTTTGATATTTCTCCTTCTCTTGGAGCGCCATCTACTACAAAGTCTTCGGGAACTAAAGTACCTTGTTGTTGTTCATATTGCCTTATAATACTGGGCGATGGGTCGCGAGAGTCAGATAAGACAACGGTTGCATCAGAATCAACATCCTCCATATGAATTCCTAAATCAGCAGATGGGTGAATTAACTGGCTTTTATTTTTAGCATGATCAGCACATGATTGTGTCTCAAAATGAATATCACACAATAAACAGGAGCATTCAAAGCATGTAGTTAAAATCGGGTTAGTGCAGTTGGCAAATTCACAAGTCTGTTCTATGTCATATTGTTTAGGTTGAAATGTAGCAGTGTTTGTAATTATCATGCCAGGTTTCAAGGTTTGATGATGTTCACAGTTAGAGCAATCATTGATAAAATGGTTATAGCAAAGCAAACAAAAACACCGATGGCAAGCACTAAAAACCTCTTCCGTACAAATAGAATACTCACATAATTTCTGGTATTCATGTCTTGTGCTAGTAAAAGTATCTTCAATGCGTGTATCAAAAAGATTCTGTTCCAAATTACTGAAAGAACAGTCGTGCTCAATTTCTGGTGATGATGTCTGAACCACATGGTTAGAACACGAAGCTCCATTTTCGTAATTTTCAGTGCACAAGAAAGCAGTACATTCAGTACAAGTTGTCAAAATGGGGTTATGGCAATTGACGTACTCACAGCAATTTTTTGCACGTTCCTTAAAGACGTAAGATGACAGTGGTTCATCTTCAGATGATGAGGATTCCAATGCTTCTATAACAGTTACTGTACCATACCACCATCTTTGCCCATACCAATTTTTCACTTTCGTCCCAAGTGTTATCTTATCACGTTTATTAATAGGCAACAATTCTCGTGTACTGACTACATTTTGAGTTCCGTCCTTCCACGTCACTAATACATCCATCATTTACGAAAAGTATCCTTCGGGAACAAATGCAGTTCGTATCTGTAAGAAACAATAAATTTATTATTGAAATAACCAATTTATTTACAAATCACACTCTCAATAACTTATGAATAGTCAAACTTTACCAATATATCATTAACATTTTGTGTAGCTAATAAAAAAAAGTGTTTAGAAAAAACGAACCTAAAGAAATGCAGATTTAGGACTAATCTGCTTAAAGTAGAAACAATTTACTGTGACTATTAACTTACCTTGTGATTTTTGCAAAGAAAACTTGCAACTCACTATTTATCCGCGGTTTTATTCACTTTAAACAAAGAAATTAATTATTTTATCTCTTACAAACAAACTTTGCAGCTTACAAATTGCACAGGGAATGAATAACAATGAACAAGTTATGACAGGTCCTTGTTTCATTCGCGCCAAATTACGTTACGCCTCTTCGTGAAAAAATATTACTATACATGTACAGGCGTAACTGATGATACGCCTATTCGTGATGTTTTAAACTAAAGGAATAGTAGATAGGGCTCTTCGCGACTACTCCTAAGTCATTAAAGACTGAGATTTTTGTTACGCCTTTTCGGGACATAATAAAACTTGACATCTAGAATTCAATGGTGTAAATAGCTCAAAATCCGAAATTTTGTTGGTTGCGCCCTTTCGTGATTCGACCGACGATATGAGTAAGAAGATAACGAAGTTTTTACAGCTTTGTTGAAATGAAAGCCTTGTTGGAGAAATATTTTACACAAATGAAGAGCGAAGATAACAGGAAATGTTAGTAACAGGTATTTGTTTTCCACTCTAAGAAAAGCTAATATAGCCTTCGAGACTGTAAAAAAACATGAAGATGTATATAATATTGACGGTTGAATTTTACCATGGTGGTTTTATAGAATTTTAAAGGCAGCATAGCTTACGTATTTGCGGTAAACATGACGCAAAAAAGAGTTTAGGGAAAATATGCGTCATTTTCACTCAAAACGGCCATCGCTCAGCATGATGCTGCGACCCTATGCAAGATTCATTATTTACAAGTCTCGTATTTTTGGTCGTGAGATGAGCATCTTCTGAAGGTACTAACCGGGGTATTTAGATTTATTGCGGCACGTAAATCAGCAAGAGCAAGAAACCGTGTTATTTTACCAAAACATTATTATACTTCTTTGTGTTACATTAGTAGTTTTTACATTATGCTAAAAATCCTTTGGGACTAATATTAGTCGTGGTCGGGGTGGGTCAGGTTAAGAGAAAGGCTTCCATTGAGGGTTAAACGTTATATTTTTGGCACACTTTACAACATAACGTACCTACCAGCGGCCTCTTGTCAAATCTCTGTCATAACTCAAAAGTCCATAACTGGTTTACTGTAAATAATTTGGTATTAAATGAGAAGAAAACTAAATGCATAAGATTCGCGTTACCGAATGTTAGATTTAGTGAATGTCACGTTGTACTAAATATGGAGACACTCAAAATAAAGGGATAAGTATTGTTAACCTAAACAAAGGAATTAAAGCAAGAAGCCAACCTGGAAGACTAGATTTGTTAAATATTTGTTTGATATTTTTTACAGTTAAAAATGTATTTGATCCCTAGACACTTTTGATGTGATTATAAAGAGAAAATATTCGTATTTTTTTATGTTTGTATTTTTGTTTGTAACGAATAAACTCAAAAACTACTGGACTGATTTTAAAAATAATTTCACCTGTATAATTCTTTAATATCACTGAGTGACATACATAAGATATCACGCGGGCAAAGCCGCTGGCGGAAGCTAGTCATATAATATAGGCCATATCTACATCTCTTGACGATCGCAGCCTTTATTGTCCAAGACGCAGCGAAAATGCGTAAATCTCGTTTAATATACATAAATCTTGTAAATTATTCGCGGTGCGTCGGCTGAAACGCGATATTACTGTATTACCAACGAGTTTTTAACACCCATCGCGGAAATACATCGAACTGTACCTTAACAGGCATTTTTCAAAATGCTCGGAAAATGTAAATTGATCGTTGCTTCTAGGTACCCAATTTTGGGATTTTGTTGTAAGTTAAAACTATAAGCTCAACACAAGAACACTGTGCACGACAGCGACGTAAACCCGTAAGAGGTTCGCCGAGCGGGTGCTCTGCCTACCCACTGTTGCACGGTGCGATGGTAGGTAATTGTGCACGACGTAAACCCGGGCGCCGCTACCTACTTAGTTATAAGAACAATGTATCTGATTGTAAAAGTGATGTGTCTGATTTACTTAACTGATTACCTACTTAGTTATAAGAATAATGTATCTAAATTAGATGTTTTCGCTGCGACGGTCAAATGCATTATGGTAGCTCCCGGCTTGCGTATGAGGGTTATATTTACAAGTTTAGCGTTAAGGAAAAACACGTCGCACCATGGACTCTAACCGTCGCACGCAGAAGTCGTGTAATAACTATATCAGCAATAATCTGTAAAAAGGTGGTAATGAATGGTGGTAATGGTGCTAATTAGATTCGAATTGAGAACATTATTAAAGGAAAAAGGGGCGGGAACTCGTCGGTTTGTCGTCTTTATGTGTGCAAAATCGTGCAATTTGCAATTGTCCGCTGGCCAGACTAATGCAGAAAGATTATAAAAGGGAACACGCTAGCCAGCGGACCAACCAGTAATAAAAGTCTTATTCAAAAAGTCACTATGCCCGTTTGGCTCCTAAAATAGGGTATCAGGAGTTCCCAAGTCTCATTAAATACAATAAATAGCAGTTTAATTCAGTAAACTAGTAAAAACCCTCTCCTGAAGTCCCCAACGAACCGCTACTGGAACAGGTATAGAGTTGTCGCCGTCCTGGAACCAGAGGAGTTTCGACTAAGCAGCACAAACATACAATCATACAGTCCACTCGCTGCACAAACACAAAAAAAAACTGTACATAGGCTATGTTTATTCCTCAATAATTAATTAATTAGAACTAGCTTCCCAGTCGGCATTAAAACCCGAACAAAACATGCTTTTCAAAGCCGTTTCATTAATTTAATTTAGTGATTCTGTTCAAATACAATCATTTCATTGAATCGCCGTTTTCAAAGTAATCGCTTTCTAATTCCACTAAAATGATTAATGGATCTTAAAGGGAGGTTTATTCATCTATCAAGTAGATAGGACTCGTGAATGAAATTGTAACGTAAAAGAGTTTATTATATGAGTTTAAAATAATGGGACTATATATATTATAATATTAAATATTTGGTAAAATCACTAAATAAAAGCTGATACAAGTCAAGTTGATATCTCCAGCGAAGCGGACGGTACAAAGTACGGTCTGCACATAAACATCTCGCTACACAATATCTATCTCCTTTTTATGAACACGTAAAGTATCCTCTCTACGTAAGAACGGACACACTTGATACATGTAGGTGACAGTTTAACACCCGCAGCCATTTACAACTACCCACTGAACATTATGTATGAACAACTGTTATTCAAGAGAAACAGTTTACCTATATCATTTACCTATATGCGTGCGTAAACAAATGAAAATAACCAATTCATCGGTCCTGCATATTCTTATTAGTGAATCTAATTAGCAGGCGTTAGCGAGACCTCAGACATTTACCAATTAGTTAGTCGAACCAGAACATGAACATGTCATCATCATCATCATTTCAGCTGAAAGAAGTCCGCCCACTGCTGGACATAGGCCTCCCCCAAGCACCACCAATGCGACCGGTTACGTGCTTCCCGCATCCAGCAGATTCCTGCGGCCTTCACAATGTCATCGGTCCACCTTGTGGAAAGCCTTCCAACGCTGCATCTTCCGGCTTTCGGTCCCATCGGTCATCTGTTGTGGGAGCAATGTGCCTAATGTGATACAAGACTCTGTCATGTGTAATGAATGTGTATCGATTATTAGTTAAACGATTTTTACGAATCACTGGCGATAAAAAGAGGGCGCAATCCATATCACAAAAGATCTGATCATAAATTAATATGACCCATGATAATAGTGCTTCGCTTAGTACTTCTAATGCAGGTAATATATAATTTTACTTTTCTTAAACAAAGAAGTGATTAAGTATGTAAGACGGCAACATTTACTCGTTGCCGTGTAATTTGATAATTTCTTTTTTTGAATTATCGAGTAACAATTTTCTGCGTCACGTTCTGTGGCAGCCCTATAGCCTCATATTGCAGCAACATGGGAGAATAATACAAGGTGGATTTTTGAAATGAGGCAGTAAAGACAGCTACCTTAAACGTTGTACCAACAGGAAAACGGTCTTAGGAGACTGTCCTTAACTTTTTGAAACATTTTGATTATATATTATATTTTATGACTATTTGAAAGAATTTAGTCACGTATTAGGATTTATTTCTCCAGGAGCATTTACAGTTAAAAAGTTTAATTTCGAATGTGTAAGAGATATTTTTAAATGGTGCACGACTGAGATGTCGTGTTTTGCACACATTTGGGGGTACCGAGGTGCATCCTCGAGTATCATAAGATGACCCAAAACTCGTACTGCTGATTGCCTATAGGCAACCAGCCCCAGTCTGCCCTACACTGGTTCCACTATAAATAAAATGAAAATGGTGTTATTTTTTGACAAACTTCTCTACTTGTATAAATTATTGACTTTCTATCCAATAAAAGTCGTCTATCGTTAACGTTCAACATCACCATACCATTTATTACTATCCCTACAGTGACATTGAATAACTAAAAGGTAGACAGACGGGTATGAGATTCTATAATTTATTTCAACCAAAATTTGATCTGACACTTCGTTAATGAACAGCAAATACAGATTTTTAGATAGAATGAAAAAAAAAATTAGAGCCAGATATTATTTCCTTTTCATCTCAATCAGTGTGTCCACAATTGTATCTTTCAAATGTCTGAATAAAAAAGATTCCATCTCTAATTTAGCATTTTAGTCGAAGCGTTCGTGTGGACGACGTGACTCCTCAAAAGACTTTTTTATTCAAATAATGATTGTGTATTGTCTAAAATAAATACCAGACTCGACGAAATTCATTGTCGAAATCAAACAATCCGTTAAATTATTCAGATGGTCCAGTATTTTTCTTTCTGTGATGTGAAAATCACAAAGGTTTAATTTGTTTAAAAAGTAGATAGGTACCATTTTTTAAACCCGCGTCTATGAAGTATTTAAATATTTTTATTTCGTCAACCAAATGACCAGAGTACTCGCGAAATTTCGCGGATACATTCAAGTATATATTTTTTTTAAATTCATATTCTTTATGGCACGCCTCTTTAGGTCACGAGCTATCCGAATATTAAACAATATTTGGCCTACATAGGTCTTAAGGGGGAGGTGTGAAAATCGTTCGCTTTTACAATTTACTTTAAGTCTGCAACTTTCATACATTATTACAAACTGATAAAAAGTTGCAGCACATCACCATCACAGTATTACGGGGAAATAAAAAGAAGAAAGGTTTTTGGTAATGCTCAGCTTTAGAAATTCTGTAAAGGATACTGAAATCTTTAGAGTTTAGTTTTACAAGTTAAACGAACTACGCATACTGAATTGTGAATGTTTCTTTATTGGAAACCATAAAAGCTTAAATATTTTCCGTTTTTATTACTAAAGTTGTCAGTTTTTGTCTTTTATTCCAATTTACTAATTTATTTACCAACTGATTTTTAATTTTAATCTTGTGACAACACGAAAAAGAGACTGAAACAAGTCCATATTTTTTTACAGGAGATATTAACACCTTCATCACTTAATAAATGTCACCTTTTTATTAATAAAATCCTGTCATTTAGTTAAAATATAATCATGAAAGCCACTCAAGACAATTGCTTTTGATAACGACACCGATATCCCACTGCCACTGTCCGTATTATTGCGCTTACGACTTTGGAGACCTGCCAAAGACGGAAGCCGGTCTCTAAGAGTGTCGTAACAATTTTTACTGCGACTTCTATTAAACTAATTGTCTGAAAGGTTCTTTGAACGAAAGGATAATCTAAGCTTCTTAAAAGTAATGATTACACTTTGAAAGCGATGAATGATCGAACTTATAACCGACTTCAAAAAGGAAGAGGTTCACAATTCGAGTGTTTCTTTTTTTGTGTTTGTTACGTGGTGTCTTCTTTTTTGCCGCCGGCTTCCGAAATTAAAGTAATTTTTCACTTTGTAGTTTTTTGTTTTTTGTATCGATCATATAATTTTGTTCTAACATTTTAACAAATCAATAAAAGTCCCTTAAATACATCAGTCAACTCAGGCTATCGCAGTCTACTGCTGGATATATGCCTCTTCCAGGCTGTACTCTGTCTTCTGCCCTCCGCATGCAGTCTGTCCCAGACACCTTTTTAAGGTTGTCGGTCGATCTAGCGGGGGCCCACAATACGCTTGCCAATACGCGGTCACCACTCCAGGACTCGTCTGCTTCACCGGCTTTCGGTCCTGTGACAAACGTGGCCAATTGGCCAGATCACTGTCACTTCAGCTTGCGTACTTTGCAAGCTATGTCGGTAGCTCCAGTTCTTTACCAGATAATTTCATTTCTGATTGTATCCTTCATAAAAACTTCGAGCATAGCCCACTTCAATTTTTTTTTTTTGCTTGTTATTATCAAATAACTTCTCCCGCTCTAGGCGGAACGGGAGGGCGTGTCAGACTCTTACTGACTAAAACCCACCCATGTTCCTTTAGTTGCCTGTACGTTGCCAGGGACCACGGTATCCCTTTCGGACTTTCCCGCGACCCCAGCATCGGTCCTAGCGGATCCCGTCAGTTGTGCCGACATCTCTTTGAGGAACACAACGCGCCATCGACCCGGGCCTGGTCCTCACCGTTTGCAAGCCCGCGCCTACGGTGGCCGGCGATCGACCTGTGATTCCCGACGCCAAGGGCGTCTCCTGCGGTGGCTAGGGGCGTGAGGGCGCGAAATTTGCCTCTCCCTCACGCGTTCCGCCTCCTCTTTCGCGGGCATTACTGCTTCGCAGAAGGAGGTGACGGCCTCCCATGCCCTCTCGCTCCGTACCATGACCTGGACAAGGGCTGGACGCGCGGGATTACCGCCATCGATCGTATGCTCCACCGTCTCCTCCGGGTAATCCAGATAATGATGACACCCGGGCGTTTCCTCCCGCCTTATCCGGAACAGGAACCTCCCGAAACAACCGTGTACGGTGACCCTTCCCCGGTACCCTTCTGTAACAGAGCTCATGGAAACGATGACGTAAAAGGAATACGAAATATCAAAAAGACCATCAATATACACGAGTTACGCTCACGTATAGGACATACATACATTGGTCCTAGAAAAACCTCGATGGAATTATGGTTTATTTTTAGATCAGTTTGTTTGTTTTTTTTTTTTGGATCAATTTGGCACTGTTGGCGCAGTGGTTAAGCGATTGACTGCTGCGCTGCGTGTCGCGGGTTCGATTCCCGCACGGAACAAATATTTGTATGACCTACAATTAGTTGTTCCGGGTCTGGCTGTTTGTGTATGTTAGTTTAAATGTTTGTAAATGCACCCACGACACAGGAGAAATTCCTAGAGTGGGCAACGTTTAAAAAAAAAAAAAAAAAAAAATTTAGGGACAATGAGTAACGAAAATATTCCTTCGTGTTTAAATTGACGAACGTTTATTCATATTTAATTGTTAAGTGGGTATGAGAGTACCCGTTGCGTATTCATTCAATGATTTTACTACAGGCAAAATAAACGTTTGCGCATCGAAATTTCAACAGTGTATTTCGTAGCAAGCGTAGCATATGACGTTACGTGTGCTACGTCGTAGCAACCGCGTAGACGTTCATAAAACAACTGCGTTTTTTTTAAGGTGAAAGTAAATTACGCTTAAGTAGTATATTATTGGGCATTCTATACCACTATCGGCAAGTCGCTCGGCGAGTGCGCCTCGCTGCCGAAGTGGTATAGAACGCCCAATAATAGATAATCTACTCGCCTCTGCACTCGACCGAGACAGTACATTGTACTGAGTACTTGATTAGGAACGATTAACTCGACCAAATCGATACTCGACTCGACTCTCAACTCGACTGATACACTCGAACGAGACAGTTCATTGTGTCGCGTACTGGATGAGCTTAACTCGACCAATGACTAGTAACTTACTCCTGACCACTGTCTTCCATACGTCTGACCAGTATGCCGCGTTTCGCAGAACGATGTACTATCAACCATCAACTCGACTCTCCGTTTACTTACTGCACTCGACCGATTACTCGAGTTTGCATTCGCTGTTAACAGAATGTCGAGCGAGAGTGATGGTGGCTGATGATTGTAACAAACCAAAGCTTGTGACTGAAGCGTTAACGGGTTGTTACTGTAAATAATATACAACTGTAACTTAGATACTTAGTTTAATTATCATAAAATGATGGTTTGTCTGGAAACAAGACATCAGCCGCACGTACGAGCTCTTGTAATTTTCGCCACTGAGGAGAGTCCGCGTCGGTCTGGAACTTGATTCGGACGAGCGCTTTCTTCCACAGCTCGGCGGAGTCGGTCAGGCGAGCGTCGTCAGCCTTGTACACCTTGCAGTCGATGTAGTACTCTCCGTCGGTGCTCGTTGCTCGGCGCTCACAGCCGCTGGCTACGCGGTTCACAAAGAATGAAGTTAGGTGATCCGATGAATGTTCTTTGTGTGGGATGTCGCGGTTTTGACCGATGCCGAATATGTCGATGCCAGTATTGGTTTTTTTACTGAAACAATTACGAAAACTGTTATTACTTAATGTTTAAAAAAAAATATATATATAGATATATATGTATGTAACCACTGTGTGTAAGCAACGCACACAATCGCATAATATATTATTATGAACGACAACTCGGATATTTCTATAGAAAATATTACAAGTGACTACCTAATAAACGAATGGAATACTTATGTAAATCGGGCTATTATAGTTCAATTAGTAGAAACGTACTACTTTACTGTTTTAATTTAATCAAAGCTAGGAGATAATTAATTCAAAATATTATTCACCTGCTACGAGCTGCGGTTGTTGTTTGTGACTGCATCTTGCGTTTCCCATTGCTGTCTGCAGACGGTTTGCGGCATGACTTCACTTTGTGTCCAGTGATCGATGCTTGCGAGTAATCACACTCAGAGTCTGACCTGAAATAAAGATAGGGGAAATTTAGTCACACAAATATTATTAATTTTCTCAATGGAGTAATCTCCATTGCGCTGGGCATACTATAGAACACAAGTGTTCAGGCAAACACTGCTTCGCTAATATTTAAATGGGATAGCACTGAGACTGAGCTCGACATACTATGTACAGATCAGGTGATCTGTGAAGTAACGTGCTCACAAACAAACTTATGTAGTTATAAATGACAAGTGTGATCCATGAAACGAACAGAATATTTTATCAGACTTACATTTTTTCAATCAGAAGTTCACTTGGTTGGCGATGACAGCAGCGGTTGGCTATCCACAATGCCGTCACTGATTTGTAGGCGACAGGGAGTGATTGTATGCCGAAGATAGCAGAGCACTTCGTTGTACTTGCAGACTGCGAATACTTTGTAGGTACCGAACGGGAATACTTGTAGCTTATAAGTTAAAATCGAATTATAAGTAACACATGTTTAAATCCACTACAATCAATCTGGTGTTGCTGTGTTAAAGTAACTTTTTCTATAGTCGTATTATACACGTTGGTAAAATGAAGACTAATAAAAATGTTATACTGTATCGAATGTCGATGCAGCGAAATGAGCTAGGGCTGGCCAAACGATAGCGTGTGCGGAAACGTCGCACCACATGGATTTTATTATTTTAAAGAAGTAAATAAATGTTTCTAAGGTAATCATTTCGTCATCTACATTTAGGTCTCGTGTAGAAAAAGTGAACTTACTGCCGTCTACCGCGTATTTTTCTAGACTTCCTAAAATAAAAAGATAATATAATTCCTATAACTATGCTAACAGCCATGAGGAAACCATGAAAGTTAATATCCATCGAAATACTATGATATATTTTAATCGTATTAGTGCATTGTGTAAAATTTGTATATTGAAATGCCTACCAAGTTATAACCAACCCTAACTAAAAAAGCTGATTATTGTGTTTGTGAAATAAATAATTATGTTCAGCACACGTGTAACATTTAGACAATAACAACTTTTATGATGAAATATTTTTCTGCTTTGTAGACAAAAAAGAAATAAAAAAATACCCTAAAATATTATTTATCATTTCAAAAGTCTCTCGGAGTGAGCACGTTTCTAAACTGTTACAGTACAATCAAGTCAAATATTATAAATAAAAATAAATATTTTATTGATCACACACCAGAAAGTACATACGAAAAATATCATCTCCTGGAGCAACTGTGTTCGATATATCGTTGGGAGCTGAAAATAACATAGTTGGATCACGCAGATACATATTCTTATGTATAAATCATTTCATATTGTGCAGGTAATTATCAAATACCAGAAAACAATAATAATTATTGTTATTTTTCAACCTAGAATTTGCAACTATATGCATAATTCTTTATCGGTGCCTAATACAACAATTTTTTCAAAATTTCAGATACATTCTGCCTGAACATAATATTAATTACTGACTTGCCTGTGAAGAATTATTAAATTACCTGAAGTATACCTACATATTTGGACCACGCAGATACACAATCTCATGTATACCTAAATCATTTAACATTTTGCAGGTAAATTATTAAATATAATTTTGTTTTCAGAATATACCATTATCTTACCTAAGTAGATTATGTACCTAATGCATTCATTTTTTATCATTATTTCAGGTTCATCTTGCCTAAAATAATTACCGACTTGTCTGTGAAGAGTTATACAAGGATTTTGGAACGAACGTAAAATAGTCCTGATCAAGTTATTATAGTAATTATAATAAAATATTTTGTCTGGTATACCTAAGACCGTGAATATTAGTTGTAAGTATACTAATCTAATTTTATTGAAATAATTAGTTGAAGTGTTCTTTGACTTCAACAATAACATAATGCCTCACTGCTCTGATTGCAAAGTATTTGTAGATAATCGTCGATGGTCTGGCCATTTACGTAGCAATGTACATAAAAACAATAGTTCTATCCCTATGTATGATAATGTTGCAATTATTAATTCTTCTTTTAAAAAACGAATCCAAAGTTACAAAATCACAGCGACAGGTGAACAAATACATAGTTTTCCCGAGATGTTTCTCAAAAGTATTAGTACACAAGTCAAACATCTAATAGATACTTCATTAAAGAAACACACCTCTGTCAAAATAAACTTTGAACTGTTTGCTTCTTTTCTTATGTATAAAAATGATCAACAAGAAATAAAATCATTCCGTACCAACAATTTTATTACACATTTTAATTACGATTTTGAATCTATTTATAAATTAACTGTTGATTTACTACTAAAAAAAATTGAAGAATTTGAAGAAAGAGATAGTGGTTGGACTTTTTTATGCAATTCACATTTAGAATTAAATATTAATAAATATCAACCACTCAGCGGATCTAAATTTTTAACTTTGCCGAAATTCATAAAAAGTAAAAGAGCTTGTTTGAATATTCGGAACAATGATGAGTATTGCTTTTTGTGGTGTGTTGTGGCGGCACTGTACCCCACAAATAGACATCCTGATAGGATTTCGTCTTATCCCCGCTTTCAGGATGTTTTGAATGTTAATGATTTGACATTTCCAATCACATTCTCAGACATAGCCATCTTTGAGAAAAATAATCCTTCTGTCAATATATTTGTATATGGTTTAAAAAATGAAAAGACAATTATTGGACCATTGTATACAACGTTGAATAATAAGTCTAATAAAAGTATCCATCTACTGTTTATAGAAAACAATAATAACTCTCATTACTGTCTTATCAAAGATTTATCTCGTTTAGTTAGAAATCAGATGACCAGGCATCATGGTAAACTATATTTCTGTGAAACTTGTTTATTGTTTTTTCCAACGCTTAGTCAAATTGAATCCCACTTGTGTGGGGGGATCGTCACTGTTTTACCAGAGCCAGGGTCATTTTTAAAATTTAAAAATTATGATAGGAAACAAAATATTCCGTTCGTCATATACGCCGATTTCGAAACGTTACTAGAACCCATTTCCGGCGATGATTTCAACACCGCTAATACGTCATACTCAAAACGCCACGTGCCGGCGGCGTTCGCTTACAATGTCGTGTCATCAAATAAAAATGATACCGTTGAAGGCTATAGAAGTTATCGCGGTAATGATTGTGTTTCAAAATTTATACATTTTCTTACTGAGGATGTAAAACAAATACATAGAATTATATCCAAAAGTGAACCTATGATATTCACTGAGGAAAATTCTCTTGAGTTCAAACGTGCCATTAGGTGTCATATTTGCGACAATTTACTGTTGGCCGACAAAGTAAGAGATCATTGCCATATTACAGGCCTCTATCGAGGTGCAGCACATCGACACTGTAATTTGCAACACAAAGTACCAAAATTTATTCCAATATTTTTTCACAATTTATCCGGGTACGATTGTCATTTATTTATAAAAAAGTTAGGCGAAATTCCAGGCCCAATTAAAATAATCCCCAAGACTAAAGAAAAATATGTAGCATTTACCAAATTTATTCCTATTGCTGATAACGAATTTATTTGTATAAGATTTTTAGACTCATTCAACTTTTTAGGGACAAGTTTAGACAAGCTCGCTAAAACTTTGCAAGTGGCAGATTTTGTTAACCTTCGATTTCATTTTTCTAAAGACAGACAGTTTAATTTATTGACAAGAAAAGGTATATATCCATATGATTACATGACCAATTGGAAATGTTACGATCAAAAATCTTTGCCGTCTAAGGGTAATTTTTATAATTCTTTGACTAACGAAGACATTAGTGATGAAGATTATAATCACGCACAGACTGTTTGGGCTGAATTCAATATTAATAACCTCGGCGAGTATACGGATCTATACTTAAAAACGGATGTGCTTTTGTTGACAGACATATTTCAAAATTTCCGGAAAACTTGTAAACAGTATTACAGTCTTGACCCAGCGTTTTACATTACTGCACCAAGTTTATCTTTCGATGCAATGTTGCTAAAAACGGGCGTTCAGTTAGAACTCGTGTCGGACTTAGCTATCATCAGAATGATACAAAGCGGTATACGCGGTGGTTTGTGCATGTGTTCCCATCGGCACGCTAGAGCCAATCACAAATACATGCCTGAATATAATCCATCACAACCTGAGAGTTTCATAGTATATTTAGATTGTAATAATCTTTACGGTTTTAGCATGTGTCAGTATTTACCATACTCTAGTTTCAGATTTTTAAGTGATAACGAATTAGCTAATTTTAATGTTACCACTATAGAGGATAACGCAAACTGGGGCTTCATATTAGAAGTCGATCTATTGTATCCCGAGCATTTACATAATCACCATAATGACTTACCATTTTGTCCTGAAAAATGTATACCCCCGGGAGGTAAAACAAAGAAATTAATAGCAAATTTGTATAATAAGTACAATTACGTGATTCATTACGTTCATTTAAAAAAATGTTTGGAACATGGTTTAATATTACGTAAAATTCATAGAGCTATTACTTTTAGACAGAGTCCATATTTAAAACAGTACATAGAGTTAAATACTCAATTAAGACAAAAAGCAAAAAGTTCCTTCGAACAAGACTTTTTTAAGTTACTAAACAACAGTGTTTTTGGAAAAACATTAGAAAATACGGAAAATAGAGTAACCGTTCATTTAGTTAATCAATGGTCCGATCAGTCCAATCGAACTAAGAAATTCATATCCGCTGAGAAACTTATAGCCAACCCCTATTTCCACAGTGCATCTGTTTTATCAGAAAATTTAGTTGCAATACAAATGAAACCTGATCAAATTATTTTAGACAAGCCTATATACATAGGTTTCACTGTGTTAGAACTTTCAAAAGCACACATGTATTACTTTCATTACAATATTGTAAAGCCTTTTTATAAAGACCGAGTGCAGCTATGTTACACAGATACCGATTCCTTTGTCTATAAAATATACACTAACGATTTTTACCATGATTTGAAATATAATTTTTTGCAATATTTTGACAGCAGTAACTATGAAGTCACAAATGATTTTCAAATACCGCTAAAAAATAAAAAGGTTCCCGGTCTCTTTAAAGATGAAATGGGAGGAAAATATATATCTGATTTTGTTGGTTTGAGATCGAAACTTTACTCTATAAAAACCCCTAATAATATTATTAAAAAAGCAAAAGGAGTAAAATCATGCGTGGTCAGGGATTTAAACTTATCAGACTATGAAACCATTTTATTTAATGGTGGAGTAATTCGGAGAAAAAATAATATGTTTAAATCTATAAAACACGAAATATTTACTCGGACTGTCAACAAAGTTGCTTTATCTAGAAATGATGACAAACGATCGATATCTGTGGATCAAATATCGACCCGAGCCTGGGGTCATGCATTTATTTTTAAGAATGAATTACTTTGATAATAATTTAAGTTAAGTGCAATAATTTAAGTTATAATATAAGTTAAGTGTAATTTAAGTTAAGTGTTAAGTTGCTTCAGCTACTTCTGTATTGGTTTAGTTTTAGGAAATAATAAATGTTAAAGTTATACGATAATGAAATAAAATGTGAATTATTATAACTATCGATTTGTTTCATTTATGAAATCCTATTTATTTTAAAATATCATTACACTCTGTTTTTAAATCGGTAAATAAAGTAAATACTGATTGCAGTTATTTCACTATGCACCTAGAGTACCATGCATCATAAGGTTGATTTTCGAATAACTAACGTTTTACGATTAAGTAACATGCTTACAAGGCGCTATTAGTCATTGTATAAGTATTACCTACGTTGCAGTTCATTGGGCCTTAGCCTGGAGACACAAACGCTTAGTCGACAATATTAGTATGACATGTAATTATGTACAACAGTATTTAATTGTTTTGTCATCATTTACGAAAAATTATTCAGCGCGAACACTTGTTAAATATTTTTTTATAACTTCTATCAAAAGTCATCATGTCGGTGAGTAAAATATTTTTAATTCGATTTTTTATGATGTTTCGTAACTGACGATTGGTTTGGCAGAGGTGTATATAGACTTACATTTTTCCAGAGCCTATTGTCACAAATCTAAACCAAATCTAGACTTCAGGCTGCTTTTGAGAAATTCCTCGATGGAAAACCTAATTATAAAGCGTTCAAGCGCTTTACTACGGGATAGTGGTATAAATTGTGTTTATATTTTTGTTTCAGATTTCTGAATCCGAGATTGTGTTCAGCCAGTATGCTCAGGATCCCTACGAGGGATTCTCTGAGATGTTTCGCAGCGAGCCCGAGCACAGCAAACAAGTCACGAAAGATAAAAAACCAAAACAACGATGCAGGGAAAAGTCGAAAAAGCAAAAGCCAACAAAATCCTTCGTTATGAGTCGACTACAGCGAAGAGGGATTAAATTAATAAAAATTTCAGTCGTAGATCTGTGTAACAACAATTCTCAAACCATGGACAGTGATAGTGACAGTGAGAACGTTATTATAAACGCTCAATATATAGTTCAAGATGCTATCGACAGTGTTATGGACGAAACTGAGTCTTTAGTTAAGAAAATATCAAAATCTTTAATAGATACTGACTTTTAATAACCGGGTGTGTAAAATAGTAAATGTTTTTAATTTCGTATTAGATTGTGTTATTTGAAGAAGTGTGGGGTATTTGTAAAAATAAAGGCAAATTTACTTTATTATGATTTTTATTTAAAAACCTTAAAACTAGTAATCTAAGTACATTACACACATTATTACATACATTTTATGCCCATTCTAAATACTTCCTTAAACAAAGCACGTTTTTAAGTGCACAATGCTTTAAATGTTTACTACAATTAAAATTTGATCTTCCTTCACAGTATTTTTTATGCAAAGCAGAGAAACTAAGACATTGTTCTGTACCAAGGTCTGATACTTTACAATTCACACACAGATCCTTTATCCAATTCACCTTCTCCAAACCATTTACAATGATTTCCTTATTTTCTAGATATGGAACGATTATGCGTTGAAATTCTCTATAGTCAATATATCCTTCATTCCAATAAATACCTCTATTTCTTTCCAACCATTTAACTTGTCTCTTTTCGTCACTTGTTAAGTATTTAAACAAGTATGGTGGTTTTATTAAAAATGTTTGCGTATAATCACGACTAGCAAAAGCTAATTCTTTTATTATAAAATTATTGTTGAGGTCTTTAAACCCTTGAACATCTAATATGATAGTATTCGGATTCATGATATTTTTCTCACAGTATTACTCAACGGCTTATACTCAATGATACAGTCGTTCAATATAAGGCAGTATGCAGAAGTTTGATCTGGTATATCCGAATCACTCTCAATTTCCACTCTTACATCCACAATAGGACCTGTCTTTACATTATCAGCTTGTCTAGAGCAATCTATGACAAATAGCGGCGCCAAATATTTGAATTGTTTCTCACTTAATAAGGGTTCCGAGCGACGTCCGTAATAAGACTGTTGAAATCTGATGTATTGCTCGTATAATAAAGCAATTCTGTTATTCGCGAAGCTGACATTTAGGTTTTCATACGGGAAGTATGTTGAATTTAGGTATACTCTAACATCACGAACATGACAGTGATCGAACTGGGACATATCAGAACTTGAATTGTTTTTTCTATTTGTTTGTAGACCCATAATTATGTATCTTGGTTTCTCTATTTGTGAGGAAGTTTTGATAGACCAGGTATGTTTTGTAGTTTTAGGTAAAGCTGGATATTCGTACAAATCCCAATTTCTAAATATCATCTGGAGTGGTCGATCTTTTTCTAACAGTTTTAGCAAACTTATTTTCTCTTTGTCGGACACTTTAACATGCGGTACGCGCCAGATGATTTTATTTATCTGAACGTCGTCTACAAATTCACCGGTGTTAAGTTTGACAGCATTCAGATTAGTATTACTTCGTAGCAATATCAGTTCATGCCTACTATTTATCACGACTTTCTTGAAATCTTCTGCGAAACCGATGATGTTACAGAGTGGTATAGAAGCGGAAAAGCTACCCCCATTAATATTTTTAATTCCATCGATATTCCAGCCCCATGCGTTGGCTATCTTTGATTCACTTTCACTCATTGATATTAACGATTTCATGGTGGTAGTTATGCCAGCATTTTTTATTCTATCAATTTCCACTCCATTCAGCTCATATCTTATATCTTGGAATAGGTAAAGTAGAGCATTATTCGTAAAATTAACACTAGTGGCTTTCTCTTTCATATCCTTTTTACTTACGACAACAGTTCCTTCCAAATACAAGGTACTAGCTGACGGAAGTATATACAAGTCCTGTTGGTTAATAGGTATGCGGATTTCATCGTTTCTATTGAAACTAGTTACGTAGGGCTTGTAAGAATGAAATTCGATTCCTTCTACAGTGTTGTCATAAGTCGGAGCGGATAAAACGTCTAAGATATTCATTTTAGCAAACCGATCGCTTTGAGGAATGCCTTGTTGTCTTTAGTTAATTTTATTTTCTTCTTAGGGCGAGGTCTTATTTGGTTGGAAGCTTGAGCGGAACTGATATTTTTGATTTGTGGATGCACATATTTATTGTAGTCAATCATTTTTTTCTTCGGAGATGCAAATACAGCTGCACTTCTTCACCACGCAAATTGATTAAGCGGTTATTTATATCTAACAGCCTGATATGTATGCAGCTAATGTTGTTTTGGTTAATTGGAAAATATATCGCGTTTTTCGGGATTTCTATAATCCTATATCCGGGAGGCACGTTGAGTGAAAATTCGTGGATAATGTGACTCGGTTCTCCGTTTGTGTACGAGCCGCTTACAATATCACATTCGATCCTGATCACTGTTGTAGGTAAAATGTTGACTGGAAACTGTGACTCGTGCCATTTATTTGCTTTCAAGATCTGCTTATTAAACCCTAATAAATTTCTAAAAGTACCTTCTTTATTAAAATTTATGTCTTTTGTACAATATACAGCAGCTTTTAAAGTATTGTTATTGCACTGTAGTTTGATTGATGCATCTTTCATTTCAGATTTTAAATAATCATTAATATCTTGCAATTCATAGGTGCCGTCTGGTATTTCAATAACTTCGTTAGAACCATAATAGAGCTTATTATTCGTTTTGTCAATGTTTGGAATAGAATTAAATGTTGCGAAATGCAATAAGGCACACTCATACTGTTCATATAGTTGCAACGTGTTAGGATAGTAAGTAGATAAAGTTGACGAGTTTCCAGTTATCGATAATGTGAGTGACATCTTGCAAATGATTTAAATAAAAGAAAAGCATAAGTTTTATACGTTTATTCCCAAAAAGTCCACAGATATTCTAAACATAAGTGTCCACAATTTACAGTGTTGAATTTCTGATATCTTGTATAATTATAAAAAACATTACAATTCTTAAAATATCGCATTAATTCCATTGGAGGTTTCAAATCTCCAAAACTATCAAAATATTCACAATAATTGCCTATTTTTACATAAGCTACCCAATGCGAGCCTTCGTTCTTAGAATCATCCAAGTTAACGATACCACATTCAACTCGTTTTGGCGTCCTTGGTAACTGATCCTTCATGTATACTCCTCGAAAGTGAGGGATGTTGCGTGCATACCTTTGAATGTCTATATTAGTGAGAGGACGATTAGGTAGCCTATTTTTCAGTTTTTTGAAGATTGTACGAATAAACCTTTACCATCTTTATGTGGCTTGATGTATAAACCCTGACCTAACTTTAAAGACTCCAAAGCCTTATTATGTCGTTGTGTTTCTCGCAAATTTTGCTGCCCTGCTTTGTAATCGTTAACAGTTTTTGCAATTCCAGCCGCACCACCAGCTAAAGTTCCTAAAGCTGATAAGCCCGCAAAAATTGGGATTAAAGGTAGAATACCTCCAGTCTTTGGTAAGGGTATCACTCGCGGTACTCGAATTTTCTGAATCTTTGGAAATATTTTTTTTGCTGCTGAGTAAGCAACGTTAATTAAAGTTTTACTGTCCTTTGGATTCAGTTTCTTTATTTTTGCTTTTATTTTTGACACAAAACTTTTAAACGTTTTAATGCCGGAACCAGATTTCAGTTTGGCTTTCATAACTTTGCTCACTAACCATGAACTAAGTTTTTCACCTCTCCCAGCATCGCTCGATTTAAGTCTTTGTTTAGCCATATTTAGTAGTTGCAAATCAGCTTTGTGACGATTGGGTAAATCTGTATGGTTTGCATATGCAATGTCGTGATGCATACAAGCTTCGTCTAGCTTATTTACGCCTCTGTCACCTCGTAATAAACGTTTCTGGAGTTTTGTTCCGGGACCGCAATAATTGTAGCCGGGTAAATGAAGTTCGAACGGTAGATTATTAATTAAAGTATTAACAAGTTCACCTCCTTGCATTGTCTAAAGTGTAATGAAAGAAATAATGCAAGAGTAATAGTTATATAATTATTTTAATTCACTATTGCAGTTTTGTCGATCCAACTATTTTCTTCTTCGTTTAGACCCAACCATTTCACAAACAGTTTTGTTCCTTTTCTTTTTAAAACCCTTTCTATCAAATAAATACCTGGATAGTTACATTTCTGAAGTTCTTGCTCGTAAAAGGTTCCCTTTATGGATTGCTTTCGCTGATCTTGAATATGATATGTTACTGGTATAGTACGATTAATTTTTTTTATAGTAAATATTTCAGTTGACCAATTCGGTGTATAACCTTTCTCAAAATTGTGTTTGTATTTACTGATACGAACAAAGTCACCTACTTTGAACTTAGGTTTTCTACGGACGGTTACATGATTTAAAGCTTTTTTAATATTTTCTTTTATAACTGACTCACTAGATTTATTTACTTCAATTGGTTTAAATTTTGTGGTACGATGTTTTGTGTTGTTATATATCTTTAATGTAACTTCTAAAGGTATACCTAACCACGTATAGTTTCCATTCAGACTGAAATATTTATATAATTTATTTTTAAGAGTTTTAATCAGTCGCTCTACGATCGAAGCTTTTTTGGTAGAAAATGTAGAGTAATGGTTAATATTGTTTGTCTTCATAAGCGTTTGAAATGAGTGGTTATAAAATTCTGTTCCCATATCAGTTTGCAAATTAACCGGTTTACGATTGCTGTTAATCAGTATTCGTTTAAATGCATGAGTAACATCAAGTTTATTTTTTGATTTTAATGGCTCTGCCCAAGCGTACTTTGAGAAGCAGTCAATCACCACTAAAATGTAATTATGACCTTTATTATATTTTCTTAGGTTTTGCATGTCCATCAGATCAGCTTGCCACAAGTCATCGATCCCCTTTAGAATAACAGGGCGTCTAACAAAATTTCTTCGTGCTGCTTTGTGTATTTCATTAACAATTTGCTGTTTTGCCATTACGGAGTTTTTTGTAGTAATTTATCTACCTCTGCTTTAGTATAAAACTTATCCTGCAACTGAGTTGAAACTTCAAGCATCTTTGCTTTTAAAGTAGCTTGAACTGTACCCTTCGTGTCTTTTATGATTTGAGAGCGCAATGAACCAATCATATTATTAAATTCTTTTAACATATTAGCATTCAATCGATCTACGTAATCCTTGTTCACGGTCAGATGATTTAATTCTTTTAACATGTTAGCATTCAATCGATCTACATAATCCTTGTTCACAGCTTCATCTGCTTCTACTGGAGATTGAATTCCTCTCAGTCTTGATGTTTTTAAATCAAAATCTCCGTTTTCTAATTTTAACAATGCGTTCTCATTAAACTCAAATAACTCTGATAAACGCATTCTTTTGTGAATGTAGTGTCCGAATTTGTCTACGTTCATGTTTAAGGTGTTTTGTATCAAGAAGCTGATAATAAAATAAACACATTTCAAAATATTTATTTATTTATAACTTTACTTTCACGCAATTCTTCAATGATAGATATAATTTCATTTTCTAATCCTGTGTTACCAGCATCTCGAGATGCAATTAATAATTTTAACCTATCCACCAGTTCATTTGGATCGTCCCAATATACAAAATCAACGTTTTTCTTCCACATTTTTGTTAAGGGTAGTCCTTTTCCCTTTGATTGGTGGTCCTGAATTGTACTTCGTAGTTGGAAGAGAGGCTTAATAATTTGCATATATTTTTGTCCTTTATTACTTTTTATTGGTTTACCAGGCTCATAGTCTCGTCGATGTGCGTTCGTATCAAGTAGCATCGACTTATAGTGTTTCATATCACTCTCTGTAACCAAACTTAAATCTACGTTCTTTTTCAACAGCAACTGTTTTAAACCAGAGGTATTTTGGTATTTGCGTCCAGCCACGATGATATACTCATCGCTGATCGTTATACGAGCAGAACCTAACATCAACTTTCCTGCCTCTACTCTGACACCAAACGGAATATCTGTCAGTGCTTCTGAGGACACTGACCAAGATGACGTATCACAACCTTGCTTGTTTTCAACTAATGATTTGTACGAAGAGTCACTTTCAATATCAGATTCATATTCGTCTTCATTGTCGTTATTATCATTGCTTCCTTTGCTAATTGGGGGATCTTTTTGAAAAGTTTCATCGATAAACGGAACTTTGGTTTCTTCATTTTCTGTATTATGTAAGAGAGAAGCCTGCTTACTGACATTAGCAATTTGATTAAGTGGATCTGTTAATGGCTTGAAAACTGATTCCAGTACTTGCTGATTGTTAATCTCAACATCTCTCATTTTTTGCACTTTCTTCTTAACAGCTTCTGCAGCTTCAACAATTTGTCTTTTCAATGATTTTTCCATAATAACAAAAATGCTCGTGATTGATTAAGCGTTGTCTGAAGAATAACAATATCGCAGGGATAACGCTCTTAAATATTAGTATTTAATCAAAGACAACAAAAGTGTCAAATTTATTTCTGTAACATCCTTTATTTTTGGAGCAATCCTTATTAATCACTACATAATTGAAGGGTTCACTCCATATTTTCGAACACATTTCACGAAATTCAATCCATGTCATATCAGTGTTGACATGTTCTTCATAAATATGTCGTAAATTAATTTCATCTTGTTTAAAAAGTATGATTAAATTCGCATTGTCTCTTACTAACTGCTTAGGAATTTTACTATATGTTTGGTTCAGATAAAAACAATCAATGCATTTGTGTCTTCCCATTGCAAAATAATCACGCATGTTATTTTGATTTTCACATGCAACATCATCAAAAATAATCACGGAATTGGGTTTTGCGTCCTGAACGCTCAGTACTTCCTCATTTCCCTGATATTTCTGGAGGGAAATACCGGGAACCCGTTGCAAAACTCTTTCTAAAAAAATGTACTTGGGTTGATGCAGAGTTTTTGAATAAACATAAACATTTTCAAATCTTAATCCATTTTCATGTATAAGAAGACCGATTAATAAATTGGTTTTTCCACAATTAGACGGACCGCAAATGATACATCGTACTGAGTCAGGTAATAATTCACCATGACGAAAACTAGTCTTACGAATATCATCGCAGACTGTTTTAACATGCAGCGATTGCGGTTGTTTTACAAATTTCATGATTACTGTCGGAAATGAACCGATTGGAAATGAGTGAATGTATATAGTACGTTAACATTTATAAAGTTACCACAACCTCTTTTGCGTTACTGGTCATTGATCGAGTCGATTGTTCATTATTAAGCGTTCTGTACCACCCTTCAGAGCGAACGTACTGTCTCGGTCGAGTGAAGAGGCGAGTCGATTATCAATTATTGGGCATTCTATACCACTGTCGGCAGCGAGGCGCACTCGCCGAGCGACTTGCCGATAGTGGTATAGAATGCCCAATAATATACTACTCGCTTAAAGTCCCGCTTTTCACTTGTTAAGCTGGATAAGGTGTAATTATTACATATCAACTATACATAAACACTTATCTGGCACGTAACTACGTATTGTGGAACTTAGCAGGACGTTCAGTTTAACATTTTCAACTGAAGCCATAGGAACGATGTCAGATGACCAAGGGTCGAGCTTCAATACGTCACTATGTCTTAATGCCCCAATAGATAAACTTTGGTTGGTTTGGGTGGTCCCGATTGGTACACGGAAATAGAACCATTCTCAATATACAGTACTTCCCGGTACCGACGTAATTAATTAATCCTAAAAAAACTTTTTCATATCAAAAAACAACCGACTTCCAAAAAAAACACTGCAATTACTTATTCTGACGTCAGTTAAGAATAACACAGGTGTAGGTACCGATGTAGGGCACAAAAAGTGTTAAAAACTTTTAATCGAAACGTTAAATTAGGTACCGTTACCATGCCGTTTGCTCCGAAATAGTTGTTATTAATAAGTCTGGTATTCGTGGGGCATACAAAAGCGGTATAGCTAATAATTATTCACACACTGGGTGGCTATTTATTTGTTTTTCCAATGGATGTGTTCTTAGTTCTGCAGAACCATACACTATCCGTTGTAAAAAAGGTTTGTTGAAGTCCCAGTCATCAATGTAAGGTTTACAAGCCATTACTTCTTGCTTTAGCTTTTTTACGGAATGTTTACTTACATGAAAAATATTTATATATATATTTATTTTGATTATGAAAAATATTTTGCCAGATTTTGTGTTAGCATTTACTGGTGCAAAGAAGTCACTAAAGCTTTGGTATTTTTTCAGTCAAGAACAGCCAAAAAAACGAAAAAAAATAAAAATTGTATGGGTATTGCCATTCTGTAGGAAGTTCACCGGGTCATCTAATATTCGCAACAAAAAAAAAAACAAAACAAGACCTCTACGACTGGCATTTTTTTCGGAAATTAATCCAGCCACATAATTGGATCAAAAATTACAAAAACGAAATCAATCGTCAACTGTAAGTACAAAGAATGCAAACTAAAGGTTCTCGTTAGTTGAGTTTCGGATCCGAACCTCTGGCTTCGGCCACATTGAAGGAAATGGATGGAAATTGGAATCCTGCGGTGACTTAGAGCTTTAATTTTGTAGACTTTTTCCGAGTACTCGGTTTGCTTTTATTTGGAGTGCTGGTAGGAAAATATTTCTATAATAATTCTTTTACAGTCTCACAATGCAAAGGAACTTTTCAAATGACCTCCCAATGGTTTTTTTTATTTTGAAAATAAACGCAAACGAACCGATTTCTCAGTAGATTCCTTCCTTCATTAAAAAAATATCAAACAAAAACGGATGAGCAACTTCAATAGCATTGTAATACGACATAAACTTCTTTTACCCCACGCATCTCGCTCCATATTATTACTTTCAGTATTTTAGTTAGTGAAACATTTCTTCACTGCGGCCTCTCCCGTGGTTCCGCATATTTTATGAATATTATGAGAGATGCGTTGAATGAGACGATGGTATAAAAGACTGTTTGCACTTTGTTAGATAAAAACTGTGGGTAAATTAATTAAAATGCTCTTGAAATGTTTGCAAATGAGGTGGCTAGCGATTGCGGATTTCGTAGCTAAAGAGATGAGTCCTTGGACTTGGCAGCAGTTCCCGTTGCTGAATTCACGTGTGAGGAAATAATTAATATGTAGTTATGTAGGTTATTGTATGCTGGAACATTCATTTCATAAGCAGATTCAAATGTGGGGTTGAAATCAGAATTAGAGTACAACTGATTTACGAGCTAATTGCACCTCCCAGCACCAATCAGCGACTGCAAGTAGGTAAGTTACTGATGGATACTGGCAGATGGCTGGAGAGCTTGTCGTACTTTTAATATGATGTATCAGGATGTCGAGATTGATTTAGATTTATGTACTAGCTAGTGCGTTAAGGAAGTAAAGCAAAGTTTGAACAATTGTTTTTTCGATATATAACCATTTTTTGTATTTTTTGAGCGTGAGATAATTCATTTGCGTGACGTCGCTGTTTTCGGGTATTTGTTCATGTTACTTACATAAATCGTTAGTGGAAGCTTGTAATTGGCCATCTTTTACATATTGTACTAGATATTAATATGTAAGCTGTAAGATTTCCTAAAATTAATAAAATAAAATAAATAGATGTCACAAGCTGCTTGTTTTATCATCAAACTATGAATTTACCTTCGAAACTAGCAAGCAAAGATTATAATACTATCAAATCAACCTGCCCAGCCTTTTCCCAAATATGTTGGGGTCGCCTTCCAATCTAACGGAATGTAGCTGAATACCAGTATTTTACATGGAGCGACTGGTTATCTGACCTCCACAACCCAGTAACTGGGTAATACGATAACCCTTAGTAAGACTAGTTGTCGCACTTTCGGGCTTCTGACGACTCGTAACGACTGTTAAAGATCCACGAATGACACCCGGGACTTGGTCTTGGTTGGTCCCGTCTTAACGTGCTTTCCGATGCACTGAGGAGTCTCGGTATCCACGGACCAACCCTGGCAAGCGTAAGTTAAATAGATGGATCAGCTGGTGCGGCTATTATTACTTAGCCACGAGTTGATATACATTTACTTACATATACATTTGCTATTTATAATACTACGCAATAAAAATAAATCATACGAGTCGAAGTTTGCAAGCAATATGCAAATTATAACTCTCTTGTGTAAGTATTCCGCGTTGAAGAACTTTCATATCAATTTCCCTTAATTGTTCTTCTTTAATAATTTAATTTCCGCAGAAATGTGCGTAATTCTGAATATGACAGCCCCTGTGAAAATATCATTGCGTTTCACTCTCGTATCAAGCGTAGCGTCGATCTGAAATGAAATGAAATTGTTTATTCTGTAAATAGGATATTGCAATCACTTGTACACGTCATATTAAAAAAAAAAACTAGCTAGTTGAGTTCGGCGTTTCTTATGTGACTACTCTGAGAAGAAAGGCCGAAACAAACTCAGAGGTCACAGTCTCTTTTAATATCCAGACATAATCTTGGTCAGGCCATATAAGGACCATGTAGATTAGTGTCTAAAATGGTATTTTGAGGAAAGAACCACACAGAAACGTCGCCGCATTACCGTCAGTGGTAGGTAAAAATCATTAAAACTATTTTTATTTAAGAAATATGGTTCTATGTTGAACATTAAAGATCTTTAAGGAAATCAGCCCTTAAAAATTCACTGCAGAATAATACGCGTCTTTAATTGTTGTGTTGAGTGAATTTAAACCGAACAGAAAACTTGACAGACGAATAACAAATTAAATGATAGAAAATCTGTTGGGAAGGGATACTCAAAGTAAAGTAATCTATATAATTTCCTTTTTGTCCGGTGCTTGGCCCAAAACTAGGCCTTCATATTGAGCCGATAAACCGAAAATAAAGACCGGGCAATTCTTTAGGATTGGCAAAAAGATCTGAGTCGGAGTGTGCACATGTAGCCGAGCTAGTATGAATTCACTTGTTCCTGTTTTATCAAGATAGTAGTTCTGCGCATCCTGTCATTTGGCACCTGACTAAAAAAATATATTTTATATTGTGATCATTTTTTGGGAGAATTATATAAATGATAGGCATTGCCATTTATGTGTGTCACGAAATTACCTCGCTCTACTTAAAGTTAATCGAACTCTAAAATCGCCAATCCTGTTTTGAGCAAGTATGGCGATCAATGGTCGTGCCTTTTCTGTATGAGGACAAGCCTTTGCCCTGGGACTATGAGAACCTGGTATTTTTTTTTCGATGACCACTATTTTGTTCTTAAAAGAAGATTTCTTGCAACACTAATGCCGTTGCCACAGATTACGATTGACGAACCATAACAGCAGCAAGATTGTATAGAAATTCCCACATGAATTATTCAGTTTCACTTTTACAAATACCGAAGAAATTACTTAAACAATTTGTCAAAATCCATTAATTAAGTATTCACGACACGAACACCACAAGGTTAATTGCATCTATTCATTGGTAGGAGACGATTCTCCAGACGGTGTGGCTTGACGACGCAGGACGAAGCGCGTGTAGGTATTTCAGGCTTAGTTTGTTTCGAGAAAATTAGATAGCTCGGAGTAAAGACCGTAGTGTCTCGATTATGGATGAACTGGTGATAGCTTTAGACCATTCTAAAACTACAATGGGTACTAAAATGTTCAATAAATATAGGTAAATATTTGCTAATTATAAATGAATGAATGAATGTTAACATAAACAAATGGCAACCAAATATTTAGTAACTGTGCAAAGCGAGTAAACTTCAGTTATCTAGAGGTGCACCAATTTGAATGCTGTAGTGGAGTCAAACAGAACAAATAACCTTGAACACCTTTACTAATCTAGAGGGAATCGTTCACGCTTCCGAATTGGAGTGAACTTAAATAGTGAATGATTTCGATTACAGCTAGAATCGAATTTAAACTTGTAGATGGTTCATCAGTACTAATGAATGTGGGCTTAGCGCTAAGTGTTCTAAAACTTTGAAGGACTACGACATACTGCCGATGATTTAATGTTAAATCAGTAGGAGTACCTATTGTAAAGTTTGAAGTTCCTGAGCAACATAATGAATACGAAATTATTATAAAGGTTAATATCACAAACAACGTATAACCATAACCAAAGAACTGAACTTAGTCTATTATACCAGATTTCCCTGACGAATTATGAAAGTCAGCCGAACTTCTTTAAAGTCACTGAAGTAATTTAATAACAACAACGGTTGTCATAGTTCTTGCAACTCTTTTCGTAGATTCAGATTGATAAATATTGAATAGATTTAACGCTCTGTTTGATTTGCGCTCGTGTAGACTCAAGCTTATTAAGTTACGGGTTACTCGAAATTTTCATGGAAAAAAAAATACAAATAAATTTCTCCTGATAACAGAGGTTATTGTATATAAACATTTTTGATTTGATCCTAGACACTGACAAATATAATACAAAGTAAGTATTAGTCTAGATCGAAAAACTTTTCGAAGAAAAAGATCTTTGTTTCACTGAACTAAAGCAAGTATAAAACTCAACTGAACTTTGCATCGTCACATTTACTATAAACAGGATTTAAAACGTGGAGTTCAAAGCCATGCGGTTTAGTACCTTCATGTTTCCGCTCTAAAGCACGTCATTTCACAAATCATTTCACGGTCATTTTAACACTTCTGTAATTTGCGTGGAGTTTAATCAAGTGAACTTTTTATTACAGAAATTTCAAAACTTCCAGAGCGATGTGACAGCCTGACTCAGTTTTAGGTTAAATGTATACGCCTACAAACAATTTAGATCCATTAACATTCAGCTCAAATTTCAGCACATAACCCGCGGACGAGAAAAACAAAAAATAGTTATCACAGGACGCTTCCCGTTTATGACCATTGTGCGCACAGTCTGCTTACCTAGCACTTACTGTCCGGCGTAATGGTCACGTGAATGAGCTACAATTTGTATATCGTTTTAAAACCCGCACATTTATGTTATATTGATACCGTATAATGCGGCCGGGTGTCATCACTGTGAGCTCATAATGTGTGGTAAAGGTTGTAGAGCTTTTGCGCATGACACAAATTAATTTCACCTATCAATTAAATTTCGTGGAGCGGTAATGCAAGGTAAGCTCTCTGTGTTGTGTTTTCAAAGCTTACGCTACCCACTGTTAAACTAATAGAAAGGATCTAAAATTAGAAATTATAGACCTGAAATGAATTCACCAATTTTGTTTGTTGTGTAAGATAAATAATTTAAATTATTTTTTTCTTTGCTTACAGTAGTAAATAAAACGCGATCAAAACCACGTGCCTTTTTTAGTATCTGTATAAATATTCCGCGCTTGGCATAATTCCAATCTCGGATGTGACGTCACCGGCGGTTGTCTCGATGAGATATACCGGTGATGACGACCAGTATGTATTGTGTGGAGAAAGTAATTTACAGAAAAATAAAGCCACAAACTGTATGTAGAGCACAACTTACATTAAAAAGCAAACTTCAACTATTGTGCAGAATCTCACTGTTTTAGTGCAGAAGTGGAGCCAGCTATGTGTCACTACATGTGTTACATTACCAATGTCGAGGCACAAAGTATGATGTACATTAAACGGCCAACTTCAATTGTTGTAAACAATCTTTAGAAGCTCATTTAATAAAAAGTTTGTTAATAAACTTTTTATTAAATGAGCTTCTTTTTATCTTTCTGGCTTTTTCTCACAGTTGGTTGCATTAAATGAGCTAGGGTACCCCGACCAAATGAGTTAAGTTAGGTTAGAACTGTCCGGACGGCCCGCCACATCTGACGGCGCGCCACATCGCAATACTGCGCAAACTGCAGAGAGCGATGGCCGTCAGAGTCATTAGAGATATCGTACGATCTTTTAAGAGGCGACTTGCGCATTGGCCGGATCCCCGCCCTAGGACCTGGATGCAGCGACAGATCACGCTGCGCCGGTCAGAGCTTCGTCAGGTCATGGTGGCGGAATGGCGGGACAGGACCCTGTCCCCTGCCGCCAGCTTGGATTCAATCGAGACGATCCGACCAGTGCTCGGGCTCGGGAGGAGGCAAGGCAGGCGGGGCATGGTTGCTTCAGCAAGTACTTGTGTCGCATAAGCAGGGAGCCGGAGGCTCGGTGCCATCACTGCGTCCGCTGTCTGGACGACACGGCGCGGCATACGCTGGACGATGTGTGCGAGGAGCCAAGCTGTGGCCTCGTTTCAGAAGAACGACCTGTCGCTGCCGACCGTAGTTCCTTCAATAATCGGGAGAGCAGAGTCTTGGGACGCGGTGATATCCTTCTGCGAAACAATTATCTCGCAGAAGGAAGCTGCAGAAAGGTAAAGGAAGATCATAAGTGCTCTCCCGTCCCGCAGCAGGTGCTCTGGGCGTCGGCGTCCAATGAGTCCAGGGCCTCGAGGACATTCATCACCCCCTATCACACAGGACCCGAGATGGCCGCGCGTAGTGATACACGCGCGCCTCTCGAAGACGTAACGGGATGAGTTTCAACAGCTCACTCCCCTACGTCACCAGTCCGGAGCAGCGGAAGTCACAATTGCACTCACAGCCCCCCGACACAAGTGTGCGAGGGAACACCGTGGTGGTTTTAGTCAGTAAGAGCCTGACAGACCCCTCTGCCTACCCCAAATCAAACAAAAAAAAAAGTTTGAACTGTGACCAACCGCTACATTCAAGCTTGCCGCAGGCTTACTTGGCTTATTTTTAGGCCCCCAAATAGAAATGATTGAGGTTCACAAAAAGAGTTGCATTCATTATATTTTAGTGTTCAATAATATTTTTAGGAAAGCAAAGTGGGAATTATTTGAGATTCGATTAAATACAATGCCTTTCGAAACTAAATCATTTTCGGAAATCAATAATGTTCGCCAAAATTACTTTGTAGTGCATTTAGAAATGGCGGCAGCTCACTGTAGATTTGCATAAAGTTGTCGAAGGGAGGAGGATTAAAAAGAGGTGAAAAATCAGGAATTGTTTCGTAAGTAGTGCCGCGCTGCCTAACAGAGTGAGTGTACAAACAGGCTCTATCAACAACGTTTAGCAGTGTTGTTCTTACGGCACAAAAAATAAAAATGATTCCTTTGTAAGAGTTGAAGTGAACGAGCACATTGTGCTCGTTCACTTCTGCTGAAGTTTATCATTCATTAACAAAACGCTGAGGAAGCATTAAGGTATAGCGCTAAACAAAAGCATTTTAACTGTTTGCTGACACTATTACCTACAACTTTCCAGCGAAATGAAATTTATAATAGTGTCAGCTAGCAGCGTTTCATTCTATACTAGCATTTAGAAACAATTTTTGGAATAGTGCGGTGACATCACACATCTAAAATAGATCGGGTTTTCTTATTTTGTAGCTGGAAATAGCGCTGCAATAAATTGACGATAAATTGGCGATTTCATGTTGAGAAAACAAGTCAGCTGACTTATGGAAACAAACTTTGTTCACCCACACAATGTTGTAAGAACACAAGCCAGGAAAAATCTGTTATATCTTATAACGTCTCTCTTTTTTTTTACTTTCCCGACACTTGGAATTCCTCCTGTATTGTGGGTAACTTTACAAACATTTAAACTCACATACACAAAAAACCAGACCCGGAACCACTACTTGTAGGTCATATAAATATTTGTTCCGTGCGGGAATAGAACCCGCGATACGTAGTCCAGCAGTCGATCGCTTAACCACTGCGCCAACCGTGCCGTCGTATGATTTACTGAAATTATTTAGTTTATCATCCCTACTCAACTATTGTTTGTACCTCCTTCGTTACTTTTGCCAGCAAGCTTTATAAACGCCCTACCTGTGCCGGTTTAATTCTATCTTAATTAGGATCACGAAGGAACACAGGTTAATCTTTTCGGGCTAACGCGAATACTTAAAGCATTACCCTGTTCAAGGGCAGTAGGTTGCTCGAGCCGTCAACCGTCATCATAAACCATAGGGTCTGGGTCTAGTGAAGTATGGGGATCTGTGTAGACGACATGAATGTGCTACTAGGTTAGATGTTAAGGACGTGACCCAATTAACCCTAGAGTACTACTCTAGGGTAATCGCCTGTGAGGCCGACAGCAGTCTGTTTTTTTTGATAATTTGAAATTGCGGGGATGCATCGGGTTCTACGTTCGTGCCAACTCAAGGTAACCCGCAACGTGTTATAGGGTAATTCCGCGCCCGGCTAACTTACACCGTTACCAAGATATTGAATTATTAGTATTAAAAGGTACATTTTTTGATGAACGTCTGTAATTTTTTTTTTTTTTGGGCTCGAAATGTTTTGTATTTACTTTGTATTGTATAGTATGTACATTATACTATTATAGTCCCTGTAAAACAGCTTTTTTTAATAAAAGACTAGCTACTACTACAAGAATTTTTGGGTCGGGGACTGCAAGCGTTAAATTAAGGATTTATTTGCCGCATTCAACCGACAAAATGTAAATATTATTTAACATTTCGTTTTAAAATTGAATGTTTTACGGTCAGGATTTCATTCAAGTTTGGGACCAAATCAAGAAATAAAATGTACGTATTACGTAATCCATAGCCTGTAATATACCCATTGCTGGGACACTGGCCTCTTCTGTGTGAGATGGGTTAGGGTCGTCACTCGTCATTCACTATGTGGGCCCAGTGTGGGTTGGTGAATGTCACGTCTTCGAATTTTTGGTTCTAAGACATGCCGGTTTCCTCGCGATGTTTTCCTTCACCGTTTTGAGAGCAGTGGTGATGAAATTATTTACACAAACTACTTAAAGCGCCTGCTTGGGTTCAAACTCACGACATTTCGTTTAAAGCTCTTAATTTTGATTAAACATTAAGATCCAATTAATTTTAAACATTTTTAAAGAAACCTGCTCGAAAGCTTAAATTGTGTTAAAATTTTAATATTATTTTCCTTTGAGACACAGAAACAGTATTAAACAAGCTTGCTGATACAAACTAATGTAATAAAATAATTTAGAACATTATCCTTTTAAGTACCTACACTTCAGAATTTAAAATATCTTGTTTGTGCTTTTACTTAGATTCCAATTAAGATCAAGTTCTTTATTTCAACTTGAAAGAAAACAAACAAACATTGTTTTAATAAAACGAGATATTTCATAGTGGACCTGTCTGATCTGATCAGCTGAGCGATTAAAACGTTAGATAAACAATGTTGAACACAAAATAGATTCAGATTTTTATTCAAAATTCAATTGAATCATTACGATGAAATACAAATTATTCCCAAGTGATAATTTTGATTTATTACATTAATGCATCTATTTTGTGCTTTCACATGTAGTTATTTATGTTCAGTAACCTTGTACTTACTACAAGATTTTGCACTTGTCATTGTATGCACCTACTGTGTAGATGATGGTAGCATTATAACGTTTTGCAAGTTCCCTCGCCAGTACTCAATACATGATGTATTCCATCGCCTGAAAGCTTCGGTCTGAACTTCTACGCATCAATCTCGTCTTGTACTCTCTATTTACATTACATAACTCCTTGTGGCCAGTGAGATGTATTACTCCAATCTATACGCATGCGTAAAGAATCTAGAAATAATCTTTGGTTATGGGGATACGTTTTGTTCAACATAAATACGCGACGTGCGTCACGTGTGGCACTCTGTAGTTTCTGCCTACCCCCACATAAATACAAAACCGTTATAGCGGCATATTGATAGACAAATACCAATTCGCGACTCAGTAAGTCAGTTTTGTAAGTCAGAACCTATCCAGTGACTGGACTACTAGTATCATTAATTAGGGAGAAAACAGAGGAATACGTTAAAATGGAATGGTAACCAACGACCACGTGACCGCGTTTCCTCTTAATCACAACTAGTACCAAGTAACAGATTTAAGATGATAATACAGTTTGAAGTCATTTCTTTCGTTGTGGTTGAACTAAGTTGTGGGTAATACTGACTCTGGTTCACTGCTGTACATGAAATTTGCTACTGCTACGGGTGTTGAAGTTTTGCTTGTGGATTGTTAACCACTTATCTGCTATAAATTCGTATACGTATTACATTTAAAGGGATTTTCTTTTTTACGTAGCAAAATCATGATAATGCATACCTATGTAAAACGCAAGCCATTTGTGGTTGGCTTGCGTTATACCGAGGCCCATTTCATGGGATTAAGTTGAATGTATATCAGATTACCGGATCATTCTGCTTTGTAAAGATTTCATTGATTCGTTGGAACATTGCAGAATGGAATGATAATTTCGACTACATTCTGTTTCTTTTATTAGTATGTCGAGAGCAGCGCTATACAAAGTTATTTTGACGCGTGCCTAAAATCGGAAATAACGCCAGTATCTTGGTTTTTATATATTTTAAGTGACATTTCACAAACAATTTACCCAACGTCGACGTCATTCGAGCACCAAAATATCCTTGTAGCAACAAAGTTATTTAAGTTTAAGTACCGTCTATGAGGATGTCTTTTCAGAACCTATTTAGTTGTCATTGACAGTTACGTGCATGACTGATATCATCATACTTACATGTACAGGATCAACTTCTTAAATAAACAACATCAATCGTTAAAATAATTGAGTAGTCTGTATCAATTTTTTTGTAAAAATTAAAGTCCAATTAATGCACTACAGTCTGGCAGATGTCGGCGAAAATTAGATCAATCAGAATAAACACATAAAAATACTGTTATAACAGTCATCATGTTCACGTGAACCCGTCTCATTATAATAATGTGTCGTTGAATAATGGAAAAACACATTTTCATTTCACATTGTTCTCATAAATATAAATGTAACACAATCACGGGAGTATTGGTACCTACCTAGTTATTACCTAAACACGTAATTTTCAGCCTGGATAATGTTTATCTAAATAAATTGTTTAGATAATAGTTTAATGCGGAGCTTATTTACAAACCTAAATATTACCCTAAGAAACAATGTTTCAATTTCTCTTATTAATTTTTTAGTTTATCTTTATTTTTATCCGACTACGGCAAAGCCAAAAGAAGGTTATGATTTTAGTAGGCGATGTATGTTGCTCATTTGTACCCTCATAACTCCTAAACAACTCTTTGTATTTTCACAACAAGGTAAATGTAATGTAATTGGAAGCGTCATGTTGTTCCGTGGCGTGAAAATGTAACATGGCGGCTTCAATTTAACGATACAGCTTTGGTTTCCTAGGAAAGCGGTTCCGTTATATTTTAGGTCGTCATGAAAATCTGTAATTTTCAACAGTATTTGACATCAACGTGTTAAAAAAAGCTCTATATTTGGACAGTCGTTGTTGTGAGACCGTTCACCGCTTTCTGACCTTTATTTTAAACAGGTAGGTACCTCAGATAATAACTACTAAAAATATAGTTTTCCGAAATGATACTGTTATGGTTTTAGTTTGTTTATATTTTCGTGTTAATTCAAACCTAGCTACCTAGAAATAGTTTGTTTGTTTTGACAACGTTAGGACAAAACATCTTCAGATAAGTCAGGTTAGTGAAGTCTGACCTTATCAATTATTTTCATACCACGTAAGTCTGTCTAGCTAGACCATACTGAGGGTCATCTTGTCAGTCAATCAAGCACACTGAGCCTGATGTCAAATATCCAGCATTACGTTTACGTAACTAAACATGCTTTATGTATATACTTCTCCCGGGGGTTTTCTCAAATTACCAACATATTATATACTACACTACACTTATCAATAATACCGGGATAATCCAAACGTGTGTCGGCTATCTTACAAGAGAGCTGTGCAACCAACCATCAACGATTTGATTCAGAGTCTAATTTCTTCGAAAGCTTAATTGAAATTTTTCGAAATTCTGCTCGAATTTGCTATCGTAACCAATAAACCAAATACATGTTTTGCTGACTGACCACATTCGACGATCGAATGTGAATACATAGATTAGTTCAATAATGGATGCCTAAACAAATAGAGATTCTGGTTCAAATCAAAGCGATTAAATTGATTTTGAAAATTCGTTGATTCATGTGTGTGTATAGAATAGAAAGATAATGTAATACTGTAGATTGGGTGGTTACTGCTACGTTTTTTGGCAATAGAAATAAGATGTTATAGTTAAGTAGTGCAAGTAGGTGCTTAAAAGTCTAAGTAATCCTAAGTTGATGTTATTTGAAATTTAGAGGTTTATAAATATTTACTGAGAATTCTAATCTATTCTAATCTAATACAAAGCCAATCTCGACAAAAACGGCTTAGATATCCTCATATTTATGCAATCCTAAATCCTGTGAACGACTCCAGCTGAATAAAACAGCGTTACTTTGTGTGCACACACAACGGAGCTATAAACGAACGGAGGGCTAATAATTATATACAATTTAATTTAGAACGAACGCCACTGAATAGAAATGATCGCAAAAGCTCACATTGATGCTGACTTGTAATTACGATGGCAACAAACTTACGCAGAATTGTTTTTAGTCTAGCCGCATATTTGCATTTCATTTGTTTACTACGCCGTGTCGCACCCACACTGTGGCACATGTTTATGCAAACACGAATATTTATATTCACAAATCCTCAAATCCCCTCGTGTTCACACGATATGGTGATTATAAGAGAGCTTAATTAGACTAATGTGCTTATCATTTCATCTAAATTGAAATTGGATATTCAATATTTGTAGACAAGTCAAATTAGATGCAGTTCTGATGTGCTGTCACAAAATCATGTTCATCTACGCGACTGACATAATTATATTCCCCACACTTTCAAGCGGCAGATTTAATTTTTTGGGTTGAATATGATCCCACATATTACGGATAGACTTAAGGTTTTGGTACGAAAACACTTTTAGCCGACTTCAAAAAAGAGGAGGTTCTCAGTTCGTCGGAATCTTTTTATACTTATTTTTTACAGCTTAGACATGCTGTAACTTTGGATTCCCCTTGGGTGCGGCGACTGACTCTCATTCTGATGATTATTGAATAATTAACAACTATACATTATAAGCAAAGTTTATTCGGTATATAATTTATCGCAGAAATCGAGCAGTACCTCCCGTACTATTAACGAATTTGGATCACCCATAACTGCCGAACTTGTCTCATTACTTGGAGACAATGGTAAAACAAACACATATTGTAAAGACATTCACGTAAACTTTTCCTCCTTACTTTCGTTACTTTTACATACCTACATTAGTATATCTAGCTATAAGTAGTTACAGTAAAACGTATTCAGAATGTACTGCAGAAAAAAAATGTATGCTACAGAGTGGATTTTTTTCTTTGTCATTATTTTAATTATCCTAACCCTGGAAAATTCACCAGATTCAAATTCAATATTGACTTAGAACAATACGAACAGTGGGTCTGAAAAACTAGTTTGCATTGTGAAAATTAATTAAACGTAACCTAAAAACACGTCCCTGATCTGTTATTAATTTCTCTTTCTCTGTTCGCAAATCAAACTAATATTATGAAGTATGTAAATAAATATTTTATTATTGGAACGATCTCTCTATCCTTCACGCAGTCCTACAATATTATTACATCACTAGTAATCAATTTAATTGTTTCTCGTTTATTGGGAATAAAAAACAAATACGTTCAAAGACAAACAATGATACGAGAATTTCACTCACACATTTCACAGCAAATAATTGAAAACATTCACTTTAATGTAGGTACATAAAGAAGAAGTTATACGTTTTATGGTTATGATGATAACGTGGTCCGTAAGTTAAGACATCAAGACGTCACTTCAGGTTGTTGATATTGGCAGTAATATTGCAGCCTTGTTTTGTAGCATCGTGTGTAAGTACGTCAGTAAAGCGGTCAATGTCAAGCTAAAGTTAGTACTAATTAGTATCCCAAGAGCAGCCTGTAATGCTGATTCCACACTATTGTCGAACAGACCAACACTCCAACATGACTCCAGTCTGTCCCAACTCACGATCGATGAAAACAGACTGTCCAACATCATCAAACATGCTCGAACTATCTCTGTACACGTGGAAGGTAGGACGAACAGTTGAACTGTTGGACGATAGTGTGGAGATAAACTGTTTGCATCAAAATATCTCCGCCTAATTAATATTGCCGTTTAATTAGAAACATGGTTAACTAAAAGAGTAATTCAATAAAAATGCTTCGGTATATTTTCATGAAAAGTGGGAAAAAGATAACATTATTAAAATAATTAGCTTTAATTGTAACGGCAGACTTTTGCTGAGGCTAGGCCGCATTTTCTTTGTTGTAAAATTCGAAGAGATATAAATAGGGCAATCAAAACTGAACGTGAAGAAAATTACTCATGAGTTTGTATAATAATAATAATTTATTATTTGAACCTGAGCGTGATCTAGATTATTGTGTCGGTATCGTGACAATGAACAAGAACACCTTTCTCAAATATCGTTACTCAAGTAGTAGTTGAGAAGTCAGTCCAGAGTTTTCTCTTGACCGACTTCTCAACGAGTATGTCAGTCAAGCCAATGAAAGGCTCACCAGTCTGCCCCTCATGTGACACCTAAAAACTGGGCATATGATTTAATAAAGCTAGGTACAAGACAATGGTTGTATTAGCTTATAGTATGCATTCCAAGACTATGCTCCATATAGTTGTTTCTCAAACTGAAACCTAGAAAAGAGAAAAAATAGCGCAGTAGGCATATTAAGTGCCAAGTAAATATTCTAAATAGAGCGCTGGAGCGTGTCAGGGATTCAGACAAAAAGCTCGAGTATCGCTTCAACACTCTTATGAAAGGAATCGAGGTGGGACTACATCTTTTCGAATTCACCACGATGTTGAAACTAGTAAATTAAATTTTGCGTATATTCTTCTTCATTACTACTGTTTTGAAGTTGAATATCTGCGCTTAAAGTCATAGCTTTCGAAATGATGCAAGTAAGATATTCGTAATAAAAAGCATTGCTCTTGTGATGAGCGCAACGGCATTCATTTTAATTGCGGGAAATGCGATTGAAGACCAACAGCCGCGTGATTTTATAATATTTCCAAGAGATATTTCACGTGAAAAAAAACGGTCTGTTTTTTAATTATTCCACGTTCTAGTTACTCACTAACTTGCATTATTTTATAATAAACAACAATACAGCCACCCTACGAAAATATGTTAACAACGAACACAACCGGCCAACAAATCTTTATTTCTCTTCAACTTTACCGGACCGCGTCAATCGCTACGACTTTGTGCAAATCGTCAGTGACACACGTCATTGTTAAACAAATAAAGCCTAAATGGAAAAAAAAAACCGGGCATGTGCGTGTCAGAGCATGCAAAATGAACGGTTCCGAGTTGGGATGAATTTATCCCAAGAACATACTTAACTTTGTAGTTGAAAAAATATTCTCCGTTTACGTCACAGTCAATTCTCCAATAGTAAATGAAGCTAGGCAAAATAAAATTTATTCCTAGAAATCAAAACAAAAAAGACCAAAATACAGATTCAGTTTTTTTTTTATCAGAAATCATGTGTGACGTCTCCTTATCCGACATCATCATCATTTCAGCCGAAAGACGTCCACTGCTGGACATAGGCCTCCCCCAAGCAGCACCGCCATTTTGACCGATTCTGTGTTTCCCGCATCCAACGGTTTCTTGCGGCCTTCACAAGGTCATCGGTCCATCTTGTGGGAGGCCTTCCAACGCTACGTCAGAACCTTTCGGCCCCATCGGCCATCTGTTCTGCGAGCAATGTGCCGTGCCCATTGCCACCTTATACGTACTTGATAATAATTTCAACTCGATACCTCTACGCGTTCCTATGGAAAAAGGGTTTTGACAGAATGACACGGACGGACAGCGAATTGATCCTTTAAGTTCCGACGTTTTCCTTCCAGACTGGAGCGGGCTAGGGCTGCCTTGAAGCGGCTCCTGCCCAAACTCCTCCTGCCGGAGGCTCTACGCGGGGGTCGTGCTGTCCATGGCTCTTTACCGGGCACCGGTGTTTGTGCGTTCCTTGAGGCGGCGGCCAGTCCGCTTGTTGAACGCCTCCCAAAGGGTCATGGCTATCTGGCTGGTCCAGGGATATCGCTCGGTCTCCAGTGAGGCGGCGAGTCTCCTTGCTGGATTGTGGCCATGGGATCTGGAGACAAAAGTCCTCGCGCACATATGAGTGGCGCGAGGATACGAAACGCCGGGGCGTAAATCCGCTACCGCGAGTAATCACGGTACAGCGAGACAGAGCTCTGGCGGGATCTCATAACGATATGGAGAGTGCGATTGTCGCAACCCAGTGCTGGGCACGCCACAATTCCGCGATAAGTCCCCTCTTTGAGGAGTGGCTAGTGAAGCGCCACGGCGCACTGTGGAACGAAATAAGGCTCTCGAAGACATTTAAGCTTACATTTTTAAAGTGTCAGTTTTTTGCTTGAAATGGCTTCTAATAGCCAATATTATGCATACAAATCATAAATAAATAGTTACATCACCGTGTGCAAGGATATAACGGTTATTCTCTCCGTTCCGGAGATAAAAGCATTAGCTCCATACATTTTTTTTTGCAAAAAAAATATAAGTTGCCAACTATTATTTGCCTACCAGATTGCATCCTATGATATATTTATACATAATATTAGCTATTAGAAGTCATTTCAAGCAAAAAACGGACACTTTAAAATTCAAGCTTAAATGTCTTCGAGAGCCTTTTTTCGTTCCTTAGTGCGGCGTCCTCACGTTCCGCCTGTCACAGGTCCTCACCGGTCATGGTTACATCAGGAGGTTCCTGTTCCGGATAAGGAGGGAGGAAACGCCTGGGTGTCAGCATTGTGTGGATCGCCCGGAGGACACGGTGAAGCATACCTACGGTGGAGGTCTGCCCGGCTTGGGCGCGGGGCACCACCGTGTCCTAGTGGAGGCGATCGGCGGCGGTGATCTCTCGCGTCCAGATCTGGACCAGGCCTTGGTATGGAGCGAGAGGGCATGGGAAGCCGAAACTCGCGAATGAGGAAGCGGAACGCGTGATGGGAAGGCAAATTTCGCGCCCTCACGCCCGCAGGAGACGCCCTGGGCGTCAGGAATTCCAGGCTGTTACCGGGCCACCGTAGGCGCGGGGTTGCGGAGCAATGGGAAGCCCGCCGTCTGATAAGGGCCGGGCCCGGGTCGATGGCACGTTGTCTTCCACGCGCGCCTCATAGAGATGTCAGCACAATTGACGGGGTCCGCTAGGGCCAACACACAGGCAACTGAAGGAACACGGATGGGTTTTAGTCAGTCAGAGTGGGAGAAGTTATTTGATAATTTCCAAAACCAAAAAAGAAAGTTTCGTTTTTACCGTTTGAGGTACGGAACCCCTTAAAATAATATTTTCTCAATTTTCATATCTTTACAGCACACCTACTTCGTTATGAATAAATAAAATAATTAAAACAAAATTTTCGAAATATACAAAAATATAATTAGTATAATCATATGCTGGAGAAGGCCTATGTCTGTGGCAGACCGAAAGACCACCGCTGGACATAGGCCTTCGAACTGATGATTTTTTTTTGATAAAATAGTTAACAATGGCCAGATCTATCATGTAAATCGTGTGATGATCAAGAGTTTAATGTAACTTATATCTTTTTGTTCTTTTAACTAAGCATAACCTTGTTCGTTGCTTTTATGAAATATATTACAATATTATTTAATATAATATCGACATCGACACAATTATTATTAAATTTTATGTACATTATTATCTCTAAGGTTGTCATATCACATCCCTGTATATAGTTTACTTACAACTACAAACACTACTAAGTTGGCGCTTCTTCTATGCGCTGTGAGCACTGGTCGGCGGCTTGGCTCGGCGTCCTGTTGAGTAGGAAGTCCAGGTCATGTGATATTTTGTGCAGCACTTTGTCAGTGTGCATGCGCGTAGAGGGAGTAGTTGTTCTGTCGTGTGAGTGTGTATTGACTAGTTCTATGTGTGAGTGGTTGTGCTCGTCGCTGCACTCGCGGTGGATGGACGGCAGCGAGCTGCTGCTCGACAACTGCGGTGCGTACTTCTTGAGACAGCTCTTGATTGGACGAACCGACACGTCAGGCGTCGACTGACTACAGATCATACAGCTCTCCTAGGAATTATATTATGATTATATTAGATTTCCAGTTGAGATTTTTAGCGAATTTACGTATATTTGAACTTGCACTACCTTGGGCGTGTCGGTGCTGTCCCTATAGGTGAGCGTGTCTGTGTCGTATGGAGGCGCGTGTGTCGTGGGCATCACGCGCAACTCCACACACACGCGCGACACGTGCGTCTGTGAGCGCGTGTGCACACCGTCACCATCTGTGGGAGTCACAGTGTAACTATGTTGTATGATCTCAACGTCTAGAGGTTAACGTTTTTCAGTTAAGTAAGTTACAAGTAATCGAAAAGCGCTGTGAAGTCAAATAACAGGTTACCATAGTGGTCTATAAAGTGACTCACAATCCTGACCTTAAAGAACTATTCAAATAGCGCTACCTGTGGGTATGACGTCGCAAATTGCGCGCGAGTGTGTGCGCGGTGACTGCAGGTTGTGCTTGTACTCCACGCAGCGCACTAAGTCCGCCACACACGCGCCGCTCGACTGACGACTGAAGCAACAAGGGAACCAGTCAGATCTGATGTAGCAGCTACTTCGTGATGGCGTCTGAGTGATAGTGAACTTGTACCTCAATCCTCACCTGTACATCGTGTTCGGGCTCTCTAACGTCGGCGCTTGCCAGTAGGTGTTAGCGGGCGACACATGAGACGAGGAGCACTCCACCTCGCGCGCTTGCTTTATGTACACTACAACAATGTGATGACAACAGCTTAGAATTAAGTAGATACCGTTTAACATTCACAAGAAGGAAATCGAAAAGAAGATAACTTTAATTAGGAGTTTAGGCAAGAGGGTTGTCTTTTGATGACCGAAAAAAGAAATTTACAAAATATACGAAGTTATGCTGGTAGTAAATTAGATGAAATCGTGCATTCGGGTGATACAAACAACCTCAGCCATTTATTAAAGACAAAAATAGTCTGGAAAAACATAAGAAGTGTTTTAGTCCATACAAAGTTACTCAAACCCCTTTATGTTTTTCAATCTATATGGTCTTCTTCCTACTTTATTTTGCAATATTTATTACAAAAAAATCACAAAAAGTTACTAGTTAATAAGGATAATAACCTATTACCTTAAAGTATGTTTAAATTATTGCTACATTATATCACAAACATTTATATTTTGTTTATATATTATATATATAATGTTTATATATTATATTATCAGATTACAAATTCATCGTAACCTCAATGAGCTGGTTTGTTTGTGAAAACTGTATTGAAATGAAATAATTTATTTTTCAGATATCCGATTAACATTAATGACACATAATAATAGCTATGTACGATAGCTGAATTTGAGGGAAACTACAATAAGTGGATTTCGTTCAAAGATCTTTTTACCGAAGCAGTGCACAATAACCCCTCTTTGTCGAATGCGCAAAAGATGCAGTTTTTAAAGAGTAAGGTCAAAGGTGAACCCGAAAAATTGACCAAACATCCCATTATCATCCCAAATCAAACTAAATTAGCTGATCTTATAATAGACGAATCCCATAAATTAGTATTCCATGGTGGAGTGAAAATGACGAGTGGATTTATTCGACAAAAATATTGGATAATTGGAAACCGCGCTACAAAAAAACGATTAAGAACGTGCGTAAAGTGTAGGAGACACGATCCCATTCTAAAACATCAACTCATGGGTGACTTGCCTTCATCCAGATTAAATCCTAGTCGACCCTTTTATCATACCGGTATTGACTACACTGGACATGTTTTGGTGAAAGCGAACAAAGGTCGCGGCATCAAAACAGATAAAGGATACGTTGCAGTATTCATATGTATGGTTACAAAGGCCATACATTTAGAACTCGTATCTGATCTCACAGCGTCGGCTTTTATTGCAGCGCTCAGACGTATGTCAGCCAGAAGAGGAGTTCCCGGGCACATCTACAGTGATCAAGGAACTAACTTCATTGGAGCTAACAAGATCCTAAAACAAGAAATCTTAGAAATCTCTGAAATCTTATCAAGCCAAGAAACGTTATCTATCGTCGCAGAAATGAACATTGAGTGGCATTTTAATGCTCCGTCATGGCCTTCTGCTGGCGGACTTTGGGAAGCTGCGGTGAAAAGTTTAAAACATCATCTTAGGCGTGTTGTTGGTGAGCAAAAACTCACCTACGAAGAATATAGCACCCTCCTGTCTCAACTCGAGGGTTGTTTAAACTCTCGACCACTTTGTCCTTTGAAGGAGGATCCCGAGGACATAGACTTTTTAACCCCGGCACACTTTCTTGCAAGTGGGCCTACCTTAACGATCTTTGAAACAGAAAATGATCTTAGGACTCGGTGGCACTTGGTACAAAAAATCTATAGACATATTTGGGCCCAGTGGAAAAATGAATATCTCTCACAGTTATCCATTAGAGCTAAATGGAGACAATCTCAAAGGAATCTCTGTCTCAACGATATTGTTATCATCAAAGATGAAAACCTCCCGCCTGGGAAGTGGGCTCTAGGGCGTATAGTAGAACTGCATCCTGGTTCTGACGGACACGTCAGAGTCGTTACCCTAAAAACCAAAAATGGTTTCCTAAAACGGCCTGTTGTTAAGCTATCTCTATTACCAGCGAACAGAGACAATAATCCTCCTAGTGACACGAAGACTAAGGATGAAGCACCAAGGAAGAAAAATCCCAAACGTATCTCCTTCTCGACTATAGCTCTGTCAGTAACGCTATTCTTATTGTCACTAATAAACTTATCTCAAGCATCTTATAGTTTTACCCCTTTGAGCAACAACAGCGTTTATTTCGATAAAATCTCAAACATGCATCTTATTAGAGACGATTGGCGTTTAATTGTTTATTACGACACATATCCCTACAAAGAAGGCACGTCGGCACTCGAGAAGTATATCAATTATCTTGAAACATTATGCTTCACTATTAAAGAACACACGCCTTGCGACGGTATCATCTTACAACTCGGGCACGAGTTCGAAGAAATTAAACATTATAATAGTATGTTGACAATGAATGAATCATTTGTAACTGGAGACGAGCGGCGGCGCCGGCGTCGTGGTCTAATAGATGGTGTAGGCTACGTCGCAAACAGCTTGTTTGGCGTGCTAGATCAGCGTTTCGCGGAGAAATACGCACAGGACATCGACCTTTTGAAAGAAAATGGTAAACATTTGTATAACCTCTGGAAAAACCAAACCTCAATCGTGGAAGCCGAATTTAATCTCATGAAAAGAATGGAGAAAGCTGCGAACAAACATCATAAATCAATAAATCAAAAGTTTAATTACCTTAAAGAATCCTATCAAGATCTTCAACGCCATGTACAGAACATGACTTTAGTTACCGATTTCTTAGCATCTGCTATGACGGCGAATAACTTACTGTATAGCCTCAGGAAAATACAAGACTCCATTCTTGATACGGTAACTAATATTTACAATGGAAAATTGGACTTCCATCTGATATCTCCTAAACAACTGAGAACGGAGTTAAGTTCTATATCAGCACATATCCCCAAAGACATGGCACTTCCTGTCAACAATTTGAATCTCAAAGATCTCTACAACTTGATAAAAGTGCGGACTAAGTACTATAGTAAGTACTTGATCATTGAAATAAGAATACCCCTCATCGAAAGAGACCTTTACGAAATCTTTAACCTCATTCCAGTCCCACGATTATTGAACCACGACATGATACATGTGAAAGTTATCTCAAGTTTTGCTGCCATTAACCTCAGAAAAGACTCATACGTAACTCTTACTGATGCTGATCTCCAGTCTTGTATAAGACAAAATCCTGAGATGATTTTATGTCACACAAAAAACCCTATAAATATCTTAAAGGATGACCACAGCTTGTGTGAAACGATCCCACACACAAGAACCTGTGAAACTATTAGAACCCCTTGTAAAAACATTTGGAAGGAATTAACAGCGGATAATAAATATTATTATTTTTGTTGCAATGAATGCAACTTTAAACTTCTCTGTGACGGCGAAATTACCGCCGTTAAATTGATGAATGCAGGTCTGTTGAATCTGGAGGAAAGCTGTATGATAAAGACGGACAATTTCGTTGTCCATTCTAACAAAAGGCTGTCTAGCAAAATGAGTATTGGTGCAAGAATTATTGCGCCACAAATATCACCTATTAATCATATATTCAACATAATATCTACCCCTGAATCTCCTGAAATTAATCCTAATAATTCTGAAATATTGCGACAATTTGAAGATATACAGAAAAACATTGAGATCATGAAACAAACTGAACCATGGAGTGATAAAATATCCTATCACGACGTACATCTTTATAGCGTCTTGTATGCTCTAATCTTTGGAATCCTGATAACTGCGGCGGTGTACTGTTGGCGGCGTCACAGGCGGTCAACACGTCGAGAACCCTCGGTGCCTGCTGAAGAGGCATCTACTGCTACTGCGATCTCTTCACATCCCGAAAATGAGCGTGTTATAAGTGAGTGTAGTGCGGTTAGGGAAAAAAGGCAATCTTTAATCAAAGTGAAAAGTGCAGTGAGTGAGTGTTGTGATTTTAGGGAAAAAAGTCAATTTCGTCAATCCGTGAAAAGTGATCCCAAAAATCTTATTAAATCTAGCGAGTGTTTACAAACAGAAGATAGGGCCTCGTCCCCTGTTTTTCGCGTATTTTCTCTTCCCGATCTAAGATAAATATTTGCTAGATTACTTGTAACTGTTCGAAATATTATTAATCATTCCATAAATATTGTTAACTACTAATCCTTATCCCTGTCATATAGTTGATAAGCTGAATATTGTTTATCATCTTGTAAATCTCATCTCCATCTTTATCCTACTAACCCCTATCTTTGCCCCCGGGAGCATGTACGGGTCAACCACCGTACAGTCCGTTTACCTGGGTCATCATTATTGTGTCACCCGCTCAGTATGTTACCATCATTTATATTATTGCACTTACACAGCAATAGTTCAGTACGTAATTCGGCGGCATACCGTGAGCGTGACTCATAATCCCATATCATTCACAATAGTATAAATTAATCTTAATCTTATATTTGTGGAAACAGACAATACAGTGAATTTATTAACCTTAAACTGACTTGCATCTTTTATCTCATCCTTTATCTCTATCTTAACCCAACCCCGAACAAGCTATGTTTAATTGAATGGGATGGGTGATGCGTTGGTTCGAATCTACGTCAAGACAAGCACTTTTTGAAAAAAATCTTAAGAAATTAAATGTTACAGAAGTATAACATTTTAATACTGGGCCCAGAATAGTGACGCTAACTGTACATCGAAATCGTGGCAAAACTTGTGTCAAAAAGAAGAATCTCACGACTATGTGAGGCGTCTCCCTCGGGTGCGTCCTGCCACTCGCTGTGTGAGGAGAGCGTGAGCAGACGCCGCGCTGCCTGCAGACACTCCTCGTCCATGATCACGTAGCACACCAGCATCGCTATACCCTGGACAAAAATGGGAGATTTTGACCGAGTCCATTGATCTATGAGAGTAAGAATCAATGTCGTTGAGTTGAGTTGCCTCACATTAGCCAGCGCGGTGGCAGCCAGCACTACAACGTGCGGCATGCTGGTCTCTGCGGGCTGCACGTACGCCACTCCGGCCGCTTGCGTCGCGCATGTAGTGACCAGCAGCACTAGTGTGTGCCGCACTACTCGTGCTCGCTCGCGCACGTGCTCTTGTCTCCCCAGCTTGTGCTCGCGTGCTCGCCCTCTGAGCGCGAGCGCGAGTGTGAGCGCGAGCGTAGTTAGTAGCGCTTGGCCTGCAGCACACACAGCGTTGGCGGCCGAGCCCAGCTGCAGCGGCGCGCCACCCCACAGTCGAGCTGTCAGCCAGCAAAGTGTGCACACACCTGTAATGTTCACATGAGTATACCGACACGCCCTCCTGCATACCGGCCCGTCTGCACCTACACGTACCGCACAGTAGTCCGACAGAGGGCGCGCGCGTGGCTGTGGCAGCCAGCTCGGCGTGCAGCAGCAGCAGTGCAGCACACAGCGCAGCGCAGCCCGCCATCCAGCACAGCGCCACCACCCAGCCCACGCCGCCCGGACATGCTACGTCCTGCGCGACATAGCAACACACGACACTCACTTGTATCTCAAGCATTTACACAGGACCCAGATTATTAATACTCACCTGCCTCGTGTCACATCCAAGTAGACCCAACATAGCTGCAGAGTGAAAGCCCGCAGTGGCAGCTTTGAGCATCACTGGCAGCTTTGTCTTACTGCCAACTACCAGGACGAGGAGCTGTAGTAATGCCGCCACAAGACACATCGCACCTCCCAGGCTCACTGTGATCTTCACGATGTCTCGTAAGTCATTCTCTGTACCTGTCTGAAAAAATAATTATAGAGTGGTTATCGAATTAAGTAGCCTCATATTATATTCTTCTCTTATAGTTCTCACGAATGTCTCCCGGTCCACAGTGAAGAGTGCGATGGTCGCCAGTCCCTGACAGAGGCACGCGACGTGTGTGCGCTCCGGTACGCGCAGCTCACACGCCTGCGTGCTCCACACGCGCGGCGCCGAGCGCGACCGACCTCCACACGCGAGCTGAGGTGCTGACACAGAACAATTACATGAGCGAGCTTACATTCCAGATAACATCGTTGTCGAGCGTTGTGTTTGGTGTCTTTCTCACCAATAGCGCTATCATTCTTGGAGTGCGCGAACAGCAGTGTGACAGTGTGAGGGAGCGTGGGATCAATTCCCGTGCCACTGACAGACACCTGCACCTGTTGTGATGCTGCTGTGTACTCTGTCGCGCGACCAGACCTGGAACAGTGGCCGCTACAAGTATCGTGTAGGAGGGAAATGAAAACAATGGCAACAATTTTCCTTACATAACAAGCAGCGGTATACGAATTGGTATGGGGTAAGTACCCTCATTAAAAACTGAGAAAAAAAAACAATCGACTTCCAAAAAAACACTACAAAGTGAAAAATAACTTAATTTTGGAAGTCAGTGGCAAAAAATTAAAATACAGATCCAAAGTCATCGATTCCCAAATTAAAGTAATTTTTCACTTTGTAGTGTTTTTACACCCTGTATCATCATCATCATTTCAGCCGAAAGACGTCCACTGCTGGACTTAGGCCCCCAAGCACCGCCACTTCAACTGATTCTGTGCTTCCCGCATCCAGCGGTTTCCTGCAGTCGTCATCGGTCCATCTTGTGGGAGGCCTTCCAAAGCTACGTCTGTATACTTATTCCAAATTATAAACTCTTCTATAATTAAAACTATAATGGACTGTAATACTGTCTGTAAAATAAAGGGGTCCTTACTTATACTCGACGTATCTTCTTAACGACGGCAACCTTGCTCCCAGATCATGATACAGCACGGTGACCACGGAAGCATTGCCAGTTCTATCCGCTAGCTCCACTCCTGCTGACGTCACGAGCCACTCCTCGCTCCCCACTAGAGCTGGCTGAAGCTCGAAGTGCGCCGCGTTGTCGTCGTGTACTGGTTTCGTTATGACTGTGAACTCGTGGTAGCGCTTGTCGAAGCTACTCCTCATGCCCGCTGTATCCACCACCGCATTTTGAAGATCGAAGATTTTCTAATAGAAATAGCATGGCCAATCAGAACAAATTTTTTAACTAAATATAAACTTAGTTTCAAGCTAATCTTAAATTTCAGTAGCTGCTAACCTCTTCATCCAGGAAAGCATCTGGATGTGTGAGCAGGTGGTCATAGATGTGCAGCAGATGTTCCGCGCTGTGGTACCTGTCAGCTGGCTGAGCTGCAGCAGACATGAGGTAATGCAGCATGTGTGCTGCATGTGTGAGGGGAGGCTCGCCCTCGCCTGGGTGTGTCGACAGAGAGCGCAGCACTGCGCCGTACTGCCGCGCCACGTGCGACACAGAGCGCCAAGAGTAGCCCAGCGATATCAGAGTGAACTGACAACAACATAATGTGTATTTCAGATAGTTGTTATGAATAGAAAAAAATGTCTAAATTTTGTAGTTTTCTTTTACCTGTTCATAAATATCTTTGAGAGAGTCTGCAACACAACCAGAAAAATCTGGTAGCATCCACTTGATGCCATGTTGTCCGGTTTTTGGCTCACAGAACCTGAAAGTAAGTTGCCGAGATAAAAACTTTTACTCCATGTCATAGTTATGATAAACTATCTCTTGCACGCGACTTCGTCTGCAATTCAGTGTGAAAAGTAGCCTATATCCTTTTCCAGGTCATGGTTTATCCATGTGCCAAATTTCATCCAAATCCGTTCAGCCGTTTTAGCGTAAAAGTGTAATAAACAAACAAACAAACTTTCGCATTTATGATATTAGTTGGGATTATTGTCTTATTTTCGACTATTTCTTTTAGTTTAAACAGAATTTTTCACTTGCCTGGTAGTCTCCCCGCTGTAACTATATGGACAGGCGGCTGTCGCGTGCGCGCCGAGCGCAGTCTTCGGCCAGTGCAAGCCATGAGAGGCGTCGCTCTCACACGCTACAGCGTCAGCTCCAACAGCCCAAATGGTCACACCTTTGGCGTTTGTGCCTGCCACTGACGATACTTGACAACGAAACTCGCTGGATTTCTTATAAAAAAAAAAAAAAACACTAAGAGGCATGTTGAATAGTAGGAAAACGGAAGAATTGTGTTTTTTTTTCACTGGAAGCACAATGTTTAACTTACCTGTACATTATAAAGCTTGAGTACGCTCCCCGCGGGGTACAGGTCCTCCCAGACCTCTCTGCCCGGCGCCATCGGTAGCAGTGTCCTCTCCCTCGCCCAACTGAATCCGAGCGCGCCGTGCACGCGCCCCGCTCCCGCCAGACATGTTATACTTACGTTGTCGCCCTGACAGACATTTATATCAACTGTTAACTACAACTAATTGCTACCAAAACTTGAGAATATTATTGTTATTTTGTGTAAAAGTTTGTATTCCACCACCAGATATTCGGTTCACCTTATTGACAGTGACTGTGGAAGGTACGAGTCGTATATCGGGTGGTCTCAGCACCGTCAGCCTCAGCGCTCTACATCGTCTCCTGCCAGCGTCGTCTGCTGCACAGGACCACTTGCCACTATCGGGCCTCTTAGCTTCTGATAGGCCTAATACAGACATGCGACGACCGAGCGCGTCTTCTGACACCGTGCGCGTCCAAATGTCTCTGAAAAGAGAACGCTCTTATCTCAATGTTTGCTTTCTGCCATCTGCTAACGAACTTAGTCGACTCGTATTTGCAAGTATGTATAGAGAAAAATTACAGTCGTTTCAAATAACGTTTTCAATTCTTCACTTCTGCTGAATAATTAATGTATATTCATTATTCAGCAGAAGTGTATTATCATATTATACAACTTATTCCTTTTGAAATCTCATAACTCTAGGGTATTAATGAGACCACGTCAAAGAATCAACTGGCATCTTAAGGATTATTTTTCATTTTTCAGTCACAAAAAATTGACGAAGTCACGATTATTTATGTGCACCCTTAAGTGAAACAAAAATAAAGAAAAATACATGAAAAAAGTTCGTTTAAATTTTTTCATACAAAACGGCAATTTCATAGGTAAAGACCTATTATTTTGTAATCTGTCTATTGTGAAGGGCCCAAAAAGACAGGTTCTCTGAGCCTCAACGAATTATAACGTTACTAAATTGAATAGTACAACTGTAACGTAACATGAGAACTGAAGTGACAGGTATTATGTTAAGTCGATTAACCTGACAGCTCTCTCGTAGCGTGGTTTTTGACTTTATATTTATTTAACTACCTAAACCAACAGAGATAAATCTAAACGAAATGAAACCATCCGAAAACGAGCGTGTTGGAAGTTAGCCGATTAATCGGTGCGGTTAAATAACAGTCACCGGTAATTGGATGGGCGCTCGTTAGGTGCCAGGACTGCACAGGCGCGCTCACTCGTCGGTCTCGACGCCAGGCTATTAGGTAGCGTCCGTTATGTTGAAATGTACCAGCCTGGAAAGTTTGTTAAGGCTTGTTTGTCAAAAAACTAGAAAATATAGTCTCTTACACACACACAAAGTCCCTCACTTACCTCGTAGTACCATTGAAGTTTATCTTGACACCGTCTTTGTACCACGTGAAGGCGATGTTCGGAGATCCATACGCCATACATGTCAGTATGAACTCCGACCCCTCCCATATTTCTGGACGATGGTTCACAACCAGAGTCTGAAAAGGACGTTACTTAATTGAAAATCTCGAAGCATAAGTTGTCCTGTAAGTAAATGGAATAATAGCAATGAATAAAAAAAGGTAAGAGTCGTCAATTTTTTTATATTACTCTAGTTTTCTCATACTGAGAAATTAATTTCGCTTAGCCCATGAAATTAATGAAAAAATAGAGCAGATTGACAAATTTTTCCTAATTATTATTTGGAATGTTCTAGACATATCGTTTCAAACAATTAAAGTTTTCCTACAAGGCATTTCCCCGAAACTCTATCCAGTTTCGGGAATCAAGCTCAAGCCATTCGTTTCATCAACTGCGGATGGATACTTAGGAATTAATCAAGCTGAGAACTTGAGCTTTGTTTTACCCGACTCCCTGAAGCACTCATGATTGCTCTTTAGTAGATTTCACTGCGTTAAGATTGATCGTGTCGTTACAGTCGTTATGGTCGTGAGTCTTGGTAAGCGAATTATTATTACAGGTTTTTTGTTACAAGAAGTTTAACGGTAATAAAAGATTCGTATATTCAAGATCCTACAAAAAGACGTCCAGCAAATGATGCTCTTGCGATCACAGATAAAAGAAGCACAGGTAGGTTCTCACGTGCAAGCTAAGCGCAGGCTGCATGTAGAAGTGCAGCGTGTCGGTGCGCAGACGCACGTGGTGTGTGCGCATGCGCGCCAGCGCCGCGCGCAGAGCTCCTGCGTCACGCCGCACGCCCCACACGCGCACCCACACCCCGCGTGCGCCACCCGCAGACCCCACACTGACAAATACATACGTGTACACACCAGAACCCACCACTACGAGATACACCGACAGTGTTTAGTGAGCAGAAACTTACCTTATGTTAAGAACTTCTATTTCATCTTCTAATGTAATGTTTGACGCCTTTAAATAACTTGTTAACTGAAAGAAGTAAGATAATTGTTATTTTAACTTTTCCTCTAGAATATGTTTAATTAAGTATTCTGTTATTTAATTTATTTGTAAATACCTGTTTGATGACTTCTTGAGATATGTTTTCACCTGCTTGATCCACTACTTCTATTCTTGTTTCAAATCGTACTGATGCTATAAACATAGATCCCGATATGAATAAATGTGGGTTTAAGTTATTTATAGCCTTCATATTATCCAATCAACCACCCAGTCCCATACATTTTTCGTACGTTAAGTTTGGTCTAACTTTACGCCGCTTTTATTGATGAGGGGGAAAACGTTTTAGATACATACATCACATCAAAAGTGTCTGAGGATCAAGTACGTTTTTAGAGTATCGCCGCAATTGATTATTATTATTTAAACTTTTTTGGATCGTTGTTGATTATTTTTAGTGAATTTCACTATATGTTTTTTTTTTTTTATTGCCGATACTCGCGTCAACGTTCTGCCGTGGCCTAAACCCAATTGAGCACGCATGGGATATTCTCCAAAGAAGAGTTCTGCCGAGTATGGATACCGTACATTGCCCACAACAACTTTTTGACTTGTTAGAAAGAACGTGGACGGCCATTCCTTAAATTAATTTTGATGAACTGATTTTAAGCATGCCAAATCGCTGTGATTTTGTGATTCGTGCCAATATGGTGAAAACACAGAATATTTTAATTTTTATCTTTATAATAAAAAATAATAAAATCCTCATTTTTGCCTTTTTTGCCATTTAATTGACGACATTAAGTTAGGTTAATTTTCCAGAATTTGCAAAAAATGCAAAATTTTCTTAAATTAAAAAAATATATAGGGATAGTTGTTAACTTAAACATAGGAATTAAATTGAGTAGCCAGTCTGGAAGATTAGATTTGGTAAATATTAATTGCATATTTTTTTATAGTTAAAAATGTACCTGATCCCTGGACACTTTTGATATGCATAGCAGGTACTACTTAAATGAATGTATCTTAAGATTATCGATTAATGTAAATACTCACAGAAGTCTGTATCCTTCGGGTTACAGTCGCAAGCTGTTCCTTGCTTACAAACTTCTGAACATTCTTCTATACCGCACTCTGAAACAAAATTCAAATATTAACGTGAAATACTTTATTACAAGATTAGACTCTATATAGTTAATCTTTAATGTTATTTCAAATGAAAATAGAAATATTGATGAACTCACATTGAGGGAAGAAGTGCTGTTTTTAGAAAGAGAAAAGCTGGAAAATATAGGAATATTTCTCACCGGGTGGTGCTAGCTGCGCCTCGCACAGCTCGCCCGTGTAGCCCGGCGCACAGATACAGCTGACAGCGGCCGGGCCCATCTGTCTGTCGATACAAACAGCTTGCAAAATACGATTTAATGAATGACGTGTAATGGTTGATGTTTTATGAAACTTTTCGATCGAGTTGACGTTTGGGCTACAGTCAGTACTCCTCTAACAAAAAATACACATTTACAAAACTTCTGAACACATCGTTAAATGAACCTCCTTTTTGTTCCAGAACAAAAAACTAACGACTATACACGAGGATTTGATTTAAGATTTATTTAATCAAATAATAACAGTGTTAACATTAAATAGTATCATCTGTAGGTACACTTGACTTATGCTAGTTAACAAAACAGTTAGGTGTTGCAACCAACACCCTTACTAAGTTATAAAATAACTTGTATTAAGGGCAGTGGTACAAGCCCATACATACTTCAGTTTCACAAAAGGAATTGCAGGCAGAACAAGTGTTATTTAACATAAAACCATTGCAGAAATCAGAAATGACAATCTATTCATTTGACATTTGGATTATTTGTGTTTTTGAGTGTGTGTGTTTGTGTGTGTGTTTGTGTGTGTGTTTGTGTGTGTGTGTGTGTGTGTGCGTGTGTGTGTAATGATAATGGTGTGTGTTGTTTCGGTGCAGAATGTGTGTTCTGTTCTCGGTGGAAGGGTTTAGGGTGGGTTATTATCAGAGAAAAGCAGGCGCTCTGTATCCAGGTAGTTATTTGTAAGTAGAAAGTTTGTCAGGATACACGACGCAAAAAGTGGAATTGTTTCAAAGGCTAAATGTGGGGTCACATTTTGCGTTTGAAACAATTCCGCTTTTACATACGGACGTGACTTCGTCTCATGAAATAAAAAACCGGAACTGTAGCACTAAAGAAAAGAAAATGTGTTTTCTACACATTTTCCTTCTTTGCTGTAATATTTTACATTGTATTGTCTAATAAATATATAGTAACAGTAAAACTTTATAGTTTAATATGGCGAACAAGATTAAATAAATGGCAGTTGAAACATAGGAGTTAATATTATGTACCAAACGATGCCAACCGGAGGGTCATGGGTTCACTCACCTGCAGGTGCCGCCGTTCTTACACATGTTGGAGGTCTTCGGACACAGCGGACCATCTCCGCAGTCCGCTCCCGAGTAACCCTCGAAACACGAACAGTAAAACTCCCTGGGATATGGAAAATATTGCAGAGTTAGCAATAAATATTGTAAATACTGGCGTAGGAATATACGCCACGACATTTTAGTAATATTATGAAACGAGGTTTTTTGCTGTGTACACCAGAATTCGTATACAGAGAATGTTGTGTTCGCTATATTTTGTCAGCTAGTCTCTGGCACTCGTTTTGGTCTCGCTGGCACGAAATTTCCACGCTTGTTTGCCTTCACTAACGGAGTTTCCAACTAAGACTGTGCCATATCTACTCATTTGAAAATATAATATTCGCCTTGTGTGAAAAACCTTTTTTAGGGATTAAAATTGTTTCTAACCATTCTCAGGCGATTATCAAAGGCACTTATTGTAAGTTACTGTCTATTTGGAATAGGCCAAATATAAGGTTACAACATTCTTGATGTAATCATGAACCTTTTATGATTACATCAAGAAAGTTGCAAATAGTTTCTTGAGCGTTAAATTCATGTCCAACTTACTGATAATCTCGCCTGGCGTAGCAGTGCCCCAGCAGTCTGCACTCGATGGCGCTGCACGAAGTGGGTCCCAGTGACTGCGCTGCTCCTCGCACCTCATACGTCACGTTGAACCCGTACACAGACAGCAGACCCAGCGCCCTGAGCTGTGTGCCCTCGAGTCTGTTCAGGTTTAGCTCTACCACAAGCACTGGACTCTGGACCTGAGAACAAAATTATGACTTTAGCGAAATAGTGCCACCAAACCTTCAGATAAACTTTAATTAACCTGAATGGAAAATCTAAAATGGATTATCCCATTTTTTTGTGTCAAAAAAAAAACTGTTATTGCAGTAAAAATCTTTCTCAATGTTCAATTCTTTACGCGTTTTAATCGTGAACCTACAGGCCAAAATATTTAATCAAAATATGAAAGCCAATTAAGCTTCTATAAAAAAATATATATATATTTCGAGCAACCTTGGCAAGGTTGCTCGAAATACAGAGAACACTATAAAAAGGATAATAAAAATAAGATTAAAATAAACAAAAGACTTATTATCTAACTGGCCCTGCGGATGGCAAAATACCTATCACAGCAGTGCCGTATGTAAGAGCAGTCCATCCGGTCCGCGATCATCGCCAGGACGACATTAGTGCTGCCCCACATCCTACGCACCAGGGACGCACCCCGCTTGCGCATGATCACGTGGAAGCAATCGGTACGCGCCTCAGCGAATATACTGAGGCACTACAGTAGCGAGGCAGCCCCAATACAACCCTGAACGCGTTGTTGAACTGGACGCAAAGGGCTCCGTATTGTGCAAACATGTAAATCGCCCACAGACTACACGTGTAGAGAGAAATATAGGTAAATTTTAAAGTTGCATGATATTAAAAAAAGGATTTCCAACATTACCAATGTTTGACATAATTATTTTGTATATCAGAGTTAACATTCATTCAAAAACATAATTAATTATCTACAGTATGTCAATAAGAATATTTGACTTCAGTGTTTACAAGAAGAGCTCTCATTTTAATTTTACATACAAAGAAATTAACTAAAGATAAAGAAACGCTCGAACATATTTTTGCATATGTACCTTAAGTTTCTAAGGTCAGTGTAATAATACTCGCTTATTTTGCAGCGTCATTCTCTGTTTTACAACAAAGGAGACATATGTCAAAGAAACGCCCTGTCGAATTATTTATGAAGATATTCGTCAGCCCGCACTGGATTCTATACGAAAAATGGGAATTAAAAACTTGGAACGATAATATAGGAATTGGAAAATCTCTAGACAAAGCAATTATGTCTATTTCTCCCTTTTGCAAACTAGCTTGATAATGTTGTACGACAAATAATTGTGACGAGATCGGCTAACACGACATGGTTAAGTAGAACAATTTCTTTGGGTGTAAAACTCATTTATAATTTTTTTCTCAAATTATAAATATTGTATTTCTCCCATGAGCGAGATTTACTTTTAATTTACAAAGGTTGTGTTGTGTGCAATAAAAGTCACTTATTGCGGTAGATGAGATGACTTCTATGTTTAATGAATATCATCGAGCTTTTTAATAGAAGCGGAAAGGAAGGAACAATTTTAAACTTTAAAAGTTGTAATTTGCTAAGGAGACAGTTATTACAGAGTTACAGTATTAAAGAGCCGACGACAAAGTATTAAGCAAATGGGAAATTGAAAGATTCCACGATTTTGTTTTCAGTAAGATAACACCTACCTACCTAATATAACTATTTACGACTGAAATTAGATTGTAAATAGATATAGTATTTGCAGTCTAAACAGAAAATATAATCTGCCACTTGGACTCGTGCAAATAAAATGACCTATGAGTTTGATGGTCGCTAATCTTCTTCTTCTAATCTAATCGAAACAACTAGGCAGAAAAAAATATGAAAACGTTCCACATTTGCCAAAATGAAAGTTTACCAGGCTCGTTAGCACGAGCAAAGCGGCCAGACGCTATGAATATTACAAACTGGGCACCGAGAAAAAAATATACCCCAACTGCTAGGATATCATTTCAGCGTAGTCTGGAATGGATATTATGAAAACTAATTAATGTGGTTGTAAACATAACAGAAAAAATGTGCACTGTAGACGCCAGCAGGTCAACCTACCCGAAACTGTCAAATTTTCCCAATCAACTTTGAACCTTATGCTTTAGTGATAAAGTTGAAAATCTATTCAATAAAATTGACAAATTGTAGTAGGTTGATGTGCTGGCGTCTGTACAATGAATCACAATAATCCTTAGGTCGAAAAAACTTATTTGTACATGTACCTAACTAAGTATCTACAGAAGAATGAGAAATAAGTAGGTATCTCGATTCAAGTATGAAATTAACACTGCAAATAGCGTACTGATTGTATTACCCCGTAGATTGGCTAGCTGCCAGACGAGTGCACTGTCATTCGAGAAAGTGACAACATTACAGACACACAAGGTTAATTTATCCACCCATACCGCCAATAAACAAACAAAAAATCGCGTGAAAAACTTGTGTCTGATTTGTAAATTCATAATCAGTAGAATTATTGATCTAAGACGTAATTTAAATAATAATGTTTAGCATACCTGATCGTTAGATGCCTCCTTTACTTATTCCTATTTTTCGTTTTATAAAATCAATTATAAAACGAATGAATTTAGTTTGTACAAAAGTGACGACATAATGACAAAGCGTTTTTGCCCGTAGTCTTCACAGATTAACTTTATTCTATAAAATATTGAGCCATTACGCTGTAGGTCTATGTGTGGTCAATCCAGTAAACCTATGATTTTGATGCAGTTGAAGTGGAATGCCTCAATATCTGGTATGAGTCTGCGGTTATATTGCGGCCCGGAGGCACACCGGCGCGGCGGATCACCACGACAAGTACGTCACGTAGATCGCACATAGCGTAAGGAGATTTATGTACCAGACTTTTGCGATATGGCATTTCTACTGTTCTTTTTCAATAATATTTTATATATTATGTATAGAAATGAAATGGCGACAGGTCACAGAAACAACTTGCGTCCCACGGATGCCCCTCAAGTTTAAGGGGAAGTTTAAAAGTGGCGCTAGTGACATAAAAGTTGAAAGGAAATGGTTTGGCCTGGTATGGGCATGTGATGAGGAGAGAGGAAACGCATGTGACTAAAAGAGTGATAAATATAAAGATGGAGTGGGAAAGGAAGGCCAAAGAGAAGATGGATGGATTGTGTGAGGAATGTTATGAAAGAGAAGGGAGTAAATGATAGCGGATTGGTCTCAGATTATATTTATTTATCTGAAAGTGCTCGCTCCCGGGACCGGTACAATAACAGATGCGGTGCAGCGGTCGAATGCGTGTGTTCAATAAATGAATCTCAAAATGGTCTTGTGTGATGAAACAACTTACTATTATCAGTTGATAATATAATTCAATAAATATTTTGCCTTTCTTGAAACAATTACTTCAGAGTAGACATCTAAAGATCTCGCTACAGCATTTGTATTTTGTACATATTGTGTGAGAATACAACACGGTTATAGTGCGGTATTCTTAGGAATTCTAGACGATGAGCAGCAAACTGTAGACTCATAATAATTATGTCGATGCGATCCTTAGGCCGAACACGATACGGCTTTTAAATCGGCGATACATCTTAGCGGGTAGCCTAAGAATTTCAATTTAGCGTTGTGTATTTCTAGTTCATACAAAACGCCAACAAAAAAGTATTTATAAGACATCATAACCAAATAACATCGGTTTGCTTATAGCCGGAGTCACACGTCGTTACTAAAATATGAAGACATCAACCGTACAGGTTACGTAACACACTGGCTATCGGATTTTTCATCATAATTGGTCAAGATAGCATAAAGTATTAGATTGTACTTAACATTTTTAAGATTTCATATTATTAGGCTTTTATTAAAAGGCCATAGATATAATAACCCCGAGACAGTTTTTATAAAAAAAACTATCCCTGGGAGTGATGAAGTATGACCGAGTATAGTTTATGGATCACAATCTTCAATAATGCAATGCATCGTCCCTTGAAAAGGGTACGGTGACGATGCTGAACTCAGACCCTTAAAAAGGTCTTCGTAATAAAATGTGAGGTTTTCTGAAGAACCCTTGAAGCTACTTTATGAGATAACCAAATAAATCTTCAAACATTAAGAGAGTTTGCACAGAGTTGGGAGTTGGTAGAGGGGAATTTGCTACGTTATAAAAGGTGTTAATGATGAATAAATGTTGACAGATTTGGTTCGAATTTCACTTATTCTAATAAAACAGTCAAGTTACAATGTTCGCTTAAGGAAATCGGTGCGATAGTACCTGAAAATTGCTTCTTCTAAATTGTTACCTAAAACATCTAGTATGATGTCATCTCTCGTCTCGCTGGTGGTGGCGTGTGTGTTGGATCATTAAGTTCCCTTCAAAATGGTTGAGCTGAATGGTGCTGATCCATGCGTCGTGTTCGTGACCGGGCGTTGTCAGTAGGGCCTGGTCATCTCTTTATTTTAATTTTTGAATTGTTTTTGTTATTATTATTTTATTATTTGTGTACACACAGTAAAATAGATACAGATACGACAAAATCATAATTATGAGTACAAAGGTACTGCTTATTTCTAAATAAATTTCTACGAGCAGACCTGCGAAAGGAGAAATGAGAAAGAAATGTAGACAATAGTGTTTGAGAACAAGAAGAGAAAAATATAAATAGGTATGCGAAGCCTTAAACTAAAATATTGAATTTTTTTTTTTTTTTTTTTTTGCGTGGGCCTTCCAACGCTACGTCTTCCGGTACGCGGTCGCCACTCCAAAACCTTTCGGCCCCATTGGACATCTGTTCTGCGAGCAATGTGCCCTGCCCATTGCCACTTAAGTTTGGCAATTCTTCGGGCTACACATAATTATAACGTAATAAATTAACATATACTTAAATAAATACATAAAGCTTAAATATATAAACCTACATACATACTGCAGATATATAAATACTCACAGTTGAGAGGAAAGGTAATGCTCTTTTACTCGATATTTGAATAGAGAAACAGTTTTTAAATCACGAATGCTAAGCGGAAGTGAGTACCACAATCTTACTGCATGGACAGAGAAGGAATAGGAATAGTAGCTTGTTTTATGAGGATGAGATTAAGGACGGATCTAAGGTGTGATAACGGTGCGGCGCTAGGGCGAGCGTAAGAAAAACGCTTACGCAGGTAGGAAGGATAAGACGGTTTGTGTAAGACGTTGAAGAGAAGACAAAAGATCCGAGTGTTCCTGCGAAGGTGGATTGGGAGCCACTTGAGGTCCTTGCGAAGATGAGAAACATGCTCATACTTTCGAAGGCCAAAAAAAAGTGAATGTACAAGTTTTGCAAGCGCGCAAGCTTTATCTTTTTAGACGCTTTCAACGTGCACGTCTTTCTACATTGTTCCCATATGTATAATTTCAACATGAACAATGTAATTAATATTTTGATTTGAAAGAGTATCCGTGGCGTTTCTTGCCCGTTCTTCTCCATAGTAACCTACTTTTCGCTTTGGAATGGACAAAGAGCTTCATCTTTCTGACTGACCGACCCCTTGACAGTTCAAAAGTGCCTGTAATTGGTTTATTTGAAATAGTTTTTTATACTTTTTTTTTTCAACATGTTATTTTGAGAATATTTCTTTGTCTGGAGAGCTTTCTTACTAAGGAGTTATCATTCGAGTTGATAAGCCCGTATCTATTGGCTGTGAGCTTCTTAAGGTTCTCTAGAGGGGAAGAGGAAGGGGCTGTAATAAGCGAGGATGTGAACGTACCATACCAACGTACTCTACGTTTCTAAATCACCACATGTGGGCTAAGTTAAAATTATGGTATATATTTCTAAACGAGTTTCGGTTTACCGATGTTTCGGTGAATATTGTATCTAGTCATAGCTCGTTTTCAGAAAAAATGCTGAAAATAAATAAAAGTAAGTAACCTGATTTGTTGATTTAGAGATTCACTTGCTCGTAGCATTTCAAGTTATAACAATTCCTTTTGACGTTTCATTCGTTTTATTTTCTTGACAAGGGCTGAAGATTTTCATGGCTCCTTTATCTCAAACATGTCAGGGTACTTTGAGGAAAATATCAAGACTACCAGCCGGAAAATTGTGAGGTACACCACTATAGTGATTTTATTCGACCGTAGCCGAATGGTTCTGAGTAATTTATTATCCGGTAATGTATTAAGTTCAGAACATTTTTAACGTTTTTGCAGTTTTCCGACAAGGACCATTAATTTGTTAGAACAAGTTACCTACATCGCTAAAGAATACTTCGTGCGTATGTGACCATGCGCTAACAGGTGCGTCTAAAACTTGACTGGTCTATAAAAAGGACACTCAAAGACACTCAATTGGTATTGAAATCATCATCACAATCATGATGATTTCATCATTTCAGCCAAAAGACGACCACATCTGGACAAAGACCTCCGCCAAGCACCACCAATTCCACTGATTCTGTGCCTCCCGCATCCAGTGGATTCCTGCGGCCTTTACAAGGTCATCAGTCCATCTTGTGGTAGACCTTCCAACGCTACGTCTTTCGGTATTGAAATGAATGGATAAAATATGGTCATATACATGAATAGTCCGATTTGGATGAAATTTTGCATATGAGTAGACCATTATAGGTAGGAGTAGGACATATATATAGGATTTTTTTATCCCGATATTCCCACGGAATCGAGACTTATGCGGGTGAAACCGCGAGGCGCAGCTAGTTACTTATAAAATAGTTATTCGTGCCATATCTTTGAGGTCTTTCTTTTCAAAGAATTTGCCATCCAATCAAATATTTCTTGATTTAGATATTTTCGTTCCAACATCGTTTGCTCGACGTCACTCAAAACAAATTGCAAGCTGGTAATAGGTTTGCCAAGTAAATATTTAATATTAAATGATGCATGAATAAAGTTGAAACCTAGCATAACTCTGTCAAGAAAAAGAATAGCAAAGACATGAATAACGAAATAAAATGTTACAGACAAAAGTAACGAGGGCAGGCGTCGAGGTGGCAAATAAAAAAGACATTATTCATTTAAACGTCTTGCGACGGACTTGTTAAAAAGCAAATGAAATGAAATTAAATAATAAAACGGACAGGTGACTAATAATTCGAACACAAATTGTTGTTTTTATTAAATTTCCAGAGATGGAAATATTTTGCTTTTTTATTTCATTATGCTAAGTTTGTGTCTACATTACATACTACATCTTATACATTTATTTTACTTATAACTGTATATCTTTAATATTTACAAGTGGGCACATAACAACTTCTGCTTTAGATATCATTGTAGTTTTACAACTCAATTTACAACGGTATGATCGATACGGAGAAATCTAAAGATATGAAACGAACGTGTTTACTACCGCAGTTTGCTTGAAGAAAGAAAAACCATGATCGTGAAAATACAAAAAACTGAAGGTTTTATGAAAAAGTTAGTAGAAAAACAATCTTTTTTTTCTCGTACCCTTGTTTATTACGTAATTAAATCTTAAAGATTCACGATACTGGTGAACTCAATATGAACGTTATCTTAATAAAACTTTTGACACGTAGCTGGTGTTAGTACTTATGGTAGCTATAAGATAGACTAGATACTCTTTGAAAACCACAGTAACAGCACATAGACATAACGAACCACAATTGTCTACAAATATTGATAACTCATGGCCTAGCCTGGAAACAAATCACGTATCTTTTTTCTTAGGGCTAACAGAAAACTGAAATAACTTATTTAATAACTACTTTACCCAACTCGTACTTTTGCTACATTTGTGCTGAAATTCCGCGTCAGTACTTTCTTACTTCCAAGTCCCATTTTGTTGAAAAAATTGTAAGTAATGAGATAGTAAGTTCAAGAGCTACGTATTTTGTACGCTACAAGGTATTATAAACTTTGTTCTTTACAAGGAGGCTTAGAATTAAAAGAAAAACCTCAAGGTGGATTATCAATCTCGTATATAAAAAAATCTGAAAGAATATAGTTCGGTCCTCCAAATGTCAATTGTATGGCATTCATAAATTACTTTACTGACTAGCTTATCTCAAGAATCAACACTGCAACTACCCACTTACATACGTACCGGTTACTTAACGCCATTTTTAAATATACGAATGCATATAAGAGTAATATTTAACAAGATGTTGCGGACGTTGATAACGACCGGTCTGAATCTCGAAATTTTCCGTAACTGAAGCAAATTGCGTTTTCAGTTTCCCGCTAGTTTTAATTGCTAAGTTTTCTTGAAAGACGACATTTTAATTTAGATGTATTACACAGAAAGAGCTATTTGTAAGTAAGACGGGTGTAAGTAAGGAGGGTTCGTTATAAGCGGTATTTTAAAGTTTTCCTTTTACAATTAAATAATAATAATTTATTCACCAAAAGCTTTTTAACTAAAAACATAAGCGGATACGTACATAGGTCAATATTTAAATACTCTGACTCCTATACCTACCAGATGTAAGTTCCTGTTACTTAGGAGTACTAGCGATTCTCCGTAGCAACTAAGCCATAATGTTTGCAATAATTTGGAACTTTTCAACAATACAAAATATGGTGGAAAAGTTAAAATTATTATGTTCTACAGCTATCTTTCGACAGCCTCGTTGGTCTCGTGGTCGCAAGCGCGACTGCTGAACGTGGGGTCCTGGGTTCGATTCCCGAGTCGGGCAATATGTTATTGGGTTTTTCATTAGGAATTTCTTAATAACAGCCCGGAGTTTGGAATTTGGCGGTGTGATACCCCCGTGCCGCGGAAAGCACGTTAAGCCGTTGGTCCTGCGCCTGATCTCTCTCCGGTCGTGTTGGATTGCCGTTCATCGGAATATGAGAGTGAGGGAAAAGAGATTGCTTTTGCAGATCTGTGTTTGCGCACTCACTTGTGCACTACAATATCTCCCGCGCCGAAGGCTAGTCTCCGTCGAGATTAGCCGCCATGGCCGAAATACGGTCTGAAGGACTATATAATTTTGCTAAAGTACAAAAAGAATAATCAGCTGATGGAGCCACCTGATGGATTGATTACAAGTTATGAACATAAAATTCAAGCAGTCGTCCAAAAAAGAGCATAATTATACGTGATTTAATTTCAGTTTAAATTCTCCAGACATACCTACATCTTTGAAAGAAAATATAAGTTTCAATGTTGCTACCTCTTTTCGACTAGTCTAATAAGATGCTTTCATGTTCAATAACTTATGAGAAACAAGTTTGAAATATTAAACTACCCTGTACCTTTTTTTAATGGAAGTAGAAATGCTAGAAGACCAGAGATGCAGTTTGGGTTTTAGGTGTGCCAGTGGGTTTGAAGCGGCGGTCTGGGAGAAATAAATTTATTTAGTTTTACTGCCATTTAGTGTATTCAATAGGTTTCTGACCAGGATATTCGCGATTAGTGACAATCCCACTTCTGCTAGACAGTGTACCTACATGTTGTACAACTCGAGTCTAGCGCCTGTGTCTGGCATCCACATACTGCGTCTCTGACACTGATGCTTGAGAAAGTTCAGAAAACCTTCCTGAGATTTTTATATCAAAGGCTGTACCATTACTTTCCATTCATGTACCAAACGAACTATCTTCTAGGGATGTTGGGCTTCAACTCATTGGAGGTAAGAAGGGGCTTTGATCAGCTCACGATTGCCTGTAAAACCCTAAGCGGTCGTATTGACTGCCCTGAGCTCCACGGACTTTTCTGCTGCCTATTTGTGCCCGACAAATACCTTGGGCACCGTCAAAGCCGCCGTCATAACCTGTTCGCACTACCGCTATCTAGATCTGTTGCTAGAGCTGAATCCCCGGTATGTCGAACCCTAAGGATGCTAAACGCCCTCCTGACTGCCGACCCTGAATGTGATGTGTTTGCTGATGAATGGAAGGAAATAATGCGTGCCTGTCTGGTGTTTTGTGAGAGACAATATGCGAGGGTGTCCACTGTTACATGTTAGCTTATGATGTTTTTAATTTATTTAACCATTTACGCAAATAAGTACCAATAATTTGATCCACGAATTGTATATCTTAGAATTTGAATTTAATTTTTGTATTGTATGTTATTTGAATGCTTATTTTATTTTAATCTTTATAATTCTATGTTAATTAATGTAATTGGACCTGTGCCGTTTTAATTAACTATAAATAAATAAATAAATAAATGTTGTCACATTTTTCCGGGAAATATTACGTCAATATCTGTGTTGTGTTGTATGTTCTGTGTATGTGTAGCTGTCTGTCTGTTTCCCTGAAAGAACTATAGGAAACGAGCAACCCGTGCTCGTTTCCTATAGTTCTTTCGGGGAAACGTAGAAAACCATATAATGCCAATTTCAGAAAACATGACACGTGTCGCAATTTTTCGAACACGTCTGTTTTGTAGAATCAACTTTTAATAGGTCGGTAAAGTCTCCGAACGATTCAATTTCTGTACTTTATTTTTATTTGTGTGCATAATGTACCTACCTACCTATCTGAATAAAAGATAAGAATAAGAATAAGAAATTTTATTTGCTCAAACATGTGTATACATACAGAATTAAAATAATACATGCATGCAAGATCTTAAATAAGAGCGGCTCACGACATGCCTGCCATATCTCATGGCGTGCAAATATCTTAGGTAGGTACACACAATTATTATTATTGAATTAATGATTTTTAAATATTACTCTTTAAATACATTAAATATCAGTCATTACATATCATAATTTTTTATATTCAATCATTTACATTATCAATTATTTATTTTCCTTGTCCAATATTACAGATTACAACTATCACAATGAAGATTTATATTACTTTAACAGGCATTCAATTATTATTATTATAAAATTCACAATATAGGCATGACCATAATTCTACAATCTTAATTGTTATTTATTTATAATAGTCACCATGAGTCGTTTAAAAATTCTGTAATGCTATAATATGCTATATATATAGATTGTTATGTAACCCTCTGTGCGCAAATCCAACTCGCACTTGACCGATTTTGTACTGATACGAAGGATTGAATGTACCCTGAAAAAAGGGGCATTTTGCGAATTGGTCCTTAAGTGAAAGAGACATTCTGAGAAATGGACCTTTTGCTTTCTATAGACATTTTGTGAAGTGAACGTTCCGCGACTGAGCCACAGTGTCTCGCTTCAAACATTCTGAAGCTTGTCAAACTGTGTGGATATACAATTTAAGGGTATTGTCAGCCAGTGGCGGCTAAGCTACAGCTAAGTGAAAGTGTTAGGAGGAAAAGTTTTGACTTGTATGCAAACTGTTAAGAAAACGACTACAAGCTGTTCTGTGTATTGTTCGACGCAAAATAAATAAACAGGAACCACCTATTTTTTTAATTAACTGAACCACGAAAAAGTGAAAATGTGCCTAATGTTTCGTTAAATACTAAGAACCTTCATGAAACGAAGACGTCATTGTGGTGAACAAGATCTTTGAACAGACTTCCAGTAGCCAATATTGCAGCTTTATTCATTGAAATATATGCTCTAAGTGTGACGAATAAAGCTCATTTTACGATAAGAGTGCCAGTGAAGTCTGTTGGGACAGCTGAACAATCGATTGCTCTGATGATATCTATTGAAAGGGTAGGCTTTACACAGCCGCGCTATTGATGAATGTTATCGAACAACCGTCAGAATAATGGATACTATTTATATATATATATATATAGTAGCTATGTCAGATTAGATCGTGATATTGTAGTATTACTGAATTTTAGTGATTCAGATTGAATAACGATTATTATATAAATTTAGTAATTTTAATATCGTATTTATAGCTTAGGGCTTTAGTAATATGTTGGCTATAATTAAAAAAAAAAAAAACAAAAAGAAGTGGAGATTTGTAGAACTCTCCTTTATTTTTATAGCTTCTGTGTTATTTTTTTCTGGTTTCCTCATGGGAAAATTGTGAATTAAAATTAATAAATCTTATCACAGGTTAATGTGTAGGTATCTAAATTTGGGTATCACATACCCAAATTTAGATTAACTAAAACAAGCAAGTCATTTCTTATAAACAGTATCCGCTTTTATAACAAGTTGCCTAAGTCGGTTACAGAACTTAGCGATGGGAAGTTCAAAACCCACATCAAACGCGTCCTTATTAAGAAAGCATATTATAAAATTAAAGACTATGTTGAAGACAAGGAAGCTTGGCAATAATTCCTTCTGCACATGTGGCTTCCCTGGTACCTGATTAACGGCAAATTATATAAGAATCTATTAACTGCTCCCAAATTAAAATGTATACATTTTTTATTTTATTTTTTTACATTCTTCTTTGACATAATCACCCTATTATTTGACATTATATACCTAAAATTTTATTTCAACTCTTTATTAGTGGCTTTTGTGGACATGATAATTATTGAGATTTGATACAGCCGTAATAGCAATCACGTCATTTCGTTTAAAATACGTTTTTATTTTTATTAATTTATTTATCTTTATATAGATTCTTCTCAATTTTGTGAATGTGAGAACGCTGTAGGCCTAGTGGACTGTAGATTTGTTCACCATCATTATTCTGTTAAGTAGGTACCTGGTACTTGTTGAAAGACCTACACTGTCCTCCCATACCTAATAACACTGTTATTTGTAAATATTGTAAAAGCCCATTATTTTTAAAAGAGTAACCGTGGAGTTTCTTGCCGGCTCTTCTCCATAGGAAACAAACAATTGGAACCGTGCACCTAGCTTCTGACGTTTCATAAGTGCCCATGTAGGTTTATATGAAATAAAAATATTTTGAATTTTTGAATTTTATGTGCTCTTTTAAAATTAAAATAGTAAGGATGTTGTTTTCAATTATTCTCACCGTAGACCTTCATCAAACTTGAACATTTTACGTCAACTAAATGACTTTTGTTTCATGAACGTTCGACTGCTCTCTTAACCGTAACATTTAGTATGGTTTATGTTAATTGCCTATTCCGGGCAGTGCAGCCTTCCGGGAACATGTCCATTACGACGGAAGGATATCGTCACAGAGCCTTTGTCAATAGATGCTTTGTCTGATGTCCGACTACACAAGCTTTTCCTGCTGCGAGAATAAAAAAATTTATTTGAAAATGTTAGGCAAACATATTTTTATGCTGAAAGTAATTTATTTAACTGCGTAAAAATAAATAATTATCAAAAGCAGCTACAATTGAAATTGTTAGTCCTTTAAAAGGTAAACACTTTTTTATTTTTTTATTGTTAATACTCGTCTTGCTTTTACCAACTGTCGGTTTGTCAATTTGTACGCTATACGGGTTTCTATTTCGCTTGCTATTTAAATAGGAACGTGAAATGTTGTGTTCAGTGTATTTGAAACTCAGCACACAGATGTTGCCTTTATTTACCAGTTCTATAGGGTGTTTCAGTATCGAATTCGTTTTAAAATTTTATTTCCAACGCAATTCTCGCTAGCAGTCAGGCGAACAGGATCCGGCTGAATGGGATAGACTACAAAAGCCTTCTTACGGCATGTCCGAATAAGATCACTTCAAGAGAGGATTTTATTGCAACGCAGACCTACAAAGAATTTAAACTAAATCGTACGGAAACAGCTTTGAGAGCGAGCTTCAAGGCTTTTATCCGTTTTATATATTGAGATCTTACTGATATGTATGTTTCAGTACCTACAGTGATAATAAAATACAAATGAGTAGATAGGAACTAGCATTCCCCCTTAAGTTACAGTCTGCACTTCTCCATAACTCTGCTCTGTGACAACTCTGTACGACAATTTCGCATAATTTGCGGCTAGTTAGTTTCAATCGGTTCGGCACAGTTAGTTTATTTAATTCTTGACGAATTTAAATTTTCAATCCGATTCTGACTTACACTAATTGTAATAAGGAACATTCACTGACTGGGAACGTCTCAGCTGTGATATCGAGCACATTAATAAGTGAGATGAGTCGACTATCCTACTTCCTACTAATATTATGAACGCGAAAGTTTGTGAGGACGGATGGTTGGATGTTTGTTACTCTTTCATGCAAAAAGTACTAAACGGATTCGGATGAAATTTTGCACACATATAGTTTTGGCACAGGATACTTTTTATCCCGATATTCTCACTGGATCGAGACTTATGCGGATGAAACCGCGGGGCGCGGTAATAGATAGTAATATGTAAACTGATATCTTATATTTAGGGAAATTCTATGGATGGGTAGCACGTGCACTACAATGTAATGTATCATGCCAAAAAATATTAGAATTTAGAAAAAGTATCGAGGAATGCCCACATTACACTCAGTTAACACTAGGTATTTCCCCCAGTCCCATAAAAAGAAATTGTTTCTTAAAATTGTTTAGTATATAATGCTTGCTGAAAAGCTTTTCCCTTGACCAAATAAACAAATTTTTATTGCACTGTACAGGAACATTGGTCTGAACGGAAAATGAATCAGTAATTTTCTTTCTTCCTTTCCTGGGTATGGTGATTGTTGCAATTGTTATTTTAATACTGAACAAAAGGCAAAATAAACTTTAAAAAAGTCTTCTACAAAATCCTTTTGTGATGAGGCAATAGAAACAAGAGAATTAGGTTGGCTGTCTGCTTAAATTATAGTAGCTATTTTCTGCTGAACTTTATTGTTTGCCCAACCCATGTGTCTAATTAACATTTATTTCTGTGACCTTTTCACCAAACGCTTTTCTTCCAAGAATACAATGGAAATATCTACACTAAAACACTGTGCGTCCACCCGCAACATGTTATCGTGTAAAGCTGCACTCAGTGTCACAGTACAATATGTGTCTCTTTGACGACGATATTGTTAATGAACGAACCACAACACTTCAAGCTACGGTGTTGCGCTTCCACTCTGAAAATTACAATTGGGCACAACCGAAGCTGCTATTAACTAAGATGGCAAATTCCTCAAATTGACTCCGTTTTATTTGTACTGATATAAACGAAAATGACAAAAAGACGAGGTTTTGCGTAGGCCGTAGCATGTCAGGAAGTTTCTTTCTCGGGACTAGTGGCTATTGGTAAAACCAAACCTAACTTTTCCTACTACTCATACCTCTAAAGGTGTTCAAAAGAGATAACTAGGTCGATACAAACAAGTCAAACGTGATCTATGAACTAGATTACTAGACCAACCTCGCATACCGTAAATAAGTTTCCTGTAAATGACTTTCAGCGAAGTTAGCTCACCTAGCCACTACTGAGTTAGAACTAATAATTGCTCACATACAAGTAAGTCATACCTACATACTTGCCGCCGATATGCTGACCTAATAATGTTTTTAATTACAGTTACAGTTACAAGAAAGCCACTGTGTATTAGTTTGACATACAAATTTTGCTGACGCAGAAGTTGATGTTCAGCTTAAGGTGGATCCGCAGTTATACCCGCGAAATTAAAATTTTCTTACGTTTTTTGCAATTTGCAAGTCAGCATCAAGTTCTGTCTTGCTCAAAATATGATTCGCGACTATAACAGATATGTAATTACAGAATTATAATCATTAAATTTGTTTCATAAGAACTTTGCCTTATGAGATTTGTTCTAAAAATTATTTGTTTGGAACAGGAAAATGTTGTAAAACACATTGCTAGTGTTTTCTTTACACTTCCTAACATTGTGTCGATACTTTTTTGAGTGGAAACTTCAAGAAACAAATGTTGAATAATTTAAACTTTATATAACTAAGCATTTAAGTTTTTGCATAATTATGTTAGATTCTGTGTTAATATAAAAACTTACAGCCAAAATATTATATTCTGAATTAATAAGCTTCTAAAATTACGAAGAGAATAAACCGGACTAAATTATAACACAGTTCGGCAGCTGCCCTGTTAACGGTAGCAGCCGGCGGCGCTGGGGCGAAGGTGAACCGGAATATCCGCCGGTGATTAGCCGGTAATTATGTACAACGACCGGCGAACGGACCGGATTAACATAAACACACACGTGGATGCTGTGGGCCCTTACGATTATTTCCTACATTTTAAATAAATATCTCAGTTTTTAAACATAATTGTGTAAGAGAAACGAATTCTGTTTTAATACTAACATTATTTTGAATATTTCTAAAGTTTTCATAATTTCAGGCTAGCAAAAGTTAATTAAACTCAACAAATTCCATCAGTATTATTTCAAAACATCTTCAGTATCCGATTTCATCCTCCATTGAATTGAAAAAATCCAACCATTCGCGCTGAAATGCTCTTGAATACTAATTCTGACGAACTTTATAATCAACAGTTCTGTCTCGAAGTCGAGATATTCACATTTTGATTTTCGTTTTACAAACAGTTACAGAAGAACGGACGCGGAATAAATAATTATGAAGAATTAAAGTTAAAAATCAAACAGCGTGCTTTTATGTAGATATTAATTTAAGTGTCGCTTAGTGTTTGTGAAAACGGGCGTTAATGTCTACCTATGTCAAGTTTACAGTTAGGTATGGTATGTGAGGCGGCGCGACGCTAAACTAGCCAGTTTTTTGTCGGGTGCACGGGAGGGGAGCGGTGAAACGTTAACAATTTATTTGTTTGTGTGCAGTTCCATGTAGTCTCGCTCATTAAAAGTTGGATTCCTGTGGTGGATGTAGAACAACCAGTTAGAAGTTTTTGCTAGACTTCAAATGTTTTTTATATGTTTGGTATTTCGTTGAGAACTGTTTTCCGTAGGGCAAAGAAAACGATTTCAACAATACATATATTTTTCTTTTTTAATGTACAGTTCATTGAAATAATAAATAACTACTTTTAACACACACTTTCACATTATTATTGGGTATGGGTGACATTAAAATCAAGAGCAACTTCTGTAACTATAAGATTGTCAACATAAATTAACCAACAAAACGACGCAGGCCGCATATTGTGGGATAAAACCGTTCATATTCATCTGTATACGCAGCATATTACTGTAGTACCGTGTCCAGGAGATTTTTGTGCGAAATAGTTCGATTGAAATAATAACTTCAAAATAACTACAGAATATTATATAAAAATTAATTTCAGTTTAATCACTGAGCGCCAGTGATTGCTATGTAATGCTGAGTATTTGCTCCGGAGGAACGTCGATGAGAGAATGTATCAATTCGAGGAACCAGTCTTGTTTGCAGACAGGATTTCTATTAATTCTACATTTTACATTTTCAGTAAACGTCTAGCTTAAATAGTTTTTTTTTCATAGACGTAACATTCATATTCATTCATAGACGTGACGTTTGCTAGTGGAAATCCGTGATAAAATTGGCACATCTCCAAAATGACATTATATTTTATTGAAACACAGCATTAGTATCTATGCATAACTTTTATCAACAGAAACAACATTCGTATTAAGTGAGGAGTTGTATAATAATATTTCCGTACACAAGTATGGTTGTGTTGCGTCAGGCATTACAGGGTGGTACAAGCTTACAGAGTTTGTAGCGTAGATGCTGCACGAGATTTAGATTGAAACGACTATGTAAAGGTTATAATAGCGAAGTGAGACATGTACCTAAAACAGTCTGCATTAATTAGACATATTCTTTTCTTCGACCCGTACAACAAAGTATATCCGACTCATCGCTACCTCATCAATTGTTTCTCCGTCAAGTGCAAGCAATTCATCAAGCTCTCTCTTCTAATCTCGCATCTCCATCTAATTGTAGATACCGTAATAGCCTACAATGGTAGGATTATGCTGATGGTATGCTCGGACAACGCTATCTTATTTTAGTCTTTATTTCATTCAAGTCGGTCCTCGCTCTATCAATATTGTTATTTTTTAGCCAGGATTCGAGACATAGGTACAAAAATGGTATGTAAAGCCGTGGTCGCATGCCTGTACATCTACAAAATTATTGTTTTTTTCCCAGTTTTTTTCCTTCAATGTGATAAATTAGAAAATATTATTTACGCAAATAAATTCTAATAGCTCAGCGCAACCGAAAAAGTGAGCGTGGTGCTCACGAGAAAAAAAAAATTGCGTCGGAAGATGACTTTCCACGAAAAAAGAACGTCGTAATTGCTAAAATAAAAAAATAAAAGGAATTTTATAAAATGCCTTCACACTTTTTTGTGCCTTGTATTAATACAATAAATCATCAAAATTTTATTAAATTAGTCATTAGCAAATTTAGTACAAATGGAAAATATGTGAAAATTAAAGATATTCATGAAAAATCTAATTTACGAATGGCTATTTTGCTTTAGTCCTGCTCATAAGTATACAAATACCGGGACCATGAAGTTGTTGAAGACCACGTGTTTGAGCAATAAATTGCTAAACTTAGTTGTCGTAGTGGTTTCCTCTTGAATAAACTTCACATTTATTCCGAACGCGTCCTCGATGCCGACACTTCAGGGCAATGAAAGTGAAACTCGCGTTTTAATTAATTTTTGTGACGCCTACAGCGGACAAAGTGCTGACAAGTTCATATCTAACAAATTAAGATTTAGCGGAAAGAACGATTGGACGATTTGGACATTTATTTTAATTTGTTTGAAGAACTAATCTGAACAAATAGCCTTAGTCACGAGGAAAAGCCTCCAATACCTACAGAGGCAGCATTGGGTATAGTTAGTTACGTGCACCGTACAGATGAGGGACCAAACTGTATTAGTTTAGGACCCTTAACTAACTCTGTAAATATGAACAGTCTAATTACTACACCAGACACGGCATTGTGGTCCTGCTCCACAGTGAAAGATCATAATAAAATCTGAGCAAGTTTGGAGCTCGACCTACATTGTTAGAAATACAAGTAGAAAAAATAAAGTGTAAATTCGAGATAAAGTGTCATTTTGTCTTAAAGCTAGCTTGCTTTTCTGACAGGTTTCTTCAAAATACATACCTATAGAGCTTTTCTGTTCACACTCGTTGCTTTTAGTTGATTTAGCAAAAGCTGGTGTGGTTAATGTAACATCCAGTGGCGCAATTAACGGTTTCTTTTGGTTGGTTAAGTGACTTTTTATAAAGGGCTATATTCCTTGCGGTGGTAAAAGTTTGGGAAACCTCAACAGCCACTATAATTTTACCGCTTTTGTTTCGTAAGCGGGGGCTTTGCGTTTTAAGTCCTGTTTATCGAAGTTATTCGGTAATGTAACCTCTAGTCTTCATTTCAATACTAATAATGTTTGAAATAAATCAAGCATATTGCGATTGAGCTTCTATAAACACACTAACAAACTGCAGAGCATAGACAACGTACTAAATAACACAATAGAGCTTCACATGTGTCGTTGTACTGTATCACAAGATACGCGAGACGTATGATCTTCTGACGCATATTCTTCTTTCTTTTATGCAGTAGTTAATATTATTAATTATTGTGTAGGTTGCTTGTTACCTCCACTGTACGCGTAGGATAATATTACATCACGTACCTGAAACAATGAAAATACTTATTATGAAAAATGCTATTAAACCTGTAAAAATTTAAGATGATTACTCTGTTTATCTGTTGTTTAGTGTTAAAAAACATACATTATCTTACTGGCAGAATTCAGACGAGGTTACGCAATATAATTTATTTTTAACCACAATTTCCGTTTGTATCGGAATAGTTTAGTTTGTAATGAAGTGGATACTCGGAATTTCATACAGATGTTTCCACAAAACCAACACTCAGTAGGAATCATTTAATTTATGTAGGCCTACACCTTTAAAATGTCACCGTAAGATTGTGAGAACCGTTAGTTTATAATCTATCGGTATTATTTCCGTTACATTATAAACTGTCGAAAAATTGTGAACTGGGTGAAATGGGTTAGGTTAGGTTAGAACTGTGACCGACCGCGCGTGAGCCGAGCGAGCGAAGCGAGCGGTGTCGCGGCAGTGGAAGATTATGTGGAGAGCCGTTCAAATGTTCTGACTATAAACTTTTTACTTAAAGTCCGTGGGTAAAATTGATTAAATACCTAAATTTAGTTGAAGGTACTTTTTAGGGCCTAAAAATATTCAAGTTCGCAAAAAACCCCTAAAAAAATGACAGATTTCATAAAAAAAGAAGCAGAAAATCTTTTTTCTTTGTTTAACGTTAATCGTTTTTTTGTTGCAATGCAAGCCATTTCTGTATTGATATTTTTGACGGCCCAAATAAGTATAAATGTTTTAAGAAGTTTTTTATAACCTAAATGTAAAAAAAGCTTTACTGACCTCTGGGAAAAAAATGTGTGAAATTCATTGACGCCATAATTTACGACAGTTGAAGAAAACATTTATTTTCATTCATTTTACAAAAATATCTGTTCATCTATCAGCGCCCCCTCACCACAACATGCATCTCTCACAACGTTCTTCATTTGTTTCTACTCCTCGCCGTCGGCTGGTAAGCGGACATTCTTATTCAACCCGCGTGTTTATACAATGTGTGTATCCCGATCACTGTTTTGTTCAGGGAATCTTCTTTTCTGTTTTGTACTCTTGTTTCGTATCCGATGTTATGTGGGAGTGGACATGAAGGTTGAAAGAAGGTTTGTATTTTAAGGGTTATTTCAGACCGTTCTGTTTTTATGCTACTCGTATAACCACAGTAGTACCTATACTTTATAACATTGCGAGGTTTTTCAACGCCATCATTAATTATACTTAATTATCTACCACATCATATCCGTAGATCTCATGTGATCCTCAGTGATTCCCTATCAGGTATCTCTCTGGAGGTGTCTCATTTAATCATAGTATTATTCACGGACACGCTGTGTGCACCTCTTTCGATTACTGCTTAGTGATTTATGGAGTTTTATATAAGTATATTGTTTGTTAACGGAAGAACTTGAGGTTTATTTGAATTGGTAGAAACGATAGAACTCAGAATATACTATTTACTATGCTATTTGTGTGCGCTTACATAAAGTATGTTGCTGTTCTTACCAAGTTATGGCATTCTATAAAATATCGAAGTAAGTTCTTGAGAAATAAATGTCTTAAACCATAAACCGTAACGATTCAAACCGAAAGAGGCTGGATTTCCGTATTGCAGAAAATTCTGTTTACAGTTTCAGTCGCGTCAAAAAATATGGTTATAAATGTAATTTTGTGCTTCAGGCTCGACAGAATGTAGTTGACATAATTTATTTTTCATCGTGAAATGGGGATCGTCAACATTCCTTGTAGAAAAGTACCTAATGATGTTAAATATACAAATCGAAATAATCATTCCTCAATTTCATCTCATTCGCATGCTTGTTGTTACTATTGAACTCACAAACGCTCGTTTCATAAACAACATCACTCGATACGGACATTGAACATGGTTCAATAATAAGATGTTTGATATTCGTTTCACCTATTAGAATGAATTTAAGTTTACGATAGAGCTGTGTTCGAAATCTGTTAAATTATGAATTACGCCAAATTTTTTAGGGGTCTCAGTTATCTATGTTCAAAGTAAAATAGTAGTAAACATAGAACAAGTGAGATTATTATAATTTCTTGAAAAACGTAAATAGGTCAGGACGGTGTTGATACTCGAATAACAACTTTTATAGTAGCAAACTATGTGTACACTCGGACAGTGATCCGTACACACATTCTTCAGTGGTCTGGAAACATTCTGTGGTCTTCTGAAGAACATTTCGTAATCTTTTACGTATTTTGATAGAATTCTCTTGTAGGAATAAGTTGTTTGGGTATACAGTCTGCTATTTAATTAAAGTTAAATTCTAATTTAATGCAGGACACGTAAGCCCTGGTTCGATTAAAATTCGTTTAAATTTTTTCATACAAAACGGCAATTTCATAGGTAAAGACCTATTACAAGCTAAGTTTTCCCAACAATTTCATGAATATTAAATGAAAAATCCAACTTAAAAGTATTGTTAGCGGCCAGAACGATCTAATAAAATGGTATGGCTTTTGCGCGGTAATAGTTTGGTTATACCAAGTGTTAATCGAAAGGCTCTCACGCATAACAAAGCCTCCCCATAGCTTGTTATCTTTTCCTCTACCCAACACGCATAATACCGTCCCTCTCAGCTTTAGCCCAACTACTGCCCTTTTTTTTGCTCTCTATTTAATAATCCACTTTCGTATTCATTAGATGATCGTTGGTTTACTCAAACAAAAAACCCTTCTTATTCAAATTCTTCATTAGGTTAGCCTATGTATCTCAAATTAATGTGGTTACGAGCAATTTATCTGAATCTTAGAATTATCTTACAGTGTTTATCGATTGTAGCCGTTTGTAAAATTTCGTAGTAAGACGAAGAGGCGTAGCGGTTCGTAGCACGTCGTAGCAGATCGTAGCACGTCGTCTCCCACTGCATACAACTCGATTACAATGAGCTTCCTATGCATAGTAAAATTGCCTAAATCGGAGGGATTGTCGACATTATTAATCTGTCGTTATTTTGAATTGCAATAACCTGATACAAACAAGTTATTTTAAAATTCTCTGCAAATGAAACTATATAAGATTGTAAAATTGAAAAACTCGTCCCCCCCTTGATACAGGTACCTAATGAATGCAGCACACACTAAAGATTGCCTGAGTTGAAATTATTAACTGATTTCATGTGCCTCATCATCTAGCCAATATATCAAATTACTACGCATCATCTAGGTAATATATGGTTTGTTGATCCAAGCTAGGCACAATTGGAAATGGTTCCCTTTTCTATGAAGTACTATAATATGATTATGGAACTATTACTGGTCCCTAGAATTCTGCAAGCAATATTCCTAAGCTTCTTGAGTATTTATATTATGATACATAGTTAGTAAGTAACGGTTACTGTACGTACTAGATACGTTAACACCTGCTGAGCTTCGACGCCTTGCAGTCTGTAATGTGCAAAAGCTTTGCTTCAACTTTTGATTCAAATTAGCTTAAGGCTTAGTGCCGACAACGAAGAAACTAATAGAAAGGATATTAAATTAATAATGTCAAGATTGATTTAAATAATTTGCGATTTAAATATGTCACATGTCTTGTATTAAATGCATTATTTTCTCACTCCCTCCCGCTCATCTGGTTGGAAGTCGACATTCTTCTTATGTTTCTTCAAAAACTTTGGACTGGATTGCGTATCATGTTTATCTCCCCGGTTATTTTATGATTTCACAGCTTTCAATTTGATTTCTATTGTTTTAGGAAACTAGTTCACAAGGCATCAATTTTGTCTTAGTCATAAAATTTATTTGATAAATTAATAGCGACGCAAGTGTGACTGATCCCTTGGTTACATACACGGAACGTGCGCTGAATAATACGCTATATCGCAATACCTTTGATATAACATCGATACATATTCGGTAAAAGGATTGCTGAGTTGAATATATTTGTGTGAATATTAACAAATCCGATTTGGTTTAGAGTCAGACAAACATATTTATTCCTGAAATATGTTCTGAATGCTTGCATTTCCAATCAATTCCAGTTCGTTCGGTCTAGCTGACTGATCAACCGACACACTCCATCAACCAATATTTTATGTCGCCCGTCTCTCGACGCACTTCATAGTTGAGAGCGTGTGCATTTCTAATTTAAAAACGGAAACTGTTGCCCAGATCTTTACAAAGAAATAAGGTTCTTATGTTAAATAATATTCTTATGTTTGCAGCAATTTAGGATAGGTCGTGTAAGTATAGCTAAGAACTGTCCTAGTAACATACACTTATTCTCTGATTGAATATTTAAAATTGTTACACATCCACAAACATAAGTACGAGGTAACCCTTTATGTAATGTATAATATGGTACCTACAAGATCAGTAGCTAAAAATATAAATTCGTTTTGCGGCCATATCCCTGAGGCAACGTTGTGACCGAATATAAATAACCTACCCTCTTTCTAACGACGAACGAAAACGGCCTCTCCGAAAAAGGTCGTTGTGGATATAGAACGAACTCGTGGATCATTATTTATCTTAGAAGAGCCTTTTAGAGTTTAAAGCTGAGCCCTAACAGTTAGAACTGGAATCTCAAAATATGCAATTGCAACTTCTTATTTAGTTAAAAGCTGTCCGAAGTTTTGATTAGACAAGTCGTCAATACGTTGTGTATGGATTTCAATCTGGTTGTCTATCAACGGTGTATTGGGTTCAAATGTGTTCCATATAGACGGAGATACATTCAGCATTCAGGACTGTCACGGCTTACGCTTTGTTTGCATGCAAATAATACCTGTGCACGTTCGTCAATGGCGAGGTATATAATACGGTGTAATTGCAATTTCATTATGTAAGCTGATAGGTGATAGGGAAAAAATATCTTCTCGTAAAAAACTTTTAGTAAAACACTTCAACTACCTCAAACTCAAACTCAAAGCATTTATTTCAATTAAACCATTTACAGGCACTTTTGAATTGTCAAGGGGTCAGTCAGTCAGAAATATGAAGCTAGTAGCCCATTCCAAAGCGTAGGTTCCTATGGAGAAGAACGGGCAAGAAATTCCACGGATACTCTTTTAAATCATAATATTGTTACAAAATAATGGTTACATCATTCATGTTGAAATTATACATGTGAGAATAATGTAGAAAGACGTGCACGTAAAAAGCGTCCGTAATAAAAAGATAAAAAAAAATCAAAAATTAAAATAAATTAAACCCAATACGGAAGCTGTAGAGATTATTAGTATAGATAAGCTGATTTAGAGTGAATCTTTTAGAAACAAAACTTTTGTCTTTATAGTACCACAACAATCCTATAGCACAATTTTATTAACAGCAGTTTTATATACCTAGTCATCATCTGCCTATTCATTGCCCAACTATGTCGGGGTCGGCGGCATGTTCATGCTACACACATTCATTAGTCAAAATGAATTTCGTTTTCCATCCTTTCATTTAAATCGTCACCAACACTACAGCTACGTGAAAATAATATTATGACAGTATAAATTCAGGGACAGTAACCCAACCGTTACCTTCATTATGGCTCTCTCGACACTTAATCGTCCCCTTTAAATTAAATACTGAGAAATGCTGTATCAACAAGAATGAACCTTTAATTTAAAGGGAATTCCGTATTATTATTGCAAATTATTTGAATTCGTGAAACACCATACCAACATTAGACACGTTTTGTATATACAATACTGAAATAATATAAGACTGGGTTAGTATTATTAGTAGCATTATAACTAATACCATCATTATGCCACTGCGAAAACGGGATGGTGCTATCGGCTTTGTATAGCTACGTCTCTCTCTCACACTGGAAAAATGTTGGCATTAATCCTAACACAGCCCCGGATCTAGGGGGGGGCAAACCGGGGCCCATGCCCCGGGCGCCAACTTCAGGGGGGCGACAAACTCAAGCGTAGCAGACAAGTGCTCCACCCAGCGCACCGCAACTTTGACAATAAATAAGATGCGCAGCACTTGGATAAAATCTTTCATTGCGGGTAATCACTATATAGCGTAGGCATACTCGTAAAACGGTGTGAGCGGATTGCGAGCGGGCGCATTTGAATTCTGGAACTCAATGATAAAAAATAAATCTCTGTGGTAAAAAAATAAAGTAATAAATCCTTTATTTTTGAAATTTTACTTCGCGCTTCCGGCATCCAGCCCTTTCCGAAATCTGTACGTGCTAAGGAGACACGATTTCCTTTAATTTTTAGCATAGTTTTGGCGCCCCTGTTGGATTGGCGTTTTATCAACGCTCGCTCTTACAGTTTTGTAACTCATTATTAATTTATTTATAATTCTTAAATCGCAAAAGAAAATCGAACTTATCTCAGGCAGACTGCAAAATTTTTCGTGCTCGCTCCGCTCGCTCTGGCATTCTAGATTGTTTTAATTGGTTAAACTTTCTCCATAAGTCGATCGAAAATCGGACTGCACATCAAATTATTTATGGTTCGAAGAGTAAAATAGTAATTCTACATAATATGCTATAATATCATGACTTATTCAAACCCTATCCTGTCCTAGCCTAATTATAATAAATGTCCGACATGTCGATGTACAGACGCCCGCAGGTCAACCTACTCGAAACTGTCAAATCTTCCCAATCAATTTTGAACCTTATACTTCAGTGATAAAGTTGAAAATCTGTTAAAGAAATTTGACAGATTGTAGTAGGTTGAGTTGCTGGCGTCTGTACATAAAAAAAAATTAAGGCTTCATAGAGAAACATAAAATTTAAAGGGTTGGCGAGGGGCGGCAGACGGTAGTTCTTGCCCCGCCTCGAAAAAAATCTAGATCCGGGGCTCTAACTAATATTATAAATGCGAAAGTGAGTTTGTTTGTTTGTTTGTTACGCTATCACGCTAAAATGGCTGAAAAAATTTTGAGTAAATTTAGCACATGGGTAGACCATAATATGGGTTAGGATATTCCCACGGGATCGAGACTTATGCGGGTGAAACGACGTGGCGTAGCTAGTACTTTATAATCTGGCACCAGGTCGCTTTATAAACGGGTGGGTAAAAATTGTTACGGTAAGCCTATGTTTGAAAGCGCCATCATAATAACTAAAATGTAGTTACGAGGCGTGGATTAGTATGATGATGATGATGTGGAGGCAGATTTTACATTAAGTAGGTACCTACCTAAGTGGAAATAATTTATGTAACTCTAATAAAAGATCAGTAAGTTGTACGTACCTACATAACTTCAAACTTTCAACGTAGAACTACTTACTTCCAGTTATGGTTTAATTAATTTATTCCCACTATCCGTCAAAAGACGTAGTCTATATATCATATTAATAAATAGCGATGACCTTGCAGTAGTAGGGTAGCTGATAATATGAATCTATACATTTGATTTGTAGTCAAGTCATTCAATCAAACAATTCCGCCCTCAGAACTGTTGGCACCTACAACAACATGTATAAGCACAGAAGCGATAAAGCCATATCACAAGATTGTCAAGTCAACCGACTGAATTTGATCACCTCTGATATTAAACTTATTCCACCGTCCTGCTGCTTTATTACGTACCGTTGCACGGTGCGGGCTTTGTAAACGATGAGGTCTTATAATTAATGGTTTTCACGATGAACATGAGAATTTGATAAGTGAAACCCTTTTATGTAGAAATATAAAGGCTCAGAACATACTTTTCAGAGTTTTTATTTTAATATTAATAGCTAGTGTGCACAACGCAGCTGAAGCGTAGCTGTGAACCTGCCTCACGTTCCATTGGGCATTCAATTGTCAGTTCCACCGATCGACAACAGGATTAAAATTTTCATGGAAAATGTGCGAGTACCTAATATTATTTCTTCAGCATTGTAAGAATTTAATAAATTAAGGTTTGATTTTTTTCATGAAACAATATTCACGTTATGTTTTGGTGATTGAGTGGTGTTTATTCAACTGCCAGTCAAATGGATTGGCAGGACAGCTTACTCTGAAATGTTAATGTTAAACGTCTGCAATGTTGTTTGTTGTTTTTTCTTTACGGAATTATTTTAAGTAGCGTAAAACGACTTTACCCACTTTAACTAAGTTATTGAAACATCAATAACTTAGTTAAAGTTGAATTGAAAACACCGAAAATCTAGAATTACGATAATTTCGATAAACCATCCATGCTTGGCAAATTCAATCAAAAAGGTTTTTGCCGAAAAAAGTAAAATTACTGTACTTTTTCTATTGAAATAAAAATACCGATTCCATTCAATGATATTGTACGAGTATATTCTAGTAAAATTGTCGAAGAGTGAATAGAAAAAAAAAGAACATTCTGTGCCACGATCTTCCTGGTCAAAAAACAACACAAGACAAAGAATCAGGTAGTTTCATGTTACATCTTACAGTAAAAATAATGAAACACGGCTCTTTGACTCATACAAAGCCCACGCAAAGAAAAATAAACCTAATAAACATGATGCGTAGGTACGTATTACATGAAACCGTTTCATTTCAGCAAACATTGTGCTTAAAATAAAAATCGCTACGGGTGAACGGTCAAAGGTCGCTTTCGGATTACCCAGGCAATCTTTTTACCAAAAACTTTAATTGAAAAAGGGTAACAAAATGTGTTACACAACAACGTAGCAACAATATTTAACTTTGTTACGTTTTATCGGCGGTAAGTCCTATGTCTTGGAAAAATGTATACAGAATTATGATCATAAACGATACAGAGATAAATAAAGCCTGTTGCATACAATGCCAGATTTCTTTCAGAATCCCTTCATTGTCCTGAAAATTACTAAAATATCAGATTCCAGTCGCATTAAAATTTATTATGCATTCAATTCACTGGACACCTGCACATTGTTTGTTTTAATAACTTGCAAATGGGTCGAAATCTACACTACTCTACTCACAATAGCCGTTTGAATTAGATCTAATAATTAGTTTTGTAGTGAATTTTGCAAGATATCAAGTCCTACCGTTCTTTACTGTTTTACCACTTTCTAAGACGCACTAGTACTGTAAGCGATTAGCAAGAAGAGTGGGGCACGTTTTCGTGGATGGCACTATCTGTACAAGCAGCTATAATGATTAATTTTGCTCATATTTCCGCATCATATAATTGCAAACAGAACCATGGAAACTTCAACCATTTTATGTTTGACCCCACTTTTTTCCGACATTTGCTACCCTCACGGTCAGAACCTCACCAGTCAACTGACGAAGGTCTCGACCACTCGGCCTCTGCGCCAGTCATACCCAACAATACAACAAACTGAAACGGATAGCTAAGTAATGAAAAATATCTCGTTTGGAAATAAGAATCTGGAGGAAAAATCGTGCTTGTACTTCAGGCTCAATGCAATTTGTAAGATTGTAGAAGTCTGTTATTAAGGGTCGTTGTATGAGATAAAAGAATTTAATCCCTTCAGCGAAAGTGTAGGTTTTAGGAGTTTGGCTATATTCTGTGTTTCATTTCGTGGAATATGATTTAAACGTAAGAAAATGTTTAATAATAGCATATTTTATTGAGGTTTTGAATTGTTGTGTAAAATTACGGCTAAAACATAACATTCCGACCTTATTCTTTTTAGATTACTAACCCAGAATCCTGCAAAATCCAATGGTAAATAACATATTCAGTTGGTACTTGAATAAACAATAGCGGTAAGATCAAGCGGGAGCAAACGGAAGCCGATTTTCAAAGCCGTGAACTAACAGAACAAAAAGCAGCTAAACCTGGAAAATTGTATTCTGCGTTGGTGTTGTTGAAACCCTATTGTCACCAGGCTGTTTCCGAGAACTTTTTGCAAACACTTTTGGTCTCGGTAAAGCAAAGAGGCTTTATATAACTCGCGCCTGCGTGTATTTTTAGGGCATTTTACATCCCTCGTTGTCAAGTTCCAATAACTACAAAAATAGGATTCGAGTGTGAGCGTGAGAGCATTTATACACCTGTGTACGTACTGATATTATAGTACAAAACTAAAACTTTAAAAATTATTTCAGGATTTTGGTAAGCAAATTAACCGAGTTATTATTGTGCTGTTACTAGATGATATAGGAAAGAATCATACAATTAGAACAACTTGAGCCATTGAATTTATACTTTAAAGGGTTAATTAGTTGAGGTTTGTTTAGTTTTCCACAAAGACAGCTAATAACGCCAATCGAAACTTTTCTTGTTTTGCAGAGTTGAGCAGCGGAAGTAGTGTTAGCACTCGCGACGACTACATACTCACGTCATTCGTGTAGCTAGTCGTATGTGAACATTGGGGCACACACAATTTAACCTGAAGCTTTCCCTAAAATCAGAAATGTTGACCAGAACGACAGGACTAAGTGCCTTCACATCACACACTGTTTTGTTATTGTTCAATTTAACTGTCTAATTAGATGCCAATCTTGCTATTTGTCGATTCTTCAGCGACACGGTACAAATTTAAACTCAAAGCTTTTATTTCATGTGAAGGGGTCGGCCCTTGACATGAAATAAATGCATTGAGTTTGAGTTATTTTGTTTGAGTCAGAAAGTTGAAGCTAATGGTACAACAAGATCGCCGTATTTTTTTTAAAGGCCTTTGTGCCTTTTATTCGAAAAGAAACGCCTGTGCGCCCGTTAACGTTGGAGTCTGATTCTAAGTAATGCTGTAATCTGATTTTGCTTTAACGCCTTTTTTCAATTAGGATAAAAGTGTTCATTTCACACGAACAAGGGTCCGAATTTAAAATATGCTTTTCACTGTAGCTTTTCACATTGCTTCCAAGAAATAAGTTTATAAGCAGTACTTTATGTTTTCCAAGTTAGATTTTAGGTCATTTCCTCAGCCTCTAACAGCAAACCGTCAAGCTACAAAGTAAGTAACTTCTCATTCATTGTGTTGTTCTCACACTCGCCCACTTGTTACAGACAAAACAATGATCGGGTCAAGTTTACAAGAGAAGAGTTCCATATGGAGGCTATCAAGCGTTGCCATTTAACGATGTTTTTGTTGCAATATAGAAATAAATTTGAGAAAGAAACTTGATTGTGAGTCAAGTTATTCTAACAACTTTCACAAACTTATTACAAGTCGTTATAAGCCTGAAAGATTTTAAGGAAGAAAACCGTATTGAATCTAAAACTTGAAGTGGGTAAACTTTAAGGCCTAACATTTAACTTGAAACAAGAAAATCATGCATATTATATTATAACCGCTTTTGTTCCACACAAAGCCGTGACTTAATTTACTCAAGCAAAAGAAAATCCGGCTCGTAGGAACATACTTATGAAAATAAGGAAAATGATTCTTTACACACTTATCGTGCGAATCACGTTATTACAATAAATATTATTGAGAAACTATATTTATTTATGTATTTTATTATTTATGTACATACAGTAAAATAGATACAGATACGACATAATCATAATTATGAGTACAAATGTACTTATTTCTTACGAAATTTCTTCCAGCAGACCTGCGAAAGGAGAAAAGAGAAAGAAATGTAGACAATAGTGTGTGAGAACAAGAAGAGAAAAATATAAATATGCGAAATCTTACACTAAAATATTGAAATAAACCTACACGTATAACGTAATAAATTAACATAATATACTTAAATATAAATAAACTCACAGTTGAGAGGAAAAATGCTCTTTTATTCGATATTTGAATTGTGAAACAGTTTTTAAATCACGAATACTAGGCGGAAGTGCATGAAAAGCATGGACAGACTAGTAGCGTGTTTTATGAGGATGAGATTTAAAGAGGGATCTAAGGAGAGATTCATGTGCATTTTCTATCAGAATTTTATAAGAATTATTGAAATTTAGAGCGGCTTTATTGATTTATTAGCTGGCCCGACGGACATCTGTCGGGGGCAGCTAATAAATCAATAAAGACGAGATGTCTCTGAAAAAACAGCGATAAAGGTACTTATCTGTCAATTACACAAATCGATTCACAAGACCATTATAAATTCAATCCATTTCATTATTGATGACATTCAAAATCTATTTGCTTTATTGAATACCAAACACTAAAAGGCTTGGTTGGATATCCCGTTTGCCATCCAGCATGCATGCGACACACCAAGACATTCCCACGGTCAATATTTGATTTGGCTAAAACCCGAGCGTGTCGCGTCACATGTTTTTCAATAGCGTTACGTACGGCTCGGTGAACTCCCAGCCTATTTCAGCTGCACTTGATATGGAGCGTATTTCCGCTTCGTGTCTGGCAAAGCTGTGGAAATTGGGTGAACATTTATTGAATAAAGTTAAATTCCTAATTGTTTCCGTCTTAAGCTGGTAATTAATGGAAAGGTTTTCTACTTAATGCTAAAGCTACTACTTATATCAAATGCACATAAACTGTAAGTGTTAAATTATATTACATCATCATCATCATCATTTCAGCCAAAAGACACTCCACATCCACTCCATGTCCACTGCTGGACATAGGCCTCCCCCAACCACAACTACTTAAACCGGTTCTGTGCTTCCCGCATCCAGCGGATTCCTGCGGCCTTCAAAAGGTCATCGATCCATTTTGTGGGCGGCCTTCCGGTAAGCTGTCCAATCTAATCTTATCTAATTATATTTCACTGTCTTCTTTACATTCTAAATTGCAAACATAGGTATATTTAGGTTTGCGGGAAAGTCCGAAAGGGATACCGTGGCCCCTGGCAACGTACAGGCAACGGAAGGAACACGGGTGGGTTTTAGTCAGTAAGAGTCTGACACGCCCTCCCGCTCCACCCAGAGCGGGAGAAGTTATTTGATAATTTCCCACCCAAAAAAAAAAAAAAAAAAAAAAAAAAGGTATATTTAGGTAGTGTAATACAAAAGTAACAAATATAATATGTAGTTGAAATCCAGTCTAGTACCTACCTACCTAATATAAGTTTTTCATTTGGACTTCCAATTCGATAAACTTTGCTATGTGAATAGCAATAAAACTAAAGTATTTTTAATTTTAAAACATTTTTTTATTATTCTACATTTAACAAGGCATATATTTTTCCTTTGTCTGACGAAAGCATGCCTTCTACGTATGGAAATCAAATTAAAATCGTCTTGGTAGCCGCGGGCACATCCGACATTCCTTGATCTGTCCTCGTCAGTAGTTCGCTCTTCTTAAATAGGAAATTACGTTGGCATCCCTCTATAATACCTAATATTAGTAATAGCTATGTTTTGCTTTATGTTGGACGGTTTTCGTGATAATATATCGGACGCTATACTTATCTGCCGTATTATTTATTTCATTGACTTAAAAGCTTGATTTTTTTAGGACTCCAAGGAACTGTAGACCTTTGTATTTGATATTAATTTCAACTTGATATCTCCACGCGTTTCTGAGAAAAGGATTCTTGAGAGATAGACAGACGGACAAAGAACTTATCACATAAGGGTTCCGTTTTTAGGGTTCCGTGGTAAACAATGAAGCCTTATAGTTTCGCTATGTCCGTCTGTCTGTCTGTCCATTTGTCCACGGCTGAGCTCAGAGACTCTTGGTACTAGAAAGCTATAATTTGGCATGGGTATACATATTAATCACGCCGACAAAGTGGTAAAATAAAATATTTTTTTTTAGGGTTCCCCCCTACACGTAAAGTGGGGATGTTTTTTTTTCTCATCTGTTCCATGGTGTGGGGTGTCGTTGGAAAGGTCATTCAAATATATTGTGAGCTTATGAAAACCATTTTAGGATTCAGAGATCGGTTTGCGAAATATTAAACTTTAAAGTGCAAATTTTTGTTACGTGTGTCCCCCCCCACTGCCAGCTAAATGGTTGGTTTAAGACATGTGAAAAAATCACGGCAGTAGTATATATAACGAAATTAAAAGGAAAACTATCACAGCTAAGTACACACATCTAAAAATTTTGCGATCAGTGATAAAAATCGGGACTATGTAATAAATTTTTCTTCTTTTTAGATTCTTTACTTAAAAATATAGAATAAGAACGTAAAACAAAAAAAAAATATCAATTGTTTTTCCATATAAAAAGAAATTTAATCCAAGCTTGAAAGAATTTCCGAAATCTGACTTTGTCAATTTTAACAGATTTATAATATGTTTTCGAGGAATGTTGTTATTGATAAATGGTATTTGTTTCACGTACCTGTTGTTACTTCCTCGCATGAAGTTTTTAAGGATATAAATAATCACATTTTCTTACGTTGAGTTATATTGGCTGCAAAATTGTCTACGGAGTTCAATCATTTTCTTTTTATTTTGTTTTATAATATTTTATCCATTAAAGGATAGATGGCCGCTATTAAGCGTTTTAGTTAATCAGTTGGTATCCAATGCTTTGAAATTATGAGATATTCGGCGATCTGCGCTGAAAAAGTACCTACTTATTATTGTATTGGTATTATACTCGTATGTCCCAAAGTAGTAAAGATAATTTACAAGCTTTAGATTTATAGCCTGTGTGTATTAGTAAACATGATGCAAGTGCTTTTGCAACGTCACAAGAGCTACTGTTTCTAAAGATAAATCTGAGAACCTAGACTGAGCATAGACAAGCACCGCAACACTATTATTCCCAATGGTCAAATAGTAACCTACTCAGTCCGCGCAAGTAGTTCTACATAAGGATTAAATTGATACAAAAAAAAAGAATCATACCTGAAGCCACTTGATCCTGGTGATATTCTCGTCGGTGACGGTGAGCGCTCGCCTCTCGCCCAACTTGTAAGACTCGTCATAGTACATGTACTCAGTGAACGTCAACCCACTGGTAGTGTACTGCTGAGTAAAGTATATCGATATAGTCCCGTTCACTATGTCGTGTTCTATGATCCATTTACACTTTATCGGGACGGGGAAAGGGTTGGGGAAGTTTGGTGTCGTTATCGTGCCCACGGGAGCCTTCAAGTGTCCGCCGCAGGTTTGTGGTCCCTGGTGCTCCCTGTCGCGCTGCTGCGCGTGCGCGTACTCTGCGACGATGCTAAGGAGAGTGATTCTGAGCAGGTGCTGCATCACGAGCCTGCAACAAGATACTATTTTAATGGTTCATTCATTTTCAAATAAGATACCTACTGATATCATTCCGCTATAGCTTCTTTCTTTTTATTTATTTGAAATTGTAAGATATTGAACGTTTCCATAAAAAGCAATCATTACTTTTGTGAAAAAAGAATAGAGACTAAAATGAAGTCATTTATTAGATGTCCCTTGCGGTACTTTAACTGTCTACTTTGTGATAAATGTCCGCCTCATTTGTCTTTTTTAAATCCTTTAATCCAATTCATTGACCCTCGTCATCAATCTAAGGAGGTAAGTTTTAAAAGACGATTTCGGTTCGACTTTTTATAGTATATACTTTATGTGAGTTCCAACCTCCAAGATTACAAAGAGATTAAATTAATTTGGCGAGGTGACGAAGTTCTAAATTCCGTGGAGCGATATTAGATTGGCTGAAAACGTAACAGTTCAAGTCTATGTGAGTTCCTTCCTTCATTACTTTAGTAACACTTGGAAAATATTTTATGGATTTGTTTTAAAGTGGTTTCCTTTCGTGTTATTTGCGCCTCATGTTGTTTTTATATCGGTTACGGAAGGTATAAAATTGTATGAAAATGTGCTAATGACATTGGTGGCCGGTGTTTTTTTCAGCCCGTTAGTTTATTAAAGTTATGTTTTCAGGAATAAAATAAATCGACTAAACATGTTAAAAATTATCTACCACAACTATAAAGTATGCAATGAGTGGAGGTATAAAAATGCGCAGTTTCTAAAGCCGTGATATATTGCAGCGTTGCGTTGACTCCGGCGCTACGGTGGACGTGAAATATTTTCGAATAGTATGACAGACGAAGAATTTGATTTCGGTTGCAAAAATATACGAAGCGATGTTTCGATGTTGCGTTACAGGAATTTTGATCGTATTCGTCGCATGATCAAGATTTCAGCTTGTTATCTAGGCTAGGTACTGCTCTTGCCTTCGTCGTGAAAAGATGGCACAGTTCCAATTTATTCTCTTTCCCATAGATGTAAAATAAACCATGTACCTAAACAGGATTTCAAAAATGTTCTACGTAAAATATCTTGTAAAGATTAAACCAAAGCGATAGTTTGGTACCAGAAAGAAAGTGTTAACGCCAAGGATGACTTAGGGTTTCCTGAATTTTGTAAACATTAACATTACAGAAACAGGCTCTGAGATGTTGTAACGAATCTACTGCTTATTAAAATAAAAGGGAAAGTAGACAAGTTAAAAATATATAATTTGAGGTAAAACACAGAAAAATAATTTAAAAAATAACCTAACCTACCTAGCGCTCTCAGAAAAGAAAATATTTACAGAGGAAGTATGTTACGGCTTTCAGGTTCGAGTCGTCCTGTCAGTTCTGAAACATCCAGATTCGTTTCCCAGATAAATCTTGATAAATTCACAGGCAATGTAGAAGACGTCAGGCCTCGTTAGCTCTGAGGCCTGAAGATCCGCTTCCCAGTCTCTCAGACAGACCAGTCAGGACTTAGTAGTGGAAGGTCCTCCTGGCAAGAAACGTAGTCCCGTGAAGACAGAGTATGATTTCAGGGTGAAATGTATATAGACCAATTTGCAAGACTTTTCTTGAGGAGATGTTTCCTTGAGCGCTTCCAGATCAGCTCTGCCGCATGGGTGCGTAGTCCCTCCGACGTTTATTTTTCAAATTATCTTTTTCTTGTTCTTTACAGAATTTAATTTCAAATTCAGAGATCGAAAAGGGCCAGACATATTCGTACCAAAAAACCTCTTTGATGAATTCTGAGAGCGTTTCAATTATTATTATAAAATGTAAGTTAGGATACAAATATTTTACAGTAAACAATTATAATTGCCTATAAAATACCATATTTGAGCTAAACATATTGATAAAAATAATTTAAATTATATAAATCAAAAGTAACCTTCATGGACTAAGCCAGTAAGAAAACTAGAGAGAAAATTAGAAGAAAAAATAATGACAGCTTGACAGCCTGACGTAAATGTCATAACATTGAAAAATATGAAAATTAAAGAAAACTAATCGTTTTAGAACGATTCGCAAAATAATAAAGCAAAATGAATAAACGAGTATAATACATAATATTAATGAATGCATAGTGTAAGTATATGATGTAGTGTCTGTAGTATGTAGATACTATATTTCCCCAATGACCCCGAGAAAATTTTTGGTCTAGAACAAAAATTTTGTAAAGGTTATAAAGTATTACAGCATTCACAAGACGTACATACTTCATTCAATCACACCGACATCTTACGTAGTTAGGTCAGGTAGGATTCACATTCAATGATCACTACACGACCTGATAAATCAATAACAGTAGGCTTTTTTTTGGAGTTGTAATCCGCTCACGTCTAAAACCACTAATGAGATGAAAAATAAAAAGATTTTTTAGTTTAACAAGGGCTTATTTTTATGGAGTTGTTAGCCGCTCCAAATAAACTTTAGTTAATATTTAACAAGGGCTTATTTATAAGGAGTTGTTAGCCGCTCCGAATCAATTTTAGTTGATATATAACAAGGGCTTATTTTTATGGAGTTGTTAGCCGCTCCAAATCAACTTTAAGAATTGATCCAATTAACTGCAGAAGTTGATGGTGACCAATAAGAAAGGTTAGGTAACCTATTAGTAAAAGCACATAAAGTATCTAAAAAGTAAGAGAGATTAAAATAATCTTCTTAATGGTTTAACAACTGATGAGTCTAATAAGAGGAAGAAAAAAAAGAACTCAAAAGTTAGAAGACGAAAAGAAGATGGAGATGAATCATGAGTAATGTGATGAATGAAATTATTTTCATAATTATATACATTATATTTTAAAATCTTTAATATGCCATTTAGCTTGGTTGCCATTAATATTCTCTAGTATATAAACTAATGGAGATAGTTTCTGCAACACAGTGGACTTCACATATTTTGGCGCTAATTTTGCGCTGAAATAAGTCCCAGCCTGACTATTTACATAATTTTTTCGCCAGACTGTATCTCCTATGTTATATTCTTTAAAGGTATGACTTTCGTTGTAACGAGAAGAGTTACGAGCATGAGCAATATGGAGGGCTATTTGGACTTTATCGAAAATTGCAGACAATAAACCTATGTTAGTAGCATAGATGTCCCTAGGTAAAAACACGATTTCATCAAGATTATTAGTTGGCGTATAAAGTGAGCCAGAATTAACTGTTTCACGGCCAAAGAGCAAAAAGTTAGGAGAGAAACCAGTTGTAGTATTAGTTGTACTATTCATAGCGTATTGGATTTTAGGAAGGTGGGTATCCCAAGATCTGTGGTCTTCACCAACCAAAGATGACAAAGCTGTGATTATAGTACGATTGTATCTTTCAGTGGGATTAACTTGAGGGCAATAGTTAGGAGAGAAACATATGAATGGTATGTTATATCTGTCCAGAAAGTTACGAAATTCATGTGATTGGAATTGCGAACCATTATCCATAATAATAGTCTGTGGTACTCCATGAACTAGAAAAACTAAATTTTCTAAGTTAGAGATGATGTTAGCACTAGTAGCTCGTTTTAGTGGAAAGATCAGGGAATATTTAGTGAAACAACAGTTAACTACTAAGATAAATTGATTTCTACGTCTAGTCATAGGTAGAGGACCCATTAGATCCAAAGAAATTGTTTGAAAGGGCCTAGAACAAATTTTTGGTTTACCCATAAGGCCAAAAGGAGAGTGATTTGCGTGTTTGTAAGTTAAGCAATTATCACAGATAGAAATCATTTTAGCAATATCCTTAAACATAGCTGGCCAGTAATATAGCAGTGATAATTTTTTATAAGTTTTAAAAATTCCTAAATGAGGCTGATCTGGGGATCCATGGTTATCTTTGATAAGGGTTTCCCGTAGATTAGGATGAGGAACTTCTTTCCACGAGAAATCTTCAGTTAACGCGTAGGGAGATTGAGTATAGCGGAATAATTTACTATCGCGAATAGTATAATTGGGAAATTGATCAGGATTGTTACGACATTCTAAAACTATTTTGTTATAGTGTTCCAAAGCTGGAGATACGGGTTGAGGATTAAGTGAGATAGGATTAACGCCAAGTGGAAATGTAGAATTACGAGAGAGTAAATCAGGAACTAAATTGTCTTTACCTCTTTTGTGTTTAAGAATAAAATTAAAAGACGATAACCTAAGAGCCCACCGCGCGAGCCTACCGGATGGATTGGACAAATTTAGAAACCATTTAAGTGATGCGTGATCTGTATAAACAGTGAATTGTTTCCCATTATCGATATAACAACGCCAATGTTCTAAAGCTGAAATTACCGCAAGAGTTTCTCTTTCTGTTGTTGAGTAATTACGCTCGTTTTTATTAAGAGATTTGCTCATATAAGCAATAACTACTTCTTTATCGTCCTTTAGTTGTGTTAACATACCACCGATGCCAAAGTTAGAAGCATCGCAATGTACAGAGAAAGGGAGATCATAGTCAGGACAAGCTAGTATAGGAGTAGTAACAAGAGCTTCTTTTAGTTTATTAAAAGCTAGAGTAGCATCTTTATCCCAAATGAATTTAGGGGCGTTTTTACCGGAAGAAGTTAATTTATTAAGTGGATTTGCAATTGTGCTGAAGTTAGGAATAAAACGACGAAACCAGCTACAAGTCCCAATAAATTTTCTCACTTCTTTACGAGTAGTAGGAGTAGGAAATTCGAGTATTGCTTTAATTTTAGCCGTATCTGAGCGTAAACCGTTTTCATCCACAATGTATCCTAAGTATTTTAGTTCATTTTTAAAGAATTGACTTTTATCGAAGTTAATAGTCAAATTAGCAAACGTTAATTTCTCAAGAACTTTAACTAGATAAGAGATATGCTCTTCAAATGATTCAGAAATGATTATTATATCATCTAAATAACAAAAGACTTTATTGTCAAACTCAAGAGTAAAGAGCATGTCCATAAGTCTTTGTTGAGTAGCCGGAGCATTAGTTAAACCAAAGGGCATGATAACAAAGCGATACATGCCTCGACCAGGAACATAAAAAGCTGTTTTATCTTTATCTGCTTGTTCTTTCAAAGGAATCTCCCAAAATGCTTTGGCAATATCAATGCTAGAAAGAAATTTAGCGTTTTTTAGATTATCTAAAATTTCATTAACAAATGGAAGACTGTAAGCGTCTCTACGAGTAACTGAATTTAATTTACGACTATCAACGCAGAAACGCCATTCGCCATTCTTTTTAGGAGTAATGATAACCGGAGAAAGCCAAGGACTTTCGCATTTTTCAATAACACCCAATTCTAACATTTTATCAACTTCTATAATGAGAGCTTTTTGTTTTTCAGGAGAAAGACGGTAACAACGTTGTTTAATAGGAGGTGTATCACCAGTATCGATATGGTGACTAATAAGATGAGTGCGGCCCAGTACTCCTCTACTTTCGAAGGATATAGCTTTAAATCGTTTAATCAAGTCATCAGCGATAGTTTTTTGCTCTAAAGAGAGATGATTATATGGGAGTACTTGTTTAGTAGTTTCAGTAACCACTGAACATTTATTAATTGCTTTAAAAGCCGAAGAAAGAATATGTGGAATAAGATTAAACTTTTTCCAAAAGTCGACGCCTAAAATAATTGAAGGAGATATATTTGGAAACACGAAGGCTTGGATTAGATGAGTTTGATTATTGTATCTAATCGGAATGTCAATTAAACCAACGGATTCACTTTTATGATTACTGGCAATAGTAATCGTCATTGAAGATGACTTGGATAACGTGAAGCCTAATTTTAAAATATCTAGATGGGAGTTATTACCAAGTATTGTAATAGAACTACCGCTATCTAGTAAGCCGGAAAATATTTTGTTATTGATAGAAATATCAATAAAAGGACGATTAAAATCTTTTTCATTATCATAAATTGAAGTTATTTTATAACAATGAAAGAAATTTTTTATGGTTTGTAACCAATCATGCCAGTCTGATTGATTAAAGTTTTTATTACCCAAGTCATTGTTTAGTTTTTTGAGTTCTTAGTTTTATTACAATTAGGGCAATCAGTAGATTTAACATCTTTTAAACCACATTTGAAACAAACAATTAATGTACGAGGTTGCGAGCAATTAGTTAGTGTATGACCATTAATGCGGCAGCGTACACAAAAAGCATTATTATTAGTTTTGTTAATTGTATTAACTTGAGGTTTATTGTTAAAACTATTAAAATTTGTTCTAGAGGAAAACGCGTTAGAGGTTGAGGGTTTTGACGTTAGATTAGAAGGTTTATAATTAAATTCAACAGTTAAAGGATTATTTGTAGTTTGAGGTTCGCTGAAACGTTTCTCTTTGTCTAGGAATTCTTCATATTTTTGACAACATGAAATAAGCGCAAAAATAGAGTTAATATTATTATTTGCGATATAAGGTGAGTAACAAGGACGGATGTTGCGAATAATGATTTGGAGTTTTTTAGTATCCGATAGTTTTACTGAAAGTCTGGAAAACATGCCAGACAGTATAGAAATAAAAATAACAATAGATTCATCCTTTCCTTGAGTTCGACTATTAATGGCTTCTAATAATTTATGATCATAGTCAAAACCGCCAAAGTCTGTAATCAAAGCTTCGCAAAGTTCGTCCCATGATAACAAAGAGTCACGTTTAAAACGGTACCAGTGTAAAGCGTTATCGGTAAGTAATTCGAACGCATGATCAAATAATTTGTTTGAAGAAATACTCCTAGAAATACTAAATTCCTGTATTTTCTGGATAAATGAACGAGGACAAGAGTTTCCGTCGTATTTTATTCGTTTTAATTCGTTAAGGGAATTATTGGGAATAGAGTTTAGAGGTTGAGACTGAATGTCGGGGAGTATAGTATGAAACATCGTCTCATTGGGACTATTAGGAGTAGAAGAGGGACGGTTGACTGCTATAGGTTGAGGATTGATGTCGTTGGAAACAGTTGTTAAAGAAATAAATTTTGATTCTAAGGTGAAAAATCTCTCTTTAGTTTGAGTTAAACGATTTACCTCTGAGGGATCTGAATCAGTATCGATCCTCTCTAGTCGATGAAATAGATGATTAATAAAAGTTTTAATTTTTTTGTTGAATCTATGGTTACCCTGTTCTAACGATAGTATTTTTGATTCGATATAATTTAGTGAATTGGTAAGTTCGTCCAAATCAGTTTTAACATCCAATATCGAGTCTAAAATATCTTCAGAGGGAGTTTGAGGTGCGAGTTGAAGAATTTGTTTTTTAAGCTGTATTACTGTATCTTTTGGTTCCTCTAATCTTATTTTGATTTCATATTCTAGCTCAGCTTTGTTTAAAAGCTCAAAGAAAATAATTCTATCCATTATTTAAAATTAATTCAAAGATGATAAAAATGTGTGAAAGGAGGAAAATGAGGTAAATGAGGGTTAATGAAAACTCGAGAGAGTGAGTGTTAAAGAGGACTCAATATGATCAGATTAAATCATGCAACTATAAAAAAAAAATGTGTAGGGTAGTGAAGTATTTGAAATAGGTGTTATAAAGATGTTTAGGTTTGTATAAACGATTATAGGATATTCTCCTATAATACGTCGTAGAGTAAGCCAAACCCCAACTTGTAAGTGACCACGAATGGTTTTAAAAACACTCACAAGCGAAGAATGGATACGTTTACCAGTGGGTAAACGTTGTGGTGTGCAAGTGTGTGGGGTGCAGGGTAGTGAGGTATAAGTAAAGAGTTATGTGTGGGTGGTAACGATTATAGGATATTCTCCTATAATACGTCGTAGAGTAATCCAAACCCCAACTTGTAAGTGACCACGAATGGTTTTAAGAACACTCACAGGCGAAGAATGGATACGATTACCAGTGGGTAAACGTAGTGGTGTGCAAGTGTGTGGGGTGCAGAATAAGTTTGTTGAGTATGTGGATGTGTTGAGTAAAGAAAGAAGAGAGCTGAAGAGGAAAAGTAAGTTAGTATTAGACGTATCTGAAACCAAATACAAGTTATAAAAAAGAGACTAAGCCAAATAAGAGTCCAAAAGGAAATAGTACTAGTGATAGTTTGTTTTAGAATTTTGAAAAAGGGATTGGATAGAGCTAGCTTTGATTTTACGTTAGGGCGCCAAACTGTAACGAATCTACTGCTTATTAAAATAAAAGGGAAAGTAGACAAGTTAAAAATATATAATTTGAGGTAAAACACAGAAAAATAATTTAAAAAATAACCTAACCTACCTAGCGCTCTCAGAAAAGAAAATATTTACAGAGGAAGTATGTTACGGCTTTCAGGTTCGAGTCGTCCTGTCAGTTCTGAAACATCCAGATTCGTTTCCCAGATAAATCTTGATAAATTCACAGGCAATGTAGAAGACGTCAGGCCTCGTTAGCTCTGAGGCCTGAAGATCCGCTTCCCAGTCTCTCAGACAGACCAGTCAGGACTTAGTAGTGGAAGGTCCTCCTGGCAAGAAACGTAGTCCCGTGAAGACAGAGTATGATTTCAGGGTGAAATGTATATAGACCAATTTGCAAGACTTTTCTTGAGGAGATGTTTCCTTGAGCGCTTCCAGATCAGCTCTGCCGCATGGGTGCGTAGTCCCTCCGACGTTTATTTTTCAAATTATCTTTTTCTTGTTCTTTACAGAATTTAATTTCAAATTCAGAGATCGAAAAGGGCCAGACATATTCGTACCAAAAAACCTCTTTGATGAATTCTGAGAGCGTTTCAATTATTATTATAAAATGTAAGTTAGGATACAAATATTTTACAGTAAACAATTATAATTGCCTATAAAATACCATATTTGAGCTAAACATATTGATTGTAGCGTTGTGTGGACTCACAACTATATTAGTCGAGTGATGTTAAAATATTACAATTAGTAAGTTCCTAATCACATCACTAGAATCGGGGTACAACACTAACTTTCTTTCCGGGGACGCTCGTTCATTTCGTTTCCGCTTGCAGAGCTGGTGGAAGCAATTCCCTGATCGTAAGAATTCTGTGTGCCCCGACCTAGGGTGAGTTCCACATTAGTTTGGTAATAATGCCTGACTCTCTGTGCTGGATAACCTGTATTGATTTTATCACCTAAGTAGTATATGATTTCGCGTGTGTCAATGTCGGACACGCGGCTGAGAGTTATCCAGCGCACAGGAGATGGTAATATGTATGTATTGCTGCTGCATCGAGGTGGTGTAGTGCCTTGCTGTGCTATTTTTAGTGATTAGTGAGCTATCTGTTATGATTACATTTACTTTGCGTTTTGTGCACGCGTGCTCACATACTTAACCTAATTTTAGCATCTGTCAATGTGCCACGCTATGATTGCAAACTCTCTGCCTGTAAACCGCTGCGATGTGCTGAGCATTTACTTACAATACTTCCCACACCGATCCTTGGCTTTAATAAGGGGAAGAAGCTGGCACATCGCATGCGGTTTGGCTTGCTGCTATTGCACCGCATCTAACATGCGCTCCCTATGGCGCTTCCAGGGCTCTTCGTTCAGGGCTGAGGGCAGGACCCCTTAGTAAATCCTGCACTGACTTACCTGCGGCCTACCGCCGCAACCTACCTCCACGTTACGAGCACGAGTCTGCGCTGTCAAGCCTCCGCGGCCTACCGCCGGGAGCTGCTGCCTTGAGCCTGCGCTGTCAGGCCTCCGCGGTCTACCGCCACGTGCTTCTGCCGCGAGCCTGCGCCGTCAGGCCCCCACGTCTGCCACGTGTTGCCAAGGACGGTACCCTATTGTTTACTGGTGTCATAGTGCTCAGAACAGAACAAGTGTAAGGACCTTACCCGCGACCTAGCCGTGTGACTATATTATATGTATTAATCTATCAACCTGTTCTTTTTCTACCTAACTACCTACCTATCCGATAACGGCCTGCACAGCCTACCCTGCGCAGCCCTAGCCGTTACAGTGGCGCCCAACGTGGGGCCACTGTAACGGCGGAATTAAAATATCTAGGCTACATAGTAAACTCGGGGGGACTACATCCAGACCCAGAAAAAGTAGAAGCAATACAAAACTTTCCAATACCAACCAATCCAAAAGAAGTAAAAAGATTCCTAGGAACGGCATCATGGTACAGACGTTTCGTACCAAACTTCAGTGCACTAGCAGCTCCACTAAATAGACTAACAAGCTCAAGTAAAAAGGCTCCCCCTTTTGACTGGTCTCAGGAATGTCAAGAGTCTTTCACGAAACTAAAGGAAATACTAATATCTGCCCCGGTACTATCGTGTCCAGACTACAGCGTCCCATTTGAAGTACACACAGATGCCAGTAACTATGGCATTGGTGGCTTGCTAACTCAGATTAGGGACGGGGTTGAACATCCCATAGCGTACATGAGTAAATCCTTGTCAAAACAAGAGCAAAACTATAGTATCACAGAGAGAGAAGCACTGGCTGTACTTGTGGCACTGGAACATTGGCGCTGTTACCTAGAAAATGGCATTAAGTTCACAGTGTTCACAGATCATTCCGCATTAAAGTGGTTTCTCAAACTACAAAACCCATCCGGACGATTGGCGCGCTGGGGAATACGGTTATCAGCTTTTAACTTTGACATACAACATAGACGTGGTGCAGACAACACTTTACCAGACGGTTTGTCACGAGCATGTCCGATCGCGGCTCTCACACAAGAAAACACCATACAGTCAGGTCCGCCTAAACAAACAAACGACACTTGGTACCAAAATATCTACATTGGTTGCCAACAGAACCCAACAGCTTTCCCAAACTATATAATAAAAGATAACAAATTGTATCGCTATCAAAAAAGTAAATTCGCAATACTATGCGAGTTTGATTGGAAGGAAATCATTCCGAAGGAAGACAGACACCAAATACTTACTAACAACCATGCCGAACCGACCGCAGCACACTTGGGTATCCATAAGACATACAAGCGACTATCACTACACTACTACTGGCCAGGGATGCATGGGGACGTGGTGAGGTTTGTAACAGCATGTGAAACCTGTATCGCTCACAAACAAGCAAATCACGCCCCTCTAGGACTAATGGGGAAACCTAAGGAATGTTCACGACCTTTCCAAATGCTGAGTATAGACATAGTTGGACCACTACCGTTTTCTAGACGTCAAAACTCATATCTATTTGTAGCTACTTGTTGTTTCTCTAAATACTGCCTACTATTTCCCATAAGGAACGCTAATGCTATTACTATAGTACGGTTGTTAGAAGACAATATATTCTTGGTCCATGGCATACCACAGGTTGTGATTTTGGATAACGGAACACAGTTTACTTCTAATGAAATGAAAAACCTATTTAAAAAATACAACATACCTAATGTACACTACACACCAAGATATACACCACAAGTGAATACAGTGGAACGCTACAATAAAACTATAATCACGGCGTTATCCACATTCATTAATGATGACCAGCGTTCCTGGGACTTGCATATTCCAAAGGTTCAGTTCGCACTAAACAGCTCAGCCAGTGAAGTCACGGGCTACACACCAGCGTTTCTAGTCTATGGCAGGGAGCTTATCGCTGACGGTTCACACTACCAGAACACTGACGTAAAGGAAATAATTTACCAACCAAGGGACCACTATGCAGAGAACTTGGGAATCCTATCAAGCATCTTCGACAAAGTACAGTCAGCTTTGCTGAAAGCGTATTCTAGGAACACTTGTAGTTACAATCTTCGTAGGAAGGATGTAGAATTCAATGTGGGAGATGTAGTCTGGAAACGTACATATTACCAAAGCGATAAGGACAAATACTTCAGCAAAAAACTAGCACCTAAGTTTGTAAAATGTAAGGTATCAAAAAAACTGTCTCCACTGGTGTATGACTTGGCAGATACACACGGGAAACCACTGGGTACCTGGCATATCAAGGATCTAAAGTGGAAGAATCCACAGTAGTCCCGTAGGCCTAGCTAGCTAGCGTTTGACCCACACCGGGCCAAACGATGCCAAGGGACTACGACCACCACATCTAATGGGAGGTCAATCACCTACATGGGTGTATCTATTTACCTTTGGCTGCAGGGGACCCAAGCTCCTTCGAGACCAGTAACTAACAAGTGGTCGGTTGGTAATTGCATTCACTATACAACAACTTAGAGAAACTAAAGTTCTTGCCTACATAGATTGCGTGAGGTGTGTGAGGGGGTTCAGAATTGAATACAGTCTAACCGAAAATTAATCTAGTTCGTCATAACGGCGTTGCCATAGAGGATGCTGAGGACCCCGAGGGGTGTATAATTTTTGATGGCAGAGTAGGTCTCTATGGTAACTACCCTTAGTTGTTTGTGTTGTTTATGTCATGTTTTAACAAAAACATCTTAAAGACGGCTCCTACAAATAGGTGACCGCACTCAGACGGTGCAGGTGCATTTAAGTATCAATACTAAACAAAAAATTAATCTACTACTTTAACATGGCGTTGCCTTAGAGAATACTGAAGACCCTACAGGGGCGTTATTTATTTTGGCAGAGTAGGTCTCTATGTTAACTACCCTTAACTTTTGTATTGTCCTACATGTAATGTTAAAAAGACGGCACCAACGAGTGAGGTGACCGCAACAAGACTAAAAACACAATTACAAAAACTAACACACTAACAAAACACACGAGACTACACTGACCCACTAACCCACCACTACTAAACTAACCAAATCTAACCTACCCCTACTAACACACTAACAAAACACACGAGACTACACTGACCCACTAACCCACCACTACTAAACTAACCAAATCTAACCTACCCCTACTAACACACTAACAAAACACACGAGACTACACTGACCCACTAACCCACCACTACTAAACTAACCAAATCTAACCTACCCCTACTAACACACTAACAAAACACACGAGACTACACTGACCCACTAACCCACCACTACTAAACTAACCAAATCTAACCTACCCCTACTAACACACTAACAAAACACACGAGACTACACTGACCCACTAACCCACCACTACTAAACTAACCAAATCTAACCTACCCCTACTAACACACTAACAAAACACACGAGACTACACTGACCCACTAACCCACCACTACTAAACTAACCAAATCTAACCTACCCCTACTAACACACTAACAAAACACACGAGACTACACTGACCCACTAACCCACCACTACTAAACTAACCAAATCTAACCTACCCCTACTAACACACTAACAAAACACACGAGACTACACTGACCCACTAACCCACCACTACTAAACTAACCAAATCTAACCTACCCCTACTAACACACTAACAAAACACACGAGACTACACTGACCCACTAACCCACCACTACTAAACTAACCAAATCTAACCTACCCCTACTAACACACTAACAAAACACACGAGACTACACTGACCCACTAACCCACCACTACTAAACTAACCAAATCTAACCTACCCCTACTAACACACTAACAAAACACACGAGACTACACTGACCCACTAACCCACCACTACTAAACTAACCAAATCTAACCTACCCCTACTAACACACTAACAAAACACACGAGACTACACTGACCCACTAACCCACCACTACTAAACTAACCAAATCTAACCTACCCCTACTAACACACTAACAAAACACACGAGACTACACTGACCCACTAACCCACCACTACTAAACTAACCAAATCTAACCTACCCCTACTAACACACTAACAAAACACACGAGACTACACTGACCCACTAACCCACCACTACTAAACTAACCAAATCTAACCTACCCCTACTAACACACTAACAAAACACACGAGACTACACTGACCCACTAACCCACCACTACTAAACTAACCAAATCTAACCTACCCCTACTAACACACTAACAAAACACACGAGACTACACTGACCCACTAACCCACCACTACTAAACTAACCAAATCTAACCTACCCCTACTAACACACTAACAAAACACACGAGACTACACTGACCCACTAACCCACCACTACTAAACTAACCAAATCTAACCTACCCCTACTAACACACTAACAAAACACACGAGACTACACTGACCCACTAACCCACCACTACTAAACTAACCAAATCTAACCTACCCCTACTAACACACTAACAAAACACACGAGACTACACTGACCCACTAACCCACCACTACTAAACTAACCAAATCTAACCTACCCCTACTAACACACTAACAAAACACACGAGACTACACTGACCCACTAACCCACCACTACTAAACTAACCAAATCTAACCTACCCCTACTAACACACTAACAAAACACACGAGACTACACTGACCCACTAACCCACCACTACTAAACTAACCAAATCTAACCTACCCCTACTAACACACTAACAAAACACACGAGACTACACTGACCCACTAACCCACCACTACTAAACTAACCAAATCTAACCTACCCCTACTAACACACTAACAAAACACACGAGACTACACTGACCCACTAACCCACCACTACTAAACTAACCAAATCTAACCTACCCCTACTAACACACTAACAAAACACACGAGACTACACTGACCCACTAACCCACCACTACTAAACTAACCAAATCTAACCTACCCCTACTAACACACTAACAAAACACACGAGACTACACTGACCCACTAACCCACCACTACTAAACTAACCAAATCTAACCTACCCCTACTAACACACTAACAAAACACACGAGACTACACTGACCCACTAACCCACCACTACTAAACTAACCAAATCTAACCTACCCCTACTAACACACTAACAAAACACACGAGACTACACGGACCCTGTGGGCGAACATACCAAAGAGTTACACTTAAACTACAAAATGTGTACATCTACAGGAAGAGTCACCAGAACTAACAAGAATCACAATCCTATCGGGTAGGAAACTAGCCCAAGTTGTAACTGGCTGGCTTCTGAACCAGATAGAGGATAGAATGTCAGGAAAGTATAGTCAGTTCTAGCGGATTTTATACAGGTAAAATCCTCTCTCTGAGCCCGGGGTACTGTAGCGTTGTGTGGACTCACAACTATATTAGTCGAGTGATGTTAAAATATTACAATTAGTAAGTTCCTAATCACATCACTAGAATCGGGGTACAACACTAACTTTCTTTCCGGGGACGCTCGTTCATTTCGTTTCCGCTTGCAGAGCTGGTGGAAGCAATTCCCTGATCGTAAGAATTCTGTGTGCCCCGACCTAGGGTGAGTTCCACATTAGTTTGGTAATAATGCCTGACTCTCTGTGCTGGATAACCTGTATTGATTTTATCACCTAAGTAGTATATGATTTCGCGTGTGTCAATGTCGGACACGCGGCTGAGAGTTATCCAGCGCACAGGAGATGGTAATATGTATGTATTGCTGCTGCATCGAGGTGGTGTAGTGCCTTGCTGTGCTATTTTTAGTGATTAGTGAGCTATCTGTTATGATTACATTTACTTTGCGTTTTGTGCACGCGTGCTCACATACTTAACCTAATTTTAGCATCTGTCAATGTGCCACGCTATGATTGCAAACTCTCTGCCTGTAAACCGCTGCGATGTGCTGAGCATTTACTTACAATACTTCCCACACCGATCCTTGGCTTTAATAAGGGGAAGAAGCTGGCACATCGCATGCGGTTTGGCTTGCTGCTATTGCACCGCATCTAACATGCGCTCCCTATGGCGCTTCCAGGGCTCTTCGTTCAGGGCTGAGGGCAGGACCCCTTAGTAAATCCTGCACTGACTTACCTGCGGCCTACCGCCGCAACCTACCTCCACGTTACGAGCACGAGTCTGCGCTGTCAAGCCTCCGCGGCCTACCGCCGGGAGCTGCTGCCTTGAGCCTGCGCTGTCAGGCCTCCGCGGTCTACCGCCACGTGCTTCTGCCGCGAGCCTGCGCCGTCAGGCCCCCACGTCTGCCACGTGTTGCCAAGGACGGTACCCTATTGTTTACTGGTGTCATAGTGCTCAGAACAGAACAAGTGTAAGGACCTTACCCGCGACCTAGCCGTGTGACTATATTATATGTATTAATCTATCAACCTGTTCTTTTTCTACCTAACTACCTACCTATCCGATAACGGCCTGCACAGCCTACCCTGCGCAGCCCTAGCCGTTACATGATAAAAATAATTTAAATTATATAAATCAAAAGTAACCTTCATGGACTAAGCCAGTAAGAAAACTAGAGAGAAAATTAGAAGAAAAAATAATGACAGCTTGACAGCCTGACGTAAATGTCATAACATTGAAAAATATGAAAATTAAAGAAAACTAATCGTTTTAGAACGATTCGCAAAATAATAAAGCAAAATGAATAAACGAGTATAATACATAATATTAATGAATGCATAGTGTAAGTATATGATGTAGTGTCTGTAGTATGTAGATACTATAATGTCCCTCGGCAAACTTCGTGTTTCGTCAGTCGTCGGATTTCTATCAGTTGCCTTTGCACTTGGTGCAGACCGGACACTTTCAATCGACTTAAGTTTGCCGAAGGAGATTAAGAAATTAATTAATTTTTATAGCAAAACGTTAGGTTTTTCAATTTGCATTAAAAATTTCTAATGGTAAAGGGCCGCGCTTATAGTTAACTGGCTCGCACTACAAGCAAGCACCGCTTTACTTAGTGAAGTTTCATCACAAGCACGTCAGGAACATCAACATGAGCGGATGAAGTCTGCAGACACGACCGACAAACAACCAACGAATAGAGATAATATAGGGCGGAATACGGTGAACAGAAACACAAGCTGTAAGGAAACAATAGGTAGGTGCTTGGAATCGTGTTTGACAAAAGAATAGAGAGAAGACGATTAAGTTGCACGAGATATTATATTAATATCTGTGTAGCGTTTTTTGGATAGTTTCTTATACAATCTCGATATCGGGATCTTGGCACGAGTTAGCTCTCTGATGTTGAAATTTACCAATCGATTAGTTAATTTTTTGTTGATATCGGAAAACAAACAAAGCTTTCCTTTGTGTTGTAGGTACAAACTGGATATTATCGGTTGCAGATTTTTTTTCTAGAAAAGTACAAAATCAATTTAAGTGCCTTCCTACTCAGTGATTTTTATGATGAATATAATCAAAACACATTTCATCAGATGACATGATGTAAGAAATTTATTCATTTCTTTAAAAAAAAAAAAAAGGTTTATTCTGTGTGTCTCCACAATGAATTATGCCATGTTGATATTCGTATATTCCACCGCTTGAATAAGTTTGCCTATTTATTTCCGATCCTGATTTTTCGGCACGAGGCAAATTATTCAAAAATATTCAATTAGTATTACGCCGCCTACTTCCTTTTACAACTCCATTATTAACAAAGTCAGAGTTAATATTATGATTAGATGCTTTAAATCGTGACCTTCTATAAATGCTCCAAGAGATTTTGTTATTAGGTAACTACTGAAAGACTTCAGAGTCAAAGGTGAGGGCTTCCGTTCTTTATTGTTATTTGCCAAGGTTATCAAAGATAACTTGACTCAGGCGTGACTTTGCGGAAATCCATTATAATATACGTCGTCTAGTGTATTTTATAAGGTTATCAAAGTTCTGTTCTATCATGAGAACAATAGGTTTCTGCGGTCTTTCAAATTAATGTTTACCCTTGATCAAAAAAGGAGTAGCTATGTAGTTTTACAAAAATACTCGGTTTTCTAATCGAGATATCTAATGAAATTAACCTGTCTTGACAACATATATAAAGAAATTAACTTGTTAAGGCACATGTGACTGATCTATAGATTCATGAGAATATCATGAGCACCAGGATATTGTGATAAAAAGGGTAATACCGCAACATACCCGAAATGGGGTAACGGAGAGTGATAGGTTTAGCGTGTGAAGTCACACAATGGTATTTATTCGTCACCGACGCAACGCACGTCACATATTTGTTTATAACGAGGTGAACGGAAATTATTTGTTTCAATGGAACCGAGCTTGGATGAATGCTATAATAAAAATAATCGAGGTCATCTAAAATGTAATAATAAAAGGAGGGACATAAGTTTACAAACTGACGCTGATTTGATTAACGCTGACATTAATGTTATTAACACTGACAATGATAATTTAGGATGCACCTGTATAGGGAAGGATTTAACTAAAGATGCACCAACTGAACAACAGCAACATCAGGCTCAAGTTGAGAATAATGACCGTTTATATAATCAAGATTGTGGTAAAATATTTCTTCTATCGGACAATCAAGGGAAAGGCGTCGTTCAGATGTTTATCGAGAATAAAAGTCAACTTATAATCAAGGACTATAAAATACAATCTATAACAAGACCTGATGCAAGAACGAAATATGTCTTGTCGGACTGTAGTTACATGGCTAAAACATTATCAAAAAACGACAATGTTGTAATAATGACAGGGAGTAATGATGTAAATCCAATAGAGTTTATGGCAGAAATATCTATAGCGTTACATTTTCTTAAAAATTGCAATGTATTTGTAGTAAATATATTTCACAATCTTTTCCTTAATGAATGTAAACTAAATAATCAGTTAAAGCTACTGATCCGAAACTATGAAAACTGTACATTTATTGAAACAGACAATATAACGAATGTTGCACGGCAAATAATTCATCAGATAAATTTTCTCCAGTATAGCGATAAATTCCTCTCTTATAACAACCACAAATTCAAAAAGGGTACTGACAAAACATTGCCTCATTATTTCCGGGAAATCCATGATAACGCAAAACCAAAGAAAGGAACAATACCTTATTATTTTCCAATAAGTAATAAAACCTCGCAGGTAAGCCTCAATGATCGAACAATAACTAATAATATTAATGTAAAACCAAGGAAAGGCACGATACCTTATTATTTTAAATCCCATAAAATAACTTTACCGATAGACTCAAATGATTCTGCAGGGACAAGAAATCATCTTTTTCGTGACTAAAAATGAATTTTCAGTGTTTCACCAAAACATAGCTGGTGCATTAAATAAAATGCAAGATTTAGAGGTAGCACTAAGTGAGCTTCATGATCTAAATGAAAACGTGGTAGTGGTATGTCTAAGTGAACATTTCATAAAAAGAAGTGAAGAAAAATATTTAAATTTAACAAACTTTTATCTCGGGGCAATCTATTCCAGACTAGAACGGCGTGGAGGCACGTGTATTCTATGTAAGAAAGGTTTCGAATGTGTTGAGCTGGATGCAGTAAAGGAATTTGCTATTGATAAACATTTCGAAATATGTGGTGTGGAAATAAAACAGTTAAAACTAATTATAATTTGTATATATAGGATACCAAACTCTGACATTAATATTTTCTTTGATCACTTTAAGAAAGTTCTAACAAAACTTCAACACAAAAAATGCAATATAATTGTTTGTGGCGACTTTAACATAGATTTGCTATTATCTGATAAAACTAGTACTGCATTCAAAGAATTGATGCTTAATTATGGACTGAAATATCACATACATGAACCGACCAGGCTTAATAAATGCATAGACAACATTATTAGTAATATTCATAATGTCACTGGTAAGACATATAATTTGTACCTGTCTGATCATAACACAGCTCAAATAGTCAAAATTGAACAGGAAACTTCAAGCAGAGGGGAAATGGACTATTGTTTCATGAATATAAATGATTTAAATAAAGAGAACATCACAAAATTCGTGGATTACATCAGCTGCATAAGTTTTAGTGAAATCTATGATAAAGAAAATGCTAATGAAGCCTTTGACAAATTTCATGATTTGTTGACATTATTTTATAAACTATGCTTCCCTTGTATTAAAGTTAAAATGAAACACATTAGTGGTAATCCAAAATGGATAACAAAAGGTATAAAAAAATGTTGTAATACTAAGCGGTCATTAAGGTACAAGTATTACTTAAATAAAAATAATGAAAATAAGAGTAAGTACAAAGCGTATTCTAAATTATTACGGAAGTGCATGAACAATCTACAGTCCTTGTGTAATGAAAGACACGTTACTTTTTCTCGTAATAAAGTTAAGGCCACGTGGGATGTTGTGAAGCGTAACATGGGTAACGAACCGCTTAGGGAATATATCGGTATAATTATTGATGGTAGTATTACGTTGACATCTGGATCTGACATTGCTAATAAATTTAATAATCACTTTGTTGACATTTCTAATAATAATGATAATTGCTCTACACATAAGAATAATAAAACTGACATACATAAAATAGAATCAAATGATAAAAGTATATTTATAGAACCCACTAATGCCTCTGAAATATTTCGTATCATAATGTCTTTAAAAAACACGAAATCGGCTGGTTATGACAACTTAACAACCGAGCTCATAAAAAAAATTGCTCAACATATAGCATCGCCGTTGGCTCACATCGTCAATTTATCTTTGGAACAGGGCCGCTTTCCTAATAGGCTAAAACTATCTCTGATAAAACCGCTATACAAAAAAGGGTCAAAATCAGACGTTGACAATTACCGACCTATCGCTCTCACTCCCATTATATCAAAAATTTTTGAAAAAATTGTGTACAGGCGAGTGATGAAATTTCTTATTAAACACAATATTCTTGTTGACCAACAATACGGGTTTAGACAAAATAAATCGACTACTTTGGCAATATTTACGCTAGTGAAAGCTATGATGACGAATATTAATGATAAAATACCTTCTTGTGCATTACTCTTAGACTTAAGTAAGGCGTTCGATCGTGTTGATCATGCGCGGCTTCTAGAAAAACTTGAAAGATACGGTATCAGAGGTCCAGCAAAAGAGTGGTTTCAATCTTATTTAACTGATAGAAAACAGGTAACCAGGTTAACTAAATTAAACAAATTAAGTAACACTTTGGAAGACTTTGATTCTGAAGCACGGACTAATTTTTGTGGGGTACCACAAGGTAGTATTTTGGGGCCATTATTGTTCCTTCTTTACATAAATGATTTGCCTCAGTCAATAAAACATCAGTGTGTATTGTTCGCCGATGACACCACAATTATTATCAAATGTAAAAATTCAGAAAATTTCGAAATTGAAATTAAGCAAACATTGAATGACATTATACAATGGTTAGATGTTAATAAATTAAAAATAAATATTTCCAAAACCAATCTGCTTCATTGTAAAACGTTTAAAAGTAAGCCTGTACGCCTTAATGTTGCACTTAACAATAATAATATAGACCAGGTACGTAATGCAAAGTTCCTTGGTGTAACACTTGATGACCATTTCACTTGGAAGAATCATATCGAAATAGTTTCAAAAAAAATAAATCAATTCGTCTTTGCTTTGAAAAGAATTAAAGTTATTACATCTTTGCGTACCGCCATAATGGTGTATCACGCATACGTCTGCTCAGTAATAAGATACGGTATAGTTGTGTGGGGAAACTCTTCCGAAATAGCGAAGATCTTCATCGCCCAAAAGAAGTGTATTCGTGCAATATTCAAAATGCAGTGGTCTGACTCATGCAGGCCTGTATTCAAGTCGCACAATCTACTGACGGTCCCATGCATTTATATTTACGAAGTTGCCAGGTTTGTGAGGTCCAATCTTGAACTATTTGAACGGAAGGATAACACAAATAAAAGGAAACCTACACATTTAGATTTTGAAATGCCTGTTCCAAAGCTAGAACTTTTTCGGCGGAGCTGCGTTTATATGGCTCCCCTAATTTATAACGCTTTACCCAGGTCAATTACTCAACTACCCTTCAATAAGTTTTGTGTTGCGTTGCGGAAGTGGTTGTTAGAAGAGTGTTTTTATTCGATAGATGAGTTCTTTCAAAAGTGTCCCTGTAAATTTTATACTATAAAGCACAGACATATTTAACTGATAAGTAGACATAAACTGAATAATGTAGTTACCTAGTAATGTATAATATCTTGACTGTAAAACCTGTACTATTGCATGCCATATATTGGCCAAATGTGTGTTACTAAATTAAATATTTAATATAAGAACTACATGTACCTACCATATTTGATGCAATAAATGACTGAATTGAATTGAATTGAATGAAACACAGAAAAGTCATTTTACAAGAAGAAACCGATAATGTAGACACGCCTTGTTCATTTCCAGAGCTTCTGTGCCTTTGAACGGGAATGCTACAAGACTTCAAAGTCTGAAATGGTAAACTTCCGTTGTTATTTTCTTTGCAGAGGGAAATGTAAAATCCCAATGATCTTCAAAGCTCCTTCGTGTGTTGCCTATTTAAAATTGTATATCTAAAACTTTCACGCGTCCTTGTTCATTATCATCTACAGTAAGAATGTGAGTGAATATGTAAATGTGCGCCACTTAACAGTGACGTCATCCTGCAGTTTATGTATAATCTCGTATATGTGACAAGCTTATTTGGTGTGATGTTTTATTAATTTTATAATAATTTTTTTTTTTTTTTTTTTTTTTTTTTTTTTTTTTTTTTTTTTTTAAAAAACGTTGCCCCACACTAGGAATTTCTCCTGTGTCGTGGGTGCGTTTACAGACATTTAAACTCACATACACAAACAGCCAGACCCGGAACAACTAATTGTAGGTCATACAAATATTTGTTCCGTGCGGGAATCGAACCCGCGACACGCAGCGCAGCAGTCAATCGCTTAACCACTGCGCCAACCGTGCCGTCAATGAATGGCTGTTGCATCAGCCATTCATTATTATATGTTGTATCAGCCTTTTCCCATCGTAAAACGTCAATACTTGATGCTTATATTCTATATACTTAGTTACCATTACAATAGCATAAGATTCGCGTTACCGAATGTTACAAGTAGTGAATGTCACGTTGTATTGAATAAGGATACACTAGAATTCGTCAAAAAAACGGTTTTCCTGGGAATGAAATGAAATGAAATTGTTTATTCTGTAAATAGGATATTGCAATCACTTTTACAAGTCATATTAAAAAAATATTTAAAAAAAAAAGAAGAAAATGCTAGATGAGTTCGGCGTTTCCTATCTGACTACTCTGAGAAGAAAGACCGAAACAAACTCAGAGGTCACAGTCTCTTTTAAAGTCCAGACATAATCTTGGTCAGGCCATATGAGGACCATGTAGATTAGTGTCTGAAATGGTCTTTTGAGGAAAGAACCACACAGATTTGAGTGGACCTGTCCAGTCAGTGCAAGCATTTGTCAATAATCGTAGAGCTCAACTCAGAACTTAAGGAGCTCAACTCGACGAACAATACCAAAGAAAGGACATTTGGGTAGGTCGCATAAACTACTCAAACTGCCAGACCATCATTAAAACTAAATAAGAAAGAAAAAATAATAATAATTAAAAAATCCACATAGTCCTCACATTCACAAAAATTTAAAAAATAAAAAAAAATACTTTACAAAGTAATAATGTCATTTTGTATGTAATTTTTATATAATACTGGTATTGATTTTATGATTTTAGCACAAGGCTTAGCAGAGCGAGCAGCTCAATCCCAAGCTTTTTTATCATCTAAATAATCTAAAATTTTATGATGGTCTGACAGTTTGAGTACAAACTGTCAGACCATCATTTAAACTAACTGAGAAAGTAAAAATTAAAGAAAGAGGAAAAACAATAAAAATAAAATATCCACATAGTCCTCACATTCACAACAATTAAATCACGCTTGACTACTAGTGGGGTCCTCACTTAACATCACTTGCAGGGCGGCTGATTTCAGCCGCTTACGCTGTTTGGAAAATCCGCCAACTAGCAGACGTGGATACCGCGAGACTGGTCTATTTTAGTTACTTTCATAGCATCATGTCTTACGGTATTTTGCTGTGGGGACGGGCCGCAGATATTGATTATATCTTTATTCTGCAAAAGAGGGCTATCAGAGCCATCTACAACCTCCGCAGACGTGAATCTCTAAGGGAACTGTTTAAGAAAATTAACATCATGACGGTACCTTGTCAGTATTATATATTAGGTCTTTACCTATGAAATTGCCGTTCTGCAGTACTGGCCATTTCAAATAAAAAAAAAATTGTTTGGCTATGAATTCTAATTTCAAATTAATTTTATTTTAAAAACATGGATTTTTTTTTCCAAAAGTAGTCATTTGTTTATTGATTAGTGTTACATTTTCATCGCATTTCAATCTTTTTTGTCATACGTTAAAAATTCGAGTAATTATGGAATATGAGTACCGTCGTGGCAGCAACGCGGCACAAACGGCACGCAACATCAACGACGTTTACGGAACTAACACTACAAACCAACGCACCACCTGTTATTGGTTTGCTCGCTTCCGTTCTGGAAATTTCGACCTGAAAAATGAACCTCGCGGTCGTCCGAAGACTTTGGTCGACAATGACGAATTAAAGGCGATTGTGAAAGCTGATGACACACAATCTACGGCTGAATTAGCAGCAGCTTTCGACGTTAGCGTCAAAACAATATTGGTCAATTTGCGTCAAATTGGCAAGGTAAAAAAGCTTGCCAAATGGGTGCCCCACGAACTCAATGATCGCCAGCGCGAAGTACGCGTCGAGACGTGCCTTGCACTGCTCAACAGACACACAAATGAAGGAATTTTAAACCGCATTGTTACCTGCGATGAAAAATGTATTCTGTTTGATAACCGCAAGCGCTCTGCAAGTTGGTTGGATCCTGGTTCAGCACCTAAACAATGCCCTAAACGAAAACTTACCCTTAGAAAAGTGATGGTCACTGTTTGGTGGTCTAGCGCCGGTGTGATTCATCACAGCTTCTTACCAAACGGGGGTGAGCATTACTGCAGATGTGTACTGTGAAGAACTGAACACAATGATGGAGAAGCTGGCACATCTCCAACCAGCATTGGTCAATCGCTCGTCTCCGCTGCTCCTACACGACAACGCGCGACCTCATACTGCACAGCAGACGGTCTCCAAGTTGCAAGAACTGGGGTTGGAAGCTCTCCGTCATCCGCCCTACTCACCAGACCTTGCGCCTACAGACTACTACTTTTTCCAGAATTTGGATAACTTCTTGGCGGGAAAAAAATTCAATACCCGAGAGGCAGTACAAAATGCCTTTGAAGAATTTGTTGCCTCCCGTCAGCTGATTTCTTTAAGAAGGGCATGAATAAACTGCCACTGCGTTGGCAAAGATGCATTGATTGCATGGGTGATTACTTTGATTAGTACAAATAAAAAATACATGAAAAAAAATCGTTTAAATTTTTTCATAGAAAACGGCATTTCATAGGTAAAGACCTATTATGAAAACATTGTGTATGTCGCCGCGAAAGCGTCTACCTGTAAAGATTATAACATAATCTTATGCGTAACTACTTATTATAATTGTTATTCACCATAAAGTCTTTGATCCTGCCCTCTATGGGTAACTGTGGGTCAACTGGAAGAGAAATTTACTAACTTCGATGTTGGGGCAATAAACTAAAGTTAAAATTAAAAGGGAACATTTATTTAATGATTTATGGGTTTTTAGTCATATTAACAAGTGGTCATTTGACATAGTAAATTTGTTTATGACAAGGCGCTACCTAAGATGGCGCGGTTTCCGAATATTATGATCAATAACCGAATGTAATAATTTAATACAAGAACTAAATAAGTTTCAATAATAGAAAACCAACTATAAAGTAATAAGATTATTTTACAATGCAATTTACTAGTGAATACCTGTTGTTTGATTAAATTCCTTGAACCACAGGAAGTGTTGTCAAAGGAGCAATAGAAAAGTTGTAGAAAGTAATGAAGCTTCTAATTCAACTTTAATCTGAATAACCTTTGTATTTGTGAATATTAGCATTGTTTAATTATAAAAGAATTAACTGATAAGCATTTAGCATTGTTTGTAAGTTTTATTGAACAAACATAGTAATAAGACATTGTATTGAAATTCGGGGTATGTCGCGGAACTTTGACAAAAGCGAGGCGGACCGAATGGCGGGTGTTGGAAATAAACATGAAAGGAAAAGTTGTGTTAGAAAGAACTGTGATTGTAATTGTTGAACAAATAACCTCTGTACCATAATGTTTTGATTTAAAAGAGTGTCCATGGAGTTTCTTGCCCGTTCTTCTCCATCAGGAACCTACTTCATTTGGAATGGGCGACTAGCTTCAAAAAAATAACTCAAACTGAATGACTCCTTGATAAGTGATAACTCAAAAGTGACTGTAAATGTTATAATTGAAATAAATGCTTTGAGTTTGAGTTAAGAGTTGTGTGTGATTGAAAACCAACTACCTACCTATTCTACTATCAACGAAGAATTAAACCGGAGACTGGTTAGACACGGCACAGGATAGATACCCCGCCGTGTTATGTATGTTCGACTAAAATTACATCTTTTTAGTAAGATAAGTGACAGGCATAATTTTAACACAAGAAATAGGAACAAATTAGATCAAACACGTTTCAGATTGTCTAAAGTACACATTTGATATTATATAACTAAAATTTAATTTCAACTCTTTATTAGTGACTTTTGTGGACATGATAATTATTGAGATTTGATACAGCTGTAATAGCAATCACGTCATTTCGTTTAAAATACGTTTTTATTTTTATTAATTTATTTATCTTTATATAGATTCTTCTCAATTTTGTGAATGTGAGAACGCTGTAGGCCTAGTGGACTGTAGATTTGTTGACCATCATTATTCTGTTAAGTACCTGGTACTTGTTGAAAGACATTTGCATCGTTCTCACATGTATAACTTCAACTTGAATGATGTAACCAATATTATGTAACCATTTTATTTTATATATTAGAGTGTCCGTGGAGTTTCTTGCCCATTCTTCTCCATAGGTACCTACTACGCTTTGGAATGGGCGACTAGCTTCATATTTCTGACTGACCGACCCCTTGACTATTCAAAAGTGCCTGTAATTGGTTTATTTGAAATAAATGCTTTGAGTTTGAGACCTACACTGTCCTTCCATACCTAATAACACTGTTATTTGAAAATATTGTAAAAGCCCATTATTTTTAAAAGAGTAACCGTGGAGTTTCTTGCCGGCTCTACTCCATAGGAAACAACCAATTGGAACCGTGCACCTAGCTTCTGACCGTTTCATAAGTGCCCATGTAGGTTTATATGAAATAAAAATATTTTGAATTTTGAATTTGAATTTGACTTCTTTTATGGGGTACTGTGTAAAATGTTATAATAAAATACCACTCGATATTCTTCAACTAAATGAGAAGAAATTTAAAACTTGCATTAAACGCACACTATGTAGACAAACATACTATAAGTTGGATGATTATCATAGATAAAAATGCTTGGCTTAATGCTGGTCCTGCTCCACAGCCACTTGGGCTCACTAGTTAACATGTTTATTTTTGGAAGAGTTGTTTCCCCTTTTTTATTTTTTCTGACTTTACGAACTTAATGTTTACTTTTTATTTTTATTTAACCAAGTTTTAATTGTTGAATACTCCAATAGATAATAATGTTTTTTTTTTCTTTTTGGTAGTAAAATTCTTTTAATCTCACAAATACATTGCAAACTATAGTTTTGTATAATTGAGAAGCATTTATTTTCAATTTTTGTAAATGTGAGTACCATGGAGCCGTTTACTATGTTGTTATGTTGTATGTTGACTTGAAAGAGCATGGCAGTTGAGAGTATGTCATGCTCACTTAAATGTCTCTCTGATGGTGGCTAGTGTGTTGGATCATTCGGTTCCCTACAAAATGGTTGAGCTGGATGGTGCTGATCCACGCGTCATGTTCGTGAACGGGCGCCGTCGGTTGAGACTGGTCATCTCTTATCTGCCATTGCTTATTTTTAATCGTTTTTTTGTTGATTATTATTTTATTTTACATTGTTCTCACATATATAAGCAACAAAAGTAATGTACCCAGGATTTTGTAATTTCTGTATTTAAAAGTGTGTCCTTGGAGTTTCTTGCCCGTTCTTCTCCATAGAGATCTACGTTTTGGAATGGGCAACTAGCTTCAACTTTCTGACTAACTGACCGACTCTTTGACAATTCAAAAGTGCCTGTAAATGGTTTAATTGAAATTAATGCTTTGAGTTTGAGATAGATCTTTTGTTCCATTGATATAACACTGGCTGTTAAAATTTAATGGAGAAGCACATCATTATACAGTGTAATAAGCGTTATGTAAATTGAAACCGCACATTACGAGCGTACTGGATTTGTGCCAACAGTGTCGGATTTTCATTGTTGGATTGGTTTATGACTTTTAAAGCAATATTTAATTTAGCTAAGCTTAGCCGACATAATTAGTTTCACGTCATTTAGGCGATCCACCAACTCTAGAAAACATTATCTCCAGCATTGACAAAGAAAAAACAAGAAAAAGATTTTTGCTATTATTTTACACAAGAATAATAAAACAAGTAACTAACAGGAGTTTATTCAAATAAAGTATTGTTATAATAATAAAGAAAAGAAAAGCTGTTATACCCGGATGTAGTCGGATACCGAAGTTTAAGAAGCTTCGCTCAGATACCAAGACAAGTACGTAAGTACTTACTAGGTATTTATGAATAAAAGAAAAAGGAAATTCTATACCAGTAAGAAATAAATACGTCGTAGATATCAGATTTTGTCATAATCTACGGTATATTTTGTGATTGTAAGATGGCAAATTAATAACAAGTATAGTGGTGCCGATTCTCTTGTCACAAATGCCTCTAAACTAGACTAAAAATCACTAAAATTTAGTTTATTCCTGTCAAACGATGAATTCCCATTCTGAAATAGACTAAAGTGACACAACTTAACTATATTTTAGTTTGACAGCACTAAGATGGCTCTGAGATTTTAATTTAGTGAAAATGACAATTTTGCTATTCTGAATTTGACGTTTTTCACCTAAAATTTTAATTTTTTATCTAAATCTGACCATTTTTAATCGCGATAAAATATGGTGTGGAATACTATTAGTTGTCATGAACTAAAATTCACACGAACACCTCGACTTCAGATGCAAAAACAGTACTGTATATATATTTTTTTCTTTTCTTTTGCTTATAACTCGAAAATGGTGTGTCCTATCGCAAAAATAATGAAAATTTCGACCCCCTTTATGAAACCCTTATACCCCTAATTATCAACACGTAGGTAATATTTTTTTTTTATTTTCCATGCAAAACGTGAAAAATTCCATATAAAACACGTCGAGGCTGCCCCCTCTGCGCACCTCCGGCTCTAAAAAAATTCACGGGGTAGGGCAAACAAGTGTGTACCACGTGGAGTCGCGATTGTCAAATTCGATTTAGTTGTGTCAAAATAATTTTTAAGTTTAGAGACTTTTTATTGCAGAATAGCGTTAAGATTCTCATAGTAAAAAGTAAGGAATTTTAGTGATAGTTTAGTTAGTTTAGTTCGGTGTACAAGAGAATCGGCACCAGTGAGTAACAATTTTAGTAAATCAACGCCTATGCCTTGTGAAAGAAATACTTTCCCATTTATTCTTATTTGTTCAAAGCACATAAAACTAACCTTCATCCACAATAGAACAATAGTTTTAAATTTCAATAACAAATAAAGAAAAGATTTCTCTAAAGTTATTTGTTTAAACGCACTGTTTCCTACAAATATTAATCCCGATGTGGATTGTGAATTTTACTGTTGAAATGAAGAATTACGGGATCCGTAAGGTATGAACTTTTGTTATCGTACCTATGTTGTTTATTGTAATTTTTCTATCGGAAAATTCTCACTGTCATCCCAGAGCTGACATTTGTGCTCGGCAAAAAGCTAGTAGTGTATGGTTGGAAACAGAAACAATACGCTCCGTCGAATGTGGACGATTAAATCAAGCGGACGCGATAAGAACGATGTTTTATAGGACCTGTCGCCGGATTCAGAGAATAGTCGATATTAATGTTTAAAGTTTGGAAGTAGCACTATGAACTGTGAAATGTATAGGTTTATAATATGTATGGTGGATTAGTGTTACTGAATGTAAGCAAAGGATTTTATCCGTTAAAAATATAAGCTACTAGATCAAACAAGTCGTTATAAATGCCGTTCTTATTAGACGTGTGAAAGAGAAGTGCCAAGAAAATTAAAGCCTTTGCTCAGAAAAATGTAATGTATGCCTAAAAAAGCTAAAATCACTATTTTCATATACGCTAAGGTATTGAAGTGTAAACATCTCGTACAAAACCCTTTAGAGATCCCTCAGATGGAAGTAGAATGGATCACTTTATGTCTGTAGGGATGTGAACACAGAGAAAAGGTGATTGGGTTAACTGTAATATAAGTAGGTACGAAAAATAGAATGAGTTGAAAGACAAGTACTAAAGACTACTACTAAAGAGGATTTTGTGTTTTATTTTCATAAAACCAACCTTCCAAATTTCCAATCCTTGGAACTAAACGAAACTCTTACTAAAACAATAGGGTATGATAAAAATCATACCCTATAATCATTTAAGGTATGACAAAACAATTTCATCATACCCTTTTACCACCAATAAAATACTACGACAAAATTATCAAACAAAACAAAAGCTAATTAAATTATCTGCTGAACTTCTGACAGTAAGCCGTTTTGTATTGATTTTACTGAAAGATATCTTATAGAATTTTTTGTTTTAAAAAACTCGTGCTTAAAGCTTTAAAGAGGAGCTGTCCTCAAATCGTTTGAATTTTTTTTAATTTACAAAAAAACACCATTTATAATGCTATACGTTTAACTAAATATCTTTTAATTCCAATCAAAAAATCAAAATTGAATTTGATTAAGATCGCTTACTAGAACGAAAGCTTATAATATTAAATCGACAACAGAATTACGTTATAAATTATTAATTCCATTTCCTCATCATCTCAATTTATGTTCCAGGAAATATCCGAGGGGAATCGTATATTTTTATTGGTTAAAGAAAAATGGGTTCCGCAATCAATTTCGTTTGTTTGTGAAGTGAACGATATTGAGCCATTTGCTTTGTTAGTACCTATAATAAAGCAATGGAAATTATTTAATAGATTAACATATACGTTTTTAATCATAATAAAAATAGAATAGAACATATTATTTATTGTAACCGTAATAGCCATCGCGAAAGAATAAGTATCATGCTTCGCGATCACTGTAATTTCAACGAATTTAGACATACCTATATATATTGGATAGAGGGTCTTCTTCAGCAAACTTTCCTAAATTAATACTGTGTATTCAATATGGGAAAATACTTAAGTAGAACCTACATACGTACGTAATTTTTCGAATCGACAAACATCATACCTAATCCCTAAAGACTGCAACGTCGTGTGTAGTGAGAGACAATTAGAAAACAAAAAAAAAGTTCTTATAATCAACTGTAGAACAAAAACAACAGCTTTGCCCCACACTAAGAATTTCTCCTGTATTGTGGGTGCGTTTACAAACATTTAAACTCACATAAACAAACAGCCAGAACCGGAACAACTACTTGAAAGTCATACAAATATTTGTTCCGTGCGGGAATCGAACCCGCGACACGCAGTGCAGCAGTCAATTGCTTAACCACTGCGCCAACTGTGCCGTAAAAATCTACGCGACGCATTGGTCACCTTAGTTACCGTACGTACCCCATGGACATGTTGAAAACCCCTTAGGAATACATACAATACAATTTTAAGTGCTGTACTTTTCCTGAATTTTTCCTGTCTCGGGAAAACTAAATATTATTTATTGCCTTTTTCATTTTCATCTTTTTATGGCTCGAACATAATATACCTAGTAGCACGACATTAGGATACAACCCAAACTTAAGATCACATAAGTTGCTTATAAAACTTTGTAACCAAAATGTCCTCAGATTATGCAGAGTCAAAAGAAGACAGGGTAACATGCTAAATATTCAAATCGTGTCAAGAAGCCTCGTAAACGTTTTTCACGGGCACTTACACTCACAAATCGACTTTAGGCACTCCAAGCGTCAATTCACGCATCAATACTTCATTCTCTTTATATCGACTTCTTCGCACTCTTTGCTTGGCTCTGCTTGGCTTATTTTAGATACCAGACTCTTTTCAAATATCAATTTTGTTATTTAACATTTATGTTGATATCGAAATGTGCGGACTAGTGAATTACCTAAGGTTAATGATGGTGTGCCTCCGAGATTTTTATTACAAGGCAGTCCCCTATGGGGGCTGCAGTTGATGTATGTGAGATATTGAATGTATTTATATCTAGTGAAATAATGTAAATATACCTGAAACACCCAGGACTTTAACGATCCAACGTAGCATTTCTAGTCCAGGAACACCCACTGGTCGACTCTCATATTGATAAATTGCTTCAAGATTGAATTGCTAACCATTTAAGTAGCGGAGTCAAGATCTAAATTAATCCAATAATAAACCGTAATTGATGTTGCATATTAATGTCTGTAGATACGTGCAATATCCGTTGCAAGTGTCGCCGTTGTAAGCGTGACGCGCGACTGCAGAGGTCAGGAGATTGATTGGTGGTAGGTATAGTTAGTGGTTTTGACTTCACTGGTTTCAAGTTGGGTTTATAGCGCTTACTTGCACTTGCATTTTCCTGTCTTCAGGCCATTTAGCTTTTCGTTATTTTTTTTAAATTGCATTTTTTACAATCCGTCACTATCCATCTTCAGCGTTTTCGCTGAAACCAAAAAGTAATGCATCACGGTTTATAGCTGTTGTACACTATTGTTACCAATATTGTTACACTGATTGAATCATATTTACACACTGGATTTTTTCTTATTTCATTCATATCTAGTTACTGACTTGATGTCCGTAGGTATTTTTGGGTGACCACTGAAAATCAGCGCTGTGCTGTGGGTCCCTCATAGCACAGAATTATGCTGAGTGGAAGCCTTCTTGTCACAGTCATGACGTGCAGCTGCCAAATATTTATGTTGTTTATATTTTTGTTATTTATATGCACACGTGTCTCTGTGACAAATAAACCTTTTTTTCTTTCTTTCTTTTCTTTCTTTCTTTCTTTCAATAAAAATTATTTGATATAATAATTATAGTTTATAAAGGTCATAAATGAACCAATTGCCGTATGGGAAATTCAGCATCAAAATCAACGAAAATTTGTTCGTATTCTCCTTTTCATGTAACGAACAGCAATTTGAGGCAGATTCGAAGTTTTGTTCAAGTATTGTAACTATGGGAGGCAAATAGTTAATGTCCTGGTGAGTTACACAAATAAGCTTGAAAGGTTTACTAGTCGTATGATATCAAATTAAAATATTCCGACTTATTATTTCTTCTTCTTCTTTTTACTTATATTTCTTTCCTTTTTATTTTCCTTTTATAAAGTTTTACAGTTGGATATACTGTATTCACATTACAATCTAGCCCTTAGCTAATAAGTAAGTTAAATATAACTTAAACTGCTAAGTGCCTATAAAATTAAGATATCGTCCAATAATATCTTTCTTTTTTACTTTATGTTAAGGGGAAGACACTTGATCAATATGGATGGACTTGTTTTCATGCTAACAGAATAATGTAGTAATAATTATGATCATGAACATTGCTAGATGATACGTGACCAGCATACCTGCAGTATAGTACGTGATCTTGATTATTCCGATCATGAGTTTCATTCGAAGAGTTTTGTTTTACAGAACCGTGTACTGTTTTGGTATACCGAATCCTGTACCAAAGTTACGACCAATTTTGATTGATCGAGCATCACTCCCTAATAGTTATGTGAATAAATGGAACTAATCTGACTAAACACTGAACATGATTATGGGATGCATTACCCACTGATTGGTTGCGGGAAACGGATATTCCTCTCGGATAATTGAACGTACCGTTATCCATTAAAATGTTTGCTGGAAAATTGGCCAACAACTTTCTCGTAAATATTTGCTGCATAGCTCTTCTTATCTATGCGTCGAAGGATCATAAAATATTATCCACAGGAACGATCAATCATCAATATTGATCCTTTACTGTAGTTTGTTTTAACTTTACCCTCCCTGTGGAGCAGCAGTCCTGATTTATGTTTAAAACTTACTTGTGCAAACTATAATATTGAAAGAAAGGATTGATGATGATCGCTTACAAAGTTAAACATACCTATTTCGTATAGTTTAACACACATTACATATAGAAATATTAGTGAGTAGAAGTCAGTGATATTAAGAAAACTTAAAAAAATGTTGACGGTTGAAATTAAAAAAACAACGAAATGTTTAAAACTCAACTTGATACTTTTAGATTTAGTTGTAATTCTTAGCATCTTTTTCTGCTAACTATGAGCATGTTATTTTGAATGTGGCAGACTACTGTTTGTCTGTCCAGTACTTATATAATAGGTTGACAGAATTGTAAGTTTCATGTGAATTAAAATCACCTTTCAGAAATGGATATTTTGAATGCAGCGAATATTTTTTTTGTTTGATAGCAATTGGACTTTATTCTCTGAAGCAGTGGATTTGAGAACCTTCGAACATATTATCACATAGTTCGCTACATGCACATAGTATTGTATTGTTTTGCAAGTCAATTGTACATTCGTGGGCAGCAATGTATCCAAACGACGGCGATCTATCACGCGGCAGTGAACCAAAGCCAATGTGAAGACTAATGTTCCTATACAGTCGTTAGCAGTGACCTCAGTGTACTGAGTAAGGATAAGGTTGTGTTGTTGAACTTATGGCTGAGGAATATTTGTGTAATAATAGATTATTTACCAAGGTGTAGTAAGTAGTGTCTTTTGTCACGGGCGCTATATTGAATTCCAAACGTAACGAAGGATTGAGCTCGCCCAAGACGAAGACATTCTTTATCCCCGAGAAGAATTCTCTACTTTTGCACCTACTGCGAGATACTAAAATCTAATTCGAATTTTGAATTTGTAGTTTACGAAACTGTTGTAAAATAACTGTTGCACATAACTAGGTATATATTTAACAGTTTCATAACTACTAATCCGAGAGTTTAATTGGTTTTTATTACCTCGCAGTAGGTACGAAAAGAAGAGTATACTCCTCGGGCATAAGAGGCGTCTTAGTCTTAAGCGAGCTTGAATCTCTCGCTGCACTCAGGATTCTAGTCTTAACTACAGCTCCCTCGCTAAAAAATAGCGCCCGCGACATTAAGATATTGCTTTATCCCCTTAGTGAATAATCTACTATTACTGCACGTTTGGGAAAACGTCTCACCCCCTTGGTAATACTAGTTGTATTAGCAAGGGGGTCTTCTTACCCAGTAACTGGGTTGTGGAAGTCAGATAGGCAGTCGCTCCATGTAACATACTGGTATTCAGGTGCATCCGGTTGGAAGTGAAGCCAACCCCAACATAATTAAAGGCTAGGCAGAGATTTGGGAAAATTTCTTTCTCTTGTTTATACACTAAAAGCAAAAATAAACCCAATCGTATTGACAATTTGTAAATACAGTTCTAAAAGAACATTAACTCCGTGGTATATATTTGCCTAGCCTTTTCCCAACTATGTTGGGGTCGGCTTCCAGTCTAACCGGATACAGCTGAATACCAGTATTTTACATGGAGAGCCTGCCTATCTGACCTCCACAACCCAGTAACTGGGTAATACGAATACGATACCCCTTGGTAAGACTAGTTGTCAGACTTTCAGGTTTCTGACGACCCGTAACGACTGTCAAAGATCCACGAATGACAGCTGGGGCTTAACGTGCTTTCCGAGGCACCGAGGAGTCTCGATGTGTAAACATGGTCACCCATCCACGGACCAACCCCGGCAAGCGTAGTTTAACCTGATGGATCGACCCATACGGCTGTTATCACTTAGCCACGAGCTCCACATTCTCATCTCCTCTCCTCAAATCACGTTTTTGTAAGTTATTTTTCCTCTTAGTTTTCACCGCTTAAATTAAAAAGAAAGCTATAACAAACCATTTTTTTCCATTAAATAACATAATCACTTTTTAATTTTAAACAGTATCTCATTATTCCATGGAATGCTGCGACGGAAGATTTAATTACAATGAAAGATTTGAGTTAGCGCTGGCTCAAGAATCCTTTTACATTTCCTTTTGCTTTTCCAGTGGCTAGGAAACCATCTAAGAGGTAATTTTACTGGTGCAAGGTTCAGGTAGTTTAGTGACAAGATTTATCAAGAATGTCAGTTTGAATACATATGAACACAAAGTGAACCGCAGACATAGTTTTCATGTTATAAATAGGTACAAAACTAAGAAGATACCCTAAAAACTAAAACTTCTCATCAAAATAAATAAACAATGAATATCTAAGCTGTAAGTTCTGTTTGTTTGTTGGGCTCCGTCATTAGTTCCTCTGAGTAGAAAGTTAAATACAAAGTTAATTTAACAGAAGTGGCTCCGGGTCGCAGTTGATAAAGTTCTCGTGCCTAAACATTCAAAGGAACAGTACTTACCACTGACATTTAATTGCTTCTAAATTAACATAATTAGTTCCGCAATAATAATATGATTTGAGGCATTGTTGAATTAAGGACCAGGCCCGGGTCGACGGCGCGTTGTGTTCCACGCGCGCCTCAAAGAGATGTCGGCAACGGAAGGGGAAGGAACACGGGTGGGTTTTAGTCAGTAAGAGTCTGACACGCCCTCCCGCTCCTCCCAGAGCGGGAGAAGTTATTTGATAATTTCCCATCCAAAAAAAAAAAAAAAAAAAGGCATTGTTGAATTCCTTTTCTAATTAGGTTCAGCGGTCTAACCGTGATAACCTTTCAAATTCTTTTGTCAAACTCTGATTTGATTACATACCTGAAACAAGAATAAACATTACGTCAGTTTTTGTAGTGAAAAAATAAATTATATCAAAATATTTATTTATTAATAGGAGAACTAACAGCTATGACAAATGGATAACAGTTGTTTACGAAGCATTATTCAGATGTTATCTACAAAAATTTTAATTCGTGTAGATTCAACTCGAATAAAACTCGAGTACCTAGTCGACTTTCACGATCATCATGTTTCAACCGTAAGACGCCCACTGCTGGACATAGGCCTCTCCTAAGCACCGCCGCACGTCTTCTAAAACCGGAAATGTTGATAGCAAGTATTACGATTCCGCTTGGTTGAACTGAAAATAAGTTCTAAGAGCATTGAAAGTTTAAAAATGAAAATGAAAGAAAATTTGTAAGGAAAACAATTCACAAGGTCTTCGAGATAAAACACGAACAAGTTGCTAATTTTAGAATTAGCACTTGTAGAGGCAAAATAAAGAAAAGATTTAACTTTGTTTGTTTTGCTCCATAATCAATTATTTGTTAATGAATACGTTTAGCTGTTCAAGGAATGCATTCAAAGTCAAAGTCAAAGTCAAATCATTTATTTCAAATAGGCCCTTTTAAGGCACTTTTGAACGTAAAAAAATTACAAAAAAATTGAAATGATTCTAGTCGCCCCTTCCAAAAGGTAGTTTTCGCATGGAAGAAGAAAAATGGGCAAGAAACTCCACCGTTACTCTTTTAAAATGTTTTACAATATTTTGTATAAGTACATTAGTTATATAATTATATGTGAGGACGATGCACCTAGAATAAAATTATTATACCACAATAGGTAAAAAGAATTAAGAATTAAAAATGAAGCAACAACAGATAAACTAATTATGTGATAGATACATGGTGCTCACATATTTACAAACATTGTAAAAGTAGACGATTTTCCTAAAATTTTACAATTAATAAGTCAGTGTGCGAGGAATTTTTCAACTGTCTACCTATGAGATACAGCCCGCTGACAGACAGACGGACAGCGGAGGCTTAGTAATAGGCGTTTGGCACTGTTCGGATACGGAACCCTAGAATGGTTTCCATCAAATATTTAAGTATCATCTTGGTCAATTTTCATTCGAAAATGTACTGGCCGTTTATTAAGAAAGGAAAAAAAGAATAAAAACAAAAACTTAATGGTTTTTCAGTTTTTTTTTTTTACAGCAAGTGGCCAGTATTTTTAATTCAAATCAAAAATCTTTGGGCAAAATAGTATTTGACACTTTTAATAGAAAGTTGTTGCTGTAGTTTGATCGGTATATTTAATCTTTTGTATGTCTATCTGTGTGATCGCGTTGTTCATCTAAACTACGCAACTGATTCTAATGCGGGTTTTACATTAAATAATTATATCGATAAAGATTTTAATTGAAAGTAGCCTTGTTTCGTTATTTTATGAACTTCAAATTTAGTTAGACTTTCATGCTTCTGAGCGCAGATAGATACCTGCCTAGATACTCTTATAAACTGAATACAGTCGATGTTCGCAACAGCTAAAGTGAAAACTAATTCAGCTTCAACTTTTATCATTGTTGCGCTCCTGAATTTAAACGAAACTAATGTAAATCAGTTCGTAAACTATGTGTTCGATCCAACGCTACGGTAGATACAAAGCATTCCAAATGATAGCAACACGACTGTGTGCGTCTACTACAAGCTTACGTATCAAGATAGGTCAGCGAGCTGATTTATAAAATAGCAGTTTTGTTTGTATGTAATCTTATCTAGACAGAAATCCTAACCTAACCTAATCAAATCGATCAAGAGACAGTTTATAATGTTGTCGCTTCAAAGACAGACGTACATAATACATTTAAAAGTAGTTATTTTGATTTGTGATTTAATTATTAGTTGATTTATTTATTAAAAACATATTTAATTAATAACATTTTTAAGGCTACTCAAAATTAAATACGTTTACCTTCTTAAAATTAAAGATATTATCTGATTAATAGTTAGGTTGGCGGCACTGGTGTCGCGCCATTATTGTTCCGTTGCTAACTTCCGGAGTAATGGTGGGGCGACACTTGCAAAACGAATATCGGAATGAGTGATCGGCAGTTGGTTGTTGGATACCGTGCGAGTAACATCTCCAGAAGTGCGATTATAGTGTGGTTATATTTTGAGATTTTAAAATAAATATATAATAATTGTGTACGTGTGCAGTTTTACTCTTGTCTTCCATAATTTCTCTTGCATTATTAAGTATATCTACGTATCATGCGATTGTTATCCACGGCAGTACACCGTGAGCCGAATATAAAAACTCATCAGCAGCAGGTGCTAATTATTCAAATTGGTTTGATCGATTTGTGTTTGCATAATTATGAACTGAAGCCAGCGCCACCGAGATCGGTGAATTTTCATAGCACATATGTGGTAAACGGTTGCAAAGCAAAATATTTAACAAAGAAATTGGTTGTTACTCTGTTACGATTAGAATAAATTCAATTTTTAATAAATATTCACAAATTTTGCCATAACACTCTAAATTTCTTGTTATACATTGTTAGTCACAAACATCACCTATGTAGCATAATGAACATGTTGAGTTTAACTAAAAATAAGAAGTTTGTGCTGCTTGCATATTATATGTACAGAATGTGGCAAAATCAAAGTAAGAAGTCAAATAGAAGGTTTCGGCGCGGCGGCGGTGCGGCAGCGGCCTGGCAACGGTGCATACACAGCTTAGAGGCACGGCGGCGTCGCCCTGAGCACTAACACAGAATCTTATCGACCATGACTCAGATTTACGACTACCCGCAACTTCTACACAATTAGCCGAAAATTAAACACGTACGCACTTGAACGCACACAGGGAGCGTTTTTAAATACGGACTGCGGATGTCTATAACGAAACATGCCAAGTGATGAATCTTGAATGAATTACACGTTACCTGAATGAGTGTTTCGGAAAGATTTACATTGTTGCAATGTTGTTCGGGTCAAAGCGATTATGTTTACTGAGGCGTTATAGGCAACTTTCCACAAATATATTGTTACTGTTAATGTCAACCTGTATCATCCCAATGCTGGGCAAAGACTCGCTTTTGTTTAAATTCGGCAGATGCGAAGATTTGCTTAAAATATTTTTATCTTATTGGTTTTTATACTTAGTTGCATGATCTATTGTTAGACACTATCGACTTGTTTTTATTGAATCTCTATGTTGATTTTATCAGCTGGAGTTAAGTTCTCTAGAGCTTCTTAGTAGTTCAAACTCACTATATACATTTGTCCTCTTTGCTTATGAAAACGGATCTACTAGTTTATTTATTATAATCATGTATATTGCTTACCACCGTGTAGGTATGATTCTGTGTTTTGTGGTGTTACAGAGAATTTTAAACAAGGTAGCAATAATAAACATGGTTATAATAGCTCAATAAAGTATAGGCTCGGCCCCTATTACATGGATCTTATAACTGGCGAAATGTGGGTGAAATACAGCAGTTATGCTATGTGATGTTATAAATATAATCCGCAGCATCAGAAATAGATCCGCGTCTAAGCAGTATATATCCTATGAGGTGGTTGAATTTAATTATTAACAGTTGTAATTAAGGTAACTAAGTGTGAAAATGTTAAGAACTTTAGAGGTGTGAGGAACAGGGTGTAAGGTTTACTCATCCTCTATAGAAAAGGGAGGATCCTCCGTCCAGACGGTTGTCGTGTATGGCGGGCAACTGCCCAACGATTGATGTCGGGGAAGTTATATATATGCAGCTCGCGCGTTAAACTGTAATTGCGCGATGCAGGATTTGTGTGACATCAGGTCTTTGATGCGTAGTTCGCATGTGGCGATGTAGATGCCGCCACAGAACTATGTTAACAATTCTACCAAGTTATGTAATGATAATTTTGTTCTTTCAAAAATGAAACTGTTTGTCTGTGGAAATGCTCTAACTGTAACTGTAGTATTACATTCAACAAAAATTCGTTAAAAATAAATAAGAAAAATATTTATCTAATCGTTCCTTGATCATTACTTTGATGTCAAAATGATTACTTTTCCGTCCTTCCTAAAACATAATAAGACAAACAGGAGTTTGGTCCTAAACACACAGAACTGAGTGCATCACAGAGATGCTGAAGTAAACCACGAGTTAGTGGAAATTATTCAAATGAGGGTCGGTCCTTCTCAATTAGGGTGCTCAAATATCCGGAAAATGAATGTGGTGCACAACAATTATTATGCGAAATATGTACATACACACAAAACACTAACTATACATTTTTATACCTAAGTCTCAACCCAATGAGAACAATTGCATACATACAATTTCTAGAGCACACACAATTTGAAAGTTGGTATTTTATAATAGTGAAGCTGTGTTCCCCACTGAAATGTATTAATGAGTGAACACTAATGGTGTCACTGCAAAGGAAAAGTCAGCGAGATGCTTTTTAATAAATAAATGTGCGAGGCTATGTGACTTTCTATTTAATAAACAGGAATAAACAAACATATTAGGATTCCAGTATCCTTTGTGAAATTCTTCGGTCATTTTAGGGACATAGTGGTTGTGGAGGTCAAGATAAGCCTGTATGTGGACAAAAAGGCAACTTTTGGAAAAGTGAAAAGTATTAAATGCTCGGAAAATATTTGTCTAAGTATATTGTTTGTTTTGTGTTTTTTCAGCTGGTTGTCTACTATAAGGTCAGATTGTGTTGTTTTTTCGCATGGCAAAATGATATACATACAGTCAAATATAAACGATAAATCAGAAATGATAGACGCGTATAACTGACATAATTTAGTTAAGTTTAATTATTCCCTGGTATTTTTACTATTTACTAAGTCAGTACTGGGTTTGTAGCCTCACAAGTTCTACTATTAGGTTGAATTAATTATTTTTGAATTAAATCTAATACATGTCTATGTCTAATGAAGTTATAAAGGAACATAACTAAAATGTTAATACACCTTTAAAAATACCAATGTATAGTAACGCTAACTCATTTATAAGTATTGATCCCGTGGGAATTTCGGGATAAAAAGTATCCTATGACCAAGGATAAGTTTATCCATGTTCCAAATTTCATCCGAATCGGTTCAGCCATTGTAGCGTGAAAGGGTAACAAACAAACAAATAAATGATCAAACAAAAACACTCACTTTCACATTTATAATATTAGTTAGGATATTATAGCAAATCGTTCTACAGTAAATTATAAGCATAATATTGCGCGTACCGAGCTAATAAATCAGGGTCAGATGTTGTCGGAGAACTTCGGCTTTTAATTAAGCTACCTCAGGGAGAATGGCTGTCAACAGTTACCTTGAATTTGCTCTTTGTCTTGTAAAATATGGTAACTGTAATAAGAAGACCTACGACTTTGTCGACGGCTAAGATTCACGATCTAAACTTTATATTTTAACGTGTACTTCTAAATCTTAATGTAAGTATGAATATTTTTCTCCGCTAGTTTGTTATTTAAACAAATGTTTTGTTCTGTTTTTTTAAGTGGCCATTAAGTAAAGAAATAGCATTTAACGATGGCTGTCTATGTGTTTTATGCATGCTCAACACAATATTTTGTGCTCACGAATAAAACCGCTTCATAATGGTAATGATAAAATTCCGACCATACAGAATGTTTGAATTTACACAAAATAGTCCCTTTTGTTGCGAATTCGTGAGGGCAAATATTTTTACATAGACACAAAGTAAATAAAACTAAACTAATGGGTGTGTGGTTGAAGATATAAATGATTGTGTAGTACTGAATTATAAAAAAAAATTATTCAAACGGGCAATTTTTAAATATTACATTAATCGATGTCCTAGTAAATAAAATAAAGTATGTTGTGGTAAAAATATTTGATGTTTATTAAACAATCCATTATTCCATAAAGCCTATAACTGAGCAGAAGTAATACCCGTAGTAGCAGTGTTCAAGCGGAATAATATTTCTACATAATCATCTACGAACTGTCCCAGTCAGGTTCTACTTCAGTAAAAGCACGTGATATATCAGACTTCAGGAACCAACTTATCAAACATGTATGAAATATCCCACGTCAACTTGGACTTGGTTCAAGTTCTCGTACATATCTGGTGTGTTCGGGAAGTTAGTCAGGCGAGTTGGCGAATTTTGCTCTCAAGTAACTGAACTTTATACAACAACAACACCAACAACAACATACAACAACAACAACATTATAACATATACCACCAACATAACATAACATTATATGTTTTTATATTTGTTATTAGCTAATGGAATGAGAGTTCGAGATAAGAAGCTTGTTTGTAGTGTACAGTCTCACTTCGGACGACACCGGACTGTCCCATAGAGATAAGCTTGTAGCAGTTGCTGTGTCTTTCTAAATGTTAGTGAACTTGTGGGAAGTTTACATTGCAGATTATACCTAGTCATTTTAAATCTCCTTAAAAATGGTTTAAGTTAGTTATAAATGTGTCGGGAATACGTTACTGAGTTGACTAATCGGGACGTCAGCGCCTCCTAGCGGCGCTCGGCAGAGTCTACAGCATAACGCTCGGGCCGGCCGGAACTAAGCAGAGTTCGTGGGTGGTGGTCAAGCAGTGAAGACTTTTAAAAACTGTCACGCGTTCCATGTAGTTGTGTCGTGTACCTACAGGGTGTGAATTGTTAGTGTAATTAATTTGAACTGCAAATGTTTTTTCTATTGCGCAATAATCAAGACTACCCTTAGTACAACCACAGTAGTTAAAATATGGCTGATAATAACGAAAGAGACAAGTACCCTCTCGGTCAAACGTAATATTTATGCTAAAACTAAAAGTTTTAAAGGATCAAAACTAATTTCAGAAAGAAAACCCTTTTGACAAACCTTTCTCTTCTCCCCGTCGTAACTTTGTAACCACGATTGGGTCAGAACTGCTGGACTTTAACTTGCTTGTAAAGATTATGACCTAGTCCGCATCCCTCGGGGTAGCCTTTAATCGCCGGGGCTATAACTGTACGTGCTAGATTTTTTGTTTACTGTAAACCCTTTAATGTTAACGAAGCAAAAGTTTTTACAAAGATAAAATTTTGTCTACAGAAACTTGATTAATTGAATGAACTGATTTGGTACGATATTATGGCAACATAATATAAACAACAATAAACATAAATTCGGATATTATCCCACGGAAATGTACTACCGGGAAAAAAGTATCCTATGTCCGAACCCAGGTCTCAATCTACCCATGTGCCAAATTTCATCAAAATCCGTTCAGCCGTTTTAGTGTGAAAGCGTAAAAAACAAATAAATTCGTTTTCGCTTCTATAATATTACTAAGTATTGAATTTCAAGCAAGTCATACATTAGCAATTAGAAAGTGCACTACAGAACCGCTCGCCTTTGATGTTAACAGCGACAAAGTGTTTCCTTTGACAATATTGCAATGTAGGAGAGAAATCAGGAGTTATTTGTCCACCCTGTCCATAGTGTCCATTGAAGCCGAATAGAAAGAACCCTAATTTCTGAGGAAAAAGAGAGAAATAAATTATTTTACGCACGGAGCGGTGCTACCGTTCAAACAAGACATCATACTGGAAACTATTTATCGCTGTCAACTCATTCGCGCTATTGTGACTCATTTACGAACATTATATAGTGTAGCGGTTACAGAGATTGTTAGCAATAATCGTTCTGTTACTCGTATAAAATAATTCTCGTAACATGGGCTCACTCGTTCCCTCATAGACCTCATCAGCTTTCTATCAGGCGAGATCTAGGTCAAGAGCAACTCATTTAGCAATAAAAAAAAAACAGCACCACTGTGTGAAACAAAACCGATTCCTTCGTAGAGCCACGGGAGCGCCCTGGTACGTTAGGAACGAGATACTCCATCTCGATTTAAAACTCCCAACCATCCACCAGTTTCTTAAACGCATGTCCAAGCGTTATTTTGACTCCGCCGCCCTGCACCGCAACCCTTTGATTGTTGCTGCGGCCAATTATACCCTCTTGACCATCAGTCGACTTCGCTGTCCACGGCATATTCTATCCGATCCCGATGATCCAGTCACACTCCTCCAGGAGTCTAATAGGGCCAACCAGTACAGTGCACAAACACACCCGACACCCGTCGTTCCGACCTCGCTGCAGAGGTCCACCGCGTGCGCGACCCCGAGTAAATAATGCTCCCCCCCGACCCTTGTCCGATGAAACGCCAGCCCGTGCCGCAGCTGAGCGTGTAGTTTTAAATTCCCCTACTAATAATAATGATCACTCCTTGATCCAGCCTGTCCCTGAACTTGCTGTCCTCCCCTCAGCGAACGCCCTAAGCCGAGGTTCGTTCCCCACAGGGGGTGCCCTTAGCGAGCGTTCGTTTAGCTTGTTACTTAGAATAGTTTGCATTTATGCCCCTGGCTGGAGGCCCTTAGTGTAGAAGCTATTGGCAGCCACAGGAAAGTCCGGTTAAGCAGCCACGACCTTAGTGGTCACCTGCAAGATGCACTAGATCAAAAAAAAAAAAAAGCTGCAACGGCCTTTTTTCTGCTTGGACGGCGTTCAGAACGGACGTGCTACCTGACCATTTTCGCGTGCTTGCTTATACTTGGTTTATATTCATGTTCATTTACTGATTATTCCTTTTGGCTTGTGAGATTTCTATTTGATTAATATTTACAGTGTCTTTTTTATAATTATTGAAAACTTTGATTTAAAGGAATTAAAGATCATTATTTTTTTAAAGTTTTTTCCCTTCTGATTCCTAACAGTACTATATTTTAACTTTTTTAGGAAATCTAAACTTTAACTCTTACTCTCTAGATAACATGCAATGGTACGGAATGAAAGTTAATATGGTAAGCACAAGCTAAAAATTCTATAGATAAACATCAAATTTAAACAAACAGAAATAAAGTTTATAACGTTAATTCGCTGAGAACATGACAATGACAGTAATTGGCGTTTAGATAAACGTTTAACGGCGATACAAAATACCAAATTTGTTGAAAAGCTGCCAGTTGTATAATTAGGTATCTAACTGCGACCATTAATTTAAAATCGCCGTTAAATAAAGTAGAACAGCTCTTCATAAAGATAAACACATGGAATATGGCCATTGTACGAGTATAAAACAATTCCAGGAGGAATCTAGACGAAATTATATATCAACAGTTCAGTCCTCGTGGCTGAACGTTGAAAATGTCTTTTGTGACTGTAAATTCGTAAAAAATTCTTTGAAGCTCCATCTTAAGCAGCTTAGGAGTAAATAAACATCTATATTTACTTCGCACAGCCAAAGAAATCTCGAGAAAAATTTGGAATTAGGTCACTTGAACAAATTGCGGACGCGTTTTTGTAAATTGAGGCAACAGAAGAGAGGGTGGGAGTTAATAGTAAGTGAAGGAATATTTATCAAGGCTCGTGTCACTTGAGAGGAAATGTCCCGTGTGACGACCGCTCACTGTTTTACTGAAAATTCTCGAAATTCAAGCTGCAAGCGATGTTTGTGTTTATAAATTAATTTACAGCTTGTAGATACTCAAACTCAAACTCAAACTCAAACTCAAACTCAAAGCATTTATTTCAATTAAACCATTTACAGGCACTTTTGAATTGTCAAGAAGTCGGTCAGTCAGAAATATGAAGCTAGTTGCCCATTCCAAAGCGTAGTAGGTACCTATGGAGAAGAACGGGCAAGAAACTCCACGGACACTCTTTTAAATAAAAAAATTGTTACAAAATATTGGTTACATCATTAATGTTGAAATTATACATATACAGCTATTTAGTGGTCACTTCATAGGTTTATAGTTAGCTCGTGGCTTAGTAATAACAGTCGCATGGGTCGAAACATCAGGTTAAGCTACGCAAGCCGGGGTTGGTCCGTGTATGGGTGACCATCTTTACATACCAAGACTCTTCCGTGTCTCGGAAATCACTTTAAACCGTTGGTCCCCGCTCTTATTCGTGGATCTTTGACAGTCGTTATGGGTCGTCAGCCCAAAAGTCTGACAACCAGTCTTACCAAGGGGTATCGTATTACCCAGTTACTAGGTTGTGGAAGTCAGATAGGCAGTTGCTCCATGTAAAATTCTGGTATTCAGCTGCATCCGGTTAGAATGGAAGCCGACCCCAACATTGGGAAAAGGCTAGTAGTAACTAGCTGTCTGTCTAGAGACAGCTAGTTACATTCTAAATTGTTAAACTAAAAGTTGCAAACTCGCAATTTTTTGGTTTAGTTTATCATCAATACGTAGATTTATTTATTGCACATGTTTAAGGTTAGGCCTCCACCCAAATTACATAACGAACTACTTATTATTATGCACTAGTTGCTGTAGTCAAGTGAAGTGATAGGTCGATATCGTTGCACTCGAGTGTAGTGACGTAACCGGGTCAGTGAGTTAAATAAGCTCGCAACTTTTCACTTCACTGTTATACCTACAACGTTTTTATCCTGGTTATTTCTTCAGTAACAAATTTTAACAAAATATAGAGTGTGATGCGCCCCTTATCGTTTGTACGAAACACTATATTAAACATTATATGTGAATTATGAACACGGATAAAATTAACTCCAATTACATTAATAAACTTTTATTTATGTATTGCAGCTACGAGCGGCAACCCAACTGCAACTATCGCAAAGTACGTATGACCGTCTCAATCTTTACGACAAATGGATGAAGTCTTTTTAAAACTGTTTCGTAGTTCAGCGAGACATTTTATCTCACAACAAAAATAAAGCTTCAAGTACCTACAATGACCGACTCATCCTCGTTAGCTTAGCAGTAAGCTTACGATCGTCTATCTAGATTATTCTAGATATAGAACCATTCTCACTAAAACGTTTGAGAATGATTCTATATATGTGTGACCCATGTGGCTACTGTTATTACTTAGCCACGAGCACCACGGTCTCGTTCTGAACGTTCTACCTATTTATACTTATTATGTTTTAGTTGAGATATGTTAAGGGGTGCTGTTTATTAATCCCCGACGCAAAAAGAGGGATGTTATAAGTTTGACCGCTATGTGTGTGTCTGTCTGTGGTACCGTACCTCTTAAACGGTTGAACCGATTTGAATGCGGTTCTTTTTATCTGAAAGCAAGTTTTCTAGCTATGGTTCTTAGACATGTTTTATCAAAATCGGTTCAGCCGTTTGAAGATTATCAGCTTTTTTATGGTTGGTGAATGGATGTGAGCGTCTTCCACAGGTCTGATCGATTTGAAATTTGGTATTCTGTTACTTCAATGATATTAGAAGAACATAGTAACCTTGAACTGATGCTGCAGCATCACCTGGAATTTGCAGGATACCCAACTCCCTTACCAACTTACAGCACGTTGGGCTATTTGGAATGGTCTCAATGAATAGGTTATAGATAGATGATGAACAGGGTCTGGTGATGGAGTAGGAAAGATAAATAAGGAAATGTTTGTGTCGGCAGTTTTTCAAATTTAATATAATTTCACTGGTATCTTACTTGGAGACAGACGTTATATCTGTCATATTAAGCAATCAATTACCTAAATGTAAAAAACGACGCTTCCCAAATTTCCAGCCGTGTTAAATATAATTCCCATCAGAATGTGTTTACAACAATAAAACACGGAATTACTTTGACAGATGGCAGCATATGCTCAAGACATTCAGCATAAAAATGTTCAATTTTATTTATCACGCACTTAGCAGATATTGCACGTATTTCTCACAAATCGACGGAAAGGCTGTAAATAGAGAATATCTATGCAGATATCACTCGCTTCCTGTACAGTGCCTTGGTGAGAGTAATGTCATTTATATGGGTAAGCAGATATTACCTTATCTAGCGCAAGCTAGTGAGGATGCGTGTTATGTGCTCACGTCTCGTATTATGTGTCACGTGTAATAGTATTGCGGCTATAAACGTTATGACGTACATCAGCAGCCTTCACTTCATCTTCTGAGAGAACTGGGTCGCTCACTGTGTTGTGAGCCGGTAATGGACTTCACAGTAATGCGTAGACTGCGGTGAAAGTACACAGAGCACTAGGAATATTAGCCGGCCATAAGGTACTAACTTATATTATTACTCCTACTATATAATACACAACACTGAGTGAACTATGTCAAAGGGATTTGTGTTCATATTTAAGTACTTTGAGATCAAGTTTCATCGAATTAAAGCAGGCATTCGTAAGAGAACCTGTCTTGGTCTACGAACATCAACTGCCAGATAACTCCGCTTCGCGAAAATAATACTTATAAAATTCCAGATTATTCTGTAAAAGAAAATAAAATTGCATTAATCAGTAAGTCTGAATTACTTCAGACTCTGATCGGAACTTAATTTGTCAATATCAATGTCATCAATCTATGCATATTAATTTAACACATCAAGGACTATCACCCCCATAGGTTGACCAATGGCCGATTTAGATGCAGAACCAAATTCTTACAAGAAATCAGTTGACAGTATGAAGTTACATTCATAATACATATATTTTGTGTGTTTCCCTTCAATCTTCACCTAGCACCAATCTGTGGGATTGGTGCTTGTTTGCGAACAATGTTCATTTTAAAAGACAAAAATAACTTATGATAATGTTTCTACGTAAACAACACTTTGTTTACGTAGAAACATTATCATAAGTTATTTTTACGACGAGTAGAGAACATCTTTCAACAATCACACTTGATTGTTGAAAGATGTTCTCTACTCGTCGGTAATATAACATTATTTTAAATAAATTATTAGAACTTGAAAATCACCGGTTATGTGAAGAATAGTCTGGAAAAGTCTTTAGATCTTTTAGTAACCCTGTCAATATTATAAAATCGTAATTTGTACCTAAACAAAAACCTCGGTCATCCAAGCAAATAACTGAGCAGAAATTGGTTCTTACAAAAAATAATGTCGTCAGATAAATAGCAAAAGATAACATAAATTTATTGTCTAATGGGTTTTTACAAATTACTAACGTATGGTTACATAAACACTAGGGTCAAGAAAAATAATACTTACCTACAGAAAGAAAGTTTTGTAACATTTTTACACAAAATGACCATAATCTGAGCAATTAACCGTGTTGACAAAAGTCCCAGGGGAGACCTTCGCAAAAAACCCTGTTTGATGACCCTGTTTATAAAACTATTAAACTAATTGCTATGAAAACACTCAAGGTTCTTTAAAAGCTACTAAGTTCACCGTGATAAAAATACGCCTTGTGTTGGCATTTGAATGACTTTGAATAACTTAGGCGTTACTTTTTGTTTACCATCTCAATGTGCCTAAATATAATTATGTTGGTAGTTAATTGTATAGCTATTTCAAAGAATCATAATCGTAAATGTTAAGTGTGAATAGAAGATGAAAACAGTTGTATAGGACTTTAAGATTTTCTCATGTTAGAATGACTGATCCCAATCTGAATGTAATGTCTTGTATTTTTCCATTTTCAACTAACTTTCACCAGATTTGAACGCCATAACTACATATCCCGACGGTCGCAGGCTCCATCGTCTGAGACGCGGCTAAAGTGGGCAAATCCCGGTTAATCTGCATAAATCTCGTAAAGAGTTCGCGTTGCGTCGGCTGAAGCACGATATTACCGTATTACCAACGAGGTTTTAACATCTATCGTAGAAGTGTGTCGAACAATAATAGCACGTCTGTTAATATTTTGCCAAAATTACCCGAAATGTTAACTAATTATTGTTCATTCGCATACTTTACGGCAATTCTGATAGGACCAAAAACTGAGCTTAATTTACTTTTGTCTTATACATAGGTTTCATAATTATTATTTTCTACAAGTGCCTATTAGTGAAAACCTGACTTATTAATTAAAAGAGATCTAAGCTTTCAATTCCTACTCAGCATTGAAACATAAATAAAAGTGCCTTTCAAAGCCGTTTCTTCAATTTAATTTAGTGATTCTATTACAACATAATCATTTTTTATTTCATGGAATGCTCGTTTTCAACTTAATCGCTTTCTTATTCCATTAAAATGATTAATTGGATTTAGCAAGGAAGTTTATAATTTCAGAAGTAGCGCCTACCGTAGGCCTCGTGAAAGAAATCGTAACTCTAAAGAAGTTTACTAAGAAAAAAAATCATTAGTTAACTGCTGGTATCAATACAATTTCACGTCTTTTCGAATCTATATAAAGACTGGAATATAAGGGTCGAGGGACATATCTACAGCGGCGCAGTCGTTACTTGCAAAGTACAGTCTGTCCATAAACACCTCGCTACACAATACACGTAAAGTATTCTATCTACGTAAGAACTGACACACATGTACGTGGCAGTTTATCACACGCAGCTATTTACAACTACTGAACATTATTTATGAGCAACTGTTATTGAACAAGAGGAAGAGAATCGATTTGTTGGTCCTCGAGACCTTTTTGTTTTGTCTGCGAGTGACAGAGAAATATTGGCTTTGGCAGGTGCTACCGTACATTGGGTACTATTTATGAAGAAAGGCGAATGGAAAATAAAATACTAAGCCGGTCCTGTATATTCATAATAAATAATTCTGTTAGTAGGCTTTATCCAGAGATGTTTGCCAATTACTTAAACATTCACTTAATGAATCAAGCCAGAACATCGCATGTATCGGCAAATTCCATTTACACGATTTTCACGTATCACTAGTGACGAAAAGCGAGCGTAATCCGTGAGCATACACATGGGCTGCCTATAATAAATATATTTTCGATACCTGATCATAAACTAACTGCCCATAATATTTCCTCCGGAAAGACTAACAACAGGCAAACGGTAAATGTAGGTTTGGCTTAAACAAAAATTTGTGGTAGCGGAAAAAATATATGTTAATCTTAAACATATTTCTCAGAACTAGGTTGTGTAAAATACTCGATACAAACGGTAAACTAACCTTACCTTGAGTTCTAATCCAAAATACATACATTACTCACGCATTCTTCCCATGGGGGTAGGCAGAAACTACAGAACGCCACCTGCTACGCAATCCTTACATACTCATTTTGCCTCGTTCTTTCATTTCCAAAATATCTGTATTAATCAATGTACGTTGGTATTTAAATTAATAACAAGAACGTCTTATTTGAGTGCAGAATTTGATTGTTTTTTTTTTAAATTGATAATTGCTTCATATTTTGCTATAAATTACAAGCGTTGTGTCATCGCGCTTCTTTTCTATGCACTCCTACAGTGACCGCGGTTTAGCTGCTGTCAGCGTCTTACTAGAATATTCGTGGAGGAAGATTTCCAAAACCATGTGTACTGGTACTTCTATCCAGTAGAGGTTAGTACTGATATGCAATGTTTAATTTAGTTGCTTCTCTTAAACACCGAGATCGTGATTGAAGTATGTAAGCTACAAGGCAACAGGTAACTGCACAACCAAATTATCGATTATAAATTTTTCCGCGTCACGTTCTGTGGCAGCCCTGCAGCCTCATATTGAAGCAACATGGGATACCAATATAAATAGGTACCTAATCGGGTTCTGCAGTTAATAAATAAAATAGGTGCTATTTTTGACTTCTCTTGTTGTATAAATTATTAAGTTTTTACGCTACTTTCCAATAAAAGTCGTCTGTCGTTAACGTCAAACATTACTACAGAAAATGAATTATTATCGCTACAGTTATCGGATTAAAACACCCGGCCAAGTGCGCGATGGACCACGCACAGTGCAGGGTTCTGTAGTTGAGATGAATATTTACGCATGCAGTTTTATTTTTATCGACTGCAAAAATAAGTTCGTATTTCATGGTATTTTTTTACTATGATAAACACAGTTATTTTTGCGGTTGTACCCGGAAAATATATCCACAAACTTGACTAAAATAGTAAAGGCACTTAGAAACATCAAAATGTTTTTATTTATGGAATCTTACAATACTTCACACCCTTATGTGTTGCTCAATCCTCTCTGCCTACACCACACAGGAAAGTGTAAAGTAGTACCTACTTTATGTAGTTTTAATCTTTATAAAATATTTACATTTTACAATGACACTACAATGTTATAATGCACCCGGTTTTCACTTATTTTCTATGAAATTTTGACTTATCCAAGTACATTTTATAAGTGTTGGTCAACAATTATTAATAATATAATATAAATTAATTAGTTAAATTAGAGAGAATTAGAGCCGTTAACTTGTAGAGCCCACTCAGTTGTGATAGTTATCCTTTTGACTTCGATAAATAGACTACAATCGTGAATACTATTCACATATTATCAAAAAACAACAGTTTAGCTGCTTTTGCAGGTCATAACATACTCCCAATATTTTTTGAAGACCTATCCAACGACCTAACTCCACACTGTAGAATAGACAAGCACGCGTATGCCACTGCAGGGATTCAGCAGAATATCAGCGTCAGGTATATTTGCCTGGCACATGCTGAGCTGGACTCCCATTAGGTGCAACCTTGAGACGCACACCGCACTTTTTTATGTTCGTTGTTCCATTATTTTAAAGTGTGTCATAGCTAATAGTGTCATCACAATGTCTTGTTTTCTTCCTTTTTTATTCCGTTTTTATATTGGCACCTTGCAGCTATTTCCTAATAGCTAATTATTAGTCATTATTTAATCGTGTTTTTGTATGTTGTGCTGTTTTTTGTGTGCACTAAATAAACAATTTATCTATCTATCTACAAGTCAAAAAGTAATTATCCCCGCTTTACCTGTATGTGAGGTACCAAAAGGTTTTATGACACATCTTTGTCGGCGTATAACCATGCCGAATTACAGCCTTTTTAAGCAAGGGCTTCCGAGTTAAACCTGCGGATAGGCAGACAGACGGACTTGGTAAAACTACAAGGGTTCTTTGATTTAATGCGGAATCTTAATATATACCATCTCTAATATCGCGGCATATTCGTTACTCAAAGCGTTTGGGTGAACGACCTGAGTCCACAATGCAGAATCTTAATGTATACCATCTCTAATATCGCGGCATATTCGTTACTCAAAGCGTTTGGGTGAACGACCTGAGTCCACAAAAGCCTTTTTTATTCCAATTATGATCGTGTATTGTTTAAAGTAAATACCAGCCTTTACTAAATCCATTGTTCGAATCAAACAATCTGCTCAGGTCCTGTTATTCTTTCTCTGTGATGTTTAAGGCACAAAGGTTTTATTTGTTTCAAAAGGCAAATATTTTCATATTGTAAAACAAATATAAATAATAAAATATTTTTTGTACACCACGTAGGTATTAGGTCTTTACCTATGAAATTGCCGTTCTGCAGTACTGGCCATTACAAATCAAAATAATTTTTGTTTGGCTAAGAATTCTAATTTCAAATAAATTTTATTTTAAAAACATTGTTTTTTTTTTCCAAAAGTAATCATTTGCTTATTGATTAGTGTTACATTTTCATCGCATTTCAATCTTATGGATACGTTAAAAATTCGAGTAATTATGGAATATGAGTACCGTCGTGGCAGCAACGCGACACAAGCGGCACGCAATATCAACGACGTTTACGGAGCTAACACTACAAACCAACGCACCACCTGTTATTGGTTTGCTCGCTTCCGTTCTGGAAATTTCGACCTGAAAAATGAACCTCGCGGTCGTCCGAAGACTTTGGTCGACAATGACGAATTAAAGGCGATTGTGGAAGCTGATGATACACAACTACGGCTGAATTAGCAGCAGCTTTCGACGTTAGCGTCAAAACAATATTGGTCCATTTGTGTTTAATTGGCAAGGTAAAAAAGCTTGACAAATGGGTGCCCCACGAACTCAATGATCGCCAGCGTGAAGTACGCGTCGAGACGTGCCTTGCGCAGTGCACACAAATGAAGGAATTTTGAACCGCATTGTTACCTGCGATGAAAAGTGGATTCTGTTTGATAACCGCAAGCGCCCAGCAAGTTGGTTGGATCCTGGTTCAGCACCTAAACAATGCCCTAAACGAAAACTTACTCCTAGAAAAGTGATGGTCACTGTTTAGTGGTCTAGCGCCGGTGTGATTCATCACAGCTTCTTACCAAACGGGATGAGCATTACCGCAGATGTGTACTGTGAAGAACTGAACACAAGACAACGCGTGACCTCATACTGCACAGCAGACGGTCTCCAAGTTGCAAGAACTGGGTTTGGAAGCTCTCCGTCATCCGCCCTACTCACCAGACCTTACGCCTACAGACTACTACTTTTTTCAGAATTTGGAAAGGAGATTGGACAGAATTTAGAGGCAGTACAAAATGCCTTTGAAGAATTTGTTGCCTCCCGTCCAGCTGATTTATTTAAGAAGGGCATCAATAAACTGCCACTGCGTTGGCAAAGATGCATTGATTGCATGGGTGATTACTTCGATTAATACAAATAAAAAATACATGAAATAAATTCGTTTAAAATTTTTCATACAAAACGGCAATTTCATAGGTAAAGACCTATTATGTACGTACTTTCATACAATGTTACAAACTGATACAAAATTACAGTTTTACAGGACATCACTTCACAATATTACGCATAAAGAAGAAAGATTTTTGGCAAAGCTCAGCTCCATAAAGGAAAAAAGCAAACTTTACAGTTTGTTTTTAAAAGTTAAACAAATTACGCTTGCCTACAGAATTCAGAATGCTTTGATTATTGGAAAACACAAAACTGATTTTGTGCGTAGCTGTCGGTTTTATGTTTCTTTTATTCCACTTTTTTTTTTTTTTTTTTAAAAACGTTGCCCCACACTAGGAATTTCTCCTGTGTCGTGGGTGCGTTTACAAACATATAAACTCACATACACAAACGACCAGACCCGGAACAACTAATTGTTAGGTCATACAAATATTTGTTCCGTGCGGGAATCGAACCCGCGACACGCAGCGCAGCAGTCTATCGCCTGTCTATTGTCTGTCTTTACTAATATACCTTATGATTTTTAAGTTTTAAACTCGTGATAACACTAAAACCAGACTGAATTGACGAGTACGAGGACAGGTCCATGTTTTTACAGTAGACATTAATTCACTAAAAAATTAATCACATAAAATTTCAACTCATGATTAATAAATTCAGTAATTTTATTTTACAAAAATCCTATAAAAAGCCACTCAAGACTATTGCTTTTGATAACGACACCTACATCCCACTGCCACTGTCCGTATTATTGCCCCACAACTTTGGACACTTGCCAAACACGGAAACTGGTCACTAAGAGTACCGTTACAATTTTTACTGCGACTCCTATGAAACTAATCGCCAGAAAGGTTCTTTGAGCGACAGGATAATGTTATTAAGTAGTTTAAAAATAATGATTATATTATGAAAGTGATGAGTGACCGAACTAATTTCTTTAAAGAAAAGAATATTGTAATAAATGTCAGCCAAGAGTGGCAGTTGTTTCATATCATATATCTCACCAATAAAAGAAAATCCAGTCCAATGCAAGTTGGGAGTCGCACATGAACCACTGTACAATATTAAAAAAAAAACACATGCCTTTAATTTTTTTATTATTATTATTCGTATTTGTTGATATGGATAGCTACAGCTCAGACCAAATATATCACAAAAAAAATGACGATATCGACGTTTCATATTCCCGTTTTTTCTCCTCGAAAACTGAACTGATTCAATTATTTTTTCATTAAAATTTTAAGAAAGAGTACTTTTAGGTTCCTATCATTTTCATTTATGTTAAAAAGTTTTAGAATTTGTCTGGTATACCTCCAATAACGGGGGTAAAAATGGGGCATTTTTGTAATTTTTGGAGGGTCATATTTTCTTTACCGATAAGTTGCTGAAAAAAGGAAATAACAGGGACGTGACTACAGCAGACCTTGATTGAATGACAAAAAAAATTGCTCTAGAGGCATTATTCAGAATGAAAAAAGGAGAATACATTTGTATGGAGAATCACACGTCCTGTTCCCTCTTAATGGCGTGCCTATTAAATGTTACTGGAAATATAAATAAAAATCAGAACATTTCTTTCTGCGATCTCATTTTTGGTGTCAAAAAGTGTGTTTTATTTCAAATCTTTGCCTATTTGACACCGCTATTTTAATTGCGGTCTCACATCAGTTGTAACTTGTAAAGTGTCCGTTGCGTACCTGGACCAAAAAGAAAACAAAATGATAAATAACGACATAAACTCTTGTAACATTTTAATGATCTAAAGTTGGATTGAACTACTTAGTAACAACCTAAATATCGCAAAAAATATTATACTTTTTTTTCTATCTCTTAAAGTGTGTATCTGTATCATGGAAGTGGGCGGTCCTGTTAGACCCACTTTCAGAGGAAAACACGAAAGGAAAACAATAGGTAAACAGGTCCAATAAAAACACGCAACAGCACTTAACTTTTATTATACCTAAACACTTCTAAAAACTAAATGTCATAACATTTCGGTAGAATAGCGAGTGTACCTTTTTTTACTTTTATTGGGTTTTGTATTTTTCTTATTCGTATTGATTGATGTAATATTTCTGCGCCAAGATTTTGCCAAGTCAATAAAAGCCCCTTCAATACACATTAAACTGTATTTCGTATTTGATACCCTTACAGAGCTCATGGAAACGATAACGTAACATAAAAGGAATACCAAATGAAATAAATCATAAATATAAACGAGTTACACTCACGTACAGCCCATTCCTGAAACCAATGAATCGATTCTGGAAATTTCTCTATCGATTTTATTGATTATTATTTCGATGAGAGACTACTGATTAAATGCTTTGGGTTTTGCTACAGTCAAAATAGACACCAAAGCTTTAAGAGCGTAGTGGTCGTAGCCGTGACGTCATCATGTCGGCTACGTCGTAGCAACTGTGTCGTTCTTTATGCATCACAAAGCATTTAGTTTTTTTTAGTTTACTTATACATATAACTACAACGACGGTTATTCATTTATTGTTATAAAGGGACATTCACTTATCGTCCACGTATCAATTTATCCAAGCATAAAAGTTATCTCTACAAAACTCTGAAGCCAGAAAATAAACTGTCATAGTTTATGACTTTCTACTCGTTCTCGTTACGTAAGTGGTCCGGACAGGTTCTGTTTTATTCAACCACATCATTATTTTAAGACAAATAATTGAAAAGGAAAAGTAGATCGCTTGTAACCCGTCGCCAGCAAACTGTTTTAGGAGGTATAGAGACAAAAGAAGTTGCGTAATTTCGCTTTCCCTTTTTTTATCGATGATAGTCGACAGTTTCATTGTATTCTAAAGAAATGTTTAATATTCGTAACTAGTATTAGACCACTGACCTTAATTTTTAACGCTCCTGTATTGGTCGTAACGCTGTCGTTGGGGATATAAAGCAGACGATCAGTCTACGCTTTCACAACTCATTATTGTTTCAACTGTATTATGCAAGCGCTTCCACAAACTTTAATAAAAAATATATAGTGGTCATATTAGATTGACCTCGAAGTCAGTGTAACAAATTACAACTAACCCTATGTAATAAATTACGTTATATAAAATCTTTATGAGGTTATTTGCTAATAATTTTCTTTCAACCGCTTTGATAAATGATGTGATATTAAATTTTGCTGAAGCGTGGAAAGAATACAATCATTATATATTGAAAATGCTAGAATTATGTCTTAAAATTACCAACCCGCTTTCAGAGATATCTAACTAAGTTAATTACATACACATACATATACTAACGCCTTCTTCCCACGAGGGTAGACAGAAACTACAGAACGCCACCTGCTACGATCCTTACATACCCCTTGAAACTCCTAAGGTAAATATTTGTTACTAAAAGCTAAGTACTATACTTGAAGATATTACGTAAGTTTCGCTTCATTCGAATATTCGAGATACTGCTACATACCAGAGTAAATCATTAAAATATTGATGTTCAATTGTTTTATCGAATAACTAGCTTTAACCCGCGACGTCGTTCGTGTGAAATTTCGGTCCCCGACCCACCGCGTCGCATCCCATCGCCCGCCCGCGCTACTCGTTTTCACTTAGCGTTTTTTCTGGCTTTTTTCTGTTTGCTCGGCTCCTGAAGGTCGTGGCGTGATGTTACATAGACTGTAACCTTCCTCGAGAATTGGGCTGTGTAAAAATGCTTGGAAACATGCTGGTCCTGCTCCATAGGACAATTTAGAATCTAGACAAAATCTAACTGGTTGCTAATTTAATTGTATAATACATTTTTTTTTTTTAAATATTGATTTTACATTCTGTGATTACTTGAACTCACATACTGACTTATATCATACCTATTACTTGTAAAAATGTTAGGAATATCGTATAATTTTACAATGTTTGTAAATATGTGAGCACCATGCATCTATCACATGATTAATTTATCTGTAATTCCTTAATCTTTTATTATTTTTACCTAACGTGGTATAGTATTCTTATTCTAGGTGCATCGTCTTCACATATAATTATATAATTGATGTATACAAGATATTGTGAAAACATTTTAAAAGAGTAACGGTGGAGTTTCTTGCCCATTCTTCTCCATACGAAAACTACCTTTTGGAAGGGGCGACCAGAATCAATTATTATTTTTCTGTAAATGTTGACGTTCAAAAGTGCCTTTTTTGTGCCTAATTGAAATAAATTATTTGACTTTGACTTTGACTTTAACCCGGCAAACAATCGCCTATTAGAAGCCGTTTGCATGTACGCGCTCAACAGTTTTCACAACTATATTTATTGCTGTTTCGACATTATTTTTCTTATGAACAAGCGCTGGTTCATACGGCATTTGTCGGGTTTATACGATATAAGATAACATCGAACGTAGTCGTGAACATCCTATATTAGGCAAAAAACATCTTATCATCCTGCCGCAACTTGTGAAGTACATAAAACACTCAAATAAACACTCCGGTGATGTATCGTTCACGATACATCACCGGAGTGTTTAGCGGATGTATCTAAAATGCTTTGCAACGCTTACACCTTCGAACGTAGAAGCAGAAGGAGTTGTCGCCGGTTACTTAGCCATCCTCAATTGTTTTATTTCTACGAAAACGCGCTTACCCCGCACGACAGCGAGATCAAACTGAGCTGCCGAGTTTGTTTGCGGTGGACAAACGATCGCCGTCAACGGGACGTCACGTTCGGTTCGAATAATCTCGTTTCTCGTTGACGTCCCGTTCTCGGTGCGGTGGAAAAGTATCACCCGGGAAAGTCAAGCAATCTTTTGTCTGTCAGGCTGGTTGCACAGCTGTCTGGGAGACCCGTACGCTCCCGGAATGAAAACACACGTGAGGCTCTAGAACATTGTTTCACAGCGACGCGGATTGATTCGTACGCGACCCGTTTCGAATAGAGCCCGTACAACGTATCGTATTACTCCCTCGTTTCAGAGCTCTGCGGGCATTACCCGTACGGGTCTCCCGTGTACGGGCGGCCCGTACGGGTCTCCCGGACAGCTGTGAAACCAGCCTAAATATATTTTTTGCTAAAATGTACGATTTTAGCGTATTGCCCTCGCTGTCACCCTAAAAATTAAACTGCTTCAATGCCAATTTGTGCACAATTGGTCACAAATTGGCACCATTTGGCTGAATCAAAGTTCTTGTGCCCCTTTTTCAACCGCCAAAATATTGGATGACGGTAAAATGAGAGGTCTTGATTCAAGATTCATTTTCAATATTCATGTCTATCAAGACTCTTGATAGACATGAATATTGAAAAAGACGGTCTACGACTTTATGAACTTCTAGACTGCACTAGTCAAAGCTGCACTTGAGTTAGAAACTGCTCTTAGCGACTCCGCGAATCTTTGAGAAATCTAAAGTCCCGTTTCTATTGCGTGCATACTTTTGGTTGCTTTCAAAACTTTAAAAAGGCCTTTGAAAATGATTACCCTCGAGAATTACATGCGAAAGGATCACTTTGTTGAGAGATAAGGCGAACTACGTGACAAAAGTTGTTCTTAAATAATAGATTTTTCAAAATGTTAGATGCTATTATTTATGTTGTGTTCAAGCTTTATATAGAATGGAAAATATTATATTTATTACGATGCTATAAGAGCATTATCTTCAGCTCAAGGATCAATAGAAGAATAGTCTCGAGGATACTAGTAGTTCCAATCATGGTACAGCATGTGACATTATTGGAACTATTATTAAAATTGATAAATCCCCGCTGTGATTCTCAAGTAAGAATTACGAAATATTACGAAAATTACATTTAAAGTTCTGCATTTCACTTCTCCAGCTGGGCAAGGCATTATATATTAACTTCATTACGTATTTCCGAACTTGCCAGACGTTCAGTTTAACATTTTCAACTGAAGTCACACACTGGAACGATGCCAGTTGAGTCCGGGTCGAGCTTAAACTCGTAATATTGTAAGTTGGTCATTAACAAACCGAAACTAGCTGCAAATTAATAGTTATCTCTTTGCGTTTCTATGAAATTGATTGGTACACGGAAATAAAATCGTTCCCAATATACTATAATGTAATGTAATGTGCCAAAGTAAATTTAATCCTGGTTTAGAAAAACTATGTAAAGTTGATATAAAAAGAACAAAGCTATACCGATGTAGGTCAGAAAAAAGAGTGAAAATCTCTTAAATGGTAACCGAACACTAACATTCTGTTACCATACCGAAATACTAAACTGAAATAGTTTTTCTGTTGTACCTAACCCGCGGGAGGCACAAAAAGTGGTCAACTTTTTGTTTTTGGGCATTAGCCAATATTCTCACACAGGGTCGGATTCTACTCGGGGTTCCCAAGGATTTGTGCTAGTTTCCCAAGTAGCTACAATATTCAATGTTAAAGTAGTTTTTTTTCAAAATTTCTGTGATAGATGAAATGGATACAAGCCATTCTTTTTTGCTTCGGCATTTTCCAGCCCTAAAAAAAACTTAATGCAGGGTTTTCCTTTTGCACCAGTATTTTTCAGACAGACGAGATGTTAACGAATGCGTATAAGATAAATGTCGAAGATACTTCATCTGCAAGGGTTAAGGTTTTGTGATAAATAAATAGTAGGCTGAGAAAAAAACATGGCAGGCAAAAAAAAAAAGGTACAAATAACGCCGATTTAAAGAATTGAATTGGTTATTCAAAAATATAATATTTGATCTATAAAACCGAATCCCTTGCTACTAGAATTTTATCGGAAATTAATCGAGTCACAAAATTAATGCAAAAAGTCCAAGAACGAAATAAAACGTCAACTTTAACCATAAGTACAAATGAAAGGTTCTCGTTAGTTGAGTTCCGGATCCGAACCTCCGACTCCGGGCTCTGGCGCCGCCATGTTGAAGGAACTGGATGGAAATTGGAAACCTGCGGTGACGTAGAGCTTTAATTTTCGTTGTTCATTTAAGGTGGATGACTTCCGAGTACTCTTATTGAAATTTGTAGTGCAGTAATACCACTAGTAAGTTGAAGAATAATTTTATTACGTTATTTGATTCGTTCGGTATTCTGTTGTGAGGTAATGTTGCCTATATTCAGAAAATTTTCGTTTTACAAAAAAGGGCATAGCACAGCATAAACAGCCTATAATTTTTCCACTGCCGGGAAATGGGCCTCCTCTCGGCGAGAGAGAATGGGCGTTGTCCACAGCGCGAGACCAGTGCGGGTTGGTAGATGTCACACGTCTTCGATTATTTCTTCCTTCACCGTTTTGAGAGCAGTGGTTATGAAATAATTTTCACAAACTTACTCTCCTTAGTAAAAATTCAAGCAGTTTGCTAAGAACAGATGTTTATTCACATGGCTTTTGACAAAATTTTCTAAAACGTCGCGTTTCGAGTTTGCGTTCCATTCTACCAAAATAAGTAATGCGTAACAAAATGCAAAAAATAGCAAATTGTTTCTTACATACAATGTATATTTAAATAATGGTAAAGTTTTGAATTACTTGCAAATAATTTCCTATTATCAAGATTCTTAAAAAAAATTGAAAAAAAAAGCGCTTTCATTAAAAGAAAACAAACATAATCTGCTGAGCAACTTTAATAGCATTGTGACGTGTCGTGCAAACTAGCGCGACGCGACACCGGTAATTGTTCTACTGTGAAGTTTTCATAGAAATTGTATTGTTCGGACCGCGTCGCGCTAGTCTGCACGAGGCTTTATACGTCATACATTTCGTTACTACCCGACCTCAATCGTCTCGCTCCACATTCTTGCTTCCAGTATTTTAATTAGTGAAGAATTTCTTCACTGCGGCCTCTCTCATGGTTCCGCATATTTTATGAATATCAGGAGTGAATGAGACGAGGGAGCGATGGTATAAAAGATTGTATGCAATTGAGTTATATAATAAAAACAATAGGTACATTAATTAAAAAGCTCTTATAATGTTCGCAAATGAAGTAGTGAGCGATCGCGGCGCTCGTAGCTGAATAGATGAGTCGTTGAACAGTTGAACAGCAGTTCACGTTGCTAGGTGCACATGTGACGTTATAATTAGAATGTAGTTATGTGAGTTATTGTATGCTCTTAAGTTATGACCAGGCACTCTAAAGATAATTTCCACGCAAGCTATGTGGGTGTTCACTCTACTATGTGGTAAACGCTAACACATCAGTAATAAAGTTGAATATCGCGTGCGCTCTTTGATCGTGTTCGAGCACGAAACTAAACGGCGTAAGTTTCAATTCCTATTTCGTTTATAACTAAAGTAATAATTTATCTAGAGACAAAATATCTTATGGCATTACAAACTATATATTCTCACTGTGAATACTCATTTTAGATATAAAAGCCAAGTAATCATAATATTATTCAAATAATCTTTAAAAAAAGATATGATTTCGAATAAAAAATGAATCGAGCGCAAAATGTTGCAATTACGTAACTGTCTTGTACATAGAAAAAAAAACCAATAAATCTTATACTAAAGTTCCATTTTGATTTTATGGGTGACTGTTTCAGAATATTAATGCAAATTAACATACAATTTAGGGAGCCTCCTCTTAATGTCGTAAGCAGGCACAAATACGGTGTGCTGACATCTAAAACGCAGTGCAACTGATTTACGAATTAATTACTCCTGCCAGTTAAATTAGCGACTTCAACAGTGTAAGTTACTAATACCTACATATGTGACTATTTATAATAATAATACGGTTTTGCTATACCTACAACTCTAATCATTCTTTGAATATGTTAACCTTCGAAAATATCAAGCAGAGATGATACCTACTATACATTTTCAATTTACCTACGCGATAGTAATAAATCATAAGACGTTGAAGTTTGTAAACAACATGAAAATTACTAAGTCTCCCATTTACCATGTGAATGTATTCCGCGCTGAAAATCTTCCACTTTTACCCTATATTGTTTCTATTCATCCTTATACAAATTATAAAACAAAGACCCCGCCGCGTCTGTCTGTCTGTCTGTCTGTTCGCGATAAACTCAAAAACTACCAAACGGATTTCACCAATGGACGGAGTGATTCATGACCAAAGCTTTGGTTTATAAGTCATTAAGTTTTTGTGTAAATTGGCTGGAATATGACGATTATTGTTGAAGATATCAGAAAAAACACAGGCCGACTGGGAGATTTACTGGCTTGCGCCGCGTAAATCGTAAAATATACATACAACGTATGTACAACAGGATTGTTAAACTTAAAAAGTACAACAAAAAAGTGGACGATGGCATAATGTCTATCTTCTAAGGATGACTCACAGTAACCATAATTATCTTTCAGAATTCCATAAAAAAAAAAAGTTATTTCCGAAGCTATTTTGACCAGTTTATTATGAATCCTTATCCGATAAGATGTTATTAATTGGCCATTTAATTAAGATTACAACATGCCTGGATAATGATTGATGTCAGAAAGTTATATACGAGTATATGTATATGTTTATCGCGCAGTAAACTGTGCTTACACGATGCAGGATTTTGTGTGACGTCAAGTCTTTGATGCGTAGTTCGCATGTGGTGATGTAGATGCCGCCACATTAGTTATAACATAGTGATTCTTTATAATCTATCATGAGTAAAATAATAAGTGAGAGTTAAAGTGCTGATTAATCTAATATGCTACATTGTTATCAATTAATAAGAACTTTAGTTATTATTAACACACGAAAAATCTATGTAAAACAAAATATTACTGTGAGCATACACAAAAGCTCTATTGTTGAACAAGTACATAAGCGGGTATTGTATGTACCTACCGGAACACATAGGAACGTTTTTTTGGGAAATAATCAATAGAAAAACAGTTAGCCATAAATAAAGCCTTAATTTTTACTTGACTACGGCAAAGCAAAAAGGAGGTATATGATTTTGACCGGTATGTATGTATGTTCATCTGTTACCTCATAACTCTCAAACTACTGATCATCTCATTAATCACATTTAATTGAATAAGCCGCAAGTCAAGAACAAGTTCAAGTCATGAGTTAAAAAAAATGATAGTGATGCCGTGTTGGTTATTAAATGAAATGGCTTAATAAGCACATTTCAAAAATATAATATATATATACCCCAAAATAATTTAAATAAAAATAAAAGTTAAAAAACTAAAACCCAACTACGACAATAAAGTCATCTAAAAGGGTATTAAATAATAACGTGGCTAAATAATAACAGCCGCACGGGTCGATCCATCGGGTTAAGCTACGCTTGCCGGGGTTGGTCCGTGGATGGGAGACTATCTTTACATACCGAGTTTCCTCTGTGCCTCGGAAAGCACTTTAAGCCGTTGGTCCCGGATGTCATTCGTGGATCTTTGACGGTCGTAATGGGTCGTCAGAAGCCCAAAAATCTTACAAAGGGGTATCGTATTACCCAGTTACTGGGTTGTGGAGGTCTGATAGGCAGTCGCTCTATGTAAAATACTGGTATTCAGCTGCATCCGGTTAGACTGGAAGTCGATCCCAACATAGTTGGGAAAAGGGTAGGCAGATTGAATTTATTTGCTTAGGTACGTCGCATGTGGGCCATGTGGCGACCTACGCACGTCGCTGTCGGCTAGACTTATAATTCGTAACTTATATTCGTGAGGATGTAGTTTATTCTACTGTATAAATGCACGTCTATTAATGATATTCTAAGTGGTAAATAGGTATTTCTACATTTCTTTTTCAATTAGGGTCTGTTGACAAGACAACCGCTAGATCAAGTAAACTTCAAACTGGAATATCTTTCATTTCTGTCTTCCTATAAAAGTAAAACTGAAGACAAAACTGGCCGGGGCTGCTTTGAAGCGGCTCCTGCCCAATCTAGGGGGTCCAAACGCCTCCTGAAGCTCTCGTCTTGCGTACCCGGATCAAGTATAAGTTACTTGAAATCTTTCGATCTCTATAACCACAGAACAAACTATACCGAATTCTTTAAATTAAAATTTTGTTCAAATTTTGTTCGTCAACGTCTTCTAAACATAATTGAAGTTCAGTAAGGTTGTGTAAATATTATGTCTGAAATATTAATATTTATTGTTGGAAATTAATAATAAGTTTAATATCACCAAACGATGAACTATTTAAATGTCACTTATTTATTTATTTATTTATTATTATTATTATTATTATTATTATTTAACCATTTATGTACACACATTTATATAAACAGACAAGAAGAAAAGAACAGAAAAATACGTACAAAGGTGATGCTTATTTCTAAAGAAATCTCTTCCAGCATACCTGCGATAGGACAGAGGGTAAAAAGAGATGTAGACACCGTGTGTAAGAGTAGAGAGAAAGTAAAATACATAAAATCAAAACAATTCACTTAATAAGATAAAAAATTATATGAGAATATACTTACATACATACATACATACATACATACATACAATCGTACATACTAAAATAAATAAAATACAAAATAAATACCAACGCAACTATGACGAAGTGGAAAGATAGTGTTCTTTCACTCTTCTTTTAAATACTGCAACAGTCTGGCAGTCCCTAATGTCGGGCGGAAGTGAATTCCACAACCGCACCGCGTGCACAGTGAAGGAGTAGGAGTAGAAGTCAGTGGAGTGGGGAGGGGACTTAAGCAGGTTTCTTAGATGCGACCTGCAAGGCACATCAGAAGGACGGGCGTAGGAAAAGCGCTCCCGCAGATAGGACGGAGTTTTAGGATTATGAAGGAGGTTAAATAGCAGACACAATATCCGAGAGTTCCTGCGAAGTCGAATAGGGAGCCACTTGAGTATCTTGCGAAAGTTAGAAACGTGATCATACTTTTTAAGGTTAAAAACAAAACGAATACAGATATTTTGTAAACGCTCAAGTTTATTTAAAAGCTCCTCGGTGGCATCCAAATAACAGGCATCGGCGTAATCTATAATGGGCTGAATGAGAGTTTGAGCAAGGGAGATTTTGGTGTTCAAGGGCAAGAAGCTCTGGAGGCATTTCAACGAATGGAACGTAAAGTGCACTTTGCGACTAACTTGAGCAACATTATTTAATACTTCAGGCACAGAAATGTACAGAGGCGGACTTAATGCCATAGGCATTTCCTACCAGTCAACCTTTGGGTGATGCAGAGACAAACAGTGGTAGGTGCAATTACGAGAAATTGAGGAATATTTTTAAAGGAACTATAAAGATACACATATACCTATTACAAACTATTAATATAATATATATGCCTAATTATATATAAATTTAAGCACAAATAAATATACATAAATACACGAATATACTAGAACAAATAAGACAAACAATGGGAAAACATTAACGTTGTAATGATACTGCCAGCTTCTTACGAATGTGCTCGCGAACTTTAACTTTAAAGGGTAATCGGTTGCTTGCCATCCTGATTTCCTGGGGGAGCGCATTCCATAGAGAGATAGACTGAACGAAGAAGGAAGAATGAATGAAGTCTGTGCGGTGAGTGGGACATTGAAGAACGCGATTATTTGATGACCGTAGATTTTTACTGTGGTTGTCACAAATGTACTGAAAGTGGGGGGCTAGATAACTAGGGGAAGTGGGTGAGTCAAGAAATGAAAACAAGGAGGTTAGCGCCCTTTGCTCTCTGCGTTGGCGTATGGGTAACCACTTTAGAAGCGACCGCTGCGCAGAAACATGATCATATTTACGCAGATTGAAAACGAATCGAATGCAATTATTGAGAAGACGGTCAAGTTTGTCGAGGAGATCTGCATTCAGCAGCCTAATTACGCAACACATTTTATTTTTGATAGCAATTCTGAATCGAAACTAAGTCCAATTTATATTGCATGCCATATTTGGAATTACGGTAAACATTTTTTACCAATCTACGGAAATTGAATAGGGTGGTACGTATAAATTGGCTATAATTTATTAAAAGACACGTTTTGTTCCACCATATAAGCATGATAAATTTTCATATTATTGTGCTATAATTTAATTTTGTTCTAATTACAACTGATGCTCTACTAGTGCTTATAAATGAAAATGTACAATAATTGTCGAAAAATGAAAAACCAATTTTTAAAACACTTTCTACCAAAAACTACCATAATTGAAATACGTAACAAAACGTTTTTCTTTTCACGTTTTTGTTATCTGTGGCCAATGACAAAATCGTAGAAAAGCAGTGTTGTCAACTTAGAGGGATTTCCATTAAACCTGGGGGTTTGGACACCCCTACTGGCGAAGAAATGTTGCTTTTAGTGGCTGGTGGTTTTGTCTAGTGGTTAGTTTAATTCAATTTTTAGAAAACAATACAATCAATTACTAAAACTTTGAATCGAGAAAATATTAAAATAACAAGATAATGGCATGTTTTTTTGTTTGTCTAAAACCTATGTCAGTGATTTTTCGTTTTATTTCTTTCAAATGCCGAAACCACTGCAGATTCGAACGCTGATTTGGAAAGAATGTTCAGCATGATGAATATATTGAAACCAAACAGAGGCTCCGCCGAGTCGAGATCGCAAAACGACGTCTTTTCAAAAAAAAATATCCCTCTGGTAAATACTACCGGGATAAAAAATCTGCCGTTAAGCCATTATTATGTATCCAACAAACATCCAAACATCTTAACTAACTTTTTCATTAATCATTGTGTGATGATGTTTAAAAATATACTTTGATTACCTATGCTATGTTTTATTTTCATTCTCAAATCTTCAAATGGACCTCCAAAACAGCGACCGAATGTCGGTAACAGAAAAATAAAATTAAAAAATTGTGAGTTATCCATTAATTTGAAATAAGATTAGACATTTAAAATAAACCGTTTTACAGTCCTGTAAAAAATGTCTCATCTTATTAATGGAGTATACTCGTAGTTTATTTCTGGTGGTTTGAAGAACCGCTGCTACTGGAGTAGACATGGGCTTTTTACACAAACGGTTAAATATCCTATTTCAGATTATTAAATCGTTTTCAAAATCCATTTTTAGATATCGATTTCAGGAGAGGCTCCGGCTCGCAGTTTTGATCATCTCTAGTAATATTATTCGGTTGTAAGTACATTGATCAAAACTATTCAAACATAAACAAATACTCCGGCCGTGGTTTTGTGAAATCGGTTTGTCTAGTTCGGATTATCAATACGATTCGATTTCTGACTGAAATCGGATTTTAAATTCGTTTTTATGTATCTGACGCATGTCCTATAGTGGACTTAGGGAAAAAAATTGGCAACACTGAATAAAAGTTGAAATAACCTCTGGAACGACGTGTTCAGTCGATATATAGCCTGTCTAAAGTATACCTTTGCTCCTCCAACCACATCAGAGTATAAGGAAAAGAACAAGAAAGGCATATAGCATCACATGTTAAACATCATTCTTTGAAGTCTGTTGAGAATACGCTATCAACGATTTTGTTTATATTTTCATTTTGTTGATTTCGGTAATATTTTCGTCTAAGCATTGTTTTGCCTTGAATGTTTTCAACATACAAAATTATATTTACTATAATCATACAGAAACATGGCTTACTTAGGCTGTTTTGCTCAATAGCAAAAAGAACCTAAGTCGATATTATCACTCCAAGTAAGTAAGCCAATATAAATACCTTCGTATCTCATTAGATTATTGTAGCTGTCCTGTAGGTACATTATTGGTGGGTCTACATACGGACAATCATTGCTTTGTTTCGTAGACAAGCATCTTACGTGAGGTTACTATGTCCGTCAACCTCACCCGCCCCTAAGATATTTTTGTACATAAGTAGATGCTGAAATAAACTACAGTAACCACTAACCAAATAACAACAAACTACAAAACATATTCATAATATTTTTACAGACGGTGCTAGAACTGAAAATACAAGAATGGAACTCTACCCAACATCAATCTTGTCAATTTCCTAACAAAGAAGTTGGTTGCCAAAGTTGCAACATAGATTGGATAACCTATCTTCTATATTAATCATTGAAGGTAAGCTTTTAGACACATAGTTATGAATCAAGCGTAGCAACTCACTTAATAATAAATTTATGAATGTATTTCCTTGACCGAACTTTCTTCATCATAATTATATTTTATGTATACCTAACTAATGTTTACATAATTTAGTATTACAAAATATCTGGAGACTGAAAATTCAGCCCTAAATAAAGAAGAAATTATACAAACAGCAGCAATGACTAGGCTGATTGCTTTTGTCCAGCCATGGGCCTAATGGAGGCCTAGTTGATATGCCTACTTTACTTTGCAACATAATGTTTAAGTACTTTATTTGAGCAGAAAATAATATGATTTTGTTTTAAAATTGTACAGTTCCTGCGTTCCAGTGTTTCAAATACGAAGACATGAAGGCAGCATGAATGATGTCGCCCCTGCTGCGTTGCCTCACTCTTCTGGTACTTCAGTTTTCAAGCTTTTCAAGTACAAAAGTAGAAGATTCTTGAAAGATAATATTTTTTTAGAAAACTGTTGAGTCTTGTTGTTGTACGACAGCGATATAAATGTATGTTCCTATTTTGTTGATTGATAACAGTGTAAACTTTAATAAAGTGTTTTAATTATGAACTATAGAGGTACAAATAAAAATAACTTGTTATGAAATACTTAAGAATTGAAAACTGTTTTTTTTATTTTTATAAACTGATAATTTATTATTATAATGATACTATTTAGAGGTATTTACCTTAATTAACATTCATTAGGTCTCGTTGGTCGAGTGGTCGCAAGAGCTACTGCTGAGTATGAGGTCCTGGGTTCGATGCCCGGGTTGGGCATAGTGTTATTGGGTTTTTCCATCTGGAATTTCTCAGTAGCAGACCGGAGTCTGGATTTGTGCCCGGTTGATGGCAATAAGCTCGCCCCCTTACATAGGACTTAAATATAACTGGTAAAAATATGTGGGTGTACCTTTTACAGGTACACCTCTGCTCAACCCTTCGGGGAAACAAGGCGTGATGTTATGTATGTTCATTAGGTTTCAGTAAATAGAGCGAAATAAATTATGGTAAACAAAAACAACTGTTTTATTATATCGCTATGACCGCATTTATTCACATTTATGAAATATTTGGAGATGGGGCAAAAAGAAATTGGAAAATAAGTAAGGATTAGTGAAATTTAATGTCTTCCTGTGGAATTCGTCATGGAATATGTATGTACTGCTTGCTAATTTTTGCTGTAAACGCATGAGAGAGTTTAAATTATTCCTGAATAATTTAGTTGAGCTTGACATCTGAAATATAAAAAAAATAATTGTAAGTAAATCCTCAATATATTCCATGATCCATTACATTCATCCACGAATTCTAATATGCCTCTCCCTTAAACACTTCAATGCACAATCTATTTACTTTATAGAACATCAATATTCTGCTATAAACAACAATTAGGTGCAATGACTTTATTTAAATGCTTAAAAGTTTATGTTTGATGGTGCATTTCATATTCACCAACATAACATTGTTGCTGTGCTAAACACACATTCAATGTTCAACATTAAGAAATAAAATAATATTGATATAAAGTAGGTACCTTAAACAGACAATGATGTGGAAATAAATCTATGTATGGTGGTGTGGTGAGTATGTTCATCGAAGTTCTTACATAATCCATTGACATACAATGCTTCAAACTATGCTTGTTTTTGTTATATTTGTTTCATCTTGTGGCTCATGATAAGTTTGATACAGTACGAGGTACGAATTTGTCTTTCGATAAAATGACCAAAATACCTCGTTTCAGAAATATCATAATATAATTATATTATTATCTTTAGTTTAGGTTGTAAGCACTTGTAACAGAAGATAACTTGGTCAGTCACTTGGTTCATTACTTTCACAATTATTATTAAAAATTGACCTCGCTGCTTCGATATTTAGCATACCACTAATATTGATTTATCATTGAGGTTTTACACTAAAACACATTCACAATTTATCAAAACGATGTTCACTTACATCATTTCATAATAATTAAAGGATATTATACGAGTAAATCCCAGAAATATTACAAAGAATATCGAATACAGCGAGGACGGTGCCTTCTATTACATTTGACAGAAGAAACAAATTACTCGTTGATTTTATACCAACTGACCGCTGTCAAAATGGTTACGTAATTCGAAAATAGCCCTTTTATACGCTTATCGTTCACTCTTTAGCGTCTCAAACAGAGTGCAGTTGATATCACAGATTTTAGAGTTACGTAATTCGAAAGTCGTAAAATTTTGCAATTTGAAGTTTAAATGATTACAATTCCGCTCAATTGTAAATCGAAAATGTGTTGCGTAATTAGATAGCTGGTCATAGTAGCACACGTCACCATAATCGATGATAGGAAAAATTAAGGACTGCACAAGCATTGTCTTCGTACTTGTTGGTAGTAAATTTTTCAGTCGGTATAGAGCCCGCAGCATTCCAGTTACCTTCTGACCCTCGCGACTTGAGTACGCCAGTTCAGAGTACTATCAATGTGCAAGCCAAGGTCCTTCACATCAGTACTGAATGGGACGACCGTACCATTGAAGAGAACTGGCGGCAAGGTTGTACCATCCACCTTACTCATGCTCCGGGAACTTCCGATGATGATCACCTGACACGTGTTTGGGTTTACTGCTACGCCAAATCTATCAGACCAGGTTTTTATGGCTATCAAATCCCTTAAATGTTTTACCAATAATGTCTCTATATTTTTTCATGGAACTTTGCTACATTATGTTTCAGGTTGATAAATCCGTCGCACTTAAATTGACTGTCGTTCGTGTAGACACAACGAATAACTCAGAGTTAGGTTCGTATTTATCTTGTATCTTTTCTTTGGCAATTGAAGTTCTTTGCTTAATAAAATTATTATCTTTGCATTTGCGATTGCGATTTGCGAACGTCTAAAATAATAGAGATTATTATTCCTTTAAAATTATGAGGAACCGGGTGTAAAGTTCACTCATCCTCCAAAGAAAAGGGAGGATCTTTCGACCAGACGGGTGTTGTGTCTGGTGGGTGACTGCCCGACGATTGAAGTCGAGACGTTGTATACATGCTAGTCGCGCGGTAAACGCTGCTTGCGCGATGCAGGATTTTGCGTGTCGTCAGTGTGTGCGTCGTTCGCTTGTGGCGATGTAGATATCGCCACATTCCTATTAATAATGAGAATATCTGTTCGAAACCTGTCCTCGTCATATTTTCGTATACTTTTATTTAATTACCGCTAGCTCAAAATGTAACAGGACTTAATAAGTGGTATTACAACAATGCGGCCGTGAACCACCGTTCCATGTTCGTCAGATAAATATTACTATTCTATAATATTCTGTAATTTTATCAGAGTTTAATTAAGTTACCTCTTTATTTCAGCAATTTTCTGATACCGTGTGTCAAATCTGATTAATTTTATCTTTTTCAGCATATTGAGTTGTTTTTATCATAATTATGTATTATTATTGTCATTGAGATTAATCTTCGTCGGTTGCCGGCAAATAATAATTATGACAGTAAAAATATCGTTAAACATATATCATGTAAAACTGGATTGACCTATTTTCGTCAGTTTTGTAATATAAATAATTTAACAAGCGTGATCTTATTCGCATTAGGTACATTAATTATTTGTTTACAATACTAAATCAAAACCACGTGCTTTTGTAGTATCGCTATAAATAATACGCGTTTGGCGTCCATCAAATGTGAAAAATGGCGTCACCGCGGTTGTGTTTTTTACTACACGTTTTTTACTACGTAAAATGAAACACTAGCTTCCATATTAAATTTTTTAAGTTGAAAACTGGTAGAGAAGCCTCCTTCATCACCAGTTTTCAACTTAAAAAGTTTAATTATACCTACGTACTCGCATACTTAATACTCAACGTAAATAAATAATTAGCAACTGTGTAGCAGCCGCACACAATTTAATTAAAGTAAAATTGCATAGCAGTGTTTCGTTTTATCATTCGCTTTTTGCACAAACAAATAAAACATAAGTAGTGAGATCGTTTTAAATTATTATGAGTAGGTAGGTATGTAATGCTAGCATTTCTGATGTAAAATAGTCTTAACTCATAACTACTTAGAAAACATAATATGAAAAAATTACACAAATGGTGACTAATAGGAACTACAGGAAAAAAAAAACAGTCAATTGCGTGTCGGAACCACGCAAAATGAAGAGTTGCGTAGTTAGTGATATGAGTTTATTGCCAGAAACACCTTTTTTTTTTTTTTTTTTTTGGGTGGGAAATTATCAAATAACTTCTCCCGCTCTGGGTGGAGCGGGAGGGCGTGTCAGACTCTTACTGACTAAAACCCACCCGTGTTCCTTCCGTTGCCTTTACGTTGCCAGGGGCCACGGTAGGCAGGCATCGGTCCTATCGGACCCCTTCCGTTGTGCTGACATCTCTTTGAGGCGCGCGTGGAACACAACGCGCCGTCGACCCGGGCCTGGTCCTTATCGGACGGCGAGCTACCCATTGCTCACCGTCCGCAAGCCCGCGCCTAGCCGGGAATCGGCCTGCGATTCCCGACGCCCAGGGCGTCTCCTGCGGCGGCTAGGGGCGTGAGGGCGCGAAATTTGCCTCTGCCTCACGCGTTCTGCCTCCTCCTTCGCGAGCATTACTGCTTCGCAGAAGGAGGTGACGGCCTCCCATGCCCTCTCGCTCCGTACCATGGCCTGGACTAGGGCCGGACGCGAGAGATCCCCGCCGCCGATCGCCTCCACGAGGACACGGCGATGCTCTGCCCAAGCCGGACAGACCTCCACCGTATGCTCAACCGTGTCCTCCGGGTGCCAGAAACACCTAACTTTGTAGTTGAAAAATATGTTTTTCCATACGGAATGTATGGGAAATGGTACCATAACCACGTTCATTTACCTTCATAGTAACGAACTCGAATTGTTCCAGAGCTAATAAAACAATTTCCTTTAACGCTGCAACTTCAATGGCTCATATAACTTTATTTATTTACAGCATGATTATACAGAATTGACTTTACGGAGCTGAAAACCATTCTCAGTACTTATAACATTAAAGATACAACAAACACAAAACAAACCTTACCTACCTACCTTCCCTAACCTACCTTCCCTACCTACCTACCTGCCCTACATACCCTACTTACTTACATACCCTACCTACCTACATGCCTACGTACATATACCTACATATCTACCTACCTGCCTGCTTACATACATACCTACAAACTCACATTCCTACCTACCAACATACCTATCTACCTACATACCTACCTACCTATTGAAAGAGGTACTATCGTGAATTCATGTAAGCCTAGTACTTTTCGTTAGTTAGGATTTATGGCAACGACAGCTAGGAACAGTTTGTATGAGAAAATAAAATTGTTGTTTTTATTATTTTCCTCACAGTTTTTCCATATTTTCTCACGGTTTAAACCTACTCTGGCCTTCCAAAATATTTCTAAACCAAAATTAGCCAAATCGGTCCAGCCGTTCTCAAGTTTTAGCGAGACTAACGAACAGCAATTCATTTTTATTATATCAGAAGCAGAAGACTATGTAGCTGAAAATCAATTTTTCCGAAATTATACTGTTATGGTGCTATTTTGTTTTTATTTATGTGTTAAGTATAGCTTTCATTGGAAAGCTTAAAATTGTTTGTTTTAACAACTCTAGGTTAAGACAAAATATTTTTCGATGTAATAATAACCCTAAGAAAGTTTCAGATAGGATCAGTCATCACGTAAGATCATTTTGTCCTGCCACGTAAGTCTGTCCTAGACCGTAGTTAACCTTTGTGTTGTCGAGAGAAAATGTCCGAAGGAAATTAGTTCGCAGTGACTCGAGAAAACGGAGGCGTCCTAACGTCTTTTATGGATGTCGAGGTCAAACTCGAGGTAAGCGTGGAGATTCTATTAAACACGGGATGAGGAAAATATTTTATTGGCTTTAGTAGCAACCTGCAAGAAAATTATAATTATTTCTACGGTGGATTCCTCATTACGTTACTTAACATACTAATGGTGTTGAATTGGTGTTTGAATTATCCATCAAATGTTATGGCATATTATATAGTGACAAAGAAAGAAAAAATGAAAGAAATATGTTTATTCTGCACAAACAAAACGCACATTTAAATAAAAAACACAAAATACACAAATACAAAAATAACCAAAAGCCTCGTATTCAACCAACAAATAAACGCTAACTTAATAAAATGCTGTTAATCGGTTGATGTCAAGGCCACGACAAACATATGATAACAATACAAAAACAATATAACCAAAGACAATATTACCTAAACAAGGAAATTTACATTTTGCATATTTTTAGCGTTTTTGAACGGACGATGCCGTTTGTAAAAAGCGGAATAATACAAATTTCCTGCGACGTATATAATTCTTCTGTACGTCTGTATATTACTGAACTTCTCCTAAACGACTGGACCAATTTTGAAGAAATTTGTCCAGCCGTATGTATTTGAGTGGGTCCCTGGAAGGTTTAGATTCGAAATTCGATTCCCGGTAGGTGGCACTGCGTTCGGGCAGTACAACATCGGTCGGGACGCTAGTATCTTATAGTTTCTTAGGGATAATACTTAACAATGACACACAACCCTGATCTCAAACGCTTATTTGAGAGCAGGGTTGTGTGTCGTTGTGTTAATCTAACAACGTTACTACTGTGGTACACGCCTGGGAAACCGATAACGTGGGAATGTGTATTTGTTTGTAAGTACTAAATGCCCCGAATGTACTAGACTAGAATAACCTAGATGTTTTCCTTCAAAAATATTGTGTAATGTCACAAAGTAAGAATTTTGTCAGAATAGTAGAAGTAAGTAGAATTTTGTTATTGTTAAATTAAGACAACATAACTTACAAAATATTAGGACAGTATTGTCCATACGATTAAGCATATATGAAGATAGTTACCAAACGCAGTAAACAATATACAGAAAACCCACATTTCGACAGTTATGTTTTGACGATTACGATAGTTACATAAACAGTTAACATAGCTCATTAGGGAATGTTATTCTGCAAGCTGAACAGCTCACACAATAACATTTCCTGAGCCACTACAAACACACATTTACGTACGACATAAATTATTCGGGAGCCACTACAAACACAAATTTACGTTGAGCCATAAATTATTCAGATTCAAAGACGCAGTAGGTAAGGAATCAAGTAGATAGTTCTTAGACGCAATCGATTTAGGTGGGTACAGACAGGGGTTTTTTAATATTTGATTAATCTAAAACTAATTTAGGCGATATAGACAGACTCCAGACTAATTTAACACTTTGAAGGACACTATACGCTCATAGGCGTCATAACAATAAAACTTCTATTGTGTCTCGTACAGTGTCCTTGAATGCGTTAAGATAAGTACTTTAACGAGGCTTCAATTAAGGTAAGAAAAAGTGGTTTCTTACAAAGGAACTTTTGAAGCTTATTTTCGTTACATTTTTTAATTTAACGTTGATAAAGAAAAATATTTGCGTCTAACTTGGCGTTAATTACAAACATACTTTAAATGGCTCTTTTTTAATATTTCCACCGAGATTATCAGACTTACTAAAATATACCCAAAACAGTCATGTTACTTTTATACCTAAGTTATGAAAAAAGTTAAGTAGAAAAACAAAGCTTTTATTTTTACTTCAAATTACAATTTTAGGACATGACTTCAAAAGTAATTTGTCTGAGCCTGTTTATTTCTAATTGTTTAATTAGGCATTTCTATTTCTACACGGGACTTTCGTTGCAAATGGAATTATTTTCTAAACGTCGTCAGTACTGAGTCCATTACCACGACGACCTTCTCGAGACACAAGCTTACTTCACCCTTATTAATATTATTCTCAAAAGAAATACTCGACCTCTTGAAATTTCACGAGCTCTTCACAAAATTTACTCACATACGTAAATGGCTAAGAGCTAAAAACCTATCTAGCCTAACTGTATAGTTGGATGGCATTGTCGTGAGCACGGTCAATATCAATCAGTACGACTGATCAATCAGCAGTTATATGTAAATAGTATCGTTTTTTCGGTAACATAGCATAGTCTTAGTCGCACGACTGCTCTTTTCGGACCATTAAGCATCAATTCACTGACAAAACAAGCATTGTACGTGTACCAACTTAGAAGATGCTTTGTGTCCAGAGCTGTTTATCTAAATACATTGTCAAGGTTCGCAGACTATTATTATTAGTATCTGTTTATTGGAACCAAAATGTATTGCAAATGTGTCTGTTTGTACCGCTTTAGTACTACTACGGATCAATTCTGCTCAATAAAAGGAGTTGTAAGTATAGGCACCTACATCTCCTTTTATTGCGCAGATGTTTGTAGGCATAATAACGGGTTTCCCATAATTATCTCAATATCACATTTCTGGGAACGTTATCAACCTTATGAAGATGAAGTTTTAAAATACTTAAAACTGAAACACTTTGTAGGTATAATCAATTAGTTAACTAAAGGTGAGAGCAGTGGTGGCCCAGTGGTAACGGCCGCGACTTACGAGTTGTAGGTCGTAGGTTGGAACCCTGACAGGCGCTTAACTTATTTCATCACCACTGCTCTCAAAACGGTGAAAGAAAACATCATGAGGAAACCGGCATTTCCTAGAAATAAAAATTCGAAGACACGTGACATCTACCAAGCCACACTGGGCCCGCGTAGTGGATTACGGCCCACTCCCTCTCACGGAGAGGGGGCCTGTGTCCCAGCAGTGGGAACGTTATAGGCTGATTATGCTTATGCTAACTAGAAACGTACTGTGCTAGTCATTAACACACAAAATTAGTTCATCATATTTATTTTTGTTCTTCTATACTCACATTTTAATCGTACGTGATGTTAACTCCTGCTAAAGTAAGAAAATCCCAGTGTATCACTCACTATTTGAACTTTTATTTACGCACCACACTCGACATCGTATTCACACTCGCGAACACGAGAACAGGCGAAACGGACACACGTCCACTCATTACGACAGTCGTCGCGGTACTGAAGCTATGATGCTGTAAAGTGGAAATCTGGGTGAGTTTTCCCTCCCCCATGCGTCCTCACCGACCCTTAGCGCTCGCACTGACACTTGAAGCGATCATTGTTCTTTTAACACAAGACGCTCTTCACACTAAAATCATTATTATTAAGAGCGGATATAAATAATAACAAGCCTATTTATTGTCCTGTTCCTTCATCATGTAGGTATAAATACTATTTTTTTTATCTCATCTATTCAAAAGAGCTAGCTTTTATTCTTCGTAAACAAGGACTAAAATAGTTCTTTAATCTCTAGGGACTACAACTGATTTGAATTTGGAATGTGGGACTTTTACTAATAGTAGTAAAAGTTCCAATCACCAAAAAGATCAGTTACGAACATTTATGAACAAGTAACAGGCTGTATAATAAATAAAACGCGCACAAACCAAAGAAAAAAAAACATTTGTGAAAAAATAAAAAAAACTTCTTGTTCCTAATTGTATGTAAATAAATAAACGTACTATTCTCATTTATAAGTTGCACTTACTTATTTTCTCATAGAGGGTGATAAAAAGAAGAGTATTCGCCTCGGGAGCAACACTATTTTAAGCTCGAGTGACGTACTTACTTTGAATCGCTCGCTGCGCTCAGGATTCGGTATTTATTTCATCGGATTAGGTAACACTCTCGCCTTTAAAATAGTTGTATGCTCCCTAAGCAAATAATCTACTATTTTATCCTATTAGTCTAATGACTAATAGGATAAAATAGTAGATTATTTGTTTGTTTTTTCTTTACTTTAATCAGCTCTATTTGCTGAGCCAGTTCGAAATTTAAATACAATCTTTGATAACTTACCTCCTTGGTTGCCATGGGTCGAAGTAAAAATTATTCCATTTTCAAATAGCACGACAGGTTATGATAATGTAATTCATAGTAATTTATTTTGCTGCTAAACACGACAGCTATGGATTTTCATAGTAACATTGCCGGTCTAAGCGACTCGCTTGTTTTTGACCTGTACAGCAATTTCGATTTATCTCGAAAAAGGTTGTCAAAATAATGTTCGAATTTCCAAGCATGTTTGAGAAAAAGCAAATTACTAAACAATGCTCTGCTTTATTTCCATTGAGTACAGAGAGTAAACACTAGTTAAGCGTATGGGATAGTCTGGATACGGTCACATTCGTCGCTCGCAAGCGAGAGTTGTCTCGCAAACCGATCACGTCTGTCCTCCGGGACGCGCACGTGAACCAATGTCCAACATCATTAATACTCTCCCGAGATCTATAACTTATAACGTGCAAACACTTCACACGCGCCGCATATACACACGCCAATCACACCAGACACTAATGGGACACTTTAGTGTCACTTGTTCAGGATTAACATAAAGTGTTTATCTACCTGTTAGGTGCCGCACTGACATGGGTCAAAGGTAGGAACTGAATGACAGTTTATTATGGTACCTAGTACAATTATATAATCGATCATTCTCTAAACAGAAACAGGTAATCGCTTCATAGTTTCACGACAAGCGAGTAGTAAGGTTGTACGGTCTCATCGCCGTACATTTTTCTGCTTACTCGGTAACCTACTTTAGGCCAACGATGCGCGTCATAATTTAGCGCAATAAAATAAAATTACTAACGAATTTAAATATAGTAAACCTATAACTGGGTAGCTATCAACAACTGAGAGAAATAACCGCCTTCTACTTTAGTACTGTAACTTACTCTTACCTTAAATAAACTTAACTACAAGGTGCATCTTAGTGGAACGTGTTTCTCTAAACCTACAACCTTCACGACAATTCAGTGTACGGAGTTAACTAACTACAACCCGTACATTTATGGTCCTTCGAGCCTTCGTGTATCCTAGTGTGTTTGTGTCTCTTGTTACGGTAAGCGAATCGGTTCAACTGGTCTCCCGGAAGAGGGTCGCCCCAGTTAGATTGAGACGGCGCAAATACCTAACCAGAGTACAGGCACATTGAGTACCGGAACTAACTACAACTACTAGAAGAGCCTTCGACTACTGGAAGAGCCTTCAACTACTGGAACTAACTATAACTACTAGAAGAGCCTTCGACTACTGGAAGAGCCTTCAACTACTGGATCTAACTACAACTACCAGAAGAGTCTTTGACGATATCTAGGACAAACTTCAACTACAAGGAGAATCTTCAGGACTTTTCAAAAAGGTATTTTTTGAACTACAAGGAAGCTATCATCTATAATCAAGATGAATAAGCTATCGCTACAATCAACGTGTTTTGAAAATATCAAAACATTATGCGCTAACTACAACAAGGATAGCAAAACCAGAAAAACAGATGAATACTTGAACAAGCGGCTGTCCTCGATAGAAGCTCAATGGGTGGATTTCAATGCACGACATACATTGCTGTTGCAAGAAATTGAAGACAGGAACATAAACTATTTTGTGGAAGATGTCTACGGTAAGACAAAGACCATGTATGAAACAACTAGAGCAGACATTTTAAAAATGTTGAAAACTACTGAAGAAAATGTCAAAGTCGACCTGAGAGACTTGGCGGGAGGAGTACCTGATGAGAAGACCAAGACTTTGCTGACCAAACAGGAATGCAACTTCAAGGCCATTGATCGGGCTATGGCAAAAATTGACTTTGATGCCTTAACTGAGAAATGGGAACTTGACGATCACTTATCAATCTTGAAGTCAAAGTGGGAAGCAATTGACAATACTCATTGGGAACTGGAAGCTTTACTGAAAGGTACGGAACAGACGTACTACGACAAGTTCAACAGTATGGAAGACAAATATGACGAAACAAGAACACAACTGAAAAGCAAGATGTGGTCCACCGCTCATCATCAACATTCAGCACCGAAAATCGAGATACCAGAATTTTCAGGACACTACAGCAAATGGATATCTTTCAAAGATCTGTTCCTGGAAACTATACACAAAAACCCGACATTGAATAAAGCTCAAAAAATGCAGCATCTGAAGACCAGGCTGAAAGGTGAAGCAGAAAGACTGGTGCAACACTTAAGCATCAGCACCGACAACTACGCTTCGTGCTGGGAGATACTGACTCAGCGGTACGACAACCGTCGACTACAATTCTCGTCGTATATGAACACTATGCTGCAGTTGCCTGTCATACAGAAGCCAGACGTTTACAACTTAAAGAAACTGCATGACGTAACAACGGAATGTTTAAATGGTTTAACAAACATTGGTTTTGATATAACCAGTTGGGATCCGATGATCGTCCATCTGATGTCACAGAAACTAGACGGTGGGAGCTACAATGAATACATAAAAACCTTGCACGATAACAGAGAAGTGCCAACACTACAGGAATTTATGCTATACTTAGAAAACCAGTTTATGGCGTTTGAAACCATGACGACTTCAAAGAAGGACAAACAAAGTTCAGAGAAGTCAGTTGCAACAGAAAAATATGTACCTCGAAAAAACTTCGAAAATAAGAAGTGGGTTCCAAAAACTTACCACACTTTATACGGGCAGTGCCCTCTTTGCAAAAACAATCATGTTTTAATGCGATGTCAGCAGTTTATCGACTTTGATACAAAGCAACGAAACAGCACAGTTGTAAAATTGCGACTTTGCAAAAACTGTTTGTTTAGTCACGAAAACCAAACTTGCAACTCTACGAAAACTTGTAAGGAATGTAATATGAAGCATCATACGCTTCATTACAACAATTCCAATAAAAATATACCTTCGATGAGCAATGAAAACCAACGCTCCGGCCAACGACCTTCAAGGGAAACTGAAACGCCAAGTTCGAATCATCTATCAGCCAGCGAGATGGAAGTTTTACTGACAACCGTCCAAGTCAAGGTCAAATCGGTAGATGGGACTTACGTAACTCTTCGAGCGCTCATAGATCAGGGCTCACAAGTTAACTTAATAACTGAAAATGCAGCACAACTACTAAAGCTGCCAAGAAACAAAATAACTGCGAAGATATCTGGAGTTGGAAATGTATCAGGCGACTGTAAAGGACGCCTTACAATAACATGCAAATCAATCCATTCCGACTATACTTTCAACACTGAAGCGTTGATTATGAAGAAACTGATCAATAAACTACCGAACAACACATTCGAACGATCAGAGTGGTCGCATCTGCAAAACTTAAAACTAGCGGACCCTGATTTTAACATTTCAAGGTCTATTGACATACTACTAGGAGCTGACATATACGCTGAAATAATACAAGATGGAATATTAAAAGGCGCACCAAAGTCACCCGTTGCACAACAGACACAGCTGGGATGGATTTTGTGTGGAAAGTTAGAAACTTTAAACTGTCACGTCACACTACTAGACTTGGCTGAAATAACAAAGTTTTGGGAGTGTGAAGACGTCACCAAAACAAACACTGACCGATCTCAAGAGGATCAATGTGAAACTTACTACAAAGAAACTACTCGCCGTGGTTCAGATGGAAGATACATTGTGAAGATGCCCTTATGTCCAGATTATGAAAATAAGATCGGAACATCGAAGACGATCGCAGTATCACAATTGCTGCAACTAGAAAAAAGGTTTAAAAGAAATAACCGACTTGAAATGTTATACAAAGAATTCCTTAGGGAATACCTGGAGTTAGGCCATATGAAACCAGCAACACCCATGACATCTTCAACTACTGAATGTTTCTTACCACATCACGGAGTACTTCGTGAAGAGTCTACTACCACGAAACTCAGAGTTGTTTTCAATGCATCTCAGAAAACTAAAACGGGATATAGCCTGAACAGCCTACAAGAAAAGGGCCCCAACCTGCAAAAAGATATCCAAGAACTTATCATAAAATGGAGAACTTACAAATACGCCTTTACAGCTGACATCGAGAAAATGTACCGATGTATCTGGTTGTCTGAGGAACAACAACATTTGCAGAAAATTATTTGGCGAAATACACCGTCAGAGAAGCTGCAAGAGTACCAACTTTGCACCGTCACTTATGGCACTAAATGCGCACCGTGGCTAGCCATGAGAACCATCAAACAACTGGCAAACGATGAGGGCCACAAATACCCCATGGCAGCCAAAGTACTATTGAACGAAGCATACGTCGATGACGTCATAAGTGGCCACAACTCACTGGAAGCGGCTCAGGAACTCCAGACATCTCTAATCGATATGTTAACGGGAGCCGGGATGAACTTACGCAAGTGGTCCAGCAATGATCCAGCATTGTTAGAAAACTTAAGTGATGATCAGATCTCACGCAGAATTACTTTTGATTTCAAGCAAGAGGAATCCATGAAAACCCTAGGACTAGGTTGGAATCCGCTTGCTGACACCTTTGTGTTTAACTGGAAATATGAAGAAAAATGTCGACCGGAAATAACTAAAAGGCGGCTGCTTTCGGAAATTTCACAACTTTATGACCCGCTAGGTTGGCTATCACCCATAACTATTGCGGCAAAGATTATATTCCAAGAAGTATGGGTTAACAAACTTGAGTGGGATGATCAGTTACCGTCACATATAGCCGATAAGTGGATAAAACTAAGAGCTGACATCCCCAATGTAAGACACATTAAAATCAAGCGCTGGATCGATTCAACGAACCAGAAGATCGAACTATTTGGATTCTGCGACGCCAGCGAAAAGGCTTACTCCTGCGTGGTTTACAGCTGCGTCAGAGATGAACAAAACAAGCCAACAATAACATTACTTACTGCTAAAACAAGAGTAGCACCGTTATCACAAATGATCACATTACCGAAACTTGAACTTTGCGGCGCGCTCTATCTATCGCATCTCATCGAAAAAATCAGAGAAGCTCTGAACGGTTTCAAAATAACTACGAGCGTTTGGTGTGATTCCCAAGTAGTACTGGCATGGATACAGGGGGATACATCTAAAAGAGAAAAATACGTCGCCAATCGAGTTGCAAAAATAAGACAAATCATACCAGCCGAGCAATGGCGTTATGTGAAGTCGCAAGATAACCCTGCAGACTGTGCATCAAGAGGATTGCTACCAACCTAACAACATTCAGTCTGTGGTGGGAAGGTCCTACATTTCTGAATACCTTTCAAGAACAAAATCTTGAAGAAAACACAACATGCACTTTTACAACTAACATAGGCAGCGTTTACCAAGCGAAATCAAACTCTATAAACAAAGAAACCGATAATTGTATTCATAACTTATTAACTAATTGCAGTTCATTGACCAAAGCGATCAGAATTGTAGCATGGATACAACGATTTATCGGAAACGCACGTAATTACACGAAACGTGACACCGGATGCCCCACTTTATGCGAATTAAACAATGCAAATGAACTAATAGCAAAATATGTGCAACAAACGGAAATTACGCAAGAATATAAACAACTTATGAAGAAAGAAACAATTTCTATGAAAAGTAACATTTACAAACTTAAACCATATTTGGACAACAACGGCTTAATCCGAGTCGGGGGTCGACTGAACCATTCCAGTTTACCCTTTGAGATGAAGAATCCAATCATTCTACCTAAGGGTGGACGATTTACGAAGCTGGTGATCCAACAAGCTCACCTAACGACTTTACACGGAGGAGCCAGACTAACTTTAGCGCACATCCGGCAACGGTACTGGATCGTTGGCGGTAACAGAGCGGTGAAAGCTGAACTACGGCGCTGTGTGCGCTGCCATCGCTACAACCCGTCGAAGTTAAACCAACTCATGGGAGAACTGCCGCCACAACGAGTAACACCTTCGCGCCCGTTTACCCACACGGGAGTTGACTTCACAGGACACGTCGAAGTCAGACTCAACAAAGGAAGAGGAGTGCGAACTTCTAAGGGTTACATATTATGCATATTTGTATGTATGGTGACAAAGGCTGTGCACATCGAACTTGCATCGGACTTAAGTACTGAAACTTTCATAGCAGCCTTTCAGAGAATGTGCTCCAGGCGCGGTACACCAAGTCACGTTTACTCGGACTGTGGTACGCATTTCGTAGGCGCAGCAAAATTGCTTCAGAAAGAGTTTGAAGAGTTCAAGCAAATCTTGACGCCAAACTTCTTCAATAACATAGCAAACATGGGAGTACAATGGCATTTTAATGCACCCGCTTGGCCAACCGCTGGGGGACTATGGGAAGCAGCGGTCAAGTCGATGAAGTATCACCTTCGTCGGGTGCTAGGAGAACAAAAACTGACTTACGAAGAATTTACCACCCTGCTTGCAAAGATAGAAGCGTGCATGAACTCCAGGCCGCTTTGCCAACTCACTGAAGACCCTGAAGAATTTTACAACTACCTGACACCGGGTCACTTTCTAACGGGGGGACCAACAATGTCTTTACCACGAGCTGACTATACTGACGAAAACAGAATTGACCTCCGCCGACGATGGCAGCTAACTGAACATATGTACCAACAATTTTGGAAAAATTGGTCAAGCGACTATCTTACTCAACTACAAACGCGCAGCAAATGGAACAATCCCAAGAAAAACCTCAGTGAGGGGGACATCGTACTCGTCCGGGACAACAATCTGCCGCCAGGAAAATGGGCCATGGGACGGGTGCTAGAACTTCACCCCGGAGCAGACGGGTACGTTCGAGTGACAACCCTGAAAACCCAAGGTGGTGTCATTAAACGACCTATAGTAAAACTATCAGCCCTACCCATCGACACAAATCACAACAAAAAGTATGAAGAATATAAAATGGATTTACAAAAGGCTGAGAAACCTACCCCAACAAAACGCTCTGGAAGGAAATGTCTTGCAAGCACTTCAATGTTTTTGCTGACAATGTTAACACTTTTGAATGGATCATATGGTTCGCAACTAAGGACAGGCACTCAGGTTACGAACCTGGAACCTGAACGACCGATTTATTATGACACCATAGGCAAAATAGAACTCATTCACGATGAATGGACTCTGCTTACGTACTACAACTTAACAAACTACTGGCAGGGCGTTCAACATATTGAAAAATACATAAACGGTGTAAATGACCTTTGCCAGAAGATCCACCAAAGTTATTGCCAAGCTGCGATGGATCAACTTTCCCACGAAATGGAACTACTCAACTTCTACAACACAATGCTGCTGGCTCCCCACAAGCACTTATCTACGCGCAAGAAGCGTGGTTTGATCGACGGAGTAGGCATGGTAGCAAACAGCTTATTTGGTGTCTTAGACCAGAAGTTTGCTGATAAATACCACAAGGACATTGATGCCATACAACGTAACGAAAACTATTTGCGTGAACTCGCAAGAAACCAAACATCGATCATGCAACTACAAAATGACGTTTTGAAGAAAAACGATGAAAATATCAAGCTTCAATGCAAGATGATAGAACACTTCATGGAAGAAACTAAAACGAATCTGGGCAGCATTGAAACAGAAATACAAATAATGATGGCCACAAGTTACTTTAACTCCGCTTCGCTCACAGCATCGCTACTACTACGAAATCTCAAGGAAATTCAAACGATGCTCCTGAACACTAACTAATGTCTACAGTGGACATATGGACGTGCACTTGATATCACCAGTCAGTCTAGTAAAGCAACTGGAAGACATATCCGGCAGACTGCCAAGGACTCTGTCATTACCGACAGAAAATATTAGAGAAGAAATCAAGGAACTTTACAAGTTGCTGTACGTGAAAGCACGAATAACAAAGAAATACTTTATGTTCGAAGTTCACATTCCCTTAATCTCGAATGAGGACTTCACCTACTATCGGGCTATCGCCATACCTTTCAAGGGGGAATCAAATTACAAATTAATGCAGTTATCTTCGGAATACATTGCTGTGAACTTTGAGAAGAATTCATATATCTCACTAAGAGATAAAGACTTCAAGCAATGCATCAAAAGACATAAAGATAACTTCATTTGTAATGCAAACATACCAGTGTTCAACTTACAAAACAAGAATGCACCTTGCGAAGCAAAACTACTGGGTCATCGTGCAACTACGTCACCGTGTGACGTCCACAGCGTGTCATGCGAGGAAGCATGGATCAAGTTGCAAGAATCAAACAGCTGGCTGGTTGTTTGTTGCGGAAGGTGCGAATTACGTACTGTTTGCGAAAACGACGTAACATCGCAAACTATCACATCGGCGGCTATAGTAACTTTGAGTCAAGGATGCGTACTGCGATCAAAAGAACTCACCATCACTTCGCACAATCAGTACAACAGCAACCTCAACGTTAACTATGACATGCATGTCCTCAATCTGAATTCATCGATAAACAACGTTGTTAACGTTACACTCCACAACGCGCCAAACGAACTCTTCATTCTTAAGAACAACGACTTCCAGGAAATTGACAAAAAGCTGCGGGTCCAACAAGAAAACGAGCTGAAACTACCATCCACTATCACGGATCATGACATTCACCAATATGCAATTTGTTACCTTTTACTAACTATTGCTGTCATCACTTTCCTGTGGATCATAACAAGGAAATACTGCACGCTGCTCAAGAAGCGATTTCCAAGGAAAACAAATAGAAGGCAAACACATGAGGACATCGAACTTCAACCAATGGGATCTCGCCAGCAGACTGCTAGAAAAGAGAACCAGCAGGCGTCCACAGACGACTGCCCAGTTCAACCTCAAAGACACCGAGACAACATTGCTTTTACTTTTGATTGATTGTTTACCTATTATTTTAACTTTAATGTTTGATTATGTACAGGCGTTTCTTTCTCTCGCTTTACTCATCTTAGTTTCTTTAGGGGGTTGCCAATATGTACGGTCTCATCGCCGTACATTTTTCTGCTTACTCGGTAACCTACTTTAGGCCAACGATGCGCGTCATAATTTAGCGCAATAAAATAAAATTACTAACGAATTTAAATATAGTAAACCTATAACTGGGTAGCTATCAACAACTGAGAGAAATAACCGCCTTCTACTTTAGTACTGTAACTTACTCTTACCTTAAATAAACTTAACTACAAGGTGCATCTTAGTGGAACGTGTTTCTCTAAACCTACAACCTTCACGACAATTCAGTGTACGGAGTTAACTAACTACAACCCGTACAAAGGTCTTCAAAATATATCATAATATGTGCGAATTTTCAACCAAGCTCGAGATTAAGGCATCTTAATATATTATGTGCTTCACCCTAAATGGGTGAAGCACATAATATACTGAGTCCCATTATGCTCAACAGTTAATAGATTCAGGTCATTTGTTAAATAATAATAACAAATTTTACACACATGTGATAAAGGTTTCAGAATGTCAGTCGAACGTCCAGCCAGTAATAGGACTCGCCCATCAAGGAGCGCTGTCCCAAATTAGACGCATTATTCATTTCTTATACATTTATTATATTGTATTTTAATAAAACACGTAAACTAAAAGATCAAAAAATAAATAATTTTTAAAATGGTGAAGTTTTCAGAAAAATACGCTTGGTAGATTTTGCGTGATTCTCAGTTTTTAATCCGCGTTAGACATAAGTTTACAAATTAATTTTACTATGTAATATAAACATAATCTAAAATATTTATACATATACTAAGTATGTTAAGTTTAAGAAAATGCTCTAATTTAACATATTTTTTTGTCCAAATCATTAACACTACTCGTTTAGACGTGAGAACCCAAACTTCTTTCAATTTCACCCTACCACATAAGATTTTTTTTACAATGACACGCACTAATCAAGCTTCAGCAGACATTTTTTTCAACAACGATCATTCACTTAACAATCTTTGTTACAACGTTACGCGCACAAGCAGTTATTAATCACATCTAACGAGCTTATATACAAAATAAGATCAAAGGCCGAATTTCGTTTAGTCTTTACACGCAAACTACGGTTTTGGAAGAAAAAAATATTACAAGAATGAGAAAAAAATATTACAAGAATGCGAAAATATTTAACGAACAATGCAGACCATTAAGGTCTCTTTTACGAATACCTGAATAATATATTACGCGTGTTGCACTAATGATGTGATTTGGAATGCTATTACGCAGTTTAAAATGTTATTAGCATTACGTACCTAATAGTCAGCCTTTGTGCTGCTGTAAAATATGTGTATTTAGCTATAGGTAATGTTTAGCGGTAAATGTATTTTTATAATTGATGAAAAAGTACTGTATGTTATTGTATATGGGAGCTACATCTGCCAAAAAACTGCTTTGCAGTTTGGCAGCAGTATTTTTTTTTGTAAAATTAGGATTTCACAACAAATAACATTTTTAACACTAAGGAAAAGAATTGTGAAGGTACAGGCTACGTTAAATCTTTTCACATCAGATTTCTCAATTGCTGACATCGTGGAAAGACTAAGAATCGAATTTCTGCTCCGATAAAATATCTAAAAATCGACTTCTCATCATCATCATCTTTATAAAGTCTTTTTTAATATTAGTCGAAAACTGGAATTTTGACTAGTTTGTAATTTATGTTTGTTTTTTAATGTGAGTTTTATTACGGATTAAACTGTTTTTCTTTGTTTCTAAATGTAATTTGAGATTCATCAATGAAAGATTTCCCATCTAAAAGAAAATCTTTCATACAAAACGTTTAAATAGGTAGATCAGCATGGAATTGTAGTCCTTACGCGTAAACATTTGAAGAGTGAATGTTGGTGTTAAAAGCAGCTGGCTTAGTGAACAGTTATGGGATTTAGTTCGAAGTGCCTCCAGCGCGTTCTAATTGAGCTCTAACTCTCAACTGTCTAACTGCGACACGTGTCGGTACTTCCACAAAGTTATTCTCTAGAATAGTGCAGTTTAAGAAACGGTTTTCTATACAAGGTACTCACAATACTTACTTATATAAAGAAAGTTTCTGATTTAAGAGAGCTGTTCGGCACACAAATAACACTGTCACAAATTTTAACGAGTCATAAATACAACAAAAAAATGTTGGATCCGAGGGTTTTACCTTAGTAGAATTTTATTCAGTGCTACTTTCACACTATATAAACGTACCTGACAGATAGACAGATACCTAAATAACGCGGGTATTCATATAAATAGTAACCTAACAAATGTCTCTCTCTCCCTCAGACGTTTACCTGAGGATATGCGATGGCTTGCCAAAAGTTATTCCTTTAATCTAGAGACCGACGGATTTTTTTTTCCACCGAAAATTTTCCATTTTTTTTTTTATGCCGAAAAAAAAGGAATAAAATACTGTTTTTTGACAGTCTATAAGTTTTTCTTTGTTCATTGTCATTACGATAAATGCGTGACCAAGCATGTTTTTCTGCATTTTCTCAGTAAAATTATTGTGGTTTAAGTTGTTGAAACTTGATCGATTTTCTCTGAATGAATGAATTCAAAAACGAAAATTACCGACAGCCGAAAACGAAATTCGGTTGCACTCTACCTTAATCGAAAAGAAGGTCTTCCCACGCCGCTTTAAATTATATTTCCTCCTTCAACTGTGAGTAAAATTAAATTTGCATATCTTTAGAGTGCAAGCGTTAAATGAAGGATTTATTTGCCGCTTTCAACCGCCAAATTGCAAATAATATATAACATTTAGTTTTAATTCAGAATTTCATTCAAGTTTGGGACCAAAATCTGAATACAAAATGTAGGTACATATATATACAAGTTTTTTTTTTTTCATTCTATGAGTTTATTTACATATAATATCTTATATCTAATTAATTAATCTATTCTGATTCTGTATTCCATGCCAAGGGTCGCCGTCGCGTCTATCCCGTAATAATTTTTGATCTTCTAAAAAGTATACCTTAACTTTTACAGGCGTACGATATTGGATATTATTAAATTCAGTAAAAACTACGAGATACACAGTGAATAGAAACTAATCATAGGGTAAAAACTTCTATTTCATCTTCTTATGTTATATTTAACGCCCTTAAATGGGTTGTTGACTGAAAGAAGAAACTCTAATTATTATTCTGTGGTTTTATTTCTGAGTAAGTATCTGTTTTATGATTTCTTTAGATATTTTTACTCGTTGCTGATGCTATAAAAGTACAACATTTAGATATGATTATGTAGCAGGTAGGTACTAATTGTATTCACCACCGCTTTCTGGATTTATCGATGAATGTAAGTACTCACGGAAGTATATTGGTAGACTTAAAAGATTCTGTAGTCGTGTGGTGTACTGTCACAAAAGCTTGTCATCCCTTTGTAATCCTAATTTATTTCCTGAAAACGCCTCGTTATTTTGGAAGTGGGTTCGTTATGATGATGAATCGCGAGATATTTGAGGTCATGAGATGCATAAATTGTCGTGTGGTTTGCAGGAGGATTGCTAATTATGGTTATTTGCGAAATTGCTGTCAAGTTAGTAGGAAATCCTGTGAAGGCCTGTGTGTTTAAGGTGTACTTACGTGGACTTTAAACAAGGACAGAAATAGTGACATAAGAAGGAACCCATTTTGAGGGGCCCGTGTCAGTTTAGCAAATGATAAGCTAGAAAATATAAAAAAAAACTTCTCACCGGGTGTTGGTGTTGCTGCGCCTCGCACAGATCGCCCGTGCAGCCCGGCGCACTGATACAGCTGACGGCGGCGGCGGCCGGGCAAATCTGTCTGTGGATACATACAGCTTTTACATTATGAAGAATAATATGATAACTCTTAATAAACCTTCTTCATCGAGTCTACGTTTCATTTATAGACTCCTTTAGCAAAAAATACTCAGTAGCAAAACTTCTGTCCATATTGAAATATGTGCCCGAAATTCTACATACCTTTTTTTTTTTTTTGGGTGGGAAATTATCGAATAACTTTTCCCGCTCTGGGTGGAGCGGGAGGGCGTGTCAGACTCTTACTGACTAAAACCCACCCGTGTTCCTTCCGTTGCCTGTACGTTGCCAGGGGCCACGGTATCCCTTTCGGACTTTCCCGCAAAAATAGGTTATAATAAGTACTTTAATGCTTACATTATTAAACCATTTTTATTCTAGAACTGAAAACCAACGAAACTGAGGATACACGACACAAAAAACGCTTATCGTTACCCTTACATACAGATGTGACATCGTCTCGGGAAATAAAAAAACCGAACTGTCCAAAAGAAAACCAAATGTGTTTTTTTACACGTTTTCCTGTTTTGTTGGTAGCTCAATAATTGTTTTATATTATTATTGAAAAAAAAAAGTTGCAGTAAAACTTTAAACATAAATATGGTTATGCGAACAACATCAACTGAATGGCAGTCATTGAAAAATAGTGGTAGAAACGATGACAAACAGAGGGTCAATAGTTCGCTCAATCTTTATTATGTAATTTTTTATTTTATAAACATATTTGTCAGCCTCTCCCACGCTGGAGTCTACACTACGATGATAAATAAGAATTGGCAAGTCACAAGATGAAAATTAAATTATTTCTGTTATCCCCTTTTGCAAACTGGAAGCTTTTTAATAATTTAAGCGCAATAATGTGACCGGACCGCTTACAATTTCTTTGGAATATAGACCAGTTTAATTTCTACCTAATTATATTTTTTTCGTATTTCCCATGACTTGTTGATATTTTTGTCTTTTATTTGTGAGCAATAAAAGAAACTCATTGCGAACTGCGGTGAATGAGTTTTATGAGTGTGCTGCAATATTAATAAGTTCTCAGTGGCAAGCAATTTCCGCAGCACTTTTGAATGATCATAAAATTATGAAACGTTAGCTTTCGGTCGACGCGAGTTTTCATAAACTTATTGCTACTATCATTGAGCTTTGCGATTGTGAAGTTAGCCGATTTTGATGACCAGTGTTTGTAAGAGTTATTAGGTCAGTAATTATTAAAATCATGGCATTCGTCGCAGGAATTTGAATATTACATGGTGTTTTGTGGAAAAGTGAGAACTGTAAAATTAAGTACACAGTTCGCTACAAATCTACAGGAAATCTCTACAACTCCAATTCGTCGACTTGCTAAGCTAGTGAAAGACTGAGTACATTAGCAGTTCTGTCACGAGCCTCTCAAGTTAGCACTTCAACTAGCGTGCTGATTGTATAAGCCCGTAGTTTGGCTAGCTGCCAGGCGAGTGCACTGTCATCCGAAAAAGTGACAACATTACAGACACACAAGGTTAATTTGTCCACCCATACCGCCAATACACAAACAATGACCGCGTTAAAAACATAAGTGTAAGATTTTTACAATATCAATGCAAATTGATAATCAATAGAATTATTGATCAAAGACATTATTTAAAGGAAGGAATGCTTAGCATACCTGACCGTCAAACGCCTCCTTTGTTACATAATCCTATTTTTCTTTTTATGCAATCACTTTTCCGGCGCCATTTTTTTTAAATATTATCACCTGAACCTTAGCACTGAACAAAGCATTAATAGCAATAAATAAATTAACATTAACAAAATAAAGCATTCTAGTGAGTGTAGTGAGCACCAAAAACAAATGAAAGATAATTTGAACATTTGAAAATCGAACACAGTCTATCAAGCCAGTTTTTTTTCACGCGACATTCAGCCTCATTTCTTGTTCAAATAAAGCCCTGTACACACTTTCGAATACAACTGGGCAGTAATTTCAAGAAATTTGAGTGAAGTTATTGAAAACTGCATACGTTTTGTATAATAAATAACAGTCACGATCCGCGTCCGAGTAGCAGATGGAATTAAGATAATTTATTTATGAAAGTAATAAGTTTTACACAGAACTTTACTCTTCCGCTGACTTCATCAACCTATTAATAAGATTGGTAGGTACTTTATTCGTTAGTCTAAGAAATCTTACTTTAGTTCAGTAGGTACCTCTCCGTACATTCAGATCGGATTCTCATTCTGGAGGAACGTAAAGAACTCAAGTTGGATTCCCTTGTTAATATTTAATGCTGACTAACCTTGTTGGTGGAAATTTAGTTGGCGTCAAATTACCTCTTTACAAAGTAGCCTTGTTTACAGGCATATAGGAAAACATTGCCATTCCCCTGAGGTTAGTAAATGAGGAATAATTCGCTGAGCACTCAGCTCATATACAATTCAGTAGAGTTGTGTGGTGCAAAGCACTGTCTTAATTTATGGGGTTTAAGGTGTACGGACGAATTAATTTTATATTAAAACACACAGTATTCTCCCATTAACTGCAGGTCCAGTCAAAGTCAAAAAGTCAAAACGATAAAAATATTTACCCAGACTTCGATGCAGTTGAAGCGGACCAGACCATGGTCTGAACAATGTTTGTTCTAGCAAAACTGTGATTCAAATGTCACCGTGTATAATACGTACATCAATCCGAAAAGTCAGAGGTGCCTTGGATTTGAACTCGAGACCTATGATTTGGCAGACCGACGGTCACATCATTAGGCTATCACTGCTCACGCTAATTTATAAATAAGAAACATTAACATAATTATATATTTTAATAAAATAAAATAAGTAAAATCCGTACCAGAGTGCAAGGCAAAAAAAAGATACCCAAAGGGTTTAAAGGTGTGACCTTTTTAGATTTGCATTAAGTAACTGGCCACATGCTCTCAAAAAATATTGAAATGCCATTAAGTTTTTTTTTTTTTGCTTTTTTTACGGGTTTGTCTACACATTTTATCATCAATATTGGCCAGGATGACATTTAAGTATTGGATTGTACCTAACCTTTTTAAGATTGTATTTGGGTAGCTGCTTTTATTAAACTCCTTGGTAAAACGATTACTTATTGTTTTATATTTTGAGGGGTTAGTAACCGTGTCTTTGACATCGTTTGTTAATATTACCTAACTGTAAATAAAAATTAATAAATTTAACTATAGGTACTCTAATACAATAATGTTCCATCAGAGAAATCTATGCAATACACCCTGAAAATTGCTTTTTATAACTGTTTCATGAAACTTCTCGTGTGAATTTGTAACATTATTGTGAATTTCTATTTTGACAATATCATTCTGTGTCAGCTTTTTAGTTCAGCGGTTCGGAGTAAGAACTTATTTACTCAAATACATTTGTCTAAGTATGTAATTGCCGCTCTAGTTTATAACAACACCAACAAGAACAACACCAAAAGGTAAAACCCAATAAGCCCGTATTGGGTTTTACCTTTTGGTGTTGTTCACTCCTCACCGTTAACGAAAAAGGATTCAATAAAAGTACCAAGTTTATTACAAGCATTTTTCCGAAGCTGCTCGGAATGCTTGCTCGTATTTGACGTTCCTCCCATTCAGAAAAGTAGTTCTTTTGGTAATTGGCTCGAATTCTATTTTATTATCTCTTAAGAACGGCTAAGGGTGGCCATGTGTAAAAGTCAAAGAAGAATAAAGCGGAGTACTAACTTGATGCTGGTATACAAACCTTTATACTTTAAGGCTCAAATACATCTCAGCTCTCTTTAAAACGAACCACATAACCTCAAACCACTTTTTACCGGTAAAAGACTAAAATATGCTATACAAGTATAGTAAATTTGACTTTCCTCTAAACTGCCAATACTTTTGAGCCAGTACAGATTATTTAAAGTTTTTACAAAAAATATCTTAAAAACGCTAGGTTTTTAAACAGAAAAGACATTTAATACCAGCCGGGAAATAAATGTGAATTTCATCTGTACTAAGAGCCTGCTTGTACCTACCGTGTAGATACACGTGTCGTTTCCAGAATTAGTATTCAAGAGCGCATACACTAAAAGCCCAAAGCGATATGATTTTAGTATCACAGTTTACATCCTCTTTTATGAACACGAATTAGATCTTTCCTTGTTGTGAGACAAAACAAAAGGTTATTTAGTATGCCATAAAAATGTTGACTGTATTTTTCTTGTATATCGTATTTTACAAAGAAGGTATTGTGTTCTCGGTTTTGTAGATTATTTATCTAGTAATTATAATAAACGTGGTTAAATGTTGATTTTACTACAGATAAATGCCCAACAATGTGCAACGTCGGCAGTATAATACTCCTGCGAACAGTGAGGTCTTAACGACCTGAGATAGGACAGAAGATTACTTAGCAACAGAAACAATATCTCGGTAGTAATAGAGATAAGCTTCGTACTGCTGAGTGCACACGATATTATGTGGGTGGTTCGTTGTAGACCAAGAACATTGTAAATAATTTGTATCGTAATTTGTTACTTGCAAAGGTAGACGAACAAGTAAATACACTTAAGAAAACATGAACTGAAATACAGTACCACAATCTAAAGTATCATATCCAGAGGGATGTACTTCACTGCGGGATTCTAGTATCAAACCAAATTCATTCCACTTTTAACTTCGCAGAGTTTTCCTCCTACAAAGTTAGACGTTCCATTAGCTGCCCTTTTGCTGGACAACTTTTTCTATTTCCGTAACAAGTAGCAAAACACGACAATCTGGCAATGCCTAAGATGAATACATAAAACAGGGAAGTGTTTCAAGGGTACTTACTTAATTAAATTGGGAACCAAAACTTTTTGAATTAACTCAAAGGCTGTTCGAAATCTATTTCCTCGCCATCTATTGTATAATGATGGACAGACAATAATGGAGGACGATCGTATGTATTGATTTACCAATAACAACCAGATCCGGCTAAAAACTCGGTATTCATTGGGCGTAAGCTTACTGACGAAGACGTACAGACAAGTGATATATTTAGATTAAAATAATGCGTTTTTATGAACTTAGTGACTGCTTTTTTACCTATTACACAGCTGCAGTGTCACTAGGTTTCAAAGACTCAAACTCCAACGAGAAATTAAATACCTATCTCTAGAAAATATTTTTAGCCCTGATGTACTTAGGTACATTACTACTATTCGGATTAGTAACAATCCCACTTTCTGGAGCTCAAAGAACTCCAACATTGTGTAAATACATATTCTTTGACGTAGGTACCTACAGCAAAAGGAAGTGCGACTGTGCAGTCTGTTTCGGATTACTACTGATTATTAGTTAAAGGTTCAATTTCCTATTTCAACGTACAAATTGACACACGAAAGCAAATTCTGCCAGACTTGATGCAGAGACGCTTCGCTCGCTCGGTCAATTATCCTATTACACTTTTATTTATTGTCACAAATACGAGAGTTCTTAATCAGGCTATTTAATTGACACACCTACGGTTCTCGCACATTATGTTTATACTAACTATTGTGAGCCATCTCATTTATTAAATTTTATATATGACTATCTTTAGTGTATGCCTGTATTAAATCATTTTCTCACAGAATAATAATGTAGCAAGAATACCGCAATGCGGGACACTCGAGAGACTCCTTTGTACGAAACATTATGTCCAAGGTATAATAACTAGTTATTTTCTCACTGTGAAAGTCGATAATGACTCACGATCGTTTGCTTAAGCCCAAGTGTTTGTTTTTTTATAAACTTTCGGAGCAATTAGGAGATAAAAGTGCTTTTATTTATGAGTTGAAACTTTGAAACTGTTACATTGTTTTGCTATTACACTTAAACATAACTTAAATAAAGAGTTATAATTTCCCAAATATGTTCTTCGTGCCGTAATTTTTGAAGGTGTGACTTCGACAACACTCTCGTCAATTTGACTATATTTGATGAGTTTCTTTGTGCGTTTTATATAATTCAGATGGAACAAAGAGAGGTCAACTTGTTGATTCGATGTTATTGAGACAGAACAACTTTCAACTTGACGTTCTCAATGTATAATAGTACAACAGCAAAAATTCAGTTCAGTTTAATGCAGTAAGTACTTACTTGGTAAGCCCATAGCAAACTCGCACGAATTTCAGTGGCAAATTTACAACCGAGGTATTCGTGACTTCGTTCGCAAATAATTTATCGTTCATTTGCACTGGTGAAGGAAAATATCCTGAAGTTTGTATGCTTTGGGTGTGCTGAGTTGTGGGTTGGGGAGTGTGATCAGGATAAAAATAAAAGTAAAAGCTGTATACTACTACCATGTCCTACACGTCCTACTAAATAGATCTGAAACGTAATTATGGTCGACACAAGGTTATGTACGAGTAAATGTAGCATAAATTAAATTAAATTTATTTATTTCAAAAAAGTGACTACATTGTTACATTCTAAATTTACAACATACAGAAGAAGTACCTTAAACATAGGTGACTCGCAAACTAGGTTATACCTGTGACTTGGGAGTCAGTGTTCCTCCATAGCTGTACTTCAAAGACTCGCACCAATTAAGAAGTGAAAGGTCCTAAAGTAACATTAATCTTGGTAAAGCTTTCATGAAGTCGCAGGTGATGCTTCAATACGGAGCGAGGCCGTGACCTCATTATACTACTCAACGTTTTTCTTATCTAAGAAAATCTTTCAATACGCTGAATGCTAATTAGTTTATATAGTTTATTTCACTCATAAAGGTACATTGTTACAGTAGTGTGTATATTCAATTTTGCATTATGCCAGAACCTTTGTGAGAGCTGGAGTCTGAACTAGGTTCGGGACCTGTATGACAGATCTCCAGGCTCACACCCCTTTAAACATTTATCATATTTAATAACGGCATATTTATTCAGTTTATAGGCACATATCACTATTAGCAAACAGTTTAGATAGAGAGCTAAATATAAAGGTGGTTGAACCTGTTTACTGTATTACCTGGGATATATTTTCTAGACAATTATTTTCTTATTGCTAAAAATTCTAACATTTAGCCACATCTCGTTACGACGAGATGTGGCTAGATGTTAGAATTTTGTAAAGTTTTCAATGTTGGTATTACAATATTTTTTAGGAGGCTTATTTTAAAGTTTTTTAAAGAAGCAATTTCGTTAATATGTACTACATAATATTAAAGCTTATATACACCAGTGTGTCCCACCAGGTACAGCGTATGCCACGTCTTAGTGACGTAAGTGTAAGCGGCTCCGAGTCGTTCGAGGTGGCTGGAGATCAAAGAGACGACACTCGCCACGGAATAGCTTTTACAACTTCATGCTTTTAACTTTGAGCAACTTAAGTATAGTTAACATAAATGCTTGTTTATAAGCACTTGAGGTCAGTGCAAGGCGAAGATAAAGAGAGTGTTTGTGTCGTGATTCGGCCTACGTAGCCTTTTTCTTGAAGTAGTCAGCGGGGTAATTGCGTAACACACATAAAATGACAACTGATCGCAATGGGTTTCATTTTGACAGTTCACTAACGTTTATTGCGTTATTTACGTTTTGACAGTTCACCCACGTCCATTGCGTTATTTATGTTGCTGTGCAGACGAATTTTTCAAACCTATGAAGCAATGGATTAGTAGATACATCCTTCAAAACTCTCGGATTGTGATTCAAAGTGTGTTACACAATAAGGTCAGCAAATTTTCACAGCGGCCTATGCTCCAGTCTATGTCTATGCTCTAAAATCATAAATAATGCATCATTTTACAATATATTATTAAAATGGATGAGCATGTTTAATAATAATAACACATGATACTGTGTACCTACATAATTAAAGGCATTTGAAACATTAGGTAACGAGCCGACGGGTTAAACTGATGTGTTAATAGGCTCACGAGCTGACTTAGTATTTATGTTATTGTTGTAAATGATGAGAGAGGACTTACATTTATGTTCTGAACCTTTGCTACGGCGCGGCGTAGTAAGCCTACGCGACCGCTACGTGAGCTACGCTATCGTAGCACAAACATGTCGTAGCCAAGGGTGACTCAATATTTCGACAATTGGACTTATGAATGTTCTTTAACAAGATTATGATATCTGAATGGATATCTAAAGGAGTTGAAAAAACCATTTAGCACCATCTAACCATTTTACCATCATTCATATAACCAGCTTTTTAAAATCTTGCTTACATTTTTTCCACTCGTCACCCGGTCGGGTGCTGCGGCGTTTGCCATGATAATTCCCAGAGCACTATTCGTTTGAAAATCCAGATAAAACTCTCAGAGTTTCAAGACCATGCATTATGCAACAACGTAAGTCTATTTTTCCAAAACGATTTCTTCAATCGCTAATACCTTCCTGCTTCTTGGAATAAAGTGGTTCAGCTCTTGGGGAGTAATTTAGTTTATGAATTTTGAAAACAATGACGTAGTTTAAGCGAATAGTAATATAATATTAGATCAGTGAAATAGAGGTTTTTCAAAGATGTAATAATATTAAGAATCAGTCATTGACATTCATTCATAAAGAAATCCGTTTAGAATCTCCGAAATTGTATAAAGAGGAAAACCTTTTACTGACGATTCTGTTTTATAAACCCATTTGCTGCAGAACGTTTCATCGAGCGGTACTAATTGAATTAGTAAGCGATTTTTAACAACTGGTCTTCCTGAACTAATCAGACGACGGAGATTTTCCTTAATTTACGTAGGTACCTTGTTGTAGTCAAACAAAGCCCTGAAATTTGAATTTCTTCATTTATCAGATAAAAAAAATACCGCAGGGCTTTGTTTCATAGTTATTGTGTTGTGGCCTGGGAGGTTGTTAGCAGTAATAATAAAAGTTAAGGAGTAGCACTGGCAATTAAAGTTACCATTTCATACCCTTCTAATAAAATATTTTAAATAATTTTGACGCAAGCACATGACGTTCGAGGGAAAACCATTTGATTGCTTGACATAAATATCAAGTTTGTAAATATTTTAAAGAATGTTAATAGTAACACTGTTTAGGGTCAACATGTTTTTCGATATTTCCATTCTTGAGTAATATGGTAATAAAGAATGTAAGGATACTCAAGCAGCTGTAACGGAAAACAAAATCATCTAACTATACATGCAGCCACGATTTATAATAACAGCCTTTGATTTAGATGATTTACAATCTGCGTCATCCTTCTAAAGCTCCCTAAAATGTACCGCAACAATAATAAGTAAACTGAAAATCAAAATCAAAATATTTTATTTCACATAAACCTACTCGGGCACTTATGAAACGTCAGAAGCTGCACGTGCACGGTTCCAATTGGTCGTTTCCTATGGAGAAGAGCCGGCAAGAAACTCCACGGTTACTTTTTTTTTAAATAAATGGTTTGTACAATGTTTTCAAATTACAGTGTTAGGTTAGTTTGGCCAGTTTCGCCATCCTAGTAATTGTACGAACCGAGTACACACATGAGTGCACAAAGAACCATAACCACCACGGATCAGAAACCAACACGAATCGAATCCGAACCGGATACGGATAAGTGGGCAAACGCCATGAGTAGGTATGAGAGGACAGGTTTGCCTGTTAGCAAGTACCAGGTACTTGACAAAATAGAAAATAGTCCACAAATCTACAATCCGATAAGCCTACAACGCTCTCACATTCACAAAAAATAAAAAAAGAATCTATATCAAATCAATCTGCCTAGCCTTTTTGATCTGTCAGCTACCGAATGAAACTACCTTTGCGATTGGATGCTAGTTTATTACTGTCCAAGCGACACAACATAATAGTAATGGTGCAGGCACGCACACATACATACACATACACCTCACTCCTCCAACACTATTTTCAAAAGTAAAGAACTTAATTAAGTAGGTAGAAATAACAATTTGTCTTACATAACTACAAACAATAAGAAACCGACACACTCGGTCACTCGCAAGTATATAAAAAATAATCTATATAAAGGACTAGCTTTACCCGGCCCGGCTTCGCACGGGTAGCACTAAGTACTTATCGACGGTACACCTACCTACCCTACCAAACTACCCTACCTACTCTACCCTACCTACCCTACCTACCTTACCTACCCTACCAAACTACCCTACCTACTCTACCCTACCTACCCTACCTACCCTACCTACCCTACCTACCCTACCTACCCTACCTACCCTACCTACCCTACCTACCCTACCTACCCTACCTACCCTACCTACCCTACCTACCTACCCTACCTACCCTACCTACCCTACCTACCCTACCTACCCTACCTACCCTACCTACCCTACCTACCCTACCTACCCTACCTACCCTACCTACCCTACCTACCCTACCTACCCTACCTACCCTACCTACCCTACCTACCCTACCTACCCTACCTACCCTACCTACCCTACCTACCCTACCTACCCTACCTACCCTACCTACCCTACCTACCCTACCTACCCTACCTACCCTACCTACCCTACCTACCCTACCTACCCTACCTACCCTACCTACCCTACCTACCCTACCTACCCTACCTACCCTACCTACCCTACCTACCCTACCTACCCTACCTACCCTACCTACCCTACCTACCCTACCTACCCTACCTACCCTACCTACCCTACCTACCCTACCTACCCTACCTACCCTACCTACCCTACCTACCCTACCTACCCTACCTACCCTACCTACCCTACCTACCCTACCTACCCTACCTACCCTACCTACCCTACCTACCCTACCTACCCTACCTACCCTACCTACCCTACCTACTATAAACCTCACGGAGCCCGAGACCTTTCCAACGAATGCAAAACCGTGGAAATCGGTTCGTGCGTTCTGGAGTTATAGCGTCAGGAAGGAAAACCCGACTTATTTTTATATAGTAGATAAATAAAATAATAAAAATAAAAACCTATTTAAACCTAATAACATGGTTGCCACTACACGCTGAAAAACAAAGTAACGTCGTGAGGAAGTGAATGTTACAGGCGAGGAGCCGGGGGGAGTTCTGTCGGTAAGTTATGTCGTCCGGAAAACAATTTATGTACCTGAGAGCAGAATTATTCATAGCGAGGCGTTAAAGATGTGACGAAATTATGACTTTTTATGTTCGTTTTATATTAAGAAGGACGAATGGGGCTGTTTTATTAGAGCATTATGGCGAGCCCTTGTGAACCTAAATTGTTACATGGTAACATAATTATATCTTGACTGTTTTAAGAGGTATAGATGATTATTATCTATAGTCTATAGTCCGCAGGTGCAAACTGTGAACCTTTTCAAAGCGCTTTACTGAAGCATCTTATTGGCTTGCAATATTCCTCATCATCATTATCATCATTTTAGCCGAAAGACGTCCACTGCTGGGCATAGGCTGGATCAAGCGTCGCCACATCAACCGTTCTGTGCTTCTCGCTTCCAGCGGATTCCTGCGGCTTTCACAAGGTCATCGATCCAACTTGTGGATGTCCTTCCATCGCTATGCCTCCCGGTACGCGGTCGCCACTCTAGAACCTTTCCGATGTGCCCTACCCACTGCCACTTAAGTAGTTCTGGCAATTCTTCGGTCTTAAGTCTTAAGTCGGTTACATGACCTTTGTTAGGAAATGTTAATTTTAAGATCCACTCTTTTGGAAGCTCTGCTGAGATCATCGAGCATTGTCCTGAGGTACTCCATAGTCTCAGCCATAACTACTGTGCACTATTCCTAAGTAATAACAACAACTCACCTCTATAATTACATTCTATGCAAATAAACATTTTATAGTGTCAAATTGTAGTCAATACCTAAAAAAATATTCCATAGTTAATCACCACACTTCAATCTCCAACATATACTTCTTTAAGGTTCACGAAGCATGTTAGTTCTTTAAATAACCACTTCAAACCTGAACTTTTTACAGCGAACTTAAATTATTTTAAACTTGTTTAGTATAAATGGAGTAGTTTTAAAGTTGTGTTAAAAAGTTTTACGGAGTATGTCGTACCGCAACTTGAAGTCAATATTTTTTTTTCTTGGCTCGATACTTGACAGTGAGTCGAGGGTGTTGAAACCTGCTAAGTATTTGAAAAGTTTTCAAAAAGAAAATTAAACAAGGTATGCACTATATATTTATATATATATAAACTCATTTTTTTATGTACTGCCTAAAGGCGAAGTAAGTAAACATTATGCTTTATTATTTCACTAGTTTGTCGTGGAATTTCGGCCCTCGACCCATCGCGTCGCAACCTATTATATACGAGTATTTTTTTATAATAATTAAGGCGCTCCTAAGTGCGACAAGCATAATGTTTATAAAACCAACCAATTAGCATTGCACTAGTGTAAAGCAGGTAAGCCTTCCCGGTTTACCACTACCGTGCTGTTGATGAAGGTTATCGAACACCTGTCAGAGTAATGGATAGTATTTATTTACATCGTATCTCCTCCTATTTCAACAACCAAACTAGTAAGTTTAATGGTTTAATTTGATTCAATGAGATTGAAGTGGTAGATAGTTCTGTGGGATTTACAACATTTATTGGCGAATTATGCTGATCCAATTTTGATGAAAACCACTGAATGGCGTCTAATTTCAATAGTTTATCAATTGGGTAACCTCAATTAAAATACTAACAAGACCCCTTCTGCGAAGTAAAGTGGAATGGTATTCGAGTTCTTGGTTGAGCTGGTCGTTTTAATGGTTCAGTGTAGACCAAAATCAAAGTGGATGCCATAAATTTAGGCGGTGCAATTGAATCGGTTATGACCAAGTGAACCCTCCCATAAATCTTATCTTCGTAACTTAGGCAAATTTTACATCGTCACTTGGTAGAAACTGCGACGCTAAACTGCGACGCTAGAAAAACAGTCGACGACGCTGATAAAGAGTTATCAGCGTCGTCGACTGTTTTTCTTTACCAGATTGCAATTCATCACGAAAAAGTTTATAGACCTTGACAATATAAACAAAACGAACTGGACACCTTTTTGGAAAAAACAATTATAAGAATGCCATTTACTTGATAAACAAATTAAAAGTAAAATAAAATGGTATCTTTTTTTTACCCAAAGTATCCAGTATCCGCAAAATATATTATTATTAGGTATATGGAATTAAGGAAACCAAAGGAGGTTGCGAGCCAATTTTCACATTAATAATATTTTAATAGTCTGTAGGTAACGCAATACCTATATGCCGCAATGAGAATATTTGAGAAAAGTTGGAATAATCGCCAGTTATGTTTTATTTTCATAGCTTCTGAGTGTTATTTTTCCCATGGGTAAGTTATTTAGTAAAATGAATAAATCTGATTAGATTGGAATGTAAATGTCTACTTAGTGTGTAATCTACTTTTATTAAGAAAATAAAGTTTGTTTCTTTCATATATTCTCACTATATTATTTTTCCCTCCTCAGACCTCTATAAATCATCATCATTACGCGTCAACTAAATCATTTGTGTCTCATGAACGCTCGACTGTTCTCTTAACCGTAACATTTATGATGGTTTTTCTTAATTGCCGATTTCGGGCAGTGCGGCCTCCCGGGAACATGTCTATAACATCAGAAGGATATCGCCACTGAGCCTGCGTCAAAAGCTTTTTTGTTCGATTTCCCGCTACAAATGCTTTTCTTGCTGCGAGTAGGAATGTAAGTAAGTGAGAATGTTTCATGTTGATGTCATTCATGGAATGGTTGTTGTCATTCAGTACCTACCTATCTCTTTACACTATAAAATAATTATTATTAGTAATAGCGTACAAAGATAGTGATTTTTCGACACATTTCATATTTAATGCAAGTATGCAACTGAGAAATTGTGAGTTCGTAAAAAGATTTGAACACTAAACATTTTATTGAATGATTATAAGCAGTCTGTCTTTTTTCCGTCGTTTTTTAAAATGGCGTGTAGGAATGCCAATTTACACGCTACACATAATAATTATTTAAATACGTAAAATGTTTTATGTTCAGTGTATTTGAATTTCAGCAACAGATGTTGCCTTTATTTACCGGTTAAATCGGCAAATGTGGGGCAGTATCATTATCATTAGAAAATTTTATTTATTTTTATATCTGCGGTCCCGCGGGGATGTCCCGGGAGATAAGCTACAAAAGCCTTCTCAGTATGTCCGAATAAGACAGCTTCGGGAAAAGGAAGGAATTTTCTTTTTCAAAACCGAGGTAGTTTATTGTCATGCAGAGCAACAAAGAATTGAAACGAAATTGTATCCAAACAGCTTTGTGAGCGAGCTTAAACGCTTTTGAACCTTTAAAGGACAGCTCGACCAGAGAGTTCTCACTTCAATGAAGTGAAAACTCTGTGGTCGAGCTGTCCTTTAATAGAAAAACAGTATTCATACGTTTTTTTTTATTGAACTAACTTCCAAATTCAAATCACATTATTGACCTTAATGAAATTCAGTACAATATTATTGCCAGGCTAGAGCCTAGAGCTTTAATAACTTGCTTTAGGTTTGGTATGGTGGTGCACGCATGCATGAAACTAAATCAGGAAACGTTGTAAATCACTTTGTTCGTGTTTACTTTCCACTTCCTAAGATTCTATCTAAACTTTTTGCGTGAAAACTATATCAAGAAACACGTGCTGAGGTTACATTATTATTACCCTTGTCCATGACGTTTTTCTTCACATTAAGAGATTGAAACTGATTCAATCTATTGGACTTTATATAAAAATACTAAGAGTTACTAACTTTGTCTGTTCTGTGTAATTATTTATAAGCTGAACATAAAACCCATATAACGCAATGTTGAAATAGAGATAACTTTTTGACATGTAAATCTTCCTGAATGTGTATGTGTCACTATTATAGGTGTTATTTTCTTTTTATACCGAGCTTTTTATAACAGGTGAACAAATTTCTTTATTTTTGTCACATCAGCGGTAACCATTTGACATCAACATAGCCTTTATTTCGTAGCAGGAAGGGAGATTTTCGTAGGGAAAGTGTTACTACTGATGTACTCGTAGAGAAAGTTGGACAAATAAAAAAAGCGTAGGTATATATTTAACAGCAGTCATTTTTCACATAAGTTCTCATTCCATCGCTAGGTCCGAAATAAATATTTTCTAACGTAAGAACTTAAAAAAATATTTTAAACTTTACCGCTAAATGGAATACTATTTTCTCTAGGAAGTCAAGACACGCTGCTTTTACATAAAAATGTCGCCATTATCTATGTCGTAAGTCTCATGATACAACTGGTCACTGGTGAAAACACTTACAATAAAAAAGATTACTAAGAATATCGCTACTAGGAACTTGGCCATTAGTGACTCTAACTTGATGTCAACTTAGTCAAGTTGTGATGGAGAATGCCGCAAGAAACCGCCACAACTTATTTAAGAACTCGCCTTTTGTATCAAATGTTAACGATTTACAATTTTGCATATTTCAACGTCATAGCGGCAATTTTTCGCTCAAATCGGGCTGGACGCTGGACATTAAATTCGACGAGAATGATTGACAGCGTGCATGTGTGAAAGGTCTTGAGATTTAGTCAGACTTTTGTTCATTTTGTGATTAATTGAGTTTGGAACGCGAGAAATGTGTTTGTTAAATGATTTTATAATCATGGCTTTTTAGTGGTTTTTTTTTTTTGGCTTAATTTTATATTTTTTACTTTCTTCCAACTAAGGTAGGTACAATCATGTCGTTTCTTGAAAATACAATACATACATCATCGTTCATACGATCATTTGCTTCCACATTCTCTTTCTTCGCTAGATTAGCGAGAGTATTAATATTGTAAATCGCTTCACACGCTTGCTCCGGCGCCCCGAGGGAGTCGACTCAGTGGAAAAGTTGTTTGATAGTTTAATTGTGGTCCATTACATTCTATCTAAAGTTTCTGTTTGCATATACTTTAATTACATTTCATTCAGTTCACACGTAGGTATGTTGCAGACGAGATGTTTTTTTTTGTGGTTTACGCAGAAAACTATGAATTTATTTACGTTTTGTTCTGATAGTTCGCATCTTTTAGTAACAGAAATGATCTTGAAGACGCTTAGTTACTAAAATTGTGTCGATTTTTTAAATAAAAAAGTCAATGCACACTTTTGTAAAAATAGAAAAACTTTCAATTAATTTGTGCGTGTAAGTACTGTACAAGTACTGCATTGTTCTACACTGTATTCTTGTTCAACGTTTAAATGGCAGAAGAAAAATAGGTGAAAATGAATGACGATAATAGATGAGTAGTATGTAATAGATACGATATTGCGGAGTACGATTGTCAACCGGCATGATGCATCTGCATTCAAGCCTGCCAGAAGAATAGGAAATACAGACAAATTAATCGCAACGTAATAAAATCTATTTGCGGCAAATCATAATAACAAATGAACGAATGAATGGAACGAATGGAACTGTCGAGTTAAGATATAAATATGCGTAACAAATTATCCGACAGTTTCCAACAGATTGTATCCAAAATCAATCTGTCTAGCCTTTTCCCAACTATATTGGGGTCGGCTTCCAGTCTAACCGCATGCAGCTGAATACTAGTATTTTACATAGAACGACTGCCTATCTGACCTCCACAACCCAGTAACTGGGTAATACGATACCCTTGGTAAGACTGATCGTCAGACTTTCGGGCTTCTGACGACCTGAAACGACTGTCAAAGATGCACAAATGACATCTGGGACCAACGGCTTAACGTGCTTTCCGAGTCACGAGATACTTGTATTGTATCCAACAAACATTTTTAAATGTTCACACTATATACAAACTTTATATTTACAAGCTTTTTCAGTGATACTGAACTTTCTAACGTTTTGTCGTACCTACATATTCTTATGGAGACTTTGTATCCTTTTAGAACTATTTTAAGCGCACTATTTTTATTACGAGCTAACTTTTTGCACAACTTTATGCTTGATACGACCTAAGATTTCGAAGTTTGCTACTAGAGTCCCCTCATGTCTAGAACTCGTTGAGATATTTCTAATAACATGTACATTCTAAAGTATGTAAATTGTACTGAATGTGAACTTGATTTCTTTATTGACTTGGGTTTCGAAAAAGTATTCTTTGAAAACAGGTACGTAGCGTAGCCCTTTTCGGGCTATGGAAGCCTATCACATAAACTGTCATCCTAACTTAATTTTATAAATGCGAATGTGAGTTTGTTTGTTTGCTACGCTTTCGCGCTAAAACGGCTGAACATCATTTCGACCGCCACTTCGACCGATTCTGTGCTTCCTGGCTGAACGGATTTGGATACAATTTGGCACATAGGTAGACCATAACCTGAGTTAGGACATAGGTTACTTTTAATCTCGATATTCCCCCGGGATCGAGACTGGTGCGGGTGAAACCTTGAGGTGCATAAACACACACGTGGATGTTGGACCCTTAAGAATCATCATTTCATCCGAAAGACGCCACTGCTGGACAATAGGCCTCCCCCGAGCACCGCCACTTCGACTGATCTCTGATCTGATCTTTCTGTGCTGCCCGCATCCATCGGATTTTAGGGTTTCTAAGAGATATCCTCGTTTTGAATACTTCAAAAAGATCCCTTGGCTACCAACTTGCTCAACTTTTTCGTCCGTCATTTCAATTTCGTCCGTCATTTCAAGCTAACGAAAAATTAATTCAGAGTAACAAATTTCATCAGTCAAAACATTTCTGATTTCATCCTCCATTGATTTGGAATACTCATGAATCTAATTCTGTTGAACTTTATTTTTCTCCCGATTTTGACTCCCGAGATATTTAATTACACAATGCTAAGTCGAAGTATTCACATTTTACTTTTTGTTTCACAAGCAGTTAAAGAACGGACGCGGAATAAATAATCAAGAAATTATTGGGTGTGAGACTTTATCAATTTATTTGTTGGTGTGCTGTTCGATGTAGTGTCGTTCATTACAAGTTGGATTAGATTTGTGGATATTGATAGATAGAAAGATAGAATACTACATTAGTACACCATAAATATTACAGATATAAATGTAGAAATTTACTGACTTTTTTTACTGAAATGGGTTGGACGTTTTCAAATGTTTGAGATAGAACGTAGAATTGTTTTTCGTACCGCAAACAATACATTGTAATCATTATTATAGTTTTAAACTGTTTTTATATTTTAATAGCAAAAGTTTATTGCAAAAAGTTTGTACTTTGTCACTAATCTACTATGACTTATTTTAAAAAAACCGTCCCAGCGGACTATGAGAGTGACGGAAGAGAGAGTCTGCGCACACACTTATGCACTATAATATCTCCCGTGCCGAAGGCTAGTCCCTAGTGTCCTTTGAGATTGACCGCCATGGCCGAAATACGGTCTGGAGGACTGTAATTGTTTTTTAATATTACTTATCAGCAATATAAAAAAAGCACGACTGGAAATATCTGATTGTCATAATGGATTCATTTACGAAACGACCCTGGCCACATTGTGGTAACGAGTGCAGTTCATATTCGTCTGTGTACTGCTGCACTGGAGCCTCACTTCCGATATTTACTGCCGGCCGCCGTTGTGCTCGCCATATTTTATTACAACGCATATTGTTCGGTGGCCTTTCACGATTTTTGCAATGTGAAAATGGGCATACTTAGGTAGTCCAGTGCCGTTTTTTTTACAAGGCAATTTTGTGTGAAACACTTTTAATAATAGCTTACTCAAAAATATTTTCCAGTTCAAGATTGTAAGATAGAAGACTGTAATGATCAGGTGACTGACCGTCACTGATTCCTAGGTAATACTAAGTATTCGCTGTGAAGAAACGCCGCCCGGTGAGGAAATGTATCACAATTTCGTTGAACACGTCTTGTCTACAGATAGGATTTCCATTGAGCCTATCATAGTGTAGACGACTGATAGACGTTCTGCAGTTTTATCGTTTTTTTTCATACACATTTTCATTTCGTTTGCAACTGAAAACCCATAAAAAACTTAAATACCTTTATTTTTTTATAAGAAAGATAATATATGCTGACACCCACAATCTTCGTTATTCACACATATTCTTTCCTCCGATCCATACAACAAAGTATACGAGTATCCTGATTCACCGCCAACTCATCCTTTTTTTTCCGTCAAGTGCTAACGATTCATCAAGTTCTGTTTCTAATATCCTCTCTCAATACTCAATAGTCAATATCTTTATTGATTTACCATAATGTGTACTTAGGTGGTAACTATATAATTTAGATCATTATGGACTCTGAAGGGCACAGCAAAAAGGTAGGAGAGAGGAAGTCCTGTTTTACGAGATGATTAAGTTGTTTTTGTGGGAACAAGTTTTAACTTACATATTACTTATATATTTAATTTATTGTTATTGCTACTTTATATGATTATTATTTTTGTTATATTATTTATTAATTATTACTATTATATATTATTTATCAATAATTATTCTCCGAATAATAGTAAAGAGGTACCGTAATAGCCTACAATGATAGGATCATGCTGACGATATGCTTAGACATCGCTGATATCCGACTAATTTACGATGTCATAACTTACTCGTCATCACTACGCTGTCGTGTATTGTTTTGTAATTTGTTGGTTTATAGCACATATTTTTTGAAGTGTTTTGTATTGTGTGTTGAAAGTCTACGTATGAGTAACAAGTTTTGGGTTCAGCTTTGTGTTTCAGCAAGTTAGTTGTACACAGGATGAAAATTGACTATATCGCTATCCAGGGCCTTTTGTATATTTTATACTTAAATATTTAGAAGCCTCTATTTTTATCAAAGCGTAGTCCAGTAAATATTTAATTTTCCACGATACGGGTATTTGGATATTTTCTATTTAGTTGAACTTTTTAGCATAGCTACGGTAAATACAAAATATTGGCTATTGCAAATATAATGTTGCTTTTGAATATTTGATCCCATACCTACGTTGTTAATAACGAAAGCAAATTAACGTTAATAATTAGAGCATTTCGTTAACTCATTTATTCAGAAAGGAGTAATAACCCAGGGTTAAACCACTGACAATCGTAGACAGAATCCGGCAATTGGGACTCGAGGTGGCCCTGCACAAGTCCGAGGCCATGTGTTTTCATGGTCCTCGGAACGCGCCACCGCTGGGGTCCCAAATAACGGTAGGAGGAGTTCACATCGGCATCGAGTCGACGATGAAGTACCTTGGACTCGTCCTCGACAGCCGGTGGAACTTCGTGGAGCATTTCCGACGTTTGGCTCCCAGACTGGAGCGGGCCGGGGCTGCTTTGAAGCGGCTCCTGCCCAATCTAGGGGGTCCAAACGCCTCCTGTCGGAGGCTATACGCGGGGGTCGTGCGGTCCATGGCCCTATACGGGGCACCGGTTTGGGCGCGTTCATTGAAGCGGCGGCCAGCCCGCCGGTTGAACGCGTCCCAGAGGGTCATGGCCACCCGGCTGGTCCGGGGATACCGCACGGTCTCCGGTGAGGCGGCGAACCTCCTTGCCGGATTACCGCCATGGGATCTGGAGGCAAAAGTCCTCGCGCACATCTGGGAGTGGCGCGAGGAGTCGAAACGCCGGGGCGTAACTCCGTTTCCGCGAGAAATCGCGGCACAGCGGACAGAGCTCCGGTGGGATCTCATGGCGTCATGGAGAGTGCGATTGTCGCAACCCAGTGCTGGGCACACCACTATTGCGGCGATAAGTCCCCTCTTTGAGGAGTGGCTAGAGAGGCGCCACGGCGTCCTCACCTTCCGCCTAATGCAGGTCCTCACCGGACACGGTTGTTTCGGGAGGTTCCTGTTTCGTATCAGGCGGGAGGAAACGCCCGGGTGTCATCACTGCGTGGATCGCCCGGAGGACACGGTTGAGCATACGGTGGAGGTCTGTCCGGCTTGGGCAGAGCATCGCCGTGTCCTCGTGGAGGCGATCGGCGGCGGGGATCTCTCGCGTCCGGCCCTAGTCCAGGCCATGGTACGGAGCGAGAGGGCATGGGAGGCCGTCACCTCCTTCTGCGAAGCAGTAATGCTCGCGAAGGAGGAGGCAGAACGCGTGAGGGAGAGGCAAATTTCGCGCCCTCACGCCCCTAGCCGCCGCAGGAGACGCCCCGGGCGTCGGGAATCGCAGGCCGATTCCCGGCCACCGTAGGCGCGGGCTTGCGGACGGTGAGCAATGGGTAGCTCGCCGTCCGATAAGGACCAGACCCGGGTCGACGGCGCGTTGTGTTCCACGCGCGCCTCAAAGAGATGTCAGCAGAAGTGAAGGGGTCCGTTAGGACCGATGCCTGCCGGGGTTGCGGGAAAGTCCGAAAGGGATACCGTGGCCCCTGGCAACGTACAGGCAACGGAAGGAACACGGGTGGGTTTTAGTCAGTAAGAGTCTGACACGCCCTCCCGCTCCACCCAGAGCGGGAGAAGTTATTCGAGAATTTACTACCCAAAAAAAAAAAAATTTTTTTTTTTTTTTTGACCCAGGTCTAGAAACATTACATTTCGCACAAGAGTACCTTATTAAAAGAATAAGGAAGGAAGCACTAACGGAAGAATATTTGAAAATCTTACCCTAACGGGGTTAAATAGGGGATGAAAGTTTATGAGGAAGTTCGTAATTATTTCGCCACTGGGAAATTCCATCAGGCACACGGCTTGTTTGAGCAATCAATTGCTAAACTTAGAAGAAGCAGCGGCGCCCTCTTGAATAAATTTCACATTTATTCCGGACGCGTCCTCGATCCCCACACTGCAGGGCAAAAGAGTGTAAATCGCATTTTGATTAATTGTTGTGACAGCGGACAAGTGATGACATGTTTATCCTACCTAACCTAAGAGATGAAGTATTAGAAAAAGAGAAGTTATCACTTTAACGTCTCCAGCATTAGAAGGTCAGTAAGTTTTTAGAGGATCTTTTAAATATTTCCCAATTATTTTAGGTTCCTAGTTATTTATTACTATGAATTTCTCTAAAGTCTAACGTCTACCTAAACCTTGCCGATTTTGTCAACCAATTAGGAAATTTGTATTACTAAACAAACCGATTTTGTTTGCAATTATAACAGCGATAGGGCTTCGAAAAGGTGGACCTTTGTGTCTAAGATTGCTGAAATAATATTACATAATTAGAGGAATAAAACGGGCCGCTTTATTTGCTGAACTGAATGAATGGGACCGCTTTATTTGCCGAGTCGGGAGTAGTATTCAGTGTTGATTCTGGATTCCACTTGCTTCAGTATAGTATATAAGGTCACTAAGTAGCGAAATCTAATTAGGGCCATGAGAGAAGGCTTTTTTCATAATTAACTTTTCTATTAGGAGAAAAGAAGTGAAGAAGCTAAATTAAAATAGAAAAGAAAACATTTTACTAACTTAGAAACCCCAATTAGACATCCTATTTATCTATATTTACAGGCGTTCAAAGAATACGAAGGTACTACGCACAACACTTATTTCTTTGTCATGCTATCCAGTAATCTAACCACATTAATCACGTGAGTAAAACCTCATTCCCACTATTCAATCACACAATGGCGAACTGTCCGGTCAATTACACCATAAATACAGCGCGGTTGTGATTTCGAGGGTACTACCTGTCATATCGCGCAGTATGTACACTGTCGCACGTAATTGGGTAATAGAGGAAAAAAATATATTAAACGGGTTAAGTATAGTAAAGGAAATAAGGAGGATCCATTTCCTAAGTGCTCTGTATTTGAGGGTGTTAGTAATCCAAGAAGGCCGGCGAGCCGATGAGCCAGGCCAGCCCAGCTGAGCTGGAGAGGCTCGCCACGGATGAGCACCACCCTGTAGGGACCAGCACTGGGGCGGCCCTTACGGAACCTGCAGGTGGTGAGCCGGACGCCGCCGCCGCTGGCAGCTCCTATTCAGAGCGAGCGGCTAGGATTGCGGAGGTCATGGCAGCGGCAATCAAGGGTGTGGCTTTGAAGAGGATCCAGTCCTCCAAAGACAAGGCCATACCCGCGGCCATGGCCTCTATTTTGGCGGCAGCGGAGACCTATGTCCTCAGGCCTCCGTCGGACGGAATGTCTGAGATGCGGGCGGAGGTCACCCGCTTGACAGCCGCCATGGAGCTTCTCCGAAAGGAGAACGAGGAGCTCCGAGCGGACCTGGCCGGGCTCCGAGGAGCTGGCCCCCGTGAGCTGCCACAGGGGAAGGAGCAGCATGGGCAGGGACAGCCCATGCCTGCTGAGGACCGGGTCCTGACCCTGGTGCGGCAGGAGATGGCTTCCCTGCGGTCTCGTTTTTCCGCCCTCGAAGCCATCGTCCTGCGCCCCCCCTTAGCGGCGAGACATCGTATGCCGCCACCGCAGCTGCCCCTGCCAAACCAGGTTCGTCGGAGCAGACCAATACCAAGGGTGGGGCGGCTAGTCAGGCGGCGAGGGCCCCGGCCCTAGCAGCGAGCGCCCCGGCCCTAGCGGCGAAACCGCCACCCCCGGCTCCTAAAGCTACTCCAGCTGACGCCGAATGGCAAGTAGCCGGGGAAAAGAGGACGGCGGGTAAGGCAAAGAGGGCGGCTAAAAGGAAGGAAAGGTGGCAGTGGCGCAAGGAGCGCAGCGTCGCGGCTAGGTTCCGCGCCCCGAAGTCCGCAGCTGTAGTGATAACACTACAGCCAGAGGCGGAAAAGAAAGGCGTGTCCTACCACGACGTGCTCGCCAAGGTGGGAGCGGCGGTGGACCTTAAGGAGATCGGCGCCGCCGATAGCAACCGGGTAAGGGTCACGGCGACTGGGGCCCGGATGCTGGAGATCCCCGGTGCGGCAAGCGGCCCGGCCGCTGACCCTCTGGCCGAAAGGCTTAGGGCGTCCCTAAATACGGATGAGGCACGAGTGTCCAGGCTCACCAAATGCGTCGATATGCGTATTCTGGGCTTGGACGACTCAGTGATGGAGGGACAGGTGGTGGCCGTTGTCATTAGGAGTGGGGGGTGCTCTGCCGAGCAGTTAAGGGCAAACACCATCCGTCCTGACTACACGGGGATGCGAGCCATTACGGTGAGCTGCCCTGTGTCGGCGGCCAAGAAAATAGCCAGGGAGCGCCAAAGGCTATTGGTGGGCTGGGTTTCCGCGCAGGTCAAACTGCTGGAGCCCAGACCTCTGAGGTGCTTCCACTGCCATGCACCTCGGAGGTGGACCGCAGCGGTCACTGCTACCGCTGTGGTCAGGCTGGTCACAAGGCCAGCTCGTGTGACGCCACGCCGCACTGTGCTGTATGTGCGGCAGCTGGAAAGCCGGCCAATCACCGGATTGGGAACAAGGCCTGCGTCCCACCCGCCAAAGCCAGAGGCAAGCCCTCCGCCACCACCGTCACGGCCGCAACCGCCGCCACCGCCGCCGTTGCCACCTCCACTACTGTTGCTGTCGCCGCCGCAGCCGCCGCGGTAGGGCCCTCACAGGGGGCACGGGAAGGGGTTGACATGGAGTGCCAATAATGACCCCATTACGCCTCCTCCAGGCGAACATCAACCACTGCGCCGCAGCTCAGGATCTGTTGCTCCAGAGCATGGCGCAGTGGTCGATTAACATCGCCGTGGTCGCTGAGCCGTACTTTGTCCCGCCCAGGGACGACTGGGTGGAGGATCTGAGCGGCTCAGTGACCCGAATTTCGTTGGCCGCCGCCGGTACTCCGTCCCTCGAGGCTGTTAAGAGAGGACGGGGTTACGTAGCAGCACGGTTCGGAGAGATTGTTGTGGTAGGGGTATACTTCTCCCCGAGCCAAACTCTTGCCGAGTTCCACAACTCCCTTGCGGAGTTGAGAGTCATCGTCGTCGGGTTCTGTTCCCTTCCCGTGTTTGTCCTCGGGGACTTCAATGCCAAAAATGTGGCTTGGGGTTCCCGGTATACGGACACACAGGGCAGGATGGTGGAGGCCTGGGCTCTGGAGACAGGCCTGGTCGTCCTGAACCGGGGTTCTGTCCCCACGTGTGTGCGGATGCGGGGTGAATCAGTGGTGGATATTTCGTTCGCCAGCCCCACTCTGTCGCCGCGTGTAATTGACTGGCGGGTCATGGAGGGGGTGGAGACCTATTCCGATCACCGGTACATCCGGTTTGACGTCTCCCCCCAGACCTCGAGTGCGCCGGTCCGACAGGCCCCGAGTGGTCCGCGATGGGCACTGAAGCAGCTGGACCGGGAGCTCCTCCTGGAAGCCTCGATCGTGCAGGCCTGGGTGTCTTCACCGGACAGGCCTGCTGACATCAACGTCGAGGCGGAGTGGGTCCGGGAGGCCATTTCCGAAATACGTGACGTGGCAATGCCCCAGGTCCAGCCCGGACGTGCCTCGCACGATGTACTGGTGGTCGCAACAGCTGACGACACTGCGCAATGCGTGCGTTGCTGCGCGACGCCGGTACACCAGGCACCGCAGGCTCCGTATTTATCCTCCGGATACGGAAGCCATTCAGGCGGAGCTGTACGAGGGGTACAGAGTGGCAAAGACCGCCTTCCAAGCGGAGATCCTGCGGGCCAGAGAAGTGGCCCGCGAGGAGTCGCTGGGGACTCTGAACAGGGACCCGTGGGGACCCGTCCTGGCCTTGGGGGCTCTCGGGCCTCCTTAGTCGAGGCCCTAAGCGCATGCTTGTAGAGGGGCCAGTTCCCACTTCGCTGGAAGACGGGGAAACTGGTCCTCATCAAGAAGCCGGGGCACCCTGCGCACTCTCCGTCCGCTTACCAGCTCATCGTGCTGCTCGACGAGGTGGGAAAGCTCTTTGAAAGAGTCATTGCAGACCGCCTCGTCGGGTGGCTGAGGCGGGTGGGACCGGATTTGGCGGAGAGCCAGTTTGGTTTCCGCAGGGAGCGCTCTACGGTAGACGCCATCATGCGCGTGCGAGCCCTCACGACGGGGATGCAGTGGCCCAGGGTGGGGTCGTCTTGTCTTCAATACTCTGCCCTGGAGTTGCATCAGGGAGGCACTCTGGTATCACCGGATGCCGACCTACCTCTGTCGTGTGATCGAGGCTTATTTGACGGACAGGGCCGTCATCTACCCCGGTCACCAGGGAGAGTGAAACCGGCGAGAGATGTCGTGCGGTGTCCCACAGGGTTCGGTTCTGGGGCCGCATCTGTGGGACATTGGATACGACTGGGTGCTGCGCGCCGACCTCCCTAGCGGCGTCAGCGTCGTTTGTTACACTGACGACACGTTGGTCCTGGCGCAGGGGAGGTCGCACCAGGCGGCGGCCGAACTAGCGACACACGGGGTTGCGACAATCGTGGACAGAATCCGGCAATTGGGACTCGAGGTGGCCCTGCACAAGTCTGAGGCCATGTGTTTTCATGGTCCTCGGAACGCGCCACTGTCGGGTTCCCAAATAACGGTAAGAGGAGTTCACATCGGCATCGAGTCGACAATGAAGTACCTAGGACTCGTCCTCGACAGCCGGTAGAACTTCGTGGAGCACTTCCGACGTTTGGCTCCCAGACTGGACCGGGTGGGGGCTGCTTTGAAGCGGCTCCTGCCCAATCTAGGGGGTGCAAACGCCTCCTGCCGGAGGCTATACGTGGGGGTCGTGCGGTCCATGGCCCTTTACGGGGCACCGGTTTGGGCGCGTTCATTGAGGCAGCGGCCAGCCCGCCGGTTGAACGCGTCCCAGAGAGTCATGGCCACCCGACTGGTCCGGGGATACCGCACGGTCTCCGCTGAGGTGGCGAGCCTCCTTGCCGGATTACCGCCATGGGATCTGGAGGCAAAAGTCCTCACGCACATCTGGGAGTGGCGCGAGGAGTCGAAACGCCGGGGCGTAACACCGTTTCCGCGAGAAATTGCGGCACAGCGGACAGAGCTCCGGCGGGATCTCATGGCGTCATGGAGATTGCGATTGTCGCAACCCAGTGCTGGGCACGCCACTATTGCGGCGATAAAAGGCTCACAAAAAGGCGCACTATTGCGGCGGTTCCCTCTAGAGCTACTGCGCCTTATCTTGTTTTATAAGGGTTCCGGAAGTTACCACATTTTACCAAAATGTGATGGTATTGCCTGTATTTTTTTTCCAGCTCGCTAGTTTGTTACAGTCATGTTTACAGAAAAATATAATTCGACTAAATTGTCTCAACTTTTCTACCAAATAATTAAAGTATTTAATGTGCGGAAGAGGTATAAAAGCGTAAGTAAGCACTTGATATATTGCATCATTGACTCCGACGTAGACTTAAAAGAAAAAAAAAAAAGAAAGAAAATACGTTTATTCTGCACAAACAAAACGCACATTTAAATAAAATAAAAACACAAAATACACAAATACAAAAGTAGCCAAAAGCCTCCTATTCAGCCAAGAAACAAACGCTATTTATAAAATTGATTCATTCATCGGTTGATGTCAAGGCCACAGACAAAGACAATATTACGTACCTAATTACTGTAACAACATTACATACTCTGTGGTTGCGACATTGGCAAATGGCAACAAAAACATAACAAAAACAAAATGCCGATTTCAGAGTAAACTACTTTTGTAATAAATAATAAGAAAAATTAAACTGTGCGTCGCATCTGTGCAAGAACAGGTCATTGCTCAGCGAAATGCTGTGACTTCGGATGAACCTAACGTCAACAGCGATGGTTTTCAGCAATTACCTAAGGAATGACACATTGACGTCCCCCCGTGTGCTTGAAATATTTTCATCTAATAAGACAGTCGGAGAATTTGATTTCAATTCCTGGAACCTACGAAGCTATGTTTCGATCTTAAGTTACGGGAATTACGATCGTATCCATCCAAGAACGAAAATATTCCGTCTATTATTTGTTTCTCTTGCTTACGCAGTGAACGCTCACACTGTCATTTTAAGTACCTATTGCCCAGAAAAGCATACTTTTTGGTAAAAATAAATGATGTACATCTTGCTTGTGTAACAGTTTTTTATCAGTTCCTGTGTCCTGAGAACAAAACAAGTAAACAGGAAATCACCAGTTTTCTACGTAAAATATTCTATGAAGATAACACTAAATCAAGTAGGTACCTTCTTACGTATGAGGAAAAGAAGAATAGGTTCATACCTACTACAGCAAAATGATAAAAATTTAAGGAAAACAAAACAAGACCCTTCCGTTATTCGGGTTTCATGTGTTTTATCAACATTCAGACACAGTCCCTGAGATGTAAAGACGCATTCGTTGTTAGTTTGATGTTGTACTTGAGCACAATTGTCTTTAGCGACGTAACTCGAAACACTAAAATCTGTTTGGAGGATAGAACATTTTTTTTTAAGTATGCGTATCCGTATTATTTTTCGCAGTTAATTAAAGAAGTTTTGTTCAAGAAGTAGATAATAATAAAATTATGAAGTTTATTGATTCTACTGCGGGCTTTGAGCATTCTCAAAGCCCGCAGTAGAATCAATAAACTTATTACTGGTATTTCTAGATGTTTTCGCGAGATTATTGCTTACTATAGAAATATTTATAAGCTTTGTTTTGTAAGAAACAATGTTTTTGGTACCTATTTTGGTTATGGTCGTTGGAAATGAATAACAATAGGGAATATTCAAGTCTTTCAAAACTTTTTCATTATTTAAATATATATGTATATATTTAAATAATGAAAAAGTTTAGTAGTCAGTCGGTAGGTGATCAGAAGCCCAAAAGTCTCACAGCCAGTCTTACCAAGGGGTATCGTATTGCCCAGAAACTGGGTTGTGGAGGTCAGATAGGCAGTCGCTCCATGTAAAATACTGGTATTCATCTGCATCTGGCTAGACTGGAAGCTAACCCCATAGTTGGGAAAAGGCTAGGCAGATTAATTTTGATTGTTTTTGGTGGAAATGAACGCATAATAGAAACACGTCGTCTTCGAAAATAACTTTCAATACTTTTCTTGGGTTTATATAACTGTCCTTTATTGATTAAGTGAAAAAAAGAGTACATGCTTATTCCTTATTCTTTGAGAGACATTATTCTCACTCAGACTTGGATGCGAATTGTACCCGAGCTATGAGTAAAACCATTACCGCGGAAAGTCATGGCGGGTCGCAATAAATATGGTCTCTTTATAAAAGTTGTACGCGAAATGTGTGAAAAAGCTTTAACGGATGTGAGAAAGTAATATTTTAGACTGAGTACGGATGACAATGAATGAATGAATTAACATTCGTGGTCATTGTATTTAATATTTTGAATTTATACAAAAATGTATATATTTTGTATGTTTTGAAGTTTAGGTAATGTTAGGTCTTTCAATCTGCATATGTTTTGGTAAAAGCAAGCACATAAGTGACATAAGTGCACCAATTGACCATATTATTATATATATACAGCACTGCGCGTCACGCTCCACTTTGGTGTCCTCTCAAGCACGTCCCGAACACGTGCGTACATGAACATATATATGAGGGTTGATGTCTGCAGATAAACTACAGTATCAGGAACACAATACTAAACTTCAGACATGACAGACATACACCAATCGAGTGAAAAGATAACGGACGCGGTAATACACAAGAATATGAGATTTCTTATCTAGATTTTTCGCGTTTTATTGGAGAATTTGTTACTCAATCGGATAAGTTTATTTTGTGTCAATATTGGATAAAATACTAAGTAAGCTTTAATAAACGACAAAATCATTATCGTTACATGTAAGTAACACAATGCAGTTTGACGAAAACTGCATTTTTGTGATCCAATCTGTTGTTACAGATTGGATACCTACCTACATACATTTTGAAAATGTAATATTTGAATTTATTCAAATTCAAATTCAAAATTCAAATTCAAAAGTCATTTATTCAAACTAGGCTGAAAATCAGCACTTTTCGAACGTCAAAATTACATAAGACTGTCCCCCAAAAACGCCCACCCTTCACCACTTCCTAGTGCTTTAGCTGGGAAGAAGAAGTGGCGCAACAAACTCCCCAGCAGCACAGCTGTCTGAATAGTTAGAAGAACATGATTCTATACAATAGTAATAATTTACTTTACGCAACACAACGCACACTTGCTGCCGGTTGCTCAGACAAGATTAGTATGATCAATTTTCGAGGTCGCTAGCTGAACATATTATATATTACAATATATTTCATAAAAATAAAAAACAAAAACTGTGTAAAGAGTAGATTTCATCAATAATAAACAAAATTTAAATTAAATAAATTGACTTATACAGTCAAATAAAATGAACTAAACAGTTAAATTAGTATGGAGTAGTATAGAGCTAGTCCCAAGCCTTTTTGTCGTCTAAGTAATCTTTAATTTTGTAGAAACCTTTTTGACATAGTTTGTGTTTAATAAATGATTTAAATTTATTGAGGCTCAGTTCTTTAACATGGATTGGGAGTTTGTTGTAAAAACGTATACTTGGGCACTTAAATGAATTACTAATTTTTTGGAGCCTAGTCCTGGGCACAATAAGTAAATCTTTGTTTCTAGTATTTATGCTATGAATGCCGCTGTGTTTAGAATATAAATTAATATTCTTTTTTACATAAATCAGGTTCTCAAATACATATTAAGATGCGACTGTCATGATATTTATTTCCTTAAATTTATCCCTCAGTGAATGCCTACAACTTAGGTTATAAATTGCTCGAATGGCTCGCTTCTGCAGCACAAATATAGTCTGAATGTCGGCTGCATTTCCCCACAACAAAATGCCGTATGACATTACACTATGGAAATAACTAATCGAGCTGTTTCTACATCAGTCAAATGACGGATTTTATAGACCGCGTAGGCTGCAGAGCTTAGCCGCTTCGACAATTTGGTTATATGAGGGCCCCACTGAAGCTTTGAATCCAAGGTAATACCTAAGAACACAGTGGTGTCCACAAGATCCAATTCCGCCCCATTTACTAATACATTGGTTTTCACCTGCTGAACGTTAGGTGTCAGAAATCTAATACATTTAGTCTTTTTCTCGTTTAAAAGTAAATTATTAACACTAAACCAATGCACTATGTTAGAGAGAGCGTTATTTACATCGTCGGTAACTGTCTGTTGTCGCTTAAGCTTAAATATAAGTGATGTGTCATCTGCAAATAACACTATTTCGTGACTGTTCTTTACAAGGCAAGGTAGGTCATTAATATATACGAGAAATAAAAAAGGGCCAAGAATTGAACCCTGAGGAACTCCCATAGTGACAAGGGAACCCGGGGATCGCTTGCCGTTAACGTCCACTCTTTGGATCTTATTATCCAAATAAGAAATAATAAGATCCAAGGCAGTGTTTTTAACACCATAGTGATGCAATTTCCTGACCAATGTATCATGAGAAACACAATCGAAAGCCTTAGATAAGTCACAAAAAATACCTAGGGCATCATGTGACTTCTCCCAGGCCTCAAAAATATGTGCAAGAAGCTCAACACCAGCGTCGGAAGTCGAGCGACCCCTTGTGAAACCGAATTGTTTACTGTTTAATAATTTATGTTTATTAAAATGTCTTTGCAATTGATCTAGCATCAATTTTTCAAATATTTTACTAAAGGTGGGAAGCACAGAAATTGGTCTAAAGTTCGTGGGGTCTGATGTGCTGCCCGATTTAAACAAAGGTATTATTTTACTAGTCTTCATTAAGTCAGGAATTACACCACAGTCAATACATTTATTAAAGATAATTGCTAATTCAGGCGCTACAGTGTTGATTATGCATTTTGTAACAGCTACGGAATTTCCCCACAGATCAGCCGTTTTTTTTACATTGAGTGTATTGAAAATTTTAATAATATCTCGAGCACTAGCATAGTCGAAATTAAATTCATGGTTACAATTATCAACATTTTTTTTTTTTTTTTTTTTTTTTTTTTTCTTTCAATAGGGACTCTGCAACAGTGAGTGAAGAATTTAAAGCTTTTGTGGTTGAGACTGGAATATCTGCAAAGAAATTTTCAAAAACTGAGGCTACTTCTAAATCCTTTTTAATAACTGTATTGTTAATATTAAGGCTGTATTCACAACTACGCTTTCTGTCTCTTCCAGTCTCATTGTTTATAATTTCCCAAGTCATTTGTATTTTATTCTGACTATTTTTAATTTTTGAGCTTAAATATCGACATTTAGCTTCGCTACAAACTTGTTTAAATAATTTGGAATAGTTCTTAACATATTGATAAAAATCTTTACTTTTATTGTAATTTCTTTCTTCATACAGTTCAAAGAGTTTGATTCTACTCTTAAATATACCTTTAGTTGCCCATTCACTGAAAGTTGCAGAACCATTAACTGAGATCTGCTTTGGTATAAATGTTGAGTTAAATTCTGTACAATACATGGCAAAAAAGGAATTGTACAGTTCATTAGGATTATCACAATAAGGCAAGTAGGGTAATTTACTATTAAGTTTGTTTTTAAAACTCTCCAAGCGACCTGCAGTTTTTGGCACTACAGTGATATATCTCTTTGCCACTTTTTTATCTTGTTTGCTAAATGTAATCAGCTGTCCACAGTGGTCAGAATCCAGTTGACTTATAATTTTTTTGCTTATAGGTAATATGTCAGTAAATATATTATCTAAACATGTACCCGAGGTGGGGGTTATTCTAGTAGGCTCCAAAAATAAATGATTAAGGTTATATGACTGAAATAAATTATTAATTTTTAGGCTCATTGATGAGTCCTCTAATAAATTGACATTAAAATCCCCACATACAATTATATTTTTTCCTAATTTACAAAGTTGTTCATTCATTCATTATAAGGTAAATTATTGACTGGCATTGGTGATCCTAAAATCAATTCTACAGAGTTAAGTATAAGAAAACTTCGCCTCTTAAATAAGTACTTACATAGCTTTTGCTAAATGATTTTCCCATCAGTCTGCTCAAGGTACTTGGTAAAATCTATGAGAGGCTTATTTATAAGCGTCTCGGAGACTATGCCAAAACCAAGGGTCTCATCCCCAATGAACAGTTTGGGTTCCGAACCCAGCACTCTAGCGTGCATCAGGCCCACAGGATTATCGAACACTTGCGCTGGTTTCCAACGCGGATTGATAACCAGTGCAGGATTCTTCGGTATAGTGAAAGCGTACGACAAAATCTAACACAACGGCTTATTATATAAGCTCTACAAACTCGGTGTGCCAGATCGTCTCGTGCTCATCTTACGGGATTTTTTGTCGAACCGCACTTTCCGCTATCGTATCGAAGGAGCGATATCCTCTCCCCGTCCTATCCACGCAGGAGTCCCTCAGGGCTCTGTGTTCTTTCTCCCCCCTCATCTTTACGCTATTCACCAGCGATATCCGAAAGAGTAGAAAGACGCAGTTGGCTCTGTTCGCAGACAATACGGCCATCAACTATAAGGGTTCCGGCTCTGACTCGATAGCCCGCACTCTCCAAAGCTCAGTCGTCAAACTCGGCGCCTGGTTTAGAAAGTGGAGGATCAAAGTTAACCCACACAAAAGCCAAGCGGTTCTCTTTTCGAGACCGCGTAAAAAGTGGAAACCCCCCCTCCCCCGACCAATCACCATATTTGGCAAGCCTATCCACTTGGAGAAGCAAGCCAAACACCTAGGTGTAATCCAGCATCCCTCCTTCAAAGAGCACATAAAACAGGCTCGCTCGCGAGCCGCTTTTGCTCTAAGTAGACTCCACTACATCCTGAATGCACGTAGAAAATTGTCACTCGAGTGCAAATTGCGTACCTACAGGGCGTGCATTCGTCCCATCATGACTTATGCGGGAGCTATCTTTGCACAAGCAAAGCTCCACCATATCCATAGGATGCAAACGCTCCAAAATATATTCCTTCGTAAGATCACCGGTGCCCCCTGGTACGTTAGGAACGAGATCCTCCATCTCGACCTAAAACTCCCCACAATCCACCAATTTTTTAAACGCTATTCCAAGCGTTTCTTTGATTCCGCCGCCAATCATCGTAACCCTCTGGTTGTCGAGGTCGCCAGTTATGTCTCTAGAAGAATCAGGCAGATTCGCCGCCCGAGGAAAATCCTTATGGACCCAGACGACCCCATAACCCTCCTCCAGGAGAGCAATAGGGAAACATGTACAGCGCACAAACACACACACCGACCCTCCTCCCTCCACGATCGCGACCCTCCCGAGTAAATAATACTCCCCCGCCAGTAGCTTTAAATTTCTCGATTAATAATAATGAAACATCCTTGATCCAACCTGTCCTATCTTGCTGTCCTCCACCTAGCAATGCCCTAAGCCGAGGTTCGTACCCCACAGGGAGTGCCCTTAGCGAGCGCTCGCCTAGTTTTAATTAGAATAGATTTACCTCTGACTGGAGGCTTTGAGTGTAGTAGCTTAAGGCAGCCACAGGAAAGCCCGGTAGTCATGACGTCAGAGCTAGAGGGCCAAGACAAAAAAAAAAAAACTCTCTTTTCCCGGTTTTCCTGCCTCTTTTTATAACTCGATAATATTAACAAGGTCAGAATAAATACTTAGAAACGTGACCATTAGCTCTAATAATATTCCAAAGATTTTGTTGTTACTGGAGTAACTAGTTGGAAGTCAAAAGTAGGGCTGCGGTTCTTTGTTGCTTGTTGGTATTTGCAAAAGTTAAGTACCTATACAATATTCATTCGATAATAGAAAGTAATCAAGTGGTAATATTATTCATCACGATCATCAAGTGGATTTTTACGATATTTCGGGAACACGTAGTAACACGCACTTGACTATATTTTCCGCTGGTATAGGTGACATAGGTACAAATTATTCATACATCCACGAGAGTATGATCCGCACAAAGGGTTTACCTATATATAACTATGTTAATACTGCGAGATACCGGACGCGAGGTAGCGGAAAGTGATCTGTTCAGCGCGTGATGTCACACAGCGTACCTATTTATTCGTGACCGGCGCGACTTACGTCACTCAATACGAGGAGAACGGAGGATAGATGGAACAATTCTCAATTGTTTATTGCGTACCATAATGTATATAGTTGGTAGGGAAATAATTATATTAGTCACAATTATGGACCCTGTCGGGCACAGCATAAATCAAGTAGGCAAGAGGAGGAAGAGCACTGGATATATTGTAATGTTATAAATTTTATTATAAGTTAAATAACAAGAAATATAATAAACACAAATTATTTGAATATATACTAAGATTTACGATTATAAAGATTTTCGATAATAATCTCTAATATGTTTCTATAAATATCGCATGCACGGTGTAGCATGGACTGCTTTATTTAAAACTAGAGACAGGTGCCTTGAAAATAATCAATCATTAATTTTAACTTTGCTCAGGCTGAGCAGTGCGCACGCAAGGTTAGCTGTCTTAGTGGTATCTCGGTTATCTCGACGAACACCGAATATATTGTACAAAACGACGCTGAGCAGTTTGGTTCAGATATAAATTGAATATGTAGGTGTTCTGTATGAGATAGTAGCTCTGTTAAATGTTGTGCATAGTAATAGGAATTTGTGGTACTGATAAATGTTAGCGTCAAGGTGTAATCACACTCAATCTACGTCAATTTATGCATAAATGAAATTGAATGTGCTACGTGAACCCCATTGATATTGACATATTAATAAATAATAATACCAGCGGATTATTGTCCCACTGCAGGGCAAAGGCCTCTTCCCATACAGAAAAGGTACGGGCATTGATCACCAAGCTTGCTCAAGACGGGTCGCATAATATGTTTTAACTACTAGTGTTACCTAACCCGGCATCGCAAGGGTAGCTCTAAGTAAATTGTACTTATCTACGGCGCACCTACCTGCTTAGATACCTACCTAACTACTGTAGTGTGACCTCTGCGGTTTGCCTACTTTATGGTTTACCTTTTCAAGCTAGACATATTATTTTTATACTTATTTGTTTCGATTTTAAAATGAGATCATTCATCGTCCATACATTTTTGGGTTAAATGTGAAAGTGTCTTCAAACAAAAAAAATGCTATATTCCAACAGAATATGTTTTTCTCTTAATTTTTTACTATACCAACAAACCGTCATTCTGAGTCAACTTAAATGAGTTCGAAAAAATACTTTTAAGAGTGATGTTATTATGAATTTAATTGATTTTTATTCAGGCAAGCTATTGCTATCATACACGCGTCTTTTGCTAGTATACCTATTGAAATAGCTGAATTATTGGAATAATACAGCTATTTTAAACCGCATGCATGTAATTCGTCGGTCTTTCTCTTCCGTACCGGCTTGAAAATATGACAACCGCTTGGAGTTGTTTCTTTTTCTCTTTGTTGTATTTATAAATATACAGGGACCCAGGGGATATATAAAGACCCACTAAATGAATGAAGCTAAAAATATTGCTAGCAATCGGCTCATATTTTTGGTGTGACGTTGGTGGTAATCCAGTGTGAGTTATTTTCAGCTCAGCCTTTAGATTGATTGGAAAAAGAAAAAGAAAACGTGTTATACGGCACACATGACAGCACATCTTAATAATAAGACGCTATACAGAAAACAACTCTGTTAACTTGCACGCTCCATTGTTTTTCATGAGAACAGTACATACATTAGAATAGCGCCTAGAGAAAATGTAAGCAATAATCGTTCTGTCACGTACAAGATAGTTTTCTTAACGACATCACTGTTTGGTTAGTATGATGGTGTGTTCAGCATGGTGTCAGGGTAGGTAATCTAGTGTATTAGTTTTGAAGGAAAATTGGGGTTCTGATGCATCAAATGAGAAGTAGATCATTTGTATATTATGGTGAGAAGATGGTATCTCTTTTAGTAGGTTATGATTGTATGTAAATATAATGTTTAACTATAGCCTTCTATGAAATATGAAATTATTGTCATCTTTGATCTCGCTGTGACAACGTTGGTAAAGTTAAATGGACTAAAAACCGAAACTTTTGCTCGATTGATACAATTCAATGTAAAGAGGACCGGGGCGACCAAGTTGTGCTCTTTCCAAAGTAAATCAGGCACAACTTGAAGGAAACTAGACTAAAACTTTATTTTACTTTGTCTAATTAAATCTCAAGGATCGCTACGGTCCATTTATATTTAAAATATCTCTTTACAAATTAAATAGGAACGCGGCAGGCGTATTCAAAGAACGGCGTATTGTATAATTTGTAAAGACCATTCATTTAAATTTTACTGAAACGTCTGAAATCTTCAGTTCTCTATATATAACTAGGAACTTATTGACCTTTATTATATCATTCCCCCACTAGACCAACGAGGCATTCAAAACTAACTGATGCTAAATAATTTAATTATTATTCTGAACGTTTTATAATTCGAGTATAGTAACGTTTTAGTTGTTACTCTACCTTTATAAGGTGCAACCTTTTACAGGTTTCTCTGAAGCCCACTGTACAAATAAATGGCGTTTGAACGATGAAAAATTAATTGTCTGCTCCTACCTACATATACTCGTGCAGAACTCCAACTCCAACACGTATCGGAATTAAAACTCAAAGAGTCATTATTACAATAACTTTTATCCCGAACCCTAATAATACCTAATACTAATTGGGACCAAGAGGAAAACATAATACTTTTTTCAACAAAGTTGATTTATGTTCTAGACAAACTTTGGAACAAAGATAACACTGTGTTTCAGACGCAATTTTTCAGGGCGAGATTAAAGGGCTTTTAAAAGACTTGAACAAATTAAAGTTGATGATACTCATTATCTGTGAAAGGAGTTGTTAGTTTTACAGTTAATGCAAAGTGATATTGTGAGATAAAATAGTCGAAAATTGTTCGGATATTTGGATATCGATACTGCATTATTTGGAATTATGAAACAATCTGTTTTAGAATGTGCGGTTTGAATAGATTTAGTTGAAAACATCAATTAATAGGTACAATCCTTTAACATATTAAGAAAACGAAAACTCTAAGTTAACGTAAAAGTACGGAACGAAAGTTAAGCTGGGAAGCACAAGCTGAGAACTATATATAAACCAAGCTTGCTGCTCGTTTCATTTCATTCTCTTTTTTTTTTACTGTTTCCTTTAGTACCTACATCTTTATAATATCAAAACATAAAGCAAATAAATAATATAAACTTATAAAATAGCTTGAACAAATTGCGGACGCGTTTTTTTAAATTTGCGGCAACCGAAAAGAGAGTAGTAGTTAAGTGATGGAATGTCTATCAAGCTTCTTTTCACTTAAAAGTAAATTTCCCGTGTGACGAGTTGACGACCACTCACTGTTTTACTCAATGTTCTCGAAATTCAAGCTGCAAGCGATGTTTGTGTTTAGGAATGTATATCTTGTACAGCTAGTTAGTGGCCACGTTGTAGTTGGCAGGATCGCTGAGCTTTGCTTACACATATTTCGCTATAGAGTACAATACAAGACAAAAAGATTACCTACCTATGTAAAAAAATAACAAAGGTAGTATCCACCCATATAATTCAAACTCAAAATCAAAATAATTTATTTCAAATTGTCAAGGAGTTGGTCAGCCAGAAAGGTGAAGCTAGTTACCCATTCCAAAGCGTAGTAGAAAAACGAGCAAGAAACTAATGAACCCCTTAAGATACACATAATAGCGGTAATCAAGTGAAATGATAGCCAATACCGTAGTCAAGTGTAGCGACGTAAACGGGTGAATGTGATACGTTCCCAACTTTTCACTTCGCTGTTATACAAAAACTTTTTATTCAGGTAAGTTCAGAAGCAATTACTTTGTAACAAAATGTATAGACAGAAGCCACCATTTATTACTAAAAGGTATCGTTTGTATGAAAAACTAATAAATTAAACAGCAGGAGTAAATGTGAAGTATAAACATGGAAGAAAGTAACTCCGATCGTTTGTTCAAAGTTCTTCTAATGTATTGCAACTAGCAACCCGACTGCAACAATGTTGTATACCTAACAAAGGATGACCGTCTCAATGATTACGACACAACTTTACGAGAAATGGACGATGTCTTTCTAAATCTGTTCCGTAGTTCAGCGAGACATTTAACCCATAGTTAAAATAACGCTCAGCTACAGTGACCGACTCATCCCCGTCAGCTTAGCTTACGCCTTGATCTAGATATTGGTATTAATATCATGCGAACTATTTTCACTGAAGCTTTTGTTATTCGTAGATAGAATGTTCAACATGTTAGTCGTAACGTCTTATATTCGTACTAGACAATAATATATTAAACGTGTCACCTAAAGGGCTACTCTAAACTGTATTGCAAATTAATAGGGTAAAATAACAGGTCAGTGACGACTAATTACATAATTATTACATAAATTCTGTGATGGGATCATGAGGATTCCAGGTTATCCGAAAGTTTAACATGGTTTTACTGCAAATGAAATTATATGTACAACGAAAAACTGATTGATTATTAGGTACTTTAAATTACGCGGCCATTAATAAAACCTCGAATAAATTATAATAACAACGGAGTCATCGTGAAAATCTATTGAAGTGTTCGTCTGTTGATTCATCACGATGTTACAGAGCAGTACAGTTAATTACTGGCAACACTAGTCAACGATGGTATCACACGCTAACGAAGAAGAAGAACCTGCTATCTTAGCTCTTACTGCCGAAACACAACAATGCTGTTAACATTGTCATTTTGGCGACAGACTTAGATAAGATGGTGTTAGCCAGGTGAACTTAGAACAAGCCCTACCACCAACCAAACCGAGCAGAAAATTTGACAGTTCAGACACGTTCATTGCGTTATTTATGTTGATGTTGAGTAGACGAATTTATTAAACCTATGAAGCAATGGATTAGAAATATCCTTCAAAACTCTCGGATTGTGATAGAAACTGTGTTACGTAATTAGGGTGCTGTTTTTTTTCTTACTATATTGACAAAGCAGGTCATCGAAATGCAAATCGGGATCGAAACACAAATAGCGCACCATGTTTGAAACTGTTCCATCACAGCGTGTTTATGTTTACCAGGCACTCTTGATCAGTGACGTCATCGAAGAGACCTGCCGTAAACAATCGATGTTAAAGACCAAGATATTATATTTGTGACTCGTAACATGAAGTTACGTGCTAAAAGTGTTTCGCTTGTGTGTTAAGTTTTGGACATACGGGTTCGGGTTTGATGTATCACGAAGTTACCTAAAGCTCATTGTGATAGTAAAAAGTTTGTTGGTTTGCTGTCAGTTGTTTTTTGATTATAGTAGACGAGATAGTTATATGAACTGTCGTGTAGACATTCCGTTGTATAAATCCGTTTAGATCTTTTTTACGATTGTGTCTTTCCTAGTGGTAATCGAGAGGGCAGTAAGTCAAGGGTGGCCATTTTTTTTTTATTACTGATTTGGAATGTACGTCAAACGAGCTTTCTTCCTATCTAGGTTTCATACTTCTACGTATATTAGAAATGCATTTTCTTTTTTTATGAAGAGCAGTAAGAACGGTAAGATAATTTAGTTAACTACATAAAAGAGCAGTAATTCATTGACATACTGCCCTTTTCATTTGTATTCACATATTTCTTAACAAAAGAGCAGTAAATTTCTGACATACTACTCTTTACGTTAGTTTGAACCAATGTACCAAATGAATTTTACTAGTTACATCTACAGTATGGAGCTGTACTGCACTTTTAAGATAGTAATTATAATGAATGTCTCATAAATACACAAATATAAACACAGTATCTTCCCTTACTGCTTTTATAACATGGCAAAAAATAAAATAATTTAATAGTTTTGTAAATCAATAGAGCAGTAAGTGGTTGTTACTGCGCTACTACTAGGTACATAATAATATTATTGATCGAAATATTCGGTCATTTCGCTTCAAGCGGCGTTGAGTGATGGTCGTCTGACTAAGTGCTGTTCATCTAGTTCGCGCCATTTTGTGACGCGTAGGTTTGGCGCCAAGTAGGTATAAGGTGAGTAATTATTATATATTTTAAATATTGTAAGAAATCCTTATATTTGATTAGCTTTGTTGTGTGAAATAAATTACATACCTAAATCTAAAATGAAGCTAATTACTAATCCGTTTTAAATAATAATTTATATCTAAGTTTGTTCTTGCGCTCGCTTGTTACGTTCTTGGTGCTCTGAAGTCGTGCTTGCCCGCCGCGCTTTTTTGACTCTGTTTTACTATGTATTCATTGTTGTTTTAGATTGAATTACTACAAAATGAAGCGAATAGACAAAATTATAAATATGACCACAAATCGAAATGAATCTACCATAAACATGAATCAATCAGCAACGCCCGTATCAAAATTTCACAAGCCTTCTCAAAATCAAAAAGTAAATACTAATGTAAAAATACCCAGGAGTGGCGATGGCCAAATAGAGGAATATACAATGGCTGAATTGTGGGCTTTCCAATTAGATTACAAACACTTTCAGGCGATACGACCATTACACGTAGAACTAGCTTCGTCTATTATGAGTACTCAAAACGAAATAAGTCAAATTTTGCTGTTAAAAGAAGCAATATTAAACCCGATTAAATATCAACGTACGCCTAATGTGCTATGTGAAAATATAATATCAACAGCCGAGCTAAGTGTTGCTGCCTTAGGAAGCACTGAATCTGTACCCAACTTATTTTGTCAGGAAACAATAATAGAGACAGCCGAAAAAAGTGTACCTCCCGTAGAAAATAATGAACCTACGCTTAACTTAGCCTGCGAGGAAACCATGCCAGATTCAGAAAATAATATCAGCTTTTATGAGGATTCTGATGACTCAGTCCGTGATAAGGACTACATTCCTCCTCTATCTTCTCCATCGTCCAATTCTAGCATAGAAATAACGAAAACTACAAATGTATTTTCATCGCTCTCATCAATATCTACTCACAAACAAGCACAGCATATATTAAATGAGCAACAAAACGAGCAGGATTACTTGAAAAATATAGAAGTTTTACAAGATACAACAGTAATAAACACAAATAATCAACAAGGTGAAATTAACGTAGAATACTATGTAGACAAACAACAGAATAACCAGGACAGAAGATACATTAATACAGTCAATAGAGAACTAACACTAATACAAGATGATAGTGACAAAAATAAACAACAAAGTGATGATAATATAGAATATTATGAAGAAAATCAACAGAACAATAATTCGGAAAATCGAGATCAAATGCAACCAGAGTCGAGACGAAATGAAAGCAGTTTAGTACAAGATTTACGCACAGAAACTGAAGAAGAAAATGCAAACATTCAAAATATTGACATTCAGTACACTAAACGAGGAACAATTAGAAAACGAAGAAAAATTAACACAAGTCTAAATGAAAGAAAAAAGGCCAAGCTTGAAGAAAGAGAATTAAAACAGAATATTAAAAGCCCATGTACTCAGAAATGCCCAAAAAAATGTAACGATAAATTCACTCAAGATGCGCGGTTAAAGATTCACGATATTTATTTGAACCTTGGTTGGGAATCACAAGGAGTAATGATAAAGAACCTTACATCCGAAGTCAAGGTTCAATCAAGAAAAAACGTCGTTGAAAGCAACACTTATAAGCGCAATAAAACGTACAAATATTTTTTTCTGACAGATAATAATGAGAAAGTCGAAGTTTGTAAAACTTTTTTTTTGACGACGTTAGGATATAATAAAAAAAATGACAAACGATTATTAAAAATATTAGAAAAAGATATATCTGATCAAAAAGATAAGAGGGGCAAACACAACAACAGACAAAAAATAAACACGGAAAATTTAGAAAACCATGTTCTTCAGTATAACCCAGTCATATCACACTATCGAAGAGAACATGCTCCGAGAAGAAGGTATTTGTCGAGCGATGTGACTCTTAAGACTATCTACGAGGATTACAAAGCCAAGTATCCAGACCATAAAATTTCATACGAATTTGTAAGAAATTTCGTTACAAAACAAATGAATATTTCATTTGCAAGTCTTTCTAATGAAGAATGCGAAATTTGTACAGGGTATAAAATGCATAAAGAAGAAACTAAGCACAGTGAGGAAGAAATATCCTCAGATTGTGTAAAATGCAAAACCTATCTGAAACATAAAGATAGATACATAAACAGCAGAGAGGAATATCAAAATGATGTGAAAAAACAAGAAAACAATGAAGAACTAGAGTTTACTTATTTTTCAGCGGATCTTCAAAAGGTAGTGATGCTTCCACGTATAGATATGTTTAAAATTGTCTTGTTTACCCCTCGTATTATATGCTTCAACGAGAGCTTTGTGCCTTTGTGCAAATTCACAGACATACAGAAACCGGTTGCTGTTTTGTGGAATGAAGTGATATCGGGACGAAGACAAGAAGATATTGTGTCTGCTTTTCGTGTTTTTCTTTTGGAACGACGCGATGACAGAAATATAGTTATATGGACTGACAACTGTTCTTCACAGAACAAAAATTGGGCGTTTATGACATTTTTAGTACAAATGATAAATAGCAATGAAATCACTGCTGAGAAGATAATAATAAAATATCTGGAACCTGGGCACACATTTATGTCAGCCGATAGTTTCCATCATTTGGTTGAAAAGTCTCTACAAAAGCAAAAGAAGGTTTATGACTTTAATGATTATGTCAATTGTGTCGCAACTTGTACGAAAAATGTTACTGTTAAAAAAATGAACGTAACCGACTTCTTCCAGTTTCAAGACAAATCATCTCAGCATAGGCTCCGAAATTCTCAGCCTAGGGTTTACTTGAAAGACATAGTTGCTGTACAAGTTATCAGAGGGAGTTTTGATATTCATTACAAGATTAGCCATAAAGATGAAACATTCCAATCATTAAGCTTTTTACAGGTGAAAATACTTAAATTAAAAGAAATACCTAATCCTGATCCAAGAATTATTGAAAGAGGAATTACTGACGAAAGGAAAAAGCAGATAATTCAAAACCTGTGTCCGTTAATGCCTGTTACTCGTAGATTTTTTTGGGAAAATTTGTTTGTTAATAATGTTGAAAACTTGGCAATCGAGGAAGAAGTCGGAGAAAATGGGACACAGTAGCTGATAAAGTGATGATTAATATTTTTTAATAATCGTTAAAAACTGGAACAGGGCGTACTTTAAATTATAATTACGTCATGTCATGTTTACGTGCCTTAACTTTTGTATTTTTTGATTTTATAGAAATTATTTTATGTTAAAAAGCTCTTTCAAGTTAGATAATTTTGTATAAGTGATTAAGAGTAATTTTGTGCCAAAAAAGAGCTTCCAAATGTGATATTTGATCTGAATAAGTCTTAAGTTTTGATAAAAACTCTATTTTAAAGAAGTTTTCTGTTTTTAAATATTATATTATTAAGTGTTATGCCAAATAATTAGAACTAAGACTGTTGATCTCATTGATTATGTTTTATAATTAAAGCGAAAGTTAGGTACTTGTAAGTTAGATTGTAGGAATAATTTTGTACCTAGAAACCAGTACCATTATGTGATATTCGATCTGTCTGATTAAGTATTAAGCTTTGATAAATAATTATACTTTTAAAGAATATTTCTGTTTTTAATTAGTATAGCGTTATGCCAAATAAGAAGAATTAATATTGTGGATCTCTTTGATTACTTTTAATGAATAAAACTAGTTTTTGATATAGTTTTCAACGATTTTTTTTATTTTCCCTTCTATTTATAGACATACTGTTCAAGAAATTCTGAAAACACCTTACTTAAAATACTACTCTAAAAAGCAGTAACGTTCTTTACTCCATAGTGAAATAGCCTAAAACATTTATAAAATCTAAGGTAAAGGGCAGTATAATGCGTCTTTACTGGTGTTTTAAGTAGTAATTTAAATTTATTATTTTGAATTCTGTGAGCAATATAGCAGTATGAAATAATACTAAGCAAGAGTGCAGTATCTATGGCAGTTACTGCCCTCTTACCTAAATATTAATTAAAATTAGTTAAAATGGTAATGAAGACACGATTTGTTATGTTTTACGATAACCCTGATAAAAATGTTAAAATAATGTTATTCTACTGTAAAAAACATATTTTTCCCTTTCTTTTGACATATAGAACATAAAAATCGAGTGTATAGTTTTATCACAAACGCTTAAATTGTGAAAAAAACTTTGCGCGCCGTTTTCTCGAAACCGCCTTTTCTGACTTACTGCTATATCGATTACCACGGCAGTATCTTTAAATAACAATTTTCAAACAGTTTTGCATTCTTTGGGTAGCTTCAATGTTCAACCTTCAATATTACTGTTAAACATATTGCAAACATTACATATGTGTCACGATATTAATTTGAACCAAGACCTGTTTATACGTGATTTGATTTATCTTTAAACTGAATTATATAACTGACTAATAGACATATACTTATCTAAGCAAAGCGTTATAGGTATAATAATTTAATTAATTAGTTAATCCATTTTATATTCGTAAAGTTACACATGAATGTTCGAACTATGTTCATAGTTCACCCATTAACTAACCGTGGGTACGGATACTAAACTTAATAGTTAATTAAAAATGTACCACAAAGTAACAAACTTTTAAACGTCCGTTAATATTTGCTCCATCAATACAATATGCGGGACTGAAAATAAATAAGTCTTGAAATTAAAAGAATTTCCGAAGGAAAAAGCTTTTGATAGCTGAATAAAATTGTGATCTTTACAAAACTAGGCTTTTGCTAAACCGTACCGCTGTTTTATTAATGATGAATACGTTCACTGATATTTCCCAACACGGAAAAAAATATTTTCTACAGTACTACAAGAACACATAGTTATGAAAATAATAGTTAAGATAACGAGAATTTATTTAGCAGATACTGATCAAATTGCAAGGAGAATAATTTCATTCTAGCAATATGCACAAAACTAAAACGCGCGACTAACCCACAACCACATCCTTTTGTTTAAAACAGACATAATAGCTCGTGCAGGCCGCAGGGTTGTCATCAAGTCCTAAAGTATTCACAAATTCCCACCTACATAATAGTGTTATTCAGTTATTTATAACTATTGCGAACCTCCTTCCATTAGGTAAGTCTCGTTAGCCGCTGGGTAGTAAAATGAAGAGTAAAGGAGACAAGCAACAATTTGGTAGACATATGACAGCCGTTGAAATCCGTAATGAGTTGAAATATAACGAAGTTTTTATAGCTTTGTTGAAATGAAAACCTAAAAAAGTTGGAGAAATATTTAAACATATAAAGAGCGAAGATAACAGGAAATGTTAGTAAGAGGTATTATAAGAGGTGTTACAGGCTTTTCCTCTCAAAGTAAAGATAATAGAGCCTTTGACAATGTAAGAAAAGCATGAAGATACACACATTCTATAGACATTGTGCATAGAATGGTTAATTTCCATGTCTTATTTCCTTAGGTAACAAGTTCCGATCTTTTAATCGCAACATGAAGTAACCGATCTTGTAAACGCTTTTTCCTGGAACAAATAGACGTGCTTCACCCTACTGATTGTTAAATTTGTATCCCTGAACTACGCACTACCAACACAAGCACCCGTGAATTTATTACAATCTCTGCTACACCTATTTTGATTGCTTATTTACGTCGTTTACGGCGTTTAGTCTCTTATTTTTTGTAGTGAGTAACCACCCCACATAATGTCTTAGCAACAATAAAAAACAGCATTTCTTTAACAGATGCACAACACATACAGCACAAGAACGTTCAATTTATCACGCGCTTAGCAGATATTGCACGTATGTCTCACAAATCGACGGAAAGGTTATAAATAGAGAATATCTATGCAGACGTAACTCGTTTCCTGTACAGCACGTCAGTGAGAGTCATCTGGTTTAGGTATATGGGTAAGTGGAGAATTATCTAGCGCAAGCTAGTGAGTATGCGTTTTATGTGCCCACCAGCTCCAAGTGACCGTAGATCTAAGTATTTGATATTAATTGCAACTTGATATCTCCACGCGTTCCTCATGAAAAGGGTCTTCACAGACAGACGGATAACGGGTTCCGTTTTTTCTTTTTCAGGCACGGCACCCTAAAAAAATCAATAGTATTTATTGGAGGGTTTAGAATATAATATTATGATCGGCATATCTTCAAATGACACCAGAAAATTACCAAAAAAAATTATAACGATTTTCGGAACTTACCGACACCCTTACATAGCAGTACTCTTTATAAGGGAGTGGGATTGTTAAAAGATAAATTGAAGAAAAAATTGAAAAATTCATATAAACGGCCGCTGTGGTAGCTAGCTAATAAACCAACGTTTAGTGATGGTATTAGAACAACAGCAGGTCGTAAGCTCTTACGTGAAATTCCATGTTATATTTGGAAGCAAAACGTCTCCCAAAGATAACATGGAATGTTTGGAACAGCCCTAAAAAGTTCGATTATCCGAATACGGTTTATGGATACGATGAAGAACGAAGACAAACACTCTTAAGAATTTTGGTTAATCTCTCGTGAGAATCTCTTTCTTTTCTCGTTGACATAATGTAAATATTTTGTTGAAAATAATACACTATCCACAAAACAAAACACAGACATCATTTTTTCTTTAAATTGTCTGAAGATTGGCAATGTCTGTTCAGTCACGACATCATAATAATAAATCTTTGTCTCGCCATTAAAATTATAGGTAACTTTAATTTATTTCTGTAATGAATGTAGTCTTAAAAAGTCTTTAAAAGAGTGTCCGCGGAGTCTTTTGCCCAAAGCGTAGGTTCCTATGGAGAAGTCCATAGGAACCTACGCTTTGGAATGGGCAATTAACTTCATATTTCTGACTGACTGAGCCCTTGACAATTCAAAAGTGCCTGTAAATGCTTTAGTTGAAATAAATGCTTTGAGTTTGAGTTAGAGTTTTTTTTTTTTACTTTTAATAACCCTGTCAATATTTATATCTAAATATAAACCTGGATCTTCCAATCAAATATGTACCTAAGCAGTAACGTGCTCTTACAAAAAAAAAAATCATTTGCGCTCTGAAAAATACCTGTAAAATATTTTTTTGCGTCTTGGTTTTTGTTAAATTACCTACTAAAGTACGGTTACATAAACACTTGGACCATACCCACTTACCCAACCATTTAGTTGACCCATTTTTATAAAACAATAAAATTTAAGGCTCAATTTAGTTTTAAAGATTTTTATTGTTACGAAGATGTTCTTGAAAAAAACAAGCTTCGCCCTTGGCTGAATTCTTTTTTTTCGGGCGATGTTTTTCGTTTCTTGTTATATTTTTCATAAGGGATTAAAAACAACAACCTTAGAACCTTTAGGTTACAAAACATTACTTTTATGTAGGTCGTACAAGAATTAATTACAAGAACGTACAGAATATAACTAGGTACAAATTTTCCACAAACATACTTCAAATATACGCCATATCTAAATCTCCTGACGATCGCAGCCTCCATTGTTTAAAACGCAGCGAATGTACGTAAATCTCGCTTCATACGCATAAATCTTGTAGAGATTCACGTTGCGCCGGGCTGAACAGTGATATTACAGTATTACGAGTTTTTAACCCCCGTCGTGGAAATACGACAAACTTTACCTATTTAACACGCATTTTTTCCATAATGATCTAGAAATGTAAATATATGTAATTTATGGCTTTAACCAATTATGGGATTTTGTTGTAAATTTATTTTATATAATTTGGTAATTTCAACGCGAGTTAATACTTAAATCTCAATACAAGAACACAAAGATGTTAGCTATGTGTATTTAAGTAAGCCTTTTTTTTTGGCTGGGAAATTATCAAATAAATTCTCCTGCTCTGGGCGGAGCGGCAGGGTGTGTCAGACTCTTACTGACTAAAACCTACCCACCGTGTTCTTTCCGTTGCCTGTACGTTGCCAGGGGCCACGGTATCCCCTTCGGACTTTCCCGCAACCCCGGCAGGCATCGGTCCTATCGGAACCCTTCATTTGCTGACATCTCTTTGAGGCGCGCGTGAAACACAAAGCGCCGTCGACCCGGGCCTGTCGGACGAATTAAATACGTGCAATTATTGGTGAGCAACTGTTATTGAATAAGAAGAGATTCTCTTTTTCCCTTTTTGTATTAATTTTTGGCAGGTGCTAAAAACACGCAAAAATGTATTAGAACCAAATAATCGGTCCTGCATATTCAAATTTGCGAACTTAATTAGGAGGCGCTAGCGAGAGCCCATTCATTAGCCAATTAGTTAGTCGTTCACTTAATAAATCGAGTTAGAACATGGCGTGTATCAGTAATTCCATTTAAAAAGATTTTCAAGGATCACTAGCAACGAAAAGCGAGCATAATGCATGAAATCTCTAAAGATTTTAGATCAGTCGACCGTAAGCACACACACACACACTAGGGCTGCCTGATAGAAATCTGTTCGCTATCCAGTTTATCATCTGAATGATAAACTGTATTTCAGCTTCAAGGTACGCATGAAGCTGAAATGCTTGCTCCTAATGGATATATTACATAAAATACGTAATCAGTGCTTTAATATATATGTCGCCGCGAAAGCGTCTACCTGTAAAGATTATAACATAATCTTATGCGTAACTACTTATTATAATTGTTATTCACCATAAAGTCTTTGATCCTGCCCTCTATGGGTAACTGTGGAATACTGTTACAGCCATTTGCGTGCATGTGTGAAGGTTATCGATTCCTTTGCGATTAAACTCCCATCTATTACCAACTTTGTGAACTCAGTCAATATACTGTGCGTTCGCCCGAAAGATAAATTATTACTCATTTCGATGTTGGGACAAAAACTAAAGTTAAAATTAAAAGGGAACATTTATTTAATGATTTATGGGTTTTTAGTCATATTAACAAGAGGTAATTTGACATAGCAAATTTGTTTATGACAAAGCGGTACCTGAGATAGCGCGGTTTGCAAATATTAAGATCAATAACTGAATGTATTAATTTAATACGAGAACTGAATAAGTTTCAATAATAGAAAACCAACTATAAAGTAATAAGATTATTTTACAATGCAATTTACTAATGAATACCTGATGTTTGATTAAATCCTTTGAATCAAAGGAAGTGTTTTCAAAGGAGCAATAGAAAAGTTGTAGAAAGTAATGAAGCTTCTAATTCAACTTTAATCTGAATAACCTTTGTATTTGTGAATATTAGCATTGTTTAATTATAAAATAATTAACTGATAAGCATTTAGCATTGTTTGTAAGTTTTATTGAACAAACTTAGTAATAAGATATTGTATTGAAATTCGGGGTATGTCGCCTGACTTTGAAAAAAGCGAGGCGCACCGAATGGCGTGTGTGGATAATAAACATAAAAAGAAAAGTGGTGTTAGAAAGAACTGTGATTGTAATTGTTGAACAAATAACCTCTGTACCATAATGTTTTGATTTAAAAGAGTGTCCATGGAGTTTCTTGCCCGTTCTTCTCCATCAGGAACCTACTTCATTTGGAATGGGCGACTAGCTTCAAAAAATAACTCAAACTGAATGACTCCTTGATAAGTGATAACTCAAAAGTTATTAGTTATTGTTCTCAAGTAAGTGACATGTAATTGTTTTTATTGAGAATAAAGTTTCTTTAAACCTAAACCTAAAGTGCCTGTAAATGTTATAATTGAAATAAATGCTTTGAGTTTGAGTTAAGAGTTGTGTGTGATTGAAAACCAACTACCTAAGTAGTATATTATTGGGCATTCTATACCACTATCGGCAAGTCGCTCGGCGAGTGCGCCTCGCTGCCGACAGTGGTATAGAATGCCCAATAATTGATAATCGACTCGCCTCTTCACTCGACCGAGACAGTACGTTCGCTCTGAAGGGTGGTACAGAACGCTTAATAATGAACAATCGACTCGATCAATGACCAGTAACGCAAAAGAGGTTGTGGTAACTTTATAAATGTTAACGTACTATATACATTCACTCATTTCCAATCGGTTCATTTCCGACAGTAATCATGAAATTTGTAAAACAACCGCAATCGCTGCATGTTAATACAGTCTGCGATGATATTCGTAAGACTAGTTTTCGTCATGGTGAATTATTACCTGACTCAGTACGATGTATCATTTGCGGTCCGTCTAATTGTGGAAAAACCAATTTATTAATCGGTCTTCTTATACATGAAAATCGATTAAGATTTGAAAATGTTTATGTTTATTCAAAAACTCTGCATCAACCCAAGTACATTTTTTTAGAAAGAGTTTTGCAACGGGTTCCCGGTATTTCCCTCCAGAAATATCAGGGAAATGAGGAAGTACTGAGCGTTCAGGACGCAAAACCCAATTCCGTGATTATTTTTGATGATGTTGCATGTGAAAATCAAAATAACATGCGTGATTATTTTGCAATGGGAAGACACAAATGCATTGATTGTTTTTATCTGAACCAAACATATAGTAAAATTCCTAAGCAGTTAGTAAGAGACAATGCGAATTTAATCATACTTTTTAAACAAGATGAAATTAATTTACGACATATTTATGAAGAACATGTCAACACTGATATGACATGGATTGAATTTCGTGAAATGTGTTCGAAAATATGGAGTGAACCCTTCAATTATGTAGTGATTAATAAGGATTGCTCCAAAAATAAAGGATGTTACAGAAATAAATTTGACACTTTTGTTGTCTTTGATTAAATACTAATATTTAAGAGCGTTATCCCTGCGATATTGTTATTCTTCAGACAACGCTTAATCAATCACGAGCATTTTTGTTATTATGGAAAAATCATTGAAAAGACAAATTGTTGAAGCTGCAGAAGCTGTTAAGAAGAAAGTGCAAAAAATGAGAGATGTTGAGATTAACAATCAGCAAGTACTGGAATCAGTTTTCAAGCCATTAACAGATCCACTTAATCAAATTGCTGATGTCAGTAAGCAGGCTTCTCTCTTACATAATACAGAAAATGAAGAAACCAAAGTTCCGTTTATCGATGAAACTTTTCAAAAAGATCCCCCAATTAGCAAAGGAAGCAATGATAATAACGACAATGAAGACGAATATGAATCTGATATTGAAAGTGACTCTTCGTACAAATCATTAGTTGAAAACAAGCAAGGTTGTGATACGTCATCTTGGTCAGTGTCCTCAGAAGCACTGACAGATATTCCGTTTGGTGTCAGAGTAGAGGCAGGAAAGTTGATGTTAGGTTCTGCTCGTATAACGATCAGCGATGAGTATATCATCGTGGCTGGACGCAAATACCAAAATACCTCTGGTTTAAAACAGTTGCTGTTGAAAAAGAACGTAGATTTAAGTTTGGTTACAGAGAGTGATATGAAACACTATAAGTCGATGCTACTTGATACGAACGCACATCGACGAGACTATGAGCCTGGTAAACCAATAAAAAGTAATAAAGGACAAAAATATATGCAAATTATTAAGCCTCTCTTCCAACTACGAAGTACAATTCAGGACCACCAATCAAAGGGAAAAGGACTACCCTTAACAAAAATGTGGAAGAAAAACGTTGATTTTGTATATTGGGACGATCCAAATGAACTGGTGGATAGGTTAAAATTATTAATTGCATCTCGAGATGCTGGTAACACAGGATTAGAAAATGAAATTATATCTATCATTGAAGAATTGCGTGAAAGTAAAGTTATAAATAAATAAATATTTTGAAATGTGTTTATTTTATTATCAGCTTCTTGATACAAAACACCTTAAACATGAACGTAGACAAATTCGGACACTACATTCACAAAAGAATGCGTTTATCAGAGTTATTTGAGTTTAATGAGAACGCATTGTTAAAATTAGAAAACGGAGATTTTGATTTAAAAACATCAAGACTGAGAGGAATTCAATCTCCAGTAGAAGCAGATGAAGCTGTGAACAAGGATTATGTAGATCGATTGAATGCTAACATGTTAAAAGAATTAAATCATCTGACCGTGAACAAGGATTACGTAGATCGATTGAATGCTAATATGTTAAAAGAATTTAATAATATGATTGGTTCATTGCGCTCTCAAATCATAAAAGACACGAAGGGTACAGTTCAAGCTACTTTAAAAGCAAAGATGCTTGAAGTTGCAGGATAAGTTTTATACTAAAGCAGAGGTAGATAAATTACTACAAAAAACTCCGTAATGGCAAAACAGCAAATTGTTAATGAAATACACAAAGCAGCACGAAGAAATTTTGTTAGACGCCCTGTTATTCTAAAGGGGATCGATGACTTGTGGCAAGCTGATCTGATGGACATGCAAAACCTAAGAAAATATAATAAAGGTCATAATTACATTTTAGTGGTGATTGACTGCTTCTCAAAGTACGCTTGGGCAGAGCCATTAAAATCAAAAAATAAACTTGATGTTACTCATGCATTTAAACGAATACTGATTAACAGCAATCGTAAACCGGTTAATTTGCAAACTGATATGGGAACAGAATTTTATAACCACTCATTTCAAACGCTTATGAAGACAAACAATATTAACCATTACTCTACATTTTCTACCAAAAAAGCTTCGATCGTAGAGCGACTGATTAAAACTCTTAAAAATAAATTATATAAATATTTCAGTCTGAATGGAAACTATACGTGGTTAGGTATACCTTTAGAAGTTACATTAAAGATATATAACAACACAAAACATCGTACCACAAAATTTAAACCAATTGAAGTAAATAAATCTAGTGAGTCAGTTATAAAAGAAAATATTAAAAAAGCTTTAAATCATGTAACCGTCCGTAGAAAACCTAAGTTCAAAGTAGGTGACTTTGTTCGTATCAGTAAATACAAACACAATTTTGAGAAAGGTTATACACCGAATTGGTCAACTGAAATATTTACTATAAAAAAAATTAATCGTACTATACCAGTAACATATCATATTCGAGATCAGCGAAAGCAATCCATAATGGGAACCTTTTACAAGCAAGAACTTCAGAAATGTAACTATCCAGGTATTTATTTGATAGAAAGGGTTTTAAAAAGAAAAGGAACAAAACTGTTTGTGAAATGGTTGGGTCTAAACGAAGAAGAAAATAGTTGGATCGACAAAACTGCAATAGTGAATTAAAATAATTATATAACTATTACTCTTGCATTATTTCTTTCATTACACTTTAGACAATGCAAGGAGGTGAACTTGTTAATACTTTAATTAATAATCTACCGTTCGAACTTCATTTACCCGGCTACAATTATTGCGGTCCCGGAACAAAACTCCAGAAACGTTTATTACGAGGTGACAGAGGCGTAAATAAGCTAGACGAAGCTTGTATGCATCACGACATTGCATATGCAAACCATACAGATTTACCCAATCGTCACAAAGCTGATTTGCAACTACTAAATATGGCTAAACAAAGACTTAAATCGAGCGATGCTGGGAGAGGTGAAAAACTTAGTTCATGGTTAGTGAGCAAAGTTATGAAAGCCAAACTGAAATCTGGTTCCGGCATTAAAACGTTTAAAAGTTTCGTGTCAAAAATAAAAGCAAAAATAAAGAAACTGAATCCAAAGGACAGTAAAACTTTAATTAACGTTGCTTACTCAGCAGCAAAAAAAATATTTCCAAAGATTCAGAAAATTCGAGTACCGCGAGTGATACCCTTACCAAAGACTGGAGGTATTCTACCTTTAATCCCAATTTTTGCGGGCTTATCAGCTTTAGGAACTTTAGCTGGTGGTGCGGCTGGAATTGCAAAAACTGTTAACGATTACAAAGCAGGGCAGCAAAATTTGCGAGAAACACAACGACATAATAAGGCTTTGGAGTCTTTAAAGTTAGGTCAGGGTTTATACATCAAGCCACATAAAGATGGTAAAGGTTTATTCGTACAATCTTCAAAAAACTGAAAAATAGGCTACCTAATCGTCCTCTCACTAATATAGACATTCAAAGGTATGCACGCAACATCCCTCACTTTCGAGGAGTATACATGAAGGATCAGTTACCAAGGACGCCAAAACGAGTTGAATGTGGTATCGTTAACTTGGATGATTCTAAGAACGAAGGCTCGCATTGGGTAGCTTATGTAAAAATAGGCAATTATTGTGAATATTTTGATAGCTTTGGAGATTTGAAACCTCCAATGGAATTAATGCGATATTTTAAGAATTGTAATGTTTTTTATAATTATACAAGATATCAGAAATTCAACAGTGTAAATTGTGGACACTTATGTTTAGAATATCTGTGGACTTTTTGGGAATAAACGTATAAAACTTATGCTTTTCTTTTATTTAAATCATTTGCAAGATGTCACTCACATTATCGATAACTGGAAACTCGTCAACTTTATCTACTTACTATCCTAACACGTTGCAACTATATGAACAGTATGAGTGTGCCTTATTGCATTTCGCAACATTTAATTCTATTCCAAACATTGACAAAACGAATAATAAGCTCTATTATGGTTCTAACGAAGTTATTGAAATACCAGACGGCACCTATGAATTGCAAGATATTAATGATTATTTAAAATCTGAAATGAAAGATGCATCAATCAAACTACAGTGCAATAACAATACTTTAAAAGCTGCTGTATATTGTACAAAAGACATAAATTTTAATAAAGAAGGTACTTTTAGAAATTTATTAGGGTTTAATAAGCAGATCTTGAAAGCAAATAAATGGCACGAGTCACAGTTTCCAGTCAACATTTTACCTACAACAGTGATCAGGATCGAATGTGATATTGTAAGCGGCTCGTACACAAACGGAGAACCGAGTCACATTATCCACGAATTTGCACTCAACGTGCCTCCCGGATATAGGATTATAGAAATCCCGAAAAACGCGATATATTTTCCAATTAACCAAAACAACATTAGCTGCATACATATCAGGCTGTTAGATATAAATAACCGCTTAATCAATTTGCGTGGTGAAGAAGTGCAGCTGTATTTGCATCTCCGAAGAAAAAAATGATTGACTACAATAAATATGTGCATCCACAAATCAAAAATATCAGTTCCGCTCAAGCTTCCAACCAAATAAGAGCTCGCCCTAAGAAGAAAATAAAATTAACTAAAGACAACAAGGCATTCCTCAAAGCGATCGGTTTGCTAAAATGAATATCTTAGACGTTTTATCCGCTCCGACTTATGACAACACTGTAGAAGGAATCGAATTTCATTCTTACAAGCCCTACGTAACTAGTTTCAATAGAAACGATGAAATCCGCATACCTATTAACCAACAGGACTTGTATATACTTCCGTCAGCTAGTACCTTGTATTTGGAAGGAACTGTTGTCGTAAGTAAAAAGGATATGAAAGAGAAAGCCACTAGTGTTAATTTTACGAATAATGCTCTACTTTACCTATTCCAAGATATAAGATATGAGCTGAATGGAGTGGAAATTGATAGAATAAAAAATGCTGGCATAACTACCACCATGAAATCCTTAATATCAATGAGTGAAAGTGAATCAAAGATAGCCAACGCATGGGGCTGGAATATCGATGGAATTAAAAATATTAATGGGGGTAGCTTTTCCGCTTCTATACCACTCTGTAACATCATCGGTTTCGCAGAAGATTTCAAGAAAGTCGTGATAAATAGTAGGCATGAACTGATATTGCTACGAAGTAATACTAATCTGAATGCTGTCAAACTTAACACCGGTGAATTTGTAGACGACGTTCAGATAAATAAAATCATCTGGCGCGTACCGCATGTTAAAGTGTCCGACAAAGAGAAAATAAGTGTGCTAAAACTGTTAGAAAAAGATCGACCACTCCAGATGATATTTAGAAATTGGGATTTGTACGAATATCCAGCTTTACCTAAAACTACAAAACATACCTGGTCTATCAAAACTTCCTCACAAATAGAGAAACCAAGATACATAATTATGGGTCTACAAACAAATAGAAAAAACAATTCAAGTTCTGATATGTCCCAGTTCGATCACTGTCATGTTCGTGATGTTAGAGTATACCTAAATTCAACATACTTCCCGTATGAAAACCTAAATGTCAGCTTCGCGAATAACAGAATTGCTTTATTATACGAGCAATACATCAGATTTCAACAGTCTTATTACGGACGTCGCTCGGAACCCTTATTAAGTGAGAAACAATTCAAAGATTTGGCGCCGCTATTTGTCATAGATTGCTCTAGACAAGCTGATAATGTAAAGACAGGTCCTATTGTGGATGTAAGAGTGGAAATTGAGAGTGATTCGGATATACCAGATCAAACTTCTGCATACTGCCTTATATTGAACGACTGTATCATTGAGTATAAGCCGTTGAGTAATACTGTGAGAAAAATATCATGAACCTTGAACATCTAATATGATAGTAATCATATTAGATGTTCAAGGGTTTAAAGACCTCAACAATAATTTTATAATAAAAGAATTAGCTTTTGCTAGTCGTGATTATACGCAAACATTTTTAATAAAACCACCATACTTGTTTAAATACTTAACAAGTGACGAAAAGAGACAAGTTAAATGGTTGGAAAGAAATAGAGGTATTTATTGGAATGAAGGATATATTGACTATAGAGAATTTCAACGCATAATCGTTCCATATCTAGAAAATAAGGAAATCATTGTAAATGGTTTGGAGAAGGTGAATTGGATAAAGGATCTGTGTGTGAATTGTAAAGTATCAGACCTTGGTACAGAACAATGTCTTAGTTTCTCTGCTTTGCATAAAAAACACTGTGAAGGAAGATCAAATTTTAATTGTAGTAAACATTTAAAGCATTGTGCACTTAAAAACGTGCTTTGTTTAAGGAAGTATTTAGAATGGGCATAAAATGTATGTAATAATGTGTGTAATGTACTTAGATTACTAGTTTTAAGGTTTTTAAATAAAAATCATAATAAAGTAAATTTGCCTTTATTTTTACAAATACCCCACACTTCTTCAAATAACACAATCTAATACGAAATTAAAAACATTTACTATTTTACACACCCGGTTATTAAAAGTCAGTATCTATTAAAGATTTTGATATTTTCTTAACTAAAGACTCAGTTTCGTCCATAACACTGTCGATAGCATCTTGAACTATATATTGAGCGTTTATAATAACGTTCTCACTGTCACTATCACTGTCCATGGTTTGAGAATTGTTGTTACACAGATCTACGACTGAAATTTTTATTAATTTAATCCCTCTTCGCTGTAGTCGACTCATAACGAAGGATTTTGTTGGCTTTTGCTTTTTCGACTTTTCCCTGCATCGTTGTTTTGGTTTTTTATCTTTCGTGACTTGTTTGCTGTGCTCGGGCTCGCTGCGAAACATCTCAGAGAATCCCTCGTAGGGATCCTGAGCATACTGGCTGAACACAATCTCGGATTCAGAAATCTGAAACAAAAATATAAACACAATTTATACCACTATCCCGTAGTAAAGCGCTTGAACGCTTTATAATTAGGTTTTCCATCGAGGAATTTCTCAAAAGCAGCCTGAAGTCTAGATTTGGTTTAGATTTGTGACAATAGGCTCTGGAAAAATGTAAGTCTATATACACCTCTGCCAAACCAATCGTCAGTTACGAAACATCATAAAAAATCGAATTAAAAATATTTTACTCACCGACATGATGACTTTTGATAGAAGTTATAAAAAAATATTTAACAAGTGTTCGCGCTGAATAATTTTTCGTAAATGATGACAAAACAATTAAATACTATTGTACATAATTACATGTCATACTAATATTGTCGACTAAGCGTTTGTGTCTCCAGGCTAAGGCCAATGAACTGCAACGTAGGTAATACTTATACAATGACTAATAGCGCCTTGTAAGCATGTTACTTAATCGTAAAACGTTAGTTATTCGAAAATCAACCTTATGATGCATGGTACTCTAGGTGCATAGTGAAATAACTGCAATCAGTATTTACTTTATTTACCGATTTAAAAACAGAGTGTAATGATATTTTAAAATAAATAGGATTTCATAAATGAAACAAATCGATAGTTATAATAATTCACATTTTATTTCATTATCGTATAACTTTAACATTTATTATTTCCTAAAACTAAACCAATACAGAAGTAGCTGAAGCAACTTAACACTTAACTTAAATTACACTTAACTTATATTATAACTTAAATTATTGCACTTAACTTAAATTATTATCAAAGTAATTCATTCTTAAAAATAAATGCATGACCCCAGGCTCGGGTCGATATTTGATCCACAGATATCGATCGTTTGTCATCATTTCTAGATAAAGCAACTTTGTTGACAGTCCGAGTAAATATTTCGTGTTTTATAGATTTAAACATATTATTTTTTCTCCGAATTACTCCACCATTAAATAAAATGGTTTCATAGTCTGATAAGTTTAAATCCCTGACCACGCATGATTTTACTCCTTTTGCTTTTTTAATAATATTATTAGGGGTTTTTATAGAGTAAAGTTTCGATCTCAAACCAACAAAATCAGATATATATTTTCCTCCCATTTCATCTTTAAAGAGACCGGGAACCTTTTTATTTTTTAGCGGTATTTGAAAATCATTTGTGACTTCATAGTTACTGCTGTCAAAATATTGCAAAAAATTATATTTCAAATCATGGTAAAAATCGTTAGTGTATATTTTATAGACAAAGGAATCGGTATCTGTGTAACATAGCTGCACTCGGTCTTTATAAAAAGGCTTTACAATATTGTAATGAAAGTAATACATGTGTGCTTTTGAAAGTTCTAACACAGTGAAACCTATGTATAGGCTTGTCTAAAATAATTTGATCAGGTTTCATTTGTATTGCAACTAAATTTTCTGATAAAACAGATGCACTGTGGAAATAGGGCTATAAGTTTCTCAGCGGATATGAATTTCTTAGTTCGATTGGACTGATCGGACCATTGATTAACTAAATGAACGGTTACTCTATTTTCCGTATTTTCTAATGTTTTTCCAAAAACACTGTTGTTTAGTAACTTAAAAAAGTCTTGTTCGAAGGAACTTTTTGCTTTTTGTCTTAATTGAGTATTTAACTCTATGTACTGTTTTAAATATGGACTCTGTCTAAAAGTAATAGCTCTATGAATTTTACGTAATATTAAACCATGTTCCAAACATTTTTTTAAATGAACGTAATGAATCACGTAATTGTACTTATTATACAAATTTGCTATTAATTTCTTTGTTTTACCTCCCGGGGGTATACATTTTTCAGGACAAAATGGTAAGTCATTATGGTGATTATGTAAATGCTCGGGATACAATAGATCGACTTCTAATATGAAGCCCCAGTTTGCGTTATCCTCTATAGTGGTAACATTAAAATTAGCTAATTCGTTATCACTTAAAAATCTGAAACTAGAGTATGGTAAATACTGACACATGCTAAAACCGTAAAGATTATTACAATCTAAATATACTATGAAACTCTCAGGTTGTGATGGATTATATTCAGGCATGTATTTGTGATTGGCTCTAGCGTGCCGATGGGAACACATGCACAAACCACCGCGTATACCGCTTTGTATCATTCTGATGATAGCTAAGTCCGACACGAGTTCTAACTGAACGCCCGTTTTTAGCAACATTGCATCGAAAGATAAACTTGGTGCAGTAATGTAAAACGCTGGGTCAAGACTGTAATACTGTTTACAAGTTTTCCGGAAATTTTGAAATATGTCTGTCAACAAAAGCACATCCGTTTTTAAGTATAGATCCGTATACTCGCCGAGGTTATTAATATTGAATTCAGCCCAAACAGTCTGTGCGTGATTATAATCTTCATCACTAATGTCTTCGTTAGTCAAAGAATTATAAAAATTACCCTTAGACGGCAAAGATTTTTGATCGTAACATTTCCAATTGGTCATGTAATCATATGGATATATACCTTTTCTTGTCAATAAATTAAACTGTCTGTCTTTAGAAAAATGAAATCGAAGGTTAACAAAATCTGCCACTTGCAAAGTTTTAGCGAGCTTGTCTAAACTTGTCCCTAAAAAGTTGAATGAGTCTAAAAATCTTATACAAATAAACTCGTTATCAGCAATAGGAATAAATTTGGTAAATGCTACATATTTTTCTTTAGTCTTGGGGATTATTTTAATTGGGCCTGGAATTTCGCCTAACTTTTTTATAAATAAATGACAATCGTACCCGGATAAATTGTGAAAAAATATTGGAATAAATTTTGGTACTTTGTGTTGCAAATTACAGTGTCGATGTGCTGCACCTCGATAGAGGCCTGTAATATGGCAATGATCTCTTACTTTGTCGGCCAACAGTAAATTGTCGCAAATATGACACCTAATGGCACGTTTGAACTCAAGAGAATTTTCCTCAGTGAATATCATAGGTTCACTTTTGGATATAATTCTATGTATTTGTTTTACATCCTCAGTAAGAAAATGTATAAATTTTGAAACACAATCATTACCGCGATAACTTCTATAGCCTTCAACGGTATCATTTTTATTTGATGACACGACATTGTAAGCGAACGCCGCCGGCACGTGGCGTTTTGAGTATGACGTATTAGCGGTGTTGAAATCATCGCCGGAAATGGGTTCTAGTAACGTTTCGAAATCGGCGTATATGACGAACGGAATATTTTGTTTCCTATCATAATTTTTAAATTTTAAAAATGACCCTGGCTCTGGTAAAACAGTGACGATCCCCCCACACAAGTGGGATTCAATTTGACTAAGCGTTGGAAAAAACAATAAACAAGTTTCACAGAAATATAGTTTACCATGATGCCTGGTCATCTGATTTCTAACTAAACGAGATAAATCTTTGATAAGACAGTAATGAGAGTTATTATTGTTTTCTATAAACAGTAGATGGATACTTTTATTAGACTTATTATTCAACGTTGTATACAATGGTCCAATAATTGTCTTTTCATTTTTTAAACCATATACAAATATATTGACAGAAGGATTATTTTTCTCAAAGATGGCTATGTCTGAGAATGTGATTGGAAATGTCAAATCATTAACATTCAAAACATCCTGAAAGCGGGGATAAGACGAAATCCTATCAGGATGTCTATTTGTGGGGTACAGTGCCGCCACAACACACCACAAAAAGCAATACTCATCATTGTTCCGAATATTCAAACAAGCTCTTTTACTTTTTATGAATTTCGGCAAAGTTAAAAATTTAGATCCGCTGAGTGGTTGATATTTATTAATATTTAATTCTAAATGTGAATTGCATAAAAAAGTCCAACCACTATCTCTTTCTTCAAATTCTTCAATTTTTTTTAGTAGTAAATCAACAGTTAATTTATAAATAGATTCAAAATCGTAATTAAAATGTGTAATAAAATTGTTGGTACGGAATGATTTTATTTCTTGTTGATCATTTTTATACATAAGAAAAGAAGCAAACAGTTCAAAGTTTATTTTGACAGAGGTGTGTTTCTTTAATGAAGTATCTATTAGATGTTTGACTTGTGTACTAATACTTTTGAGAAACATCTCGGGAAAACTATGTATTTGTTCACCTGTCGCTGTGATTTTGTAACTTTGGATTCGTTTTTTAAAAGAAGAATTAATAATTGCAACATTATCATACATAGGGATAGAACTATTGTTTTTATGTACATTGCTACGTAAATGGCCAGACCATCGACGATTATCTACAAATACTTTGCAATCAGAGCAGTGAGGCATTATGTTATTGTTGAAGTCAAAGAACACTTCAACTAATTATTTCAATAAAATTAGATTAGTATACTTACAACTAATATTCACGGTCTTAGGTATACCAGACAAAATATTTTATTATAATTACTATAATAAATTGATCAGGACTATTTTACGTTCGTTCCAAAATCCTTGTATAACTCTTCACAGACAAGTCGGTAATTATTTTAGGCAAGATGAACCTGAAATAATGATAAAAAATGAATGCATTAGGTACATAATCTACTTAGGTAAGATAATGGTATATTCTGAAAACAAAATTATATTTAATAATTTACCTGCAAAATGTTAAATGATTTAGGTATACATGAGATTGTGTATCTGCGTGGTCCAAATATGTAGGTATACTTCAGGTAATTTAATAATTCTTCACAGGCAAGTCAGTAATTAATATTATGTTCAGGCAGAATGTATCTGAAATTTTGAAAAAATTGTTGTATTAGGCACCGATAAAGAATTATGCATATAGTTGCAAATTCTAGGTTGAAAAATAACAATAATTATTATTGTTTTCTGGTATTTGATAATTACCTGCACAATATGAAATGATTTATACATAAGAATATGTATCTGCGTGATCCAACTATGTTATTTTCAGCTCCCAACGATATATCGAACACAGTTGCTCCAGGAGATGAAATTTTTCGTATGTACTTTCTGGTGTGTGATCAATAAAATATTTATTTTTATTTATAATATTTGACTTGATTGTACTGTAACAGTTTAGAAACGTGCTCACTCCGAGAGACTTTTGAAATGATAAATAATATTTTAGGGTATTTTTTTATTTCTTTTTTGTCTACAAAGCAGAAAAATATTTCATCATAAAAGTTGTTATTGTCTAAATGTTACACGTGTGCTGAACATAATTATTTATTTCACAAACACAATAATCAGCTTTTTTAGTTAGGGTTGGTTATAACTTGGTAGGCATTTCAATATACAAATTTTACACAATGCACTAATACGATTAAAATATATCATAGTATTTCGATGGATATTAACTTTCATGGTTTCCTCATGGCTGTTAGCATAGTTATAGGAATTATATTATCTTTTTATTTTAGGAAGTCTAGAAAAATACGCGGTAGACGGCAGTAAGTTCACTTTTTCTACACGAGACCTAAATGTAGATGACGAAATGATTACCTTAGAAACATTTATTTACTTCTTTAAAATCCATGTGGTGCGACGTTTCCGCACACGCTATCGTTTGGCCAGCCCTAGCTCATTTCGCTGCATCGACATTCGATACAGTATAACATTTTCCTTAGTCTTCATTTTACCAACGTGTATAATACGACTATAGAAAAAGTTACTTTAACACAGCAACACCAGATTGATTGTAGTGGATTTAAACATGTGTTACTTATAATTCGATTTTAACTTATAAGCTACAAGTATTCCCGTTCGGTACAAAGTATTCGCAGTCTGCAAGTACAACGAAGTGCTCTGCTATCTTCGGCATACAATCACTCCCTGTCGCCTACAAATCAGTGATGGCATTGTGGATAGCCAACCGCTGCTGTCATCGCCAACCAAGTGAACTTCTGATTGAAAAAATGTAAGTCTGATAAAATATTCTGTTCGTTTCATGGATCACACTTGTCATTTATAACTACATAAGTTTGTTTGTGAGCACGTTACTTCACAGATCACCTGATCTGTACATAGTATGTCGAGCTCAGTCTCAGTGCTATCCCATTTAAATATTAGCGAAGCAGTGTTTGCCTGAACACTTGTGTTCTATAGTATGCCCAGCGCAATGGAGATTACTCCATTGAGAAAATTAATAATATTTGTGTGACTAAATTTCCCCTATCTTTATTTCAGGTCAGACTCTGAGTGTGATTACTCGCAAGCATCGATCACTGGACACAAAGTGAAGTCATGCCGCAAACCGTCTGCAGACAGCAATGGGAAACGCAAGATGCAGTCACAAACAACAACCGCAGCTCGTAGCAGGTGAATAATATTTTGAATTAATTATCTCCTAGCTTTGATTAAATTAAAACAGTAAAGTAGTACGTTTCTACTAATTGAACTATAATAGTCCAATTTACATAAGTATTCCATTCGTTTATTAGGTAGTCACTTGTAATATTTTCTATAGAAATATCCGAGTTGTCGTTCATAATAATATATTATGCGATTGTGTGCGTTGCTTACACACAGTGGTTACATATATATATATATTTTTTTTTTTTTTTTTAAACATTAAGTAATAACAGTTTTCGTAATTGTTTCAGTAAAAAAACCAATACTGGCATCGACATATTCGGCATCGGTCAAAACCGCGACATCCCACACAAAGAACATTCATCGGATCACCTAACTTCATTCTTTGTGAACCGCGTAGCCAGCGGCTGTGAGCGCCGAGCAACGAGCACCGACGGAGAGTACTACATCGACTGCAAGGTGTACAAGGCTGACGACGCTCGCCTGACCGACTCCGCCGAGCTGTGGAAGAAAGCGCTCGTCCGAATCAAGTTCCAGACCGACGCGGACTCTCCTCAGTGGCGAAAATTACAAGAGCTCGTACGTGCGGCTGATGTCTTGTTTCCAGACAAACCAACATTTTATGATAATTAAACTAAGTATCTAAGTTACAGTTGTATATTATTTACAGTAACAACCCGTTAACGCTTCAGTCACAAGCTTTGGTTTGTTACAATCATCAGCCACCATCACTCTCGCTCGACATTCTGTTAACAGCGAATGCAAACTCGAGTAATCGGTCGAGTGCAGTAAGTAAACGGAGAGTCGAGTTGATGGTTGATAGTACATCGTTCTGCGAAACGCGGCATACTGGTCAGACGTATGGAAGACAGTGGTCAGGAGTAAGTTACTAGTCATTGGTCGAGTTAAGCTCATCCAGTACGCGACACAATGAACTGTCTCGTTCGAGTGTATCAGTCGAGTTGAGAGTCGAGTCGAGTATCGATTTGGTCGAGTTAATCGTTCCTAATCAAGTACTCAGTACAATGTACTGTCTCGGTCGAGTGCAGAGGCGAGTAGATTATCTATTATTGGGCGTTCTATACCACTTCGGCAGCGAGGCGCACTCGCCGAGCGACTTGCCGATAGTGGTATAGAATGCCCAATAATATACTACTTACCTATTCTACCATCAACGAAGAATTACACCGGAGACTGGTGAGAAACGGCACAAGATAGATAGCCCGCCGTGTTATATACAATATCTTTATATCAATACCGTAAAGTCCTATTAACTTTAAGTGCATGAAATTAATCATGATTGCGCTTTTTAAGAAACACGTAAAATAATTATGGTTTCATTTCCCGCCTCATATTGCAGCGACATGTGAGACCCATATATTTTTAGGACTTATAACAAACATTGTCACTTTTCTGCGTGCGTAAATGACAACCCTACCTACTTTCCTCGTACCAGAATCAAATAATAAAGCTAGTGTGGTAAACATCACCATAATAAAACGACACCACCAATCAATATTGCTAAAGTGACATATTCAATTTATTATTAAAATGAGGTAGATTGTTATTAAACTCTGTGTCGTAATTTACTTCAACCGAAATAAAACGTGACACTTCGTTAATGAACATCAAATGAAGAATGAATTGCCTCTCCCTTATTTTTTGATAGCAAAATTTGTAAGTACACTCAATTTTCTTTTCTTCTAAATCAGTGTGTTCACAATTCAATCATTCAAATGTCAGAATAAAAAAGGTCTCATCCCTAATTTCTCATTTTATCACTCGAAGCATTCGAGTGGACGACGTGACTCCACTAAAGCCTTTTTTATTCCAATAATGATATTTTACTGTCATAAATATCAGATTCGATAAAACCCATTGTCGAAGTCAATCTATCTGTTAAATTATTCAGCGGGTCCTGTTATTCTTTGTGATGTAAAAAAGTCTGTATTTTCGTTTCACAGACACAATACACTTTTTTATGCGATGTTTCTACTATAATAAAATGTTACAAACATATAACAAGTTTTCGTCAATGTTACAGTTTCATAGGACATCACTTCTCAATCTTACGAGGAAAGACAAAGAAGAAAGGTTTTTGGCAAAACTCAGCTTTACAAATACCTTAAAGGTCACTGAAATCTCTACAGTTTGTTTTTACAAGTTAAACGAACTACACACACTGGACTTTCATTATTGGAAAACATAAAAACTTGCTTATTTTGCGTGTAGGTATATTATTCTATTTGTCGGATTTTTTTAAACTCGTGACAACTGTGTGAGACTGAAACAAGTCCATATTTGTTTACAGAAGTCAGTAACATCTTTATCACATCAATCTGCCTGACTTTTCGGAACTTTTCTTTTTTTTTTGTTAGGTACGGAGGGGTATGATATGTAATCGATGGTCACCCATCCACGAACGGACCGTGGCAAGCGTATCTTAACCTTCGATCGACCCGTGCGGCTGTTATTATTTACCCACGTGCCTCCCTTCGTCACATATTGAATGTCAAACCCTTAATTTATAAAAGTCATTCGGTTAAAAAATAATCTTACATTAGTCGCCGGCTACTTAACAAATAATTCTTGTTGAAATGTATGACAGTTAACTCACTTGGCTACGGTCTTGGAACGTTGCCAATTTGGAAGCGTAGCCACGATCGACCGGCCGCTACGTGGAGACTCGATACTCTGCCTGGATCTCATGGACCTGGCGACGCGTAGCCAATTCGCCAGTATTTTGTATACAAGTAATTTACGCCTCTAAACCTACTCAAGACGATTTGATAACGACCCGTATATACCTCTGCAACTGTCTGGATTATTGCCCTTCGCCTTATTGCCCTACGACTTCGGACACTTTTTGGACACTTGCCAAAGACAGAAGCCAGACTTAACTAAGTTAATGCCTGGAAGGTTATTTGAGCGACAGGATAATCTTGAGCATCTTAAAAGGAATGATTACACATTGATGAGTGATCGAGATAATTAATATCAAATTCATATTAATCGTTGAGATATTTATGAGAACCAGATGAACCCCTCGCAGAGCAATAAAATGTACGACTCTTGGAGAGTGTCCAGGGGACTCCCGTCCGTTGCCAAAGCCTACACGTCGCGCCCTTCACAAAACAAAAAAATGAGAGAGTAAACAGTACAGCGTAATTGTTATGCGAACGCTGTCTCACTTACGGGGTGATTGGAGTGCCAAGTGAATTGAGTGTTTAATTGTTAATGGCTCGGAAAGCAGTTTAAATTACCATTGCACAGTGGTTCCGCGCCCAAAGAAGAGCGGTCATAACCTCCTAAAACTGTTTTTAGTGATTCTTTCTTGTTGTGAACGATGTAAAATATTAACAAGAGACGTACTTGATTAAATTAAAACTAATTTATGAAAATACAATTATTATTAATGATCTACAAGCATCAGAAAATCTCGAAAAAATAAAATTTAAATCGTATGCAGTTATGTTATAACACTTTAGTACCGAAATGTAATTAATTTTTGTTAAATCAATAAATTATTAATTATTAAAGCTAATTACATAATCCTCTTAAATAAAAATACTATTATAACTTATAATAAATATGAAATTGTGCTATGAATTGACAATAGTAAACAAAGTAAATTATATTTACAGCTTACACGATAAAAAGTCTAAAATAAACATGCAGCTTAAGCTTTAATCATTCTATAACTTCCATTGGTATACGGTTCTTTTTCTTTCGAGGAAGTTTCCGAAGACCAGATATAAAGAGGTCTGAACTCGGTAAAAGTCGGTCAATTAAGTCTGTATTTGTAACTTTGCGTGACAGTTTTCGGGTAAAATCTCGTGTGAATAGTTTTAAATGTTTGTTATTAGATTCAGCTGCTTCCTCGGAAAGTTTCCCAATGGATAAAAGAGCATATACTGATACATCAGCACACAAGGTATTCTGCCATTTTCTCGTAACCTATCAACCGCTTTACAAATGATGTGATATTTTCGCGGTCGTTGACTTGACTACAGCCGCTTTTCATTACCTGCTGCATACCGCTAGTTTACCCACTTTTGACTTGTGTGACCTAGTAAAAGACGAAGCTTTATCGGTGTGCGAATGTGCAAGTAATCTAGAAACTGAACTAGTTCTATGAGTTTAAATGGCTTCACCTGTTGTGATAAAGGGAGCATAAATATAATATCATTACCTATTTACATACATGTTTTACACGTTTAATGTTTAATGCAATGGTACACGACTTCATGAACTTATAGACTTTTCTAGTTAGAAACGCACTTGGGATAGTAAGAAACGTGTTCTAAGCGATTTATCGAGTCTTTGAGAAATCTAAATTATAGTTTCTACTGCGTGTGATAGATTATTTAAATAATTTCAGTTTGAATAAATCACTTCTCTTTTTAATTGAACACAAATAGAGACACACCTATTTTAACTATAACCTTGTTTACATTTGACACACAATTCCTCATCAGAATATTATCAGTAATTGTTAAAAATACTGTTCTTTTGTGTATATGACATGTTTAATTTGTTATTTACAAGATAATGTGACCTATTTACTGATTTTGCTATTGTATGTAATTAAACTAATTATTTTCTAATATTTCTATGTATTTTTATGTAATTTAATCATAGTTTTATGTTAAAATACAAATGTTAACAAATCTGTAATAGAATCGTCCGATGTGACGTCACTTGTTTACCACTGGCTATAAAAGCCGACGCTCCGCCGTACTCGGCACAAATACACATCGTCCCGCGCCCAGAGCAATTTGGCTTTAGGGCGGAACATAGCACGACGCTTCAGCTGTCAAGGGTACTGCACCTACTAACGACAGCGTTAAATAAAAAGGAATGCTCGGTGGCAGTATTCCTTGACATGGAGAAGGCCTTCGACCGTGTATGGCACGACGGCCTTATCTATAAGTTGGCCACGTCCGACGCGCCCCGTCGCGTTGTAAGGGTGGTCTCTTCTTTTCTGTCCAACAGGATTTTCAAGGTGGTGGTCGACGGGGCGACATCCGGTGCCCGCCCAGTGCTGGCAGGTGTGCCCCAGGGCAGCTGCGTGTCGCCAGCGTGTTACTCGCGTTACACCGACGACATCCCCACCACTCCAGAGGCGACGCTCGCGCTGTATGCTGACGACGCCGCGTACATCACCACTTCGCTAAATGCGAAGCACGCGGCGGTCAAAATGCAGCGCGCCCTCGACCTCCTTCCCGACTGGTTGTCGAAGTGGCGGCTGTCGGTGAACGTGGGTAAGACGCAGGCGATGGTCACCGGATCAGCCGCCAGCGCCTCTCCCACCACCTTTAAAACTGCAAGGGGTCGCCGTCGATTGGACGCCCCGGGTTAAATACCTGGGTGTGACCATCGACCGCCGCCTCTCGATGGGGCCTCATGTCCGTAAGGTCGCCGCGCAGGGTAGGGTCGCCCGCAACCTCCTTAAACCTGTGCTCTCATCCCGCATCCCGGCGCGCGTCAAGTTGGGCGTGTACAAGATGTACGTGCGCCCAATCTTGACGTACGCCGCCCCAGCGTGGTTCGCCCTCACGAAGGAGTCGAGCCGCAAGACGCTCCGCGCGCAACAAAGTCTTGCGCTGCGGACCATAGTCGATGCTCCTCCTTTCGTGAGGAACGATGTACTCCACCGGGATCTCGGGATTGAGAGCCTGGACGAGTTTGTAGGGCGACTCGCGAAGGCGATGTTCGCGCGTGCCGACGCCTCTGCCTGGCCCCATGTCAGGCAGATAGCGCCATTGCACGCGCGCCCGCCCGACGCGAGACCCCTGCCCCGCGACCTGGTAGCGGACGATTGACCCCATCCACCGGATTGACGCCTCGAGTGAGCCGCACCCAGGTTACACGCAGCTCACTCGATATAATAAGACTCTACAGATGTACACATACATCTGTTGCGTGGCGTGTTCTAGGTTAATATAGGCATGTCACGCAACTAAATACAGACAACCTAACTATACATGTATCTATACACAACACGTGCAGGCGCGACGCGGGCCGCGACGCACGTAGACACCGAGCGGCGTAACACTACAATACAAACCGCTCCCACATACACGACTGTTGATCCCTCAATTCGTAAACGGCTAGATCTGTGAGCGGGGCGAGGGTAAACTACATATCTACCTGTAGGGCGTCGAGTCGGCATCTCTGTCACTGGTCGTCTTCGTCGGGCCTCCCCCAGGCAACTGGGGGTCTCACCTGGCGGGGACTGACCGCCGAGATGCCGTGAAGAAAGCGACGCTATAGGAAATAGCGTCGTGGCGCGCCTACAGAAATATTTATTGCAACCATTCACACAGACACAGCTTGCTGTGTCACATGCCGTAGGCCGACTTAGGCCGCCCAGAGGAAGGGCCCGTAGTTACGGGCCACTGTAATGCCTCCGCGGGTGAGGGGCGATGCTCCGACCCCGCTCGCCACGCCCCCTTGCGGGGGCGTCGCGACGTCTCGACACACTCGGCACATTCGCTCCGGAGCAGCCACACCGAACGGACCTAAGTTAAGTAACCTACAATGCTTTGTAATTTCCTGATAATTATGTTTTTGATTTTGTCATTATTTTGATTTTGTGTATAACTAAAATTTGTAATTTGTTATATAATATTTAATGCCTATAAAATAAATTGTTAGACTAATCATCTGCTTGTTAAAATTAATATAGGTACCTATACTCTTTGCAAATAAATAATTGAAATCCAATGTGTCAAATATTTAAAATTCTTTAAAGTTTTCATATTTAAAGTTTATTTTTCAAATGATTTATTTATCAATAAATCATTTGAAAAATAAACTTACATAGGGACACCTATGTAAGTTTATTTTTTTTAAAGTCTTTTAATCTCACAAGTGCATACTTTCGTTTGCTTCGAAAACTTTAACAGGTTATTTAAGAACTGACTAGCTAGCTGTGTCTCAAGGCCCGGACTGATATATTTATATTTACTTTGTGTCCATGAAATTGATTGGTTCATGGAAATATAACCATTAGAATATAATTTTCTTTATTACTTACCTACACCATACGAATTACATAAATTTATAAATTTTACATAGGGTAACGCGGTAAAGAGATCTTTTAAAGACTACTTTTGGATGGATTTAAAGGACGAAGGAGAGACAATACTATGCAGTATTGTCTCTCCTTCGTCTCTTATACTCTGTGGTGTACCATTTACATATCCAATAAATACATTCAAAAAGCATATATTTATGTCGCATAACCCGAAATAGAAACTGAAATAGGTTTTCACTAGTTACTCGAGGGACATAAAAGGAGGACAACATAGGGTGGCCATCATGGATTTGTTCCTAGCAAGTGCTGCAGTAACTACACAATTCGGTGTTAAAAGGGTCCTTTTTCAAAGTCCCGTGATTGATCAAAGCAAGACATTCTTTTTTGCTTTGGCAATTTTACGGATCGTGCAATATTGTTATGGCTTTCCTGAAAACAGGTGATGGAGAAATATTGCCACATATCAAATTTCCCGGTCCTTTAGGTAAATTACTAAAGGTAGGGTTATCTTTTCACTCAGTTGAGTGGATTGTCAAATGGATGCGTAGATTAATGTTTCGTAAAAAATAAAATAGGAGACTGAGAAAAAGCCTGATACGACGGAAGCACTCAGGTACACATATCGCCTCGTAGAACGCCGATTCAACGGTTACGTAGTCCAAATAAAATATTCGAACTATAAAACTGAACCCTTCATTGCTACCTACTGCGATTTTTTTAATCGGCGCATAAATTGATGCAAAAACTACATGAAACGTCAACTGTACATTTGACGTTTCATTACACATTACAAAGAATGCAAATGAATGAGGTTCTCATTCGTTCAGTTCAGGATCCGAATGGCCGCGCCGATTTTATTTGGAGTGCTGGTACACATTATTACTAGTTACAGTTTTACAATGCAAGCGTAGGTACTATTCAAAAGACCTCATACGGATTCTTATTGTCAAAATATAAAAGTAAACGAAATTATTTCTCATTTTGATGTACAGACGCCAGCACATCAACCTACTACAATCTGTCAAATTTATTTAATAGATTTTCAACTTTATCACTAAATCATAAGGTTCAAAGTTGATTGGGAAATTTTGACAGTTTCGGGTAGGTTGACCTGCTGGCGTCTGTACGAAAATCCGTACTTCCTTTAAACATATTATACAAAGATGGCTGATCAACTTCAATAGCAATTTTAATACGTCACACACTTTATCGGAACTCACTCGTCTCACAACATATTCTCACTTTGAGTATTTTTTATTATATTAATTAGTGAAGCATTTGTTCACAGCGGCCTCTCCCGTGGTTCTGCATGTTATGAGAGATTCGCAGCATGAAGCGACGGAGCGATGTTATAAAAGATTGTATTCAATTGTGTTACATAATAAAAGCTGTAGGAATATTAATTAAAAAGCTCTTAAAATGTTTGCAAATTAAGTAGCGAGCGATCGCAGCACTCGTAGCTAAGTAGATGAGTCGTGCTCATTTGAGAATACTATTAGAATGTGGTTATGTAGGTTTTTGTTTTTGCATGCGTCAGACTCAAATATGGTGTGTTAACCTTTAAGTGATTTACGAACTAATTACAACTGCCAGCAGCAATCAGCGACTGCAACCGAGTAAGTTACTGACATGGCAGATGTGACAAGCAACTTATTCTGTTTTATCATCAAACTATAGATTAACCTTCGAAACTAGTTTGCAAATAACATGTTATTTACTAACCCGCCATTCTATCTTGTGTATTCCAGGTGTTACTCATATATTCTCCTAAGTTTTTGGAACGAAGTGCTATATAGCACGGCTTGTAAACTTTCAGAAATCGTCACTCTAAAAATGGTTAATACTTGCGACTATCTTCTTCTAATTCAAAGAGAAAGAAAGAGAGAGAGAGAGAAATTTCTAATTTATATAAATGACTTACCTTACCACATAAGGGATAATCACAAGATCGTCTTATTCGCAGATGACACTTCCCTCATTTTTAAAATCAAACGTCAGTTAGTCAACTATGAACAAGTTAACGATGCACTCTCTAAAGTTGTGCATTGGTTTAATGTAAATAATCTTCTCCTGAACGAAAAAAAGACTAAACTCCTTAGATTTTCAACGCCAAATGTCAGGCAGCTAACTACTAATGTTCAAGTTAATGGAATAGAGTTGGACCCTGTAGAGTCAACAGTTTTTCTTGGAATAAACTATTGACGGTAAATTACAATGGGGCCCACACATAGAAAAATTGTCAGGAAGGCTTAGTTCGGCCGCTTATGTTGTTAAAAAAATTAGACAGATAACTGACGTAGATACAGCCAGAATTGTTTATTTTAGTTATTTTCATAGTCTTATGTCTTATGGCATTCTTCTCTGGGGAACCTGTGCGGACATTAATACTATGTTTGTTCTACAGAAAAGGGCTGTTCGAGCCATTTACAACCTAGGTCCAAGGGATTCCCTTCGAGAAAAATTCAGAGAAATAAACATCCTGACTGTAGCCTCACAATATATTTTTGAAAACCTATTACATGAACACAAAAATATATCAAATTTTAAGAAAATGACCGATATTCATAGTTTAAATACCAGGAATAAACACAACCTTGCTGTACATCGCACACGTCTCTACAGAGTAGGCAACTCGTTCATGGGTCAATGTATACGCTTTTACAACAAACTTCCCATTGATATTCGAAACTGGGTAAGTTTCGAATATCAATGGGAAGTTTGTTGTTAAACGATTTAAAAGCTGTATTAAAACCAAACTTTGTAAAAAAGGGTACTATAAAATTTCAGATTATTTAGAAGATAAAAAAGCGTGGGATTGAGCTGCTCGCTCTGCTAAGCTTTGTGATAAAACCATAAAATTTGACATTTTAATTATTATGTAAATCATTAAAAATACCAGTTTTTTATATACATATTGACATTGTTGTAAATTATATACAAAATAACATGATTATTTTGTAAAGTATTATATTGTTTTAATTATTGTGAATGTGAGGACTATGTGGATATTTTATTTTTATTGTTTTTCCTCTTTCTTTATTTTTTTCTTTCTCAGTTAGTTTAAATAATGGTCTGGCAGTTTGAGTACTTTATGCGACCTACCCAAATGTCCTTTCTTTGGTATTGTTCGTCGAGTTGAGCTCCTTAAGTTCTGAGTTGAGCTCTACGATTGCTGACAAATGCTTGCACTGACTGGACAGGTCCACTCAAATCTCTGTGGTTCTTTCCTCAAAAGACCATTTCAGACACTAATCTACATGGTCCTCATATGGCCTGACCAAGATTATGTCTGGACTTTAAAAGAGACCTCTGAGTTTGTTTCGGTCTTTCTTCTCAGAGTAATCAGATAGGAAACGCCGAACTCATCTAGCATTTTCTTCTTTTTTTTTAAATATTTTTTTAATATGACGTGTAAAAGTGATTGCAATATCCTATTTACAGAATAAACAATTTCATTTCATTTCATTTCAGAAACAATACAATCTGGTAGGCAAATTGGCAACTTATATATTTTTTGCAAAAAAAATATATGAAGCTAATGCTTAGGTCAATGTCCGGAATGGAAAAAATCATAAATAAATAGTAACATCACCATGTGCAAGGATATTATGGTTATTCTCTCCGTTTCGGAGACATTAGCTCCAAACAATTTTTTTGCAAAAAAAAAAAATTGTTGCCAATTTGCCTACCAGATTGTATCATATATATATGTAATATATCTTATATATAAAATTCTCGTGTCACAATGTTCGTTCCCGTACTCCTCCGAAACGGCTTGACCGATTCTCATGAAATTTTGTGAGCATATTGAGTAGGTCTGATAATCGGCAAACATCTATTTTTCATACCCTAATATTTTTTTTTTTTCATTTTTGCTAAACAACGTTTGCCGGGTCAGCTAGTATATATACATATTTTTGGGGTATTAGAAGTCATTTCAAGTAAAAAACCGACACTTTAAAATTAAATCTCCAATGTCTTCGAGAGCCTTTTTTCGATCCACTGTGCGGCGAGGCGCGTCTAGGTAGATAGATACCTATTACAGCCTTTATTTTGTTTCGAGAAAATGGAATAAAGATCGCGCCAAGTCTTGATTATGGATATTGTGGTCCGTTGTGCAAAATTAAATAATTATACCTACCTGAGTTTGTGTAATTTTTGTTTAGTATTTCGTATTTACGCGATAAAAATGAAGCAATAAAACTAATAAAAGCTGAGCTCTGTTTGCTCAGCTTTTATTGCTTTATTTTAACATTAATTGTGTTTACTTTAAAGATCAACACAACTAGAAATATGATTGGCGATTATCTAGTTTGCAAAACTGAGATGAGAGCATTTATGATTCAAACGTAGATTCAAAATCAGAAAAGATTTTTCCGCACCAACCCAGTTATTTCATCTGCCAGACTAGGTCTTAATCTGGTTGATTGATCCCACTGCCGGTACCGGTAGTCTTCGTTATAGACATAAGTTGAAGAAGAGTTTAGGCAAAATATTTTCTAAAACTATTAGGTATTTGCTATAATGTAAACAGGTAAATAAAACAACAAATTACAACTAACTATTAACAAACTGTACAAAGCAAGTGAGCTAATCCTATGTGAGGTGCATACCAAACTGAATGCAGTCGAGTCGAATAATAAAAACAAACCCAGAACACCTTGAGTAACCTAGTGGGAACTGTTCACGCTTCCGAATTGTGGTGAATGATTTCGATAACCGACTGCGACGAATGAATGTGCGGCTGAATGTTCTAAAACGTCGAAGGACTGAGACATAGCATAGCATAGCATAATCAGCCTATAATGTTCCCACTTCTGAGACACAGGACTGCGACATACTGCCGATGATTTAATATTCTCTAAATACCTGTGATTATCAATAGTTTAAAGTTCCTGAGCTACGTAACTATTTTCTATGGCATTCAATGTTTGATGGTAACGAAATTATTATAAAGTATACATTCGCCCACAGCCTTCACTATGACCAGTAGAACTAAATTTAAGTTATTCTTACAACCCTGAAGTATTATGAAAGTCAGCCGAACTTCTTAAATGTCACTGAAATAATTTAACAACAACGTCTCTTATTGTTCTTGGAACTATTTTGTGGATTCTGATTGATAAATGTTGGATTAATGTAACGTTTTGTTTGATTAGCGCTCCTGTAGGCTCAATCTAATTAAGTTATGAGTTACTCAGAGATACGAACCTTTCATGAAATTTTTGCAAGTACAAAGAAAACCCACCAGATAACAGAAGAAACTCTTTTATCTCCTTTTGAATTCATACTAGACACTGTCTAGATAAAAAGAACTTGAGCGAGGTTGAGCGAGCACGTCATTTCACGGACCATTTTACTGTAATTTTGGGCACTTTTGTAATTTTCTGGAGTTAAAATATGTGACCTCTTTATTTCGAAGCTTCCAGAGCAATGTGACTACTTGACTCAGTTTTTCGAGTTATAAATGTTTGCACATAGCTTTTGTATCTACATGTACAGATTTATAAACCGAATAACTTTAAACCATAATGATATGCAGTTCATATTTCAGCACATAACACGTGCCATAAAGCTTCCACGTGAACGAGAAAAAAACAAATGACACTGGACCAGTTCCGCTTATGGCCATCGCGTCGGGCGCCTGTAACAGGATATAAGCAGTGCACATCCAGAACTTGGTGAGTTTATAATGTGGTCGTGTGTAATCTGTCACCATAGTTAGCTATTGTTTTGTGTACGCGTTGTACGTGACGAGAGAAATGCAGACATTATAAAAACTGAATTAACCAATTCAGACAGTTTTGTAAGATTCATAATTTACCAAGCGTGATCTAATTTGTATTAGGTAACAGCATTTATTCTTTGTTTGCAATAAGTAGTAAATTTTACGCGTTACAGTACGCACATCAAACCATATGCTTTTGTAAGTAGGTATCTCTATAAATAATACGCGCTTGGCGTCCTTCCAATCCGCAATGTGACATCACAGCGGGTGTGTGACCACGATGAGATACACCGGTGTGACGATGAGCAGTCTGATATACGCTTGGGCTGTAAGTATACTGGAACTTTCGTGCAACGATGAGCACTTTAAAGTACAAATTAATGAATTTAACAGAGCAGTAGGTTGAAACAATTAACACAACATTGTCACAAATCACACTGCACAAAATAATTAAAATGCTAACTTTAACTACAAAATAGGAAGATTATTAAATAATCTCCCTAATATTCTCCCTGAAAGCCCAGTTATTGAAACTAGCACAAAACATTTTCGAAAATCGATACTTAAAAGTCTCTACTAAGTTTCTACAGATACTAAAACTTCGTCGAGCTAACTTTGCAGTGCATTTTGTAATGGCCGCCACCTCGCCGTAAAGCATAACGTTCTAGAATTGAAAAATAAGAGAAGCGAAAAAGCAGTAATTGTTTACTACAGTAGTACGGCGCTGCCTAATAGAGGAAGTGTATAAACAGGCTCCAGTAACAACTTTTAGCAGCGTTGTTCTCACGGCACATCATAGAGACATGTCCTTTGTAAGAGTTGAAGTGTTGTTGAAATCGTTGTAGCGCCAAACAAAAGCGTTTTAACTGTTCGCTGACACTATTACAACTTTCTAGAGAAACTAAAGTTACAATTTTGTCAGCGCTTCATTCTGTGCAAGTTTTAAGAAATAATTTGTAGCATAATGTGGGGACATCACGCATCTGAAATAGACTGGGTTTTCATTTATGAATAACTAGAAAATTCAATGCACAGAAAATTGAGATTTTATATCGAGAATGAAATATCTACTCTGCAGTTGGCTTTCCGAAACAGATTTTATTTACCTAAAAAAATTATAAACAGACGTGGAAAAATCACTTGTATCTACTTACTGTAATCATTTGGTTTACCATCCCTACTCGCCCCTCGTGTGTTCCTTTACATAGTCAAGCAAGCTTCAAAAACGCGGATACGGTGTTTATCCGTTTAATGGAATTAGGATTACCAAGGAACACAGGTTAATCTTTACTGGTTAAGGTGATAACCGGTGAGAGGGCAGCAGGGTGCTCGAGCCGTCAACCGCCGTGTCACGTGAAGTACATGAGGATCTGTCTTAACGACATGAATGTACTAATAGGACTTGACCTTATTCAAAACTTGACATTGAAATATTAGTTTTTACATATTTAAGGTGATGATCTACCTGCAAATTTCAATTATTTTTTTTTTTGTTTTTTTTGGCAATATTTGGCAGTGTGTATATTTTGTTCCAGAGTACTTTTATACCAGACAAGCTCTAGACGTGAAGATATGTAATTGGCTGTCAGATTATCATACTGTTATTTATCACCATTGTATTTAGCTGTAAGTCTTCCAAAGTCTTTAAATAAATTAAATTATAGCGTTATCAAAATTATATTTATAGAATTTTATAAAAATGAAATATATTTTAGAGGCGGTATGCCTGAGAGCTTATGTCGTTCAAAATGTAATATTATTGTAATTTGAAAACACATAAACAATCTATACATAATAATAAAATATTAACGAAGAATTTTTGGCCGTTTGTTTGTTTGTCTGGATGTATGTTCCGTATTAGCACAAAAAGACTGAAAGGATTTGGATGAAATTCATTACACATAAAGTTTGTAACCTGGATTACCACAAAGGGTACCTTTAATCCCGATAGTATGTTTCCATGGAATATATCCGACATTAACGCGGGCGAAGCCGCGGGCAAAAAATAGTATCAAATAAACAAGCTTGCTATTACAAAATAATATACAGTACTTGAAACATCATCTTAGTCGTACTCTTCGGAATTTAAAACATTGTGTTTGTTTCTGCTTTCTCTCAGATTCCAATTATGATCAAGTTCTTTATTTAAAGAATTAAAAGGACAACAAACCAATGTTCTTTTAATAAAACGAGATATGTATTTTCTAGTGGATCTATTATAAGCTGAGCGATAAAACGTTAGAAAAACCACTTTGCAGAAAAGCAAACAGATAGGTAAGCAATTCATAAAATTATAATTATTCTACTAGTAATCATTACGATAAAATGCAAAGTTTTCCCTCGTGACTTTTTTGCTTTATTTCATCCCTACATCAACTTCATGCTCTCGTATGCATGTAGGTATTTATATTAAGTATCCTGATACTACACGATTAGTCCCGTTCTATCCGCGCCGGAGTCCCTCAGGGCTCCGTGCTAGCCCCCCTAATGTTCACGCTATTCACGAGCGATATCCCCAAATATAGTAAGGTGCAGTTGGCTCTGTTCACAGACGATACGGCCATATACTGCAGGGGTTTCAGTCAATCCAACACTATCCAACAACTACAACGAGCTGCCAATAACCTTGGCATCTGGTTTAGAAAGTGGAGAATCGAGGTTAATCCCGACAAAAGTCAGGCGGTTTTATTTACGAAACCGCGAACTAGGCCCCCTCCTCTCCGAAAAATCACCATGTTCGGCAAGCCTATCCCTTGGGAGAAGCGAGCCAAATACCTTGGTATCATATTAGATCACCATCTCTCCTTCGCAGAGCACATTAAGTCGGTTCGCTCGCGAGCCGCTTTCGCTCTCAGTAGACTTTACTTTGTCCTCAATGCTCGCAGCAAATTGTCTCTTAAAAGCAAAATGCGCATTTACATAGCATGCATCCGTGCTATTATGACCTATGTGGGTACAGTCTTTGCGCCTGCAAAACCCCACAACATCCATATGATGCAGTCTATCCAGAACCGCGTCCTCCGAAAAGCCACGGGAGCGCCCTGGTTTGTCAGGAACGAGATCCTCCATCTCGACCTTAAAATACCTACCATCCATCAGTTTCTCAAACGCATGTCCAAGCGTTACTTTGACTCCGCCGCCTTGCACTGCGACCCTCTGGTTGTCGAAGCGGCCAATTATACCCCCTCGACCCTCAGTCGTGTTCGCCGTCCACGGCATGTCTTATCCGATCCCGATGATCCCACCACACTCTTCCAGGAGAGCAGTAAGGCCACCAGTACAGTGTACTAAAACACCCGAATCCTGTCGTTCCGACCTCGCTACGGAGGTCCTCCACGTGCGCGACCATCCCTAGTAAATAATACTCTCCCCCGACTCTTGCCCGATGAAACGCCAGCCCGTGCCGCAGCTGAGCGTAAAGCTTTAAATTCCCCGCATAATAATAATGATCTATCCTTGATTCAGCCTGTCCCATCTTGCTGTCCTCCCCTCAGCGACGCCCTAAGCCGAGGTTCGTACCCCACAGGGGGTGCCCTTAGCGAGCGTTCGCTTAGTATTAATTTAGAATAGTTTGTATATGCTCCTGGCTGGAGGCTCTTAGTGTAGAAGCTAAAGCAGCCACAGAAAAGTCCGGTTAAGCAGCCACGACCTTAGTAGTCATCTGCGAGATGCCATAGTTATAAATTAAATACACGATTAGTACCACTTATCCATGTACTGTGTAGATGATGGCGACATAAATAACGTTTACAAGTTGCTCGCGAGAGCAGCACTTAACACTCAATACATAACGTATTTCGTTGCCTGAAGGCTACGATCCAAGCTCTTCTGCACCAATTTCGTCTGGTATTTTCATTACGTAACTCCTTGTGGCCGAAGAGATGAATAGCTCCTACGCATGCGTGATGAATCCCTTGACATTTGGAATGGAAATAATCTTTTCTTTTCGTTATAGCGGCATAATGTACCAATTCGCTATTGCCTAGATAACACTCTGGAACTAAATAGTCCAGGCAACGCGTCAAAGAAAGGTCAAAACTTGATCACATTATTTCACAATAACCACTAACGATGGTTAACATTCATCTCAACAAGTAATATCAGATTTCAGATGTTAATACTGTTTAGAAGTCATTTGTAATGTTGTGGCTAAACTATACTAGTATAAGTCAGAGTTAATACTGACTCTGTAGGTTCACTTTTGTGCGGCACTTCAGAGTAGTAGAAATTCTGAACACTACCATCCCCTAGGGGTTGTACGTTCATTCATACAACGTCTAGTTTTCTAAAATTAACTACTGCTTCGTGTGTTGGAGTTTCGCCGGTGGCATACATTACCCTAATATAAAATGAGATTTCCTGTTGTACTTATTATGTATAATGAAATGCGTTTTTCGAGACCCATTTCATAGAATTACTTTGAATTTGTAGCAGATTACCGGCTCACCTTGCGTTTGTAAGGATTTAATTGTTTCGTTTTAATAAATAAGCCTAGATTCAAAGTATAATTTCGATTGAATTTTGTTTCTAAATGTAATATCGATAACTCACAGTGATGTGCATCACACTCACCGTCTACGAAGAAAATTTTATTGGTCATCTGTCATCGACAGTTGTACTCTTATATTTCACCAATGATTCCTTCATCCATGTACGGGATAAGCTTGTTGAGCCATACGAATAGATCAATATGCAATGAGTGACTACAGCTACAATATAAATATGGGCAGTATGGAAACTTGGCCTATTTGTTGAAATAATTACCTACGCTCCATTTTTAAAAAGATCGCAGCGGCCACTTGTCTTGACTTGGCACCCGCAACTGATAGCACCGCGACAATCTCTTCCGGGTCTCGTCAATGAGCGCGTCTGTGTGTGTGCCGTTTCGAACGTTTACTACGTAGTTTCTGTACTGTCCTTAATTATACTGTGCTACAGCTTAGGCAACACTATTAATGTAGAAGGTAAGGTGTAACAACGAACTACAATCTGGCAGGCGGCGATAAAATTATTATTTGGTAGAATTTGTACTCATGAAACACCTCAACATAAAACATTGCTACAATGTCATCATGTTTATGTGAACTCGTCTCATTACAATAATGTTTCATCGAATAATGGAAAGACCTTTTCGCTTCATATTGTTCCTATAATGACCGCAGGATGTCGACTAATACCTAGATAAACAGCCTAGACAAATATACGGCGCTTACTAACGAACCAAAATATTGCCCAAAGAAACAATGTTCTCAATTTCTCATATAAATATTTTGAGTTTATGCCTATTTCTCCCTGGTATTTAACGGAGGTATTCATATGGATCAAGATAATGCGTATGTACATGTCTGTATTATCTCGTAATTTCCGGCAGGGTCCTAGGTTACACCCACAATTCAATCAACTCTAGATTGTTATTATTGGAATACAATCGCGATACTATTTAGTATTTGAGGATATTTCCTTTTTATGTGCGGTAGGTTAATAATCAATAGATTATTAACCTACCGCACATACAATACCGTCCATACCGATAAACCGAAGCTTCGCAATAATACAGTTCACTACACATTACGCTGTTATCTGAAGCAATTATTTCCAGTGAAGCATTTAGTTATTTATGTTACATCTCTTCCATTACAAGATAAACACAACAACAAAATACAATAAACAACATAAATGTTTGTAACTCAACAATTATTGTAGAACGTCTGTTCAGCGTTAAACTTCGACGACATAACGTGAAAAATATGAAATGTTACCCTTGTCGGCAATACTCTGAGAGGAAGCGCTGACGTAGCTCTTAGGGAACAAACTTAACGCACCACTATGAAACAGCGTAATGAGGAAACAGCACAGTGTACGAGTACATTATGTAATTGCAGTTAGTTTGGTTTTACTTTGTACGGACGTTGATTTCATGGGTTTATGTTTTTGTTATTATTTATCAGTAACACTGCTAATAAAAATAAGGTAATTTTTCAGAATAATATGAGGCCACTCAAACTGCCCAGCAGTATTACGATATATCTCATAATCATTATAATTTGCTTAAAAAGTTTGTAGTTTGTCCAGTGCCAGTGGCCAGTGTCCAGTTTGAAAATACCAATGTTCAAATTCCGCTTGCCAACAATACCTCGATCAAGGCGAAACTAGTAGTAGTAATAATAATATTTATGAATAGTTCTTGTAGCAACAATTAAACACAGTGCACTGACCGAACTCGTTACGAACTGAAGAACCTGGTAAGCTACTTCGTAAAATAAATTAGATGATTTAAGACACGTAGGTACTATGAAAGTAATATAAATGACACTAATTATGTCATAGATATAATACAAGTACCTACAATAACATGATCACCTATGAATAAAGTCTGTTCACTGTTACACTATAACAAAAACTTACAGATTTGACAGAATGCAAGAACTGAAGTCACTGCAGCTGCCATGACAGAATGCCCTGATTGACAATAACAATTAAAAAGCGTTATAAAAATGAAAACTTAGTTTTGTTAATGTTGCTATTTTGCTGAAATATTCATATATTGAGAGAAATAGACCACAAGGAACGTTACGAATGGTTTCTCAAAAACGGTTAACTAGCCTATTGTTTAGGTACTTATTTAATACTTACCCGTTCATTTGTCTGCATAATTATATTCAAGCGATTTCCTTTAACGAAGTTGCAGAACTTCAATGGCTCATTTAACTTTATTGAATGACTGCGTGATTAAACAAAATCGACTTTACGAAGCTGAAAACCATTTTCAGTATTATAACATTAAAGATAAGAGAAAATATCCTTTATTTTAAATTAGATTATGTTACTAATAGTTTAGTTTTCCGAAATGATACTGTTATGGTTTTAGTTCGTTTATATTTTCTTGTTCATTCCAACAAATTTGTGTAAGAAATGGCCAATTCACTTGTATTGAATACTTTAGGACAAAATTACTTCAAATATTTTCCCATAGTCTATAATACCTCAAATTGCTTAGCATTAATTTTGAAATAAATTTATGGTAAAGACGAGGATTAATTTTAAGCACTATATTTGAAAACAGGAATCCATAAAATATCGACAGAAAAAAAATAAAAAATTTGCGGCGCCTTGGAGCCGTCTCCCCGCCGCTCAGTCTCGCTCTCACTCAGTCCGCGGGCAGTAGTGTGCGAGCGTGATAAACAGTGAATTTGAGCTGAGGTATTATGGAATCTTAATAAAGAAACCGGATCATTTATTATGAAGGTACGATTAATGAAGTCTGAAATTACGCGGAAAAAAATCTACAGTACCTACTACAAGAACGCATAGTTATGAAAATAATATGTAGTTAAGATAACGAGAATTTGTTTAGCAAATACTGATTAAATTGCATCGAAAATAATTTAATTCTAGTAATACGCAATCTAGTTTAATGACAACACGCATTGTCTCACGTAATGTAAATAATGTATTCAAAACTTGTCACATCGGGTGAACGACGGGTGCGCGGGGGGAAGGGTGCAGTATTAGATAAAAAAAAATAGAAACTGTTTCTATAGGAACATTTTGATATGTTTCACTAGATGTCACTCTGCCGATGACGCCTTTTTCTGAATCGGTGTTACGAGTCTCCGCCAATGAATGACGTGAATCGGTTTTTGTATTTCGGATCAAGACCTTAATTCATAGGATCATTTCTATAGTAAGCTCTTCTCGAGACTTTCACACTATGTGAGTCCTCACAAGTCACATTGATGATACGTGGCGCGGTGCCCTGAGCTTGAGATGGGCGGTTAGACTTACCACCAGCCCTCAATGATCGTTCACTCCCTTCGCAAGAGGGGAACGTGGGATACTGTTAATTATTACGATGGTGGTGCATCGTAGTATTTACATTATCACACTAGTAACCACACCAAAAAGTATAGTTATTGCAAAAAACATACATTTAACATAACATTACAATATAGTAAAGAATAACAAATTTACTTGCAACGTGATCAATCCTGTTCGGTGATAACTACGATACAATAATTAATGATTTCTCTCTTGTTTGAACGAGAACGCTCTTGTAGTGTAAACAAAAAGTATAGTCGTCACTTAGTACACAGTACATTCTCGTTGAATTTACGATATTCTCGTAACTGTCACAAGATTTTTTAGTAATTATATTATACCATGTACTCGTAAGTCTGTCTAGGCCGTAACTGTTGTTAACCTTTGTGTTGTCGTGAGAAAATTTCCGAAAAAATATTTGCTTGCTGTGAAGAAATATTTGTGTGCGTGAAAATATCTGTTATCGGCGTCCTAACGTCTTTTATATACATAGTTATGTAGAGGTCAAATAGCTTCAGGTGAACACGAAGATTAATAAACACGGAGGGCGGATAGTGGTCCACTTGCTGAAGCCTGAAAGATAATAAAAGTCATGTTTATGAAATGGAAACCACATTAAGCAGTTAAGCGCACCGGACTAAACATACTCTGTAAATAGATCAGCTACGCCCAAGGGCTTTCTCAAATTGCCTACATGTTCCAACTACACCGCTCTTCTGCAATAACCCTGGGATTATTAGTGCACAGTGTCTAATATCTAACACAGTATCTGTCAGCTGTTTGAATCAAGTAGCCTCTGTAGTTTGATTAGTTTATGTAGTGCAGCATTCCGTTACCAGATAGTCCTCTTTACACGCCAAGGCCGAACATGATATATGAACAAGTTATTACCACCAGTTAAATTGTTATTTCGTAATAATCGGATTGCCGCCATAGGATCTGGAGGCAAAAGTCTTTGCACACATATGGAAAGCTCCACTGCTGCGAGAAATCACGGCTCCGTGGACAGAGCTTCGGCGGGATCTCATGGCGATATGGAGAGTGCGATTCTCGCAACCCAGTGCTGAGCACGCCACAATCGCGGCGATAAGTCCCCTCTTTGAGGAGTGGCTAGAGTCGCGTCACGGCGTTCTCACCTTTTACCTGACGCAGGTCCTCACCGGATACGGTTGCCCCGGGAGGTTCCTATTTCGGATAAGGCGGGAGGAAACGCCCGGGTGTCACCATTGTGTGGATCGCTTGGAGCACACGGTAGAGCATACGGTGGAGGTCTGCCCGGTTTAGGCGGAGCACCACCGTGTCCTCGAGGAGGCGATCGGCGGCGGTGATCTTTCGCGTCCGGCCCTGGTCCAGGCCATGGTATGGAGTGAGGGGGCATGGGAAGCCGTTACCTTCTTCTGCGAAGCACTAATGCTTGCAAAGGAGGCGGCGGAACGCGTGAGGGAGAGGCAGACTTCGCGCCCTCACTCCCCTAGTCGCCGCAGGAGACGCCCTGGGCGTCCCGGATCCCAGGCCGATTCCCATCACCGTAGGCGCAGCCTTGCGGACTAGCTCGCCGTCACAATAAGGACCAGGTCCGGTTCGATGGCACGTTGTGTTCCACGTGCGCTCTCAAAGAGATGTCAGCACAACTGACGGGTTCCGCTAGGGCCGATGCCTCGAAAGGTCGCGGGAAAGTCCGAAAGGGATACCGTGGCCCCTGGCAACACACAGGCATCTTGATTTTTAACAATATGGTTACTGCAGTTTATGGCAAACGTGTTATAATAATAATCCATTTAATTCAGTCGGCGCAGGCCAATAGATAAATACCTCAACCTAAACATACATATTCTTATTATAATAACATCAAATAATTAGTACTCGAAGTGATGGCTATGTCGGGGTCGTGTTGCGCTGCGTGGTGACGCGTAACCTTCCACGAAATCGTCGGTACGTCACATCTTTCGGCCAAAACTCTTCTTTCATTAAGGTTTCAAGGTACTGAGTTGAAACCCGCACCACAAACGACTTGAAGTTTATGTTATGGCGCGACTCCAACTTCTCTACTCTCAAGTTCCACTTGGGCTTAGTTCTGATGTATTCCACAATGTCTTCAGTCATCGTGGAGTGATGCAGACGAGATATGTACAGCTGTGTCGACAGTGTAGCAGGACGCAGCAACATATTTGGTCCCGCCAGAGCAGTACCACATTGATTACGGGAAGTGGGCTTCTTTCGCTTCGATTCCACGGTCACGAAACCTTCCTTGTCTAGCTGTCCTTTCTTAGGGGATGGGGACAAGATACCTCGGTTGATTTTAAATTTTTTGCAAAATCTTTTTTCTTTTGCTGCTCCTTTTGGATGAGAGGTTGGATAAAGATTTTCGGACAAACAATTTTAGGAGAAGAAAGGGAGTACCAAAGATAATATAAATAGGGTTGTAACTGTAGAGGCTTTATGCTAAATTATTTGTGAGAGAAATTCGTTTTTATTGTTAATTGTAAGTGGTTAAATGCCCAAGTACCTATACATATTATTTATAATTCTGAGGTTCTTAAATATTTTATTTAGAGCTCTTACCTATATAAAGCCAACTTCAACCAAAACGACTTACTACTTAGTTATCTAATTTTTATGCGATCCTTAATCCTACAAACGAATCACTCTCAATAAAACAGTGTTACTTTGTGCCTTTGGAACATGAAGCTACTAATTGACTTCTGCCGGGGTTGCGGGAAATTCCGAAAAGGATACCGTGGCTCCTGGCAACGTACAGGCAACTGAAGGAACACGGGTAGATTTCAGTCAGTAAGAGTCTGACACGCCCTCCCGCTCTGCCCAGAGCGGCAGAAGTTATTTGATAATTTCCCACCCAAAAAAGAAAAAGGTACTAATTGACTAGCAAAATTTAATCACTGAATACCCTGCAACTTACACAGTAATTTCTAGTCTGACCGCGCATTAGCATTTCATATATTTATTATTCCGTGGCGCACCTACACTTTGACACATTTGCATGCAAACTTGAATATAATTCACAAATCCTCAAATCTAATTATCGTCATGTGACACTCATGTTCACATGACGCGGTGACTCTAACTGTGAGAGCCTAATCAGACTAATGCGATTGTAGGTAATCGTTTAATCTAAATTGAAATTGAATTGGCAATCTTTGTCAACATGTCATTTGACTCAACTGATAGCTTTGCGTGGTGCAGGGACATTTCTGTAACGCATGCTTTAGGGCCCGCATGCAGCATATTTTTCACTTTGTAGTGATTTTTGGAAGGCGGTTGTTTTTTTTTGTAAAAAAGTTTTTTTGTATGTTTATTTGTTACGCTTTCACGCTAAAACGGCTGAACTAATATGGATGAAAATTGGCACATGGGCAGACCATGACCTAGGTTAGGATATATGATTTTTCCACGGGATCGCTAACTAGTCGCTATATAAAAAAATTGGGGTAACAGGTTTCAAGTAACGCGAGTACTGTAATAGTAATACCATTAAATAATGATTGCCTCGTTCGTTTAGTGGTTGCAAGCTCTACTGCTGAGCATGAGGTCCTAGGAACGATTCCCGGGCTTCATTGGGTTTTTTCATCTGGAATTTCTCAGTAGCAGCGCGGAGTCTGAATTTGTGCCAGGTTGATGGCAATAGGGTCGGCCCGATTACATGGGACTTAAACATAACTGGCGAAGTGTGGGTGTTCTATATAATAGGTACACCTCTGCCAAACCCTTTGGGGAATACATGCGTGATGTTATGTTATGTTATTTAATGCCGCCCTTAAAGACTTACTAGATCATTTGCGGTGGCTTGCCAAAAGTTATTCCTTTAATCGAAAATGAAGATCTTCGCACTTCACTTTGATTTATTTTTCCCACTCCAACTGTAAGCAAAATTGAATTTGCATATCTTCGGGGAGTGCAACCGTTAAATTAAGGATTTATTTGCCGCCTTCAACCGACAAAGTGCAAATATTATTTAACATTTCGTTTTAAATTGTTGTTTTACATTCAGTATTTCACGCTGGTTTGAGACTAAAATCTGAATACAAAATATACTAAGTTCATATTATTTATATGGGATATATAGATTTTTGTCAAATCGCTCGGGAGTCCATCTGTCGATTCTAAGTATCCGCTTGTGTATATTAAAGAAAACCGAATTGCACTCGAATATTATCTAAAGTGACCACGTATCGCTCAAAGTGAACAGGAATTCCTTTTAGAACATAACGCGCTCACTCCTTTCAATTGATCGCAATTGTAACATTTTAAGGGCTCGTAAAATGTAATGAGTTGTTGGGAAGTGTTATGCTTGCTTGCTTGTGTTATTGCTTGATATCGATTCTAAAAACACTGCGGGTGTTTTTATAGAAGAATTTTTATTGAAGCCTCATTGAATAGCTGATTTTGTTTCTATTGTATTATGTAGTGTAGTTTACTTATTGTTACTTTTTGATAATCCCGCCTGGCGTAGCAGTCCCCTAGCAGTCTACCGTCGATGGCGCTTCATGAAGTGGGTCTAGGTGATTTTGCTGCTCCTCACATCGACGTCGCGTTGAACCCGTACACGGCCAGCAGACCCAGCGCCCTGAGCGGTGTGCCCTCTAGTCTATTTAGGTTTAGCTCCAGTACCAGCACTGGACTCTGGACCTGGAAACGAAATCATGACTTTAGCAACCTGCTGGAATAGTCCAATTAAACCTTCAGATAAACTTTGATTTACCTGACTACAAAAACTTTGACAGTGAAGGCTTTTATTATTTTCTGTCCGAAAATTATTATTCCCTTTTGATTTAAAAACATGAACGCTATGTAAGCTTCTATGTAAATGTGAAACACGCATGGTGTTAAAATATTATATAAAGGATTTCCAACGTTGCTCATGCAACAATGTAATATCTGTTTACGTATTCATGCGCAAACGTAATGTTAAACAGTATGTCAATAAGAATATCTGACTCCAGTGTTTACAAGAAGAGCTTTCATTTTTATTTTACATAGAAAGAACCTAAACTCCGCGTCGCGATCGTCACGCGAGTATGCTATCGTCGTGGTAATTTTGTTCGGTGAACCAGAACGCGTGGTCGCGTAGAAAGAGAACGCCTTCCGGTTTTCTGAACACCATTAAGTGACATAGGAACGCGATGATCGCGAATTCGCGGGAACGATGTTTTTAGTTAGCACGCGGGGAATGACATATTCGCTTGATGAACGCTTTTGGTAAGGACGCGGCCAACGGCCGAAAACCCTCGAATACAGTTTAGCATAAAGGAAGGTCAGCTTAACAATTATCGCTTATTTTGCGGTTCATTCTCAATTCAACAAAGAAAGACCCTGTCGAATTACATATGAAGATATTCGTCTGCCTCCCCTGCTCTAGAATCTACACAAAGAAAGAGAATTACGAACTTGACACGATAGAGGACTTGGCAAATCTCCAGACGAAAGAAATGTTTCTTTTCTCTCTTTTGCAAACTGGAAGCTAGTTAATCATTAAAGCAAAATAATGTGACGACAGCAGCTAACACGACACGATAAATTAAGTTCCTAGTAAGAAACAAACAAGCTATAATTTCTTGAAGCATGCATTTGAAATGGAAAAGGATGGCAATTCTGTCGAATTGCCATCGTATTTCTCCCATGAGCGAGATTTACATTTAAATTGCAAAAGGTTGTGTCGATGTTTATGCTGTTTATTTGCGAACGATAAAAGTCTTTTACTGCGGTAGATGACTTTTAACACGAGGCCGATGGTCGTTAATCGGAACATCTAACATGAAAAAGATATGAAAACGTTCAACATTTGCTAAAGTTGACCAGGCTCATTAGCATGACCAATGTGGCCAGACGCGATGAATAAAAAAGAAACTGACACAGGCACACACAAACTGGACACAGGAGAAAAAAATTCACCCAACTGTTGGGGTATAGTTTCAGTGTAGTCTAATGGTTATTATGAAAACTAATTATAATGGTCGTAAAAATTACACAATATTCTTTACAAAAGAAAACTGTACCTACTATACAGAAGAATGAGGATAAAGTATTTATACATATTCTTTCATAGGTTTATTATATCTCGATTCAATACTGTCAAAAACGTACAGTTCGAATATCTTTGTCAATACGATAATATCCAGTTTGAACGCAAAATCCAAAGACCTCAACAATCTATTTCCACGTGATATATTTCTATTTTTATTATCAGTGCTGTATGCAAAGAGCACAATTTAGTGTCAGACTTTCACGAGGTACCTACACGCCTTTCTACAAATCTACAGGAAATCTCTACAAATTCAAATCGTTGACTCGCTAAACTAGTGAGAGATTGAGTACATTTCCAGTTCTGTCACGAGCATCTCAAGTTAGTACTGCAACTAGCGTGCTAGTTTTGCTAGCAGCCAGGAGAGTGCACTGTCATCCGAAAAAGTGATAACTTAATTTGTTCAGTTGATCACTAATACCACCTAACACAAACAACAATCGCGTGAAAAACTGTCTCAGATTCCTAAAACATCAATGCAAATTCATAATCAGTGCAATTATATTATTGATCAAAGAAATTATTTAAATAATAATTAACATGCCTGATCGTTAGAGTCCTCCTTAATTTGTTACTAAACTTAATCCTGATTTTCTTTTTATACAATTTTCCCGGCGTTGCGTCATTTTAAAACACTACCACTGAGCAAAGCAATCAACAAAGAAATAAATATAATTTAATCAAACAAATTAGCAAAATTGAACTTTCTAGTGACCACAAACCAATAAAAGATGAGTAATTTATTCTGTACATTTGAAAATCGAACACGATCTATCAAACCAGTTTTGCATTACACGCGAACTAATTTTAGCATCACTTCTCGTTTAATTAAAGCCCAGTTGCATTCGAAAGTATGTAACTTTCGGATGCAAATCGGCAGTCATTTCAGTAAAGTTGGATGGAGTTATTGAGAGCTGCATTCGTTCTACATTATACACAACAGTCACGACCAGCGTCCGAGCAGCAGATAAAATTAAGATAGTTAATTTATTCTACTAATAAATTTTAAACAGAACTTTCCTCGTCTGCTAAGTTTATCAAGCAATCAATAAGAATGGTACGTAATTCTTTCTTGAGTCTAAGGATGGTAGTGAAGTAATTCACTACCATTATTTTATTGGATTCTCATTACGGAGAAACGTAAATAACTCAAGCTGAGTTCGCTTGTTAATATTTAATGCTGACTAACCTCGTTTGAGAAAATTCTGTTGTTGCGTAAAACTACCTACAGCAAAAACAAGGATGCTCGTTAACAAAGCTACGTTGCGTTTTAAATACATATGAACAAATTGACCCTTCCTAGGTTAGTAAATCTATTCTAATCTAACATAATAAAACAAAGTCCCCCCCCACGTCTGACTGAACTCAATAAACTCAAAAACTACCAAACGGATTTTCAAACAGTTTTCACCAATGGACGGAGTGATTAATGAGAAAAGTTTGGTGTATAATTTTGTGTAAATTAGCTGAACTATGACGATTATTGTTGAAGATGTCGGAAATAATATGCAGACTTCAGCTTTACTGGCGTGTGCCACGTAAACCATAACAGATACACAAAATGTATGTTCTACAGGTCTATATATATTAATATAGGTCTATCTTCTAAGGATGACCCACAATAACCATTATTACCTTTCAGAATTTAATAACAATTTCATTGTTATTTCCGAAGCTATTTTGACCGGTATTATGCCCTGTATTAAGTTTATTGACTCTTACCGCTGCGCCCACGTTGGCCGCAGCGGTAAGATCCAATGACCTTTTCCTCAGCAATTAGGTATGTAATCCCGGTAGTACGTCCCCTGGGATATTTTCCCACATCCACACGGGTGAAGCCGCGGGCAAAAGCTAGTATATAATAAAAAATTAATGTTGTTCGTTGGTAAGCGCATCACTTGAACTGAACTTGAACGGCTGAAATTATTAGGCTATTATTTTTGTTTAAAATGGTTGTAATAATCCAAATTAGGTCTTTACGGGAAGAAAACTAGTAAAAGTTTCCCGGAAAATGTTCAAATTCGGGAAAAAGTGAACGTCCTTTTTTAATTTTAGACAGGATATCGTCTGTCGGGTCAGCTTGTGAGGAATAATAATACGCTGAGCACTCAGCGCATACAATATTCAGTGGGTTGTGCGGTGTGGGCTAACTGTCTTTAATTATGAGGCTTTAAGTGCGCGGACGAAAGGCATAATTGCACAGGGGTAAACCCGTTCATAATTATTATAAGAACATAAGTCCCAGTGCATGTTTTAATACAAGTAAGTTATTTGCAGAGATTAAGTATGTACAAAAGAGGTGACAAAATAAAAAATACCGCCCAAGTGCGTGTCGGACCACGCAATATGTAGGGTTCCGTAGTTAGGATGAATATATCCTGAATACAAACTTAACATTATACTCGTAGTTGAAAAACATGTTCTTCCATACGGAATGTACATTCCAACAGCAAATGTATGTTTGTATGTTGAGAAATTTATTATGTTATTTTAAGACCATATACTTCTTATAGGTTTTCCTGTAATATATGAGTAAAGAATCATTCTCTGTATTTTTTTTTTAATTTAGGCTTAGTAGTTTCTGAGATAAGGGGGGAATGGTCAAATTTCATCTATTTTTTTAAATAAGTTAAAATATATTTATTTTAAAATTATAAAAAAAAAATACATTCTCGAAGCCCTTTCATTTCTTAAGTCACACGGTATAGTTTGCAAAACTTTTTTTATAAATTTTTTGCCCCTCCCCTTAAATGACCTCCGTATTCAATATTCATTTATTTACGTTACACGTCCGTGTTTGGGTCACAGAAATACATATGTGTACCAATTTCAACTTAATCAGTACACTAGATTCGGAGCAAATTGACTGTCAGACAGAGACAGACAGACAGTCAGCCAGACAGACACACGAGTGATCCTATAAGAGTTCCGTTTTTTGCTGTTGACGTACGGAACCCTAAAAACAGATTGACTTTATATTGAAATCTTTAAAATACACTAAATTGATCCAGCAGGCCTGGTCAAAACGATAAATATAACCCAGAATTTGATGCAGTTGAAGCGGAATATCTCAAGTTCTGATATAAGAAATCTCGCGCACTAGACGGCCACGACCATGACCAGTGGTCGCACCGACCAAACTATAGAAACCAGTACGAATCACACACTTGGTCACAGCAGCCAACTAACCGCAAAAAAAAAACTACAAAACACATTTTTTTTTTCTTTTAATACAAGTTTCGTCCTCACCATCAACATAGCTGTGGAAAAAAGATTTAGGTAAAATTATGTAGTCAAACTACGATGTTGCCTCAGGGACACACGATACAATCCGACCTGAAAATTGCTTCTTATAAACTGTTTCATGAAACTTCTCGTGTGAATTTTCAACGTTTTAGTTTGAGAATATCTGTGTCTGGGGAGTTTTGTTGTTCAGCGCTATGGAGTAAAAGCTTATTTACTCAAATACTATGTAAGTAGTTGCCACTCGAGTTTATAAGCCGTACGTGGTACGTGGTTCGTTTAAGGTTCGTTCACTACTCCGGTATTCGCAAAAAGGCTTCAATAAAAATTAACGAGTTTATTATAACCATTTCTCCGAAGCTCTGAACAGTTTTTTTCATAATTGACGTTCCCTATTCAGAAAGATAAATTCTAGTTATGATTAGATACAATTCTTTTTTATTATTTTAACGACTTAAGCATTTTTTCTAATATAAGGAAAATACATGTAAATATTATCTGTACCAAGGCTGCTGACACCGTGAAGGTACGCGTTTTTAAATGAGACGAACACTAAAAGCCCAAAAGTGGTAGAATTTTGTTTCAGTAGGACCTATAACAGTTTACATCACTTCCGAACCTTCCAAAGGAAAAATTGTTAAGATCATGTCGAAAATCAAAATCATCGTGAATAACAGTTTCGAGTGACATACCTGAAAAACTGTGAAACAAAAACTGTGTTGAAACTGTTTATAAGATACACTTTTTTGGTATATTTATGAACTTATTTTTGGCTATAAAAATGGATGGATGGTTTTATGGATTAGGTTATATTTATTTGAGGTCGTGGTGTTAAAAGTGTTGCGTGCAATTTGCATAGCAAAAATATAACTTAGAATTATTATAATCGGTGTTGTAGTTGAAAACTATGTGCGAGTAAAATTACAGTAATGTTCACTATACAGCCAGATAACTATAAGAAATATTATCCTATTATACCAAGTCTTGTTCATGGTTTATACGAGAGTTCATAATCACGTATCTTACGAGCATAAATGAGATGAAAAGTAAATCAGTTGAAACACCACACATTACACAACACCTACTATTCCCGCACATTATGTTCATTCTGTTGTGAACCATCTCGTTAACTAGACTTTATATCATGATTATCTTTAGTGTACTGTACAGTAATAGTCGCTTGTAATAAATCGTATTCTGACAGAATTATTATGAAGCAATTAACTATACCGCAGTGCGGACCACTCGAGAGACTCTTCCTCTCTCTTTACAACCAATAGTACCGACAATACACAATACAATACAACCCAACCGACTGACAATACTATTTTAGGGGTATGAGGAACAGAGTATAAAGTTCACTCATCCTTATTAGAAAAGGGAGGACCCTCCGACCAGATGAGTGTCATATCTGGCGGGCAACTGCCCGATGGTTGATGTCGGATAGTCTTATATATGTCGTTGGCGCGGTTAACCCTAATGGCGCGATGCAGGATTTGTATGACGTTAGGGTTGTTTGTGACTGTATAACCGAGGTATTTGTGACTTTGCTTGTAAATAATTTATCGTTCATGAAACTAAACAGGAAGAAGTGGTATATCCTGAAGCTTAATGTTTTGGTACGATGAAATTAAGAATATTGTTGTAGGTGCTCCTACAATATCATGTTATATCTATTAAATAAATCTAAAACACTGATGATTGTCTAATCTCTATGCACAAGTATAACTTAACTGTGCAATAAAGACTCGCACCAGTTAAGAAATAAAAGTGCCTAAAGAAATAGACATACCGGTGAATTTTCCATGAAGTCAGAGAGCTGACCTTAATTCTCAATACGGAGCGAGGCCATAACCTCATTATACTGCTCAAAGTTTTTCATATCTAAAATAGAATTAACAGATAACGTAACTACATGCGGTTTTCAAGTTTCTTAAATAAGTTATTTATACAGAAACATAATAAATATCACGCCTTGTGTCCCCGAAGGGTTGGGCAGAATCAGTGTATCTATAATACACCCACATAGGTTATTACAATAATTAATTAATAATTAAGAAAAAAAAGTATTTTTTCTCTAAACTTGTCCTGTTTTCCCAGGTACCATGGTACCGTTGTACCGCGGCTCAGTGCCGCGAGAGTGAGCGGCTCCGAGTCGCTCGAGGCGGCCGGAGATCAAAAAGACGACACTCGACACGGAATAGCTTTTATAACTACATGGTTTAGACTTTCAGCTACTCAAGTATGGTCAACATAAAAGCTTGTTTATAAGCACTTAAGGCTAAATAGAATGTTTGTGTCGTGATTCATGCCTATGTGGCCCATGTAGTCTTCTTCTCGATATATTCACGCTTGGATAGGTTAGTTTCAGGACAACCAATGCTCTTAACATCTTGGATAATGTTTCGCATAGGTAATAACGTACTACCAAGACACGCACAAGATACAGACAGTACTAGCAAAATAATTAAAGGGTAAGCATTTGAAACATTAAGTAACGAGCCACCGGGGTCGGACTGACAAGTTAATAGGCTCACCTGCTGATTTAGTGTTTATGTTAATGTTGTAAATTATAGTTTAAATGAGACTTTACATATTTTATGTTGTGAACTGTCGCTACGGCGGCGTAGTACGTCTACGCGGCCGGCACGTCAGCTACGCTGTCGTAGCACAAACAATAATTGTGTCGCAAACAAAAGGGTATCTCAATATTTCGACAATAGTTACGTAGTTTTATGAAATCTATATAATATATAATCCAAAGTGATATGAAAAATAATCGAAAGAACATCCTAAAATAATCTGCTTCACAAAACCTTGCGAACATTACGAATTATGATTATGTCTTATCTGTATCTATTTTTCTGTGTGTACTCCTACATAAATAATAAAATAAATAAACATTTTTCCGTTCTATCGTCGCCTGGTTGAGTGCTGAGTCGTTTGATAATTCCTAGAGCACAGATTGTTTGAAAACCTGGATAAAACTCTCAAGTCTCAAGACATGCATTATGCAACAACAAGTTTATTTTAACAAAGCAATCTCTGCATTTGCTAATACCTTCCTGGTTCCTGAAATAAAGTGTTTTATTTACGTAATGTTATGATTAAAGGGCTTCTGGGTGGTTTAATCTTATTTTTTTATCGTCAGAATAATTAAGTTCATAAAGCAATCCATTGAAACTCACCGGAAATTGGTAAAACATTTCACATTTTTCAATCCATTTGCTACAAAACGTTTCATTATGCGGAATTAATTACATTTGAAAGCATTTAAACTGCTCTCTTGAATTTTTATTTATAAAATTCTTTTATCATATTTTCATTCATAGTAAGTAGCTTGTGTCAAATATTAAGTTTAGAATGTAGGGACCCTCAAGCAACTGTAACAGTGAACCACACCATATAACTAGAAAATGCGTCTCCGATTGATTAAATTAGCCTTTACAATCATTTGGGTGATTTACATTCTGCGTCTTCCTTTAAAAGCTTCATAATTAATAATTATATGCCACGAAAATAAATAAACGTAAAAACAATATAACGTCGTGAGGTAGTGAATGTTACAGGCAAGAAGCCAGGGGCAGTCCCGTCGGTAAGTTATGTCTTCCTGAAAACAATTTATGTACCTGAAGGAAGCAGAATATTATCATAGCGAGATGTTAAAGATGTGTCAAAATAAGATGTGGCTTTATATATTTGTTTTATGATAAGTAGGACAAATGGCCTATGTTGTTTATTTCAGAGAGCCCTGTGAACCTAAATTATAACATGGTAACATTATACATATTATGATGCATTGTAGGTAAGGGGTTATTGAGCGATACGTCGACCACAATACAGTTTGAACATCAGTAAGGCAACAGATCCAAATTGTGACCATTTTCAAAGCGCTTTTAGTTTCAACTTTTACCTTTTAACTTTTAGTTACCTATTCACTTGTACTAGTAGCAAGAGTAGCCACTTAGCAACATTACCTGAAATATGTGTGTTATTGTTTATCACCACACTCCAATCCATATCCTGTACTTCTTAAAACTTCGCGAAGCATGTCAGTTACTAAAACAAACAGTTAACATGATACGGAAAACTTTTATTATTTCAATCTAACTAACTTGTTTTATGAAGTGTGACTGAGTATTTTGTAGTGCGCAACTTAAAGCTAATATCATTTATCTTGACTGGTGTCCTAGGGAACTAGACTTGAGACTGAGTTTAGTAGGAACTTGCTGTGATATTGTTACGGCTTAAGGCATATATTTCTCATAAAGAATACAATTTACTTATCATGAGAAATACAAGTTAATCTTAAAACTAAATACACGAACTTATGAAGAACGGCATGTACCTGTAAATAATCTCTAAGTAGTAGATCCACAAAAAGTAGTGTACTATTTATTACATAATATCGTTTCTCGACGGTAAGTCAATAGCAACACATTGCTAATAGTAGCAATCTGTCAATATTTTTTAGTGTTTTAAAATGATAAGGTAGTACATATATGTATTTTATGCCATGGTATGTATTTTAAATAAGTAATCATTTTATGTTGTAGAAGAAAATGGCACTGACTTTATAAATCGCTAATTGAATTCTTTTTTTTTGTTTATATTTAAAAGGACTGAATCTAATCTCTTTAATTTCATTAGGCAATTTAATACATAACTCTCTCTCCCTCTCTATTATTGTCAGTTAAGTAATTGTTCTCTTAATGCCAGAAATGTACGGTAATGTGAATCGCTGCAGCGTTTTTTTACGGGTGTATGTACGAAAATTTAATGCAAAAAGCTTTCATAAAATGATAATCACTTTCAGGTTTCTATCACTGTTGTTGCGTAAAATACTTTTTGATGTCATCGTTCAAAATATCTCGTAAGTATTTCATTAGATAGCTGCAATCTGCTATGCATTACATACCAAAATAATCATCAGAGTATAAATCTCTAAGCACATACACCACACTAAGGGTGAACCGAAAGTTAAATAACGTCATTACCTATTGTTTAAAAAGTTCAGCATCCCGTATTTATGTTTCCCGTTTACCATGCAACGTCTGTGTTGTCTAGAGAGGAACAGGAAGGGGCCGCTATGAACATGCTATACTTACATACTCTACGATTTTAAAACCCCGCATGTAGGCTAAGTTAACAATACGCTTGATGATTTCTAAACGAGTTTCGGCTCACCGATGTTTCGGTGAATTTAGTATTTATAGCTCGATTTGAGAAAAGATTAAAATAAATAAAAGATTTGTATCTTCAGAGATTCATTCGCTCGAAGGATTTGAAGTTATTTTCTTATCAAAGGCTGTATTTGAAGATTTCCATGAATCCTTTATCACAAAATGTCAAGGTACTTTGAGGAAAATGTCAAGACTTCACCAGCCGGAAAATTGTGAAGCTCAACATTATAGTACGTTTTATTTGACCGTAAAGGTTCTGAGCGTAATTTATTATCCAGTAATGTATTAAGTAAAGTACATTGTTAACGTTTTTCCTGTTCCGAAAAGGACAATTCATTTGCTAGAAAGTTACAAGTTACCTACATTGCTAAAGAATTAATCGTGCGTATGTGACCATACGCACGATGAATTCTAATAGGCTCTTATAACTTGCCAGGCACTTTAACTTGGCCACTTGAGGTTTTGAAATGAATGGATTAAATATGGTCGTGGACATGAATAGTATAAACGTAAAATTATTAAAATTCTAACCTCAGTTAGCCCAATAGAGTTTCGTGATCCTTATATGAAACAGGACCTATTGGCATCAAAAAAAGTTGTTGTGAAAACTGCCCATTATCTTGCTGAGTGTATTTTTTTTTTCAATATCTGTGATTGCAAATCGAAATCTTTCAAAAAGCTAAGGACAGTCTCCTAAGACCGTTTTCGTGTAGCGACAACGATTAAGGTACTTGTCCTTATTGCCCCATCTCTAAAATACACCCTGTATATATACAATTATAAAGCTTGACGAAAATCAAATTATTTATAAAAACAAAAAACGCGACTACAAAAGCACTTAACTGATAAGGGAAAAACAAGCATTGAATTTTGTTTTTTGTAAGGTATTGCAGGCACCACACAAACCAATAACCCGAAAATATATGGAGTAACTTCTGTGCAATCATTGCTTTTTTATCAAAGAATTCGCCATCAAATAGAATATTTTTTAATTTACGTAGTTTCTTTACAATATAATTTGTTCGAAGTCTCGCAAAAAATAAATCTTATCAAAGCTGGTAATAGGTATATCATACAAATATTAATATCAAATTATGCAAGAATAAACTTAAAAGCTGGCATAACTCTGACAAGGAAAAGAAAAGCAAAGTCATGAATAACGAAATAAAATGTTACAACTCAAAGTAACGAGGGCAGGCGTGGAGGTGGCAAATAATAAAGACATTATGCATTTAAATGTCTCGCGACGGATTTTTAAAAAGCAAATTTTAATAATAAAAATGTACCGATGACTGGCAATTTGATGTTGAATATGAAGACACAAATTGTTGATTGGATTTAATTTCCAGAGGTGGAAATATTCTGCTTCAGATTTAATTGAAGCTACGTTTTATTTTACAATTCAATTTATAACGGTTTCATTTCAATTTAAATTCTCCAGACATTCAACTCTTTGAAATTAAATATGAATTTCAAATGTTGCTACTTCTTTTCGACTAGGCTAATAAGCTTGTGTTAAATAGAGACTGATCCGAAGATAATATAAAATTATGCGGATGGCTTCATAATTATGTAAATGAATTATATTGACTTGGTTAGGTACCTACTTTTCTTTTACGATCTTTTCGGTTATGTATGTAATATTTAATTCCCTGTTTTGAATAAATAGTTTGAAAAATCATGCCCGTTGTATATTTTTTATTATAAGTTTTAAACATTTATGAAACGAAGAAGAATTCGTATTTAATATAGCAAATACCGAGTCCTGTAAGTTAGTTGGAGAAGACATGGGTTCGTGTAAATATTATATATTGTACGGAAGCTTGATTGTGTGTTATTTTTGTTCCATCCTGTAACAGGCGGTAAACCCAAAGCTGGGTAGAATTAATACACAGTTCAAACTTAAGAAAATAAACGAAACAAAATACAAGTCCATTATTGTTAGTCAACAGAGTCTGAGAATTGTGCTAACATTAACTAGGTATTCAGATGTCTTACAGAGATTTAGATCCTTTCGATTACAATAGCTGTATAAAATTGAATTTCGTCCTTCACAAAAATAAATCTATCTTGCGACTTTTCATAAAATGTTGAGAATTTGGAAACAGTAACATTTTCGTTCAAGTATCAAATCAAATTCAAAGAAAATGTCAAGTATAGCAGCGCTGGCAAAGAAAATTTGACGAAATCATCAACAACGCTGCTTGAAGTGAGTCTGGAAATATCACGAAATTCACATATTATTTCATTAATTTTATTTTAGGTAGTACTTACCTTATACTTTAATAACTTGTGAAAAGAGGCTGAAATATAATATCCAGTTCTTGTTTGTTTGTAAATTGAGGTAGAATTAGGATCGGGGTCGAATATCTTGACAGACGCTCAGCGTTATTGATGTCAATAAAATGATAACTCCGATGTTGATAATGTTTCTACCAATAAAACATTTTGCAGGAAAAAACTACATTATGTAAGAATATATATTCAATACGTCTCCGGTTCCACAAATAGGCTATTTCCCCGAAGACGCTTAAGGAATCAGAAAAGGGTTGTTGAAGTAATAAAGTAACTTTTGTTCATAAATATGTTCAACAATATCAGAAAACTGCCTCGTTGGACTAGGAGTCGCAAGCGCTACTGCTGAGCATGACGTCCTGGGATCGATTCCCAGGTCGGGCAAAGTGATATTGGGTTTTCCATTAGAAATTTCTCAGTACCAGCCCGAAGTCTGGATTTGTGCCCGGTTGATAGCAATAAGCTCGCCCCTTATTACATAGGACTTAAACATGAAATGTGGGTGTACCTACTAAGGGTACACCTCTGCGTAACCCTTCGGGGAAACAAGGCGTGATGTTATGATGATATGAGAAAACATTATAAACTCACAACATCTTTCAAGATTCATACAGAAACTTTTTTTTAATGATTGTCAAAAAACATGAATCGTCAAACAAGTTGCGGATCAACAAAATATGTGGCAATGCGAATGCGAGTCGGTACATTGACAGAAAACAGTGATTTCAGCATGTTTTTATGTGAACGTTTCATCAGTCCGAACGCACGGTTAGCGACCATCTTTTACCAAGTGTTTTTACCCAAAGTAGCCAGACCTCCAACACCGTTTGACCGATCACCATGAAAGTTAGCACATAATAATATAATTATGTATTTTTTCATGGAGAAGGTTTTATAAAAATTGGGTACGGAAACCAAAAAGGTTACGAGCCAATTTTGAAACTTCTATATTTTCATAACTCTAACATATAGTTTGTGCTGAGAGGAGAATAATATCCAGGACATTCTGGAATAATCGCCACTTAGTTTATTGAATTTTTAAAATAAATAATTATGTTATTGATGTCGATTGATTCGTTTAGTATTACGCTTAGTATTAAGCAATAAGTGTCATTATTATTGCGCGGGATTATTGTGACATAGTTTTGATCTATCAACTATCAAGCTCGAGTATTGTGTCTTCACTTTATCACTTGTGTGACATGTATGACTGTTCTCTTAACCGTAACATTTGGGATGGTTTGTGTTAATTGCCTATTCCGGGCAATGCGGCCTTCCGGGAACACGACCATAACGTCGGAAGGATATGATATCGTCACTGAGCCTTTGTCGATGGCTTCTCTGTTCGATGTTTTCTATAAAAGTTTGTAAAAAGAATGTATGTGAGAATGTTAAAACTACAGCAATATTTTTTTTTTACTGAAATGTGGAAAAAAATCAAATTCGAAAAAAAAATCATATACAATTGTGTATTTGTATTGTTTTATTTGTTCCACCTTTCGGTAGATACGAGTATGTCAATTTGCACGCTGCACGGGTTTCTATTTCACTCGAAATGTTGTTCAGTGTATCTAAAATAAAACACACACATATTTTGCCTTTATTTATCAGTTCTAAAGCTAGTTTTTTTAGAATAAAATTCATAAAAAAATATATTTAGAACACAATTCTGCTTGCTCTGTTGGGCGGAGAATGCAATATGCTACGAAAGTCTTCGCAGTATATCCGAATAAGATAGATATAGGAATAAGAAGGATTTGGTGTTTCAAAAACGAAGTATAGCAATGCAGACATACAAAGACTTGAAATCGTATGGAAACAGCTTTGTGAGCGAGCTTTAGGGTGTTTACCGTTTTATTATTGGCGATTTTACCTAAAATTTCTGGTACGGGTAAAGTAAAATACTAATGAATAGATAAATACTACATAAAGATAGGACAAAGAAGTCGTTCGAGGCACAGAAAACGCCTGGAAGAACTATTGGTCGATGAAACATCTCATGAAAGGACCACTCCCGCTTTCACTAAAACGAAAGTTCATGGACATGTGCATTCTTCCCACCCTCACCTACGGAGCGCAAACATGGTCTCTTACAAAGCGTCAAAAGTCCGCACTTGGTGTCTGCCAACGGGCTATGGAACGGAGCATACTAGGTCTCAAACTCACAGACCGCATTAGAAACTCTATACTTCGTTCCAAAACACAAATAGCGGACGCTGGCCGCACAGTTGTGGACTAAAGTGGAACTGGCCTGGCCACATCTGTCGCATGTCGGAGTAGCAATATGTAAAAATCACCATTCAGTGAATCCCAAATAGCAGGAAACGCGCGGCAGGCCCAGAAAGAGATGGCGTGATGATCTGGACTCCTTCTTAAAGGATTGGCCCGTAAATGTAGTAGACCAGGAAAAGTGGAACTACGGAAGGGAGGCCTTTACCCTGCAGTGGGAAAACACGGACTGTCAGTATTCATTTATATTATATTATATAATAGGTCTTTACCTATGAAATTGCCGTTTTGTATGAAAAAATTTAAACGATTTTTTTTTTGTATTTTTTATTTGTATTAATCGAAGTAATCACCCATGCAATCAATGCATCTTTGCCAACGCAGTGGCAGTTTATTGATGCCCTTCTTAAAGAAATCAGCTGGACGGGAGGCAACAAATTCTTCAAAGGCATTTTGTACTGCCTCTCAGGTATTGATTTTTTTTCCCGCCAAGAAGTTATCCAAATTCTAGAAAAAGTAGTAGTGTGTAGGCGCAAGGTCTGGTGAGTAGGGCGGATGACGGAGAGCTTCCAACCCCAGTTCTTGCAACTTGGAGACCGTCTGCTGTGCAGTATGAGGTCGCGCGTTGTCGTGCAGGAGCAGCGGAGACAAGCGATTGACCAATGCTGGTTGGAGATGTGCCAGCTTCTCCATCATTGTGTTCAGTTCTTCACAGTACACATCTGCAGTAATGCTCACTCCGATTGGTAAGAAGCTGTGATGAATCACACCGGCGCTAGACCACCAAACAGTGACCATCACTTTTCTAGGGGTAAGTTTTCGTTTAGGGCATTGTTTAGGTGCTGAACCAGGATCCAACCAACTTGCTGAGCGCTTGCGGTTATCAAACAGAATCCATTTTTCATTGTAGGTAACAATGCGGTTCAAAATTCCTTTATTTGTGTGTCTGTTGAGCAGTGCAAGGCACGTCTCGACGCGTACTTCGCGCTGGCGATCATTGAGTTCGTGGGGCACACATTTGTCAAGCTTTTTTACCTTGCCAATTTGACGCAAATGGACCAATATTGTTTTGACGCTAACGTCGAAAGCTGCTGCTAATTCAGCCGTAGATTGTGTATCATCAGCTTCCACAATCGCCTTTAATTCGTCGTTGTCGACCAAAGTCTTCGGACGACTGAGAGGTTCATTTTTCAGGTCGACATTTCCAGAACGGAAGCGAGCAAACCAGTAACAGGTGGTGCGTTGGTTTGTAGTGCTAGCTCCGTAAACGTCGTTGATGTTGCGTGCCGCTTGTGCCGCGTTGCTGCCACGACGGTACTCATATTCCATAATTACTCGAATGCGATGAAAAAGTAACACTAATCAATAAAAAAATGACTAAATAAAAACTAACTGGAAAAAAACTAATTGGAAAAAAAAAATCCTTGTTTTTAAAATAAAATTAATTTGAAATTAGAATTCTTAGCCAACCAAAAATTATTTTGATTTGAAATGGCCAGTACTGCAGAATGGCAATTTCATAGGTAAAGACCTAATATTATAATATTTATTTATTTATTTATTTATTTATTTATTTATCATAAGCACACCAACAGCACAGTCACTTACAATTCAAATTAAATAGCATCTAAAATTAGCATTTCAGTAACCATGCAAATGACAGGTATGCATGACATTCAAATATGAAATTTAGAGACAAAGGAGAAACAATATAAAGTGTGTCTAGTAGACATAAATCTACAACACTGCAAAAACAAACTAATGTGAGCTAGATAGACGGGCGCTCATCACACTGTTTAAATAGGGAGCGTCTGTATGAAGCGAAAGTCATGGAGAAAATATCAATAGGGCAATCCGTCAAGTTCGACCTTTCATTATATTGCCTTGCCATACGTGTAAGGGGGCTATTAAATGTAGTATTCAAGGTGGATGTAGGTAATTCAAAAACATGATGATGACGCTTACTACGTTGGCTAGGCCTAAAGTTAAAATAGTTTATCAATTGTGCATCAATGGAACCGTTTATAATTTTATGAAGTATTAGTAAGTCCGAATGGTTACGCCTTACATTTAAGCTAATCATATTAAAGTGCCTTAACCTGTCATAGTAATCAGGTATAGATTTTCGAATCCCATTCTTCACACATAAATACCGAACAAAACGGGCCTGAACAGATTCAACATTATTAGTATAAGTTGAGTAATAGGGATACCAAATAGTGGAACAATATTCCAAGGAGCTCCTTACTAGTGCGTTGTAAAGTAAAATAATGCTACTACTATTACGAAAAGGTTTGGACATACGGATTACAAAGCCAAGCATTCTTTTATATAATATAGATCCTGACATTCCCTCATCAATTTATAGTTCTCCATAAATTTATCCCTCTGTGTCAACCCCACACAACAATTTATGATAATTTGCGAGTGTTTTGCCGCGGTTAGTCGATTAAATTCGTGTCAGTGGTAAAACTGTTCCATCCGATTTGACCTACATTGATTGTATAACTTAAGCGAGCCAGCTTTCATATCGAGAACGCCGAGATTCGATTACAATAAATAATAATTAGCGGAAAAGTGATAGCTTGTTGGTACTTAAGTCAGACATCATGATTGGGGAAATTCTGTGGGATGGGTAGTACTACCAAAATATGATGTATAAGCATGTCACTAAGAGATTTTAATTAATAAATCAAGTCAAAAAATATGTACTACCATAACATTAAAATTACCCTATTTACCCCATTATCCCCAAAAAGAAACATTTCTACAAATTACTTTATATCCCTGAAAAGATTTTTACTTGTGACCAAATAAACGAATTTGTATTCCACTGTACAAGAAAATTGTTCTGTTATGCTGGGAATATGAATACGTAATTTTCTTTTTCTTTGCCTAGTTAACGTAATTGAGGCAAAGGTACAAGAGAATTTAATTCTGAAATTAAATTTATGACCAGTATTTTCTGCTAGACTTTATTGTTTGCTTAACCCATGTCTACTTGAAATTTATTTCTTTGCACAGTTCGCCACACGATTTTCTTCCTAAAATACAATGGAAATATCCTGACTGAAACAATATTAGCCCAACGGCAACATGTCATTGTGTAAAACTGCGCTTAGTGTCGCAGCACATGCGTATACGTGCACACGCGTTCACGTACACTCACGCACAATGTGAGTCACTTTGACGACGCTATCTCGCACTATAGTCGTATAAACCACCTTGCCACCGATAAACTGAGTAGACTCCTAAATTAGGATTCTACTCAGTTTATCGGTGGCAAACTAAATGATAATTAAAGTCAATATTAGGAGTCCTAATATTGACATTAGCTTCACATACAAAGTTTGTTGAGTTAAGAAGTTAAAGTTGCCATAAACTAATCAGCCACTTAGTGCGTTTTAATGCTTCAGGATAATTTTCATAGACAAGACGAACTAGTAGAAAATAGATAAAAATTCACAAACAATGCCCGCTGATCGACATCAGCGGGCATTGTTTGTGAATTTTAACATACTAAAATATTATTCAAAAGCCTACAAGGCATTTCCAGAATATTATACAGAGTCCCCAATATCTACAGATTGGTATTTCCTGCGCCACGCAGATTAATAAAGAGCTTTAATCATCTGCTGCTTATTACATGAACTAAGTCAGCTGTTGCTGGTTATTAGGTTTTGATGGGCGGTTTAGCTATTAATTTTTTAACTTGATTGACGCTAATGAGTTTGTGGTTTAAGTTAGTGTAGATCAATGTTCGACTTGACGTTTAATTGCTCCCCAGGAATGCAGACAACATTATTTCCACTGTCTTACCGTCAATATGTTTATTGCTTACCTTAACCATTATTAAAAAATGGTAGAATATTAAATAACGTATCTTTTAAATATATTATACATGTCATATAAATAATTAACACATTGATAGTAATTCGCTTTTTAAAAATCTCCCTAGACCGTGTTGATGTGTGTATATTCATTTTTTTTTCTAAATTCAATGCATTCTTGTTCAAAGTTCAAAATACAGAAAGATAACTGGTGAAAATGGATGACATAAATGTAGATGACGAGTAATGGAGTCATCCTCAATATTACGAAGTACAATTGTCACCGAAAATGATGTATCTATCTCTGCTTGAAGGCTGTCAGGTGAATAAGCTCAGGTATTCCATTATTGCGTATGATATGAAATGATAAACGGAACGCATTTTATTCATCTGGAAATGTAATAAAACGACCAGTCAGTGAAAACGTATGAGGGGGAAGTTTTTGTTTTTAAGTGTTGAAAACACTCAGACGATCCATATTGATCAAAGAACTGGGCTATGAAAACGCAGAAAAAATACAATTCATATGAATTGTCTCGCAAAACACTACCTAATAACAGAAAATCATATCAATAAATGAACCTATGAATGGAACGAGAAAAACTGGCAAATTTTAATAAAAGTATGAATAATCGTTTTGCGAGAATACGTAGTTGCAAACATAATTATATAATATATTTTATGTTACATGAAATAAATGACGAATCCCCACTACAAACAGTAATGAGCTCTGTTTGTATTGAGGAAGCCTCATTTATTTCAAGTCACTTTTTTTTTCTTTATTTCTGCAATTTACAAAGTGTTTCAATAAAACTGCTTTTTCAACTCATTTTGTCTCAAAAACTTCGCTCTAAATAAGCAGCGTGGTGCCGACATCTATACTGACGTCATAAATCATATGACGTCACCCCTGTAATGTTGACTGTAACGCTCCAGTTAGCCACTTACTTATTTATTTTCACATAATGCTACGCTTTTCGTTTATAACTATTCCTTTTGCTTTCTATTTATTCTGGATGAATCATGTTATAAGTTTCTCTCGTCTTAAATGTGAACATTTTCCTTTAAGACTCGTGTGACAGTGAAAAGCTGTATTTATCTAAAAGGAGACAAAGATAAACGAACTATTATTGTAACGAGCTAACATTTTACTCGACTCTATGGGTATACGACTTTAGATGTCGTAGTTTGCTACGAGAGTCCCCTCTTGTCAAGAATCTCGTCGAGATATTTGTTTATTCACAACATAATATTCTAAAGTAATAAAATGTAAATGGAACATGACTTCTTTTTGACTTTTAAGTAGGTGTTCTTTGAAAATATAAATATGTAGCATTAGATTATGAGCGTAACCTTTTTATAGACTTTGCTTTGAAATCTCCTAACATAAACTGTCATGTTCATGTAAAAAAGTTGCAATTAATATAAACTGCAACTAATTAGAAATTTATGTTTTAGCATAATTATATTAGCTTCTGGCTAAGTATAATATAAAAAAGTATAGCCAAAATACATTCTGAATTCATAAGCTTCTAAAATTAAAAAGAAAATAATACGGACTAAATAAACTGTTAACGTTTGCTGGGTCGGCACAGCCGGTGGGGCGAAGGTGAACCAGAATATACGCCAGTGATTAGCCAGTAATAACGTACAACGACCGGTGAACGGACCGGGTTAACATAAACACACAAGTGGATGCTGAACCCATAAGATTGTTCCTTTTTTAACAAATATTTTATCTTTGTTTCAAAAAAGAAATTGTTTAACATAAACGCTTGTAAAAACATCTTTGTTCTAGTAGTTACTAGATTATTTATGAATATTTGAAGTTTTCGTCCATAATTTCAGGCTAACGAAGAGCTAAAATCAACAAATTCTATCAGTATTTCAAATAGTTTCAAAATGTTTTCAAAAGTTTGTGACTTCATCCTCCATTGGCCTGAAATAATGCAACCATTCGCGTTAAAATGCTCTTGACTAATTTCTGTCGCAATTTATAATCAACAATTCTGTCTCAGACTCCCAAGATATTAAATAACACAATGCCAAGTCAAGGTATTCACGTTTTGCTTTTCGCTTAAGAAACAGTTACAGAAACACGGAATAAATAAATAAGGAATAATTCATAGGGGCGGGTAAAGCGGTGAAACTACAACTATTTGTTTGTTGGTTGATGGTTCGAGGTGGACTCGCCAATTACAAGTTGGATTAGTGTGGGGGATTTTGAATTGGTTACAAAGTACTTATCTGATGTAATTCAATTGGATTTAGAATTGTTTAACTTTGTACAAACAATGTGGTTTATTGGAGACTTGAACAGACTTCTTGTTAGATGTGAAAAACTAGCAAGTTGTCTGTTCAATTGAAAGGCCTTCTTGCGAAACTACAATCAGGAACAAGCTACATACCTAATAACTCAGACCAAATAAAAAACTAATACATAGCGCTGCGAAAAATACAGTGAAGTATACTAAAACTACACCCCCGCTCTGTGCATAAACGCTCACACGCACACATACGTGCACACATGTTTATGAAACCGACCTCATGTCACTGTTGACAACGCTATGTCTTGGTTTTTTATTTGGTCTGAGCCTAGCAATAATAAAAACTGAAACCTCAAACAAACTGACAACATGGATGATTATTAATTCGTCAAAACCGACGCCTACGAAATACTGCTCTATAATTAATATAGTCCATATTCATCTGTGTTCCCGCTCACACGTATTCACTGCCAGCCGCCAATGTGCTCGCCACATTATAGTACAGCGCATATTGTTCAACGTCCTTTCATGATTTTAGCATTGGAACCTGATAATGTTCCGGGAATATCTAATAATTTATTGAGTAGGTACTGTTTAGTGCTTAAGTAAAATACTTCGATCATTTATATTTTTTTGAGTTGCAGTCATTGCGGCTATGAGTAGAGTTAAAGTTTTATAGAAATCATACGTCGTAGGTCCAACATAAAAAAATCCTTTTCCTATAAATATTACACAAGCAAACAAAATACCAGTGCATTGTGCAGTCGATTCGAAATGATGTGTGTTACGATGCTGTCTAAGGAATGCCAAAGATGCCAACGGAGCGAAATAGACACCTTTTTTTTTTGGGTGGGAAATAATCAAATAACTTCTTCCGTTCTGGGCGGAGCGAGAGGGCGTGTCAGACTCTTACTGACTAAAACCCACCCGTGTTCCTTCCGTTGTCTGTACGTTGCCAGGGGCCACGGTATCCCTTTTGGACTTTCGAAATGGACACCTTACATGAAGTTTTAACATTTTGGATACGCCATTTAGAAGGCTTTGTATTTTTATATTTATGGGTAAAATTTACGGTAGGTTAAATTGGTAGGTAATCATGTATTAGAAATAGTTAAAAAAGGGTTTTGATCAGTGTAACATTAAAGAAAACTTTAGGTAGGTATTATTGTTCTGTACTGTTGTCCTCCTTTACACTTCATACATCATTGTTCTGTTGGCAAGGAGCGGCCGGCGGAGGCAGTGACTCGCGAGGTATTATTGCACAGGACTGCCGGGGATTGCTATGTAATACTGAATGTTTTCTCCGGAGTAACACCGGTTAAGGAATCTTGAATTCATGGAACACGTTTTGGTTTCCTATTGAGTCTATCTATATTCAGTAGGTGTCCTGCTTAAATATGTAGTTTATTTTTTATAGACGTCAAATTTGACGTCTACCAAAAATTAACTACATAAATTTCGACGGTTTTCACTATCAAACACAATCGCGTTTGCTAGTGAAAACAATGAAAAAATAGGGAACCCTAATCAAACGTAAAATTTAAAAGAAATATCGAAACTTTCGAAATTTTAACTGCTAGTGCGTGCGACTTTTGACACAACATTGGTGTAGTGATAAGTTGTGTTATAATAATTATTTCCTTATACAAATATGTTTATGTTGCCTCAGGCATTACGTGCTTTCAGAGTTTATAGAGTAGATGACACACAACTATAATGTGACCGTTATTTCAAATTGAATTCGGAAAATGTATGCATACCTACACAAGTTTATGTATAGGTATTGTTCCAGTCTCCATTGTGTAAACATCATTAATTTTACCGCCGACCAACAAAGTATAACCTGACTCATTGCCACTTCATAAATTGTTTAAAAATCACGTGCTCAATCTCGTGCGTCATCAAGCTCTCTCTTCTAATATAGAGGATATTATTGTAGACACCGTAATAATGTTAATGGCAATGGTATGGTGGTGGGATGGTAATGGTATGGTAGGATTATGCTGACGGTATGCTCGGACAACGGTGTCAGTATGGTACTTGTTGTTTCAATTGCAGAGAATGTTAAAAAAACTTGTTTGTATCTGAATATTACAATGCAAAATCACGATAGATTGATAATGTCAGCAATCCCTCCGATTAAGGCAATTGGATTATCATGCATAGGAAACTCATTGTTATCCATTTGTATGCAGTCGGATACGACATGCTACGAGCCGTTACTCCGCGTCTTGCTACGAACGGCTTCGTCGATAGTCGCAAATACGATAATAAATTAAAGTGCCAGTTAAATTGCACCTCGTAACCATATTAATTTGTGTAATACATCGGAAATCGTAAAAATTTATATTATCGTTCTATTCTTATTTGTAAATTATTGTTTGGGCTGCTACAATTTTCGATCTCGCTTCACTCACCCATGTACGTATCCTTAATTCTCAAACTATTATGCATAAGTCGACAAAGCAGCTTCTCTATCTGAAAATATATTGTATAAGAGGTGTTTAAAATTTTTCAAGCCCGCTGCGTTTTTTTTCGCATAATCATTAGTTCTTTTTTATAATCACTACTAAGATTTTTCCTTTTTTTGTTAAATTACGATGTGGTCCTTGCTGGTCTGGGGCGCCAAATCTTGACCTACGCCACTGCGCACGCTGCACTGTGTGCACCCCTTTTAATGAGTGCTTAATGAGTGCTAAGTAGGTAAGTATGTCGTTTGTTAACGAAAGAACTTGAGGTTTCTTTGGATGGGCGATAGAATACATAATACATATTATTATGTATAATATATCTTACTTTTAAGGGTTCCGTACCCAAGGGGTGCTAACGGGACTATTACTATTATTAATACCGCTGTTCATCCGTCTGTTCGTCCGTCTGTCACAGGACTGTATCTTTTGAACCGTCATAGGTAAATAATTGAAATGATCATAGAGCGTCTACACATCAAGCTATAAATTCCCAGTATAAGCTGACCTCACATTGTACGGAAATCCTATACATATAGCCATGTGTATACTATACCTAACCGTATTTCATGCACAAATGCGTCGCAATAAACATATTAAATTCGGACTTCTGAACGCGAGCTCACTATCAACAAATCATGATGAGTTTATTATTGCTATGAACCATAATTCCGTCGATGTGGTAATAAATGAGACGTGGCTGCATGAGGACCAAGCGCCAGTGGTCCCAGGATATCAATTGCGTCATAGACCACGCCCGGAGACAATCCGTGGGGGGCGCGGGGGAGGGGTCGCTTTTTATATTAAAACAGGAACCAGCGCTCGAATAAGAGCTTACACGCATCATCCGCAAGTGGAGCAATAGTGGCTGAATATAACCGCAAAAAAAAAAAGAAATCGCTTATAGGAACGGCATACCGGCCCCCTGGTTAGACTTAGACATATATATCTAGACGCGATCACGGGCAGCATCTGAGCACTGGCTCTGTATGATAATATTATTTTGTTAGGCGATTTCAATGTTAATATGCTCGACATAAGCAATTCTAAAACAAGAAAACTCACGGAATTTCTTAAATACTGCAACATGGATCAGATTGTACTCACGCCTACGCACTTCGTAGGAGACAGTGCTACTCTGATCGACGTGATATGTACGGATGCACGGTATCGGGACGTTGTTGTGGACCATATACTGGAACTCGGCCATCACTCGGTCGTCTCATGCGAAATCGTTTAAAAAAAAGAGAAACCGGTACGTAAAAAAGCAGTATATCGTCCGTTTAGAGACATATCAGCTGATGATATCCGAAGAGATTTGGAAGCAATCCCGTGAGACTTAATTTGGGACCTACAGGATGTAAATGACATGGTGTATTCCTTTAATTCTCATGTTGTCAAGCTTTTCGATGCCCATGCACCGTTAAAAACTAGAGTGTTCTGAACGCAACCTACACCTTGGATAACAGATATTATTAAATTAATTTTTAAATTGAGAAACGATGCCTGTTATTGATATCGTAAAACCAAACTGGAAGCACACAAACACTACTACTTAGACCTTAAGCACCAAACAATAGTTAGCTTATTAAATGAAAAAAAACCATGCTTTACTAAGTATATAAATGACAATAATTGCGAATCAAAATCATTGTGGCTCAATATAAAAAAGCATGTGCTTCCAGTGAGTAAGGATGACGGTGTGCTCTTAGAGCAATTTAACGATCCAGACAATATAAATTCAGCGTTCCTAGATGTCCCGGGCGACCCTAATGTGAACACTTACCAAAAAACTTTCTTTGAATCAAACCGGTACGGGACCGCAAATTTCACAATGATGCCAACAGACCCGAAAACAATTTTAAATATTTTAAAAACCATTTCAACAAATGTGGTATATCGATGGAGATGCTTAGTCTTACACTCCCGCAATCATTAACAGCAATAACGGAGATAGTAAATAGATCTATCACCTCCAAGGCTTCTCCTGATCTATGGCGTAATGCAATTGTGCGGCCAATTCCAAAAAATAACCCACTAAGTTACAAAGATCTTCGCCCCATAAGCATATTGCCGTGCTTGTCCAAGGTGTTGGAAAGAGTGGTGTATCTGCAGGTTTCTGATTTTCTCGAAGCACATGGTATTTTGCCCGAACTGCAGTCAGGTTTCAGAAAGGGACGCGGTACCACAGCTGCCTTGGCAGACGTCTTGGGTAATATCCTTGAAGCACGGGACCGTGGTGAGGGATCTATTCTGGTACTGCTCGCCTATTCGCGGGCTTTCGATTCAATTAATATTTCTTAAAATAGTCGATTAAAAACCGAATTTTAAGAATAAAGTTGTCAAAACCACGATTTCTGTATCTTTCGTGACTTTGACAGACAAAAGTCAAACATTTCATCGGAAAATATAAAATTGATTAAAATTATTTAATAAGTTTATTTCATTGTTTTTGCGATGATAGCAATGAAAATAATAAGCTCCAATAATTGGAGTAAACAGGAAAAGGTATTTATCTCTGAACTGGACTTATTTACATTAAGATTTATCTCTTAATTTATATCTACTTACTGATAATATAACCTGACCAAGTGAATGTAGAATGTAAAGCAGAAGTAACAATGTTATTACTTATGTATTTCCATGTCCTTTTTGCTTCTTAACACGAATATACTATTTTAGAAATGTATGTAGCTACTTGTGTCTGTTTTATTAATTCCTATTGCTTTTGCACCAGGGTTTCGGTATCTTTTAATTAATAACAATTACTATACTTGTTTACAGCAACTTTGACTTCTGCTATGAGCCACTAAATAATATTCAACCTCGCAAAGATGAGGGAGGAGACCATGCTACGTGAAAACGATGAGGAATGCGAGTGGCATGACAAAAGAGTGGCACCATGTCTTTGGAGGAAGAATATTGGAAATCAAAAATAATGAATTTATAACAAAAATGTAGCTTTATTATGTATCAAAATAAATTGTTTTCTATAAAATGTCTCTTGTTATTTGTGTGACTGCCACAACGTGGCTTTTCTTTAGTTCTGGGCCTTAGAGCTGGCGCCATAAGATGAGGGGCACATGGGAAACACATTGGATAATCACTATCTCCGATGAGCTACCTCTCAAACACATTCTATTCAAACCACCTGAGCACCTACTGAGCCTCCTCCTGATTGAACTTTCCCTATAAATCCTTGTATCATGTGTACTTCGAAAGAAGAATATTTTCAACATAACATAACATCACGCCTGTATTTCCCTGAAGGGTTAGGCAGAGGTGTACCTATAGTACACCCACATTTCGCCAGTTATGTTTAAGTCCCATGTAATAGGGGGCGAGCCTATTGCCATCAATAGGGCACAAATCCAGACCCCGGGCTACTACTGAGAAATTCTACACAGAACCCGGGACCTCATGCTCAGCAGTAGCACTTGCGACCACTAGACCAGCGAGGCAGTCAGAATATTATCTAGTAGGTATCTAATCATCCTCGTAACGGATATAAATGAGCGTTGTAGGTCTTCCTCCGTGTAACTTCGCGCTGGTGTTTCAAAATTATTTAATTCTTCTAAGTAGTTTGGAAATCCCGTAAAAGATTGTCGAAATCCATATTTACTATCTCGATAAATAATATCGGCTCATCTCGATAATAATATGACCAAAATTACCTCGAAACTTAATTTAATCGATCAGCTGATTGAAATAAAATCCGCCATCTTGCCTCTCAGTGGACCGGTGGTGTTTAATTTTGACAGCTACTAATCAATTGCTTAGCGATCTCTTAGCGCTAAATAGCGTTTATGAATAAGAATTTTGCTAATCAATTGCTTAGCAATGATTAGCAATTAGCAATTACGTTTGATCAAGTGTCAACTAAGACGCAAGCGCAAGCCGGTTGCCCACTAACGGTGTGTTGTTTGGCGGTAGTAACACGAGTCGCGTGGCGCACCACGTGCGTTCGCAGGTATCGTGAGCCGCACGCGCCGCTGTACCGTGGCCGGGCGGCACTGTGCGCGATGCCGCTCGATGAAATCGAATTGAAATGGCTAAACTCGGCGTAGCAACCACTTTAGCTTTCAAACGACACTTTAAATTAATTAGATTTTTTCGTTTTCTCTCTAATAGCCGTTTACAGTAAAGTTTGGTAAACAGTCTTAAGAACTTCTAAGCAAAGCCATCAACAGGAACGAGTTTAATCTTGAGACGGCCGACCATTCCGAGTAATTGAAAAATATAGGAAAACTTCTAAATTACCATTTTCCACAATATCATGTTGTAAGAGAACTGTTGCAGTGGGCAGATTCATTGAACGAAGTAACAACTGAAACCTAGGAAGGGATCGAATTTCAGTATTTGCAGTTTCAGTCGATTTCAATAATGTGGTTGCAGATTTCATTTTGTGCTGCAAGCACTGCAATATGTGGTTGACATAATGTATGTATCGCAGCCATCTGGTTAAATTAGCCAGCTAATTGGATCGCCAAGGCCGTTCATTAAACACCAGCATCCAATTAAATAGCTGAAGGACAACTAGGCAAGTCATTGAGCGCAACGTTTAACCAGATGGCTGAATGTCGTGTAGTAGTAGTGTAGTCATTTAGCTAAACTGTATGAAATAGGTAAGGTTAGATTAGAACCAATCGCACACGACCCGAGCGAGCGCTATTTCCAAGCTTCTCTCAGACCTTTTTTCATCATTTGAATCATTTGCCGAGTCTTGGTCAGTCATCTTCAAAGGGCTGACTTTCAATACGCCAAGTTGTTAAACGTTGAATGATTCTAGTTCAATTAACTATCGGCCTAGGCATCCAATTGGATGCCGGCGTTTAATGAACGGCCTAGGCGTCCAATTAGCTGCCTAATTTAACCAGATGGCTGAGACATAATATTATGTACAGTCAACCTCAAACAGACCAGAAAAAACAGCTACAATTATGTTTACACATTGATACAGTAATATGGAACGCAAATTGTAGACAATTAAATAAATGCTTTTCGATGTGTACATCGTTTTTAGGCTGTCTGTACTATCGTGAAATGATGATTGTCGATACACTTGATACTGCAAAATAAAACGAAAGAAAAAAATATTACGAAAATCTGCATTATTTAATGTAGTTCAAGTCAAAGCATTTGTCAATTTCATCTCCACCATTGTGCCGCACCATGTTGTTTGAGCTCACAAACGCTCGTTTCATAAACAACGTCACGTGATACGGACATGTCTCGTGATACACACAGTGAGCTATTCGTTTCACCTATTTGAGTAGAATTGGTATTGCATTATTTTTCGTTTAAAATCTGTTAAATTATTGTTTTTTTATAGGTTATTAGTCTTTATACTATTTTTTATTTTTCTTGATTATTTTCATACAAAATTATGTAGCATTTAGATATTAGGATTCGGGTAAATAAAAACAATAACAGTATTAAAACGCGAGGACAATACTTTTGGGTTATAGGTACAACTTTGTAAGAATGTACTTCAGACTTTGGTCCACCCACACAGTCCTCAGTAGTCTGGAAACCATATACGTTCTACGGAGGAATATATATCTAACCTTTAACGTATTCTGATTAAATTGTCTTTATGCATAAGCTGGTAATTTCTGTTTTTTTTTTTAACCTACTGGGTCTGCTATTTAATTAAAGTTAAATTTTAACCTATTGCGAGAAACGTAAACCTTGGGTCTGCTAATGTTCGAACAATATTAGTCCACAAAATAAATTACCTAAAAGACCTTTTATATTTTACTTTAGCTAAGTTATCCCAACAGCTTCATGAATTTTAAATGAGAAACCCAACAAAATATAGGTCTGAAGAGGCCGGAGCGATGTAAGCAAATGGCTTTTACGTGGTAATAGTTTGGTTATACCAAGCGCTAATCGAAAAGCTCTCACGCACAACAAAGCCTTCCCATAGATTTTTATCTCTTTCTCTAGCCAAAACTACCGCATAATATCATCCCTCATTGAATTAATACCCCAATTACTGCGCTCTTTTCTTATGCTCTCGATTTAAAAGTTCACTCTCGTATTCAGTCGATGATCGTTTGTGACTCGATGCCTGTTTACATCTAATCTAGTGCACTCGATGGTACTGTTTTGACATTCAGATTAGAGATCGCGAGCCGCAATCTGTTTGTCTGCCGTCTCAACACTTCAGACAACAAACTTGACGTTTGTGACTGTGAGCTTCTGAATAATAGTGCTCTTTACTTTGATGTCTGCTGAAAGCGACATAGCGGGTTTGATTTTGAACCCTATTTTTAATGGTAATATTTTTTTGATGGAATGAGCAAAAAACTGCTCTATCTTTATTGCGGTATGTACTAAAAAATGATTAGTAAGTATGTTAATGTGTAATGCGACAGGCTGACTGCAATGTTCAATGGCTGACTTCAGAATCACCTCATTTCATAATTGTATAAGCTATGTAATATAAAAACAATATTAAATAACTATGTTTAGTTTGAGTTAAAAACTTATTGTTGCTAAGCAATTCCTTGGCAACTAATATCGCCTGAGAAATGCTATCGAAATAACCGAAACAATAACTTACAATAAAATAATAGAATGTTTAAAATCTTTACTACATCAGCCAATGTATCTCAACTTAAGATGGTTACGAGGTGCAATTTAACTGGCTCTTAGAATTTATCGCACTAGCGACTATAGACGTAACCGTTCGTAGCATTTCGTAGCAAACCGCGGCGTAGCGGCAGCACGTCTTATCCGAATGCCTACAAATCGATAACAATTAACTTCTCATGCATAAAAACCAATTGCTTTAATCGGAGGGATTATCGACATTATCAATTTCTTGTTATTTTGCATTGTCCAATAGAAACAGGTTATTTTAACATTATCTGCAATGGAAACAACTAAAGTTTGTGAAATTGAATAACTTCTTCCATTTCACGTTTTAACCCGATGTGCGGCATTTATGAACCCTCTTAAGTTAATCCTCTTACATAATGAAATGTATATCCATACGGCGTATCCAATTAATAAAACAGTAAATGAGGCTCTTAAATACATTTGGAAATTGCCTACGTTGAAATTTTTACTACATTAACCACTGTTATTATGTTTCGTGTGCCACATAAAAACCTAATCATCTAGCTAATTTATCAAATAACTATCGGCTTGTTCACTAAAGCTAGGCACAATTGGAACGTGATTCCATTTTGTGAAGTGCTTTAATATGATTAGGGAGGGTGAGTATATACTCTAGAGTTTCGCAATCAGTATTCCTAATTTTCGAAATAGGTAAAACACTATACGTAGTTAGTAACTTTTGTTGTACTAGAAGCACATAGGTAGATAGGTACACTAACACCAGTTGAGCATCGACCCCGTGCAGTCTGTGATGTGCAATACCTTTGCATCAAGTAGGCTTAAGGCTTAGTGCAGACAAATCTTATTATTGTACCTAATAATATTACCCAATTTCTACACAAAGCAGAAATTATATCGTATCAATCTATTGTGACTTATCCATTGCCTCGTGATTAGTTTGAGGTTTATCTAATTGCCAAGGTTGTTTTTTTCCCTCCACTTCAAACCTTGCTATAAATACATTGTTTATCCTAAATATTTCATAATTATTCAAATTCAAATTCAAAAGTCATTTATTCAAACTAGGCTGAAAATCAGCACTTTTCGAACGTCAAAATTACATAAGACAGTCCCCCAAAAACGCCCGCCCTTCACCACTTCCTAGTGCTTTAGCTGGGAAGAAGAAATGGCGCAACAAACTCCCCAGCAGCACAGCTGTCTGAATAGTTAGAAAAACATGATTCTATACAAAATAGTACTTATGCAAAATAATTTACTTTACGCAACACAAAACATTAAATTAAATTATTTTCTATATGTCACCTAGCACACGCCAATATACCAACAACAAAAAAGTAAAAATAACTTAAAACCCGAATGAAAGCCTCCAGGCATAAAGGGCGTGCCCGTTTACATTATAGCAATTAAAGCTGTAACTCGAAAATCACAAATGATAAACTAGCTAACCATCGAAGTAAAAATAAATAAACAGTCAATTACTAATAAAAACAACAAAAACCATGGTCAGCAAGACGACCAGTCACCACAAGCAGCACCCGTTCTCGAGCATAACGCAAAGATCAGCCATTACCCCCCTCGCCATATTTGAGGGAAGGAGGCAACCCGACCCCCGACGCTACCGCAAGCAGTGACGAACTTGCTGCCGGTTGCTCAGACAAGATTAGTATGATCAATTTTCGAGGTCGCTAGCTGACCATACATTACAATAAAACTGTGTAAAGAGTAGATTACGTCAATAATAAATGAAAACAAAATTGAAATAAATTGACTTATACAGTCCAATAAAATTAACTAAACAGTTAAATTACTATGAAGCTAGTACTATTGAACTAATTTCATTATTTCTGAAATTGGCAAGCAACTCTGCAGTCGGTTTGTATTAGAAGTAGTGACTCACAATTATTATTATTATTATTTATTTATATCAAATACAAATGATTCATATTGTTGTTAGTAAAACTTATGAACTACGTTAGTAAGATTTCCATTAAAATAAAAATACAAATGAAATAGAAAATACCGAAATTAAATTAAACTAAATACAATAAAAATTTGAATAAAATTAAATCAAATTAAAATATATATATATATATTAATAATTAAATGACATTAAATTAAATTAAAACAAAACAAAAGAAAATAAAACTAATTTAAAAACCGGTACTTATAATTCATTCCGCTTCCCGCAGCACCTGACCTGCAGCTGTGCATACAGGTCCAGTGCTCCAGGAATGGGGAATCAGGCTTGTCTGCTAACACTTTTAAAATGCTGTTGGTGCTCCCTCGCATCTTTTTCATCAGGGATGCTGTTCTCTTTCGCATAATTGCTTGAAAGCTATCCGTATTTGCTTCTGCAAACATGCCCGATGCGCTACAGAACCGCGGGAGCCCCAACAGCACCCTAAAAGCGTTATTATACTGCACGCGAAGAACATTGTAGGCCCTCTGCGTATGTCTAACCCACAGGCTGCACGTGTAGAATGACTGGCAGAATGCCTTGAAAAGAGTGAGTTTCACTTCTTTAGTACATCGTGCAAACCTACGGGCCAACATATTACATCGGATCGACAACGCTCTTCGCTCCCTGTCTATATCAATATCGTCATTTAAATCCTCATTCACCATGTGGCCAAGGTACCTAAAAAGCGACACTCATTTAATGGTACACCATACAGGCATACCGGAGGAACTGTCTTAGGCTTCTTAGTACCCACCCTGAACGCCACCAGCTCACTCTTTCGTACATTGTACAATAGACCATGATGATGATGATTGATTCCTTACAATGTAATAGAAACGGATCGTGCGCTGAATATTACCCAATACACCCAGCTTTGATATAAAATCAATAAAATTACTCTGTCGGAGGACTAAACTGAATTTAATATTCATGTGTATAAATCCTATAGAATAAAGAGCTACACTTTTGCACTAGAAAATTCATTTTAACGTTACACTTCCGTAAAAACATGTGAGAGGCAATGCTGTAACGCATGTTGTACAAGATCGGTAGGTAAAAATATAAATTCGTTTTAATGGTCATATCCCCGAGGTAACTTTGTGACCGAATATAAATAAGCTACCCTCTAAACGAAAATAGTTTCTTCAAAAAAAAGGTCCTTATCCATGTAGAAAGGTCGTCAATTATCTCAGAAGAGCCTTTTAAAGTTACAGATATTGTGAGGCTGAGGTCAAGCAGAAGGATTTTGGCATTATCTGGAAGTATCTTATTCAGGTAATAAGGGAATATAGGTAGGTATAGGTAATAATGTAGGGTGTCGTATTTCAAATTTCTGGGGTCTAACTGGACAACCAACTACCGAACCGACGGAGGTACGTGTGGTCCAATCGGTGGCGCAAACGTTACGGTTATACGAATAAAACTAAACCAAAATGATCTTTTGTATTCCTCACTCCGGCCACCTGCGGTTCCCCCTACTAATAAGATAAAGAAGTTACACAATTATGCAGCCCTCTTATCTACACACGGTGTCCCTAGCAGGAGAGGAAATTCAGAAACTTTATTCCACGTTATTCCGAAATCTTTTAATTAAATTAAATGTCGGCGCGAGTTACTCGTAGGTTCTCTGTTTGTATCGCAAACTCTTATAGTCGATGTGTTTGCTATAGTCTCTCTAATATTTATTGTCATGTTTGGAATGCGTATTAACTTAATGAATAAATATCCTTTTGTACGAAAAACATTTGTAGGAAGAGTATTAAAATTTCGGGACCCTTTTGTAGTAAAAACCTATATCAAATGTAGCATTTAAATAATAAAAAAATAAAAAAAATATAATATATAAATTCTATCTCTGAAAGGGTGCGCAAAAGTCTGTCAATATGGTTAACCTTTTTCCTATGGAAAACCAGCTTAAGGCTGCCTATCTACTGGAACAAAAAAGCGAGAAGAGTAGCGGAGCTGTGCCAATATTATTCAATAGAATCTAAACTCTGGAGTGGAGTTTAGATTTTATTGGTTAATACAGGCAAAGCTCCGTTCGTCTCCTCTCTTTTCCACTCCAGTGGACAGGCAGCCTAAGTGCCGTGTGTACGAAGTCAGTTAAAGAATTACCCATCAATGTTTATATTGGAATAAAAAGACTTGTACTTCGCAAACAGCGAAAGGTTCTTGTATAAAAATAGAACAACATTTGGATCAATTATTATTATGTACACACGGCTACACATCAAGCTACAGATTCCCAGTTTATGCTGATCTCGCATTGTATAGAATTTCCGTACAATGCGAGGTCAGCTTATACTGGAATGTATAGCCTGGTGTGTAGAAGTAAATTACCTTAGACATTAGAAGTAAATTCTCGATAATAACTTTTACAGTCGGTCGGGGTAATTTTATATTACAGACCGGTTCCAAGACTTTTGCCACAGTTTTCAGCTCACCGCCGAGGGAAGCGGTTGACGAGGGTACTGCGATATAAATGTATTTCTTATTGTTTGACACTGACATAACATAATTGTTGCATCAAACACGAGTCTGAGAACACGTACCCCGTAAGGAACCCGTGTTTTTAGGGTTCCATAACTCAAAAGGAAAAAACGGAACTCATACAGGATTACTTCGTTGTCCGTTTGTCAGTCCGTCAAGGCCCTTTTTCTCAAAAACGCGTAAAGGTATCAAGTAGAAATTAATATAAAATACTTAAATCTACGGTCCCTTCGAGTTCTAAAAAATTCAAGCTTTTAAGTCAACGCAATAAAAAAATACGGCCGTATACGCGACATATTTTGATACTCGCAAATAAATCAAAACCTACACGGTACTTGCCATTGGTCTCAGCACAAGTAATGGTAAAAGTCCGAAAATTGTTAATTTGTAGTTTTAACACATTTTTTTTTGTTTTGCCATTTCTAATTAACATTTGCAGTTAGAGAATTGACCGTCACGTATATCGATAAAAAGGAGAGCATGTTTTTCAACAGCAAAGTTAAGTTTGTTCTACCATTGCCGTACGTTACTTTCCTACTGTTGTGAAGGTAGCTTGTAATAAATCCTGTTCTGACAGTATGATTATGTAGCAACTATACCGCAGTGCGGAACACTCGCGAGACCCTTTTGTACAAAAAATAATGCTCAAGCTATAATAAACTAGTTATATGCTCAATAATATGTAAGCCGTTAATGATTCACGATTATTTGTTTTTTCAATGCTCTCAGAGCAATTAGAAGATAAGGGTGCTTTTATTTACGGATCGAAACAGTACTATTGTTTTAATATTACACTTAGGTACACGTAGAACCTAAATTAAAAAAAACTTTGTTGAAGAGTTGTTTGTATGCCATAGATAAATAATAATAATTGTTGCTGTATCCCTACGAGATTAGCAATACGATACGTACAGTATCGTATTGCTAATCAGCAATAAGTATGTTTTACTACATTTTCCTTGTTTTCGTTTCACGCATCCGTGCCTTATTATACGGAACTTAATCAAATGCAATGTCATTAGTTTAAGGACAGTAAACAATAAACATGGCGGCAAGATTAAACAAAAAAAAATATTTCACCTAAACATGGGCACTTATGAAACGACAGAATCTAGGTGCACGGTTCCAATTTTATTGGTAGTTTCCTGTGGAAAAGAGCCGGCAAGAACCTTCTCTTTACAAATGGTTACTCTTTTCAAAATAAATGGCGTAGCTGCGTTCCTGAGGTGCGATCTAGGGGGTCCAAACGCCTCCTGCCGGAGGCTATACGCGGGGGTCGTGCGGTCCATGGCCCTTTATGGGGCACCGGTTTGGGCGCGTTCATTGAGGCGGCGGTCGGCCCGCCGCCGGTTGAACGCGTCCCAGAGGGTCATCGCCACCCAGCTGGTAGATATCGGGGATACCTCACGGTCTCCGGTAAGGCGGCGAGCCTCCTTGCCGGATTACCGCCTTGGGATCTGGAGGCAAAAGTCCTCGCGCACATTTGGGAGTGGCGCGAGGAGGCGAAACGCCGGGGCGTAACTCCGCTGCCACGAGAAATCGCGGCACAGCGGACAGAGCTCCGGTGGGATCTCATGGCGTCATGGAGAGTGCGATTGTCGCAACCCAGTGCTGGGCACGCCACTATTATGGCGATGAGTCCCCTCTTTGAGGAGCGGCTAGAGAGGCGCCATGGCATCCTCGCCTTCCGCCTGACGCAGGTCCTCACCGGACATGGTTGTTTCGTATCAGGCGGGAGGAAAACATCATATAATAGAAGAACAAAATAATAGAAGTAATTTTCGTAATTCACAGTCCATATTTTATTTTGAAGCTTTAGAAGTTATTATATATAATAATGCTTATGAATAGAAGACTTGATTCTATGAAAATGAAATCATTGAAAGGAAAGTAAGTATACAATAAAACGCTCATGCCAAAATAATGAAAAAAATTACTCGATGTCAAGCATAATGTTCGCTTCAAGTGTATAAAAAGTCAACAACATTATTTTCTCATTCCGCGGAACAGTCGATGACAACCTCGTTACATTGAATAATTACAGTAATGTGGCACATTATTAACCTCCTTCCCACAGTGAGCCGCTCAAGGCAGGAACGAGCACAATTTTCACCGTCATAATAAAAATATGCGGCTATTTGTCTCACGTACCTTTACTTCCTCTTCACATGAATTTATTAGGGATTTTAATATACATTTCTTATCTTTTACCTACAACGAGTTATATTTGATGCAAAATAGTCTACAGTAGTTTAGATGGCTTTTAGTTTTACCCGATAAATTATAATAATATCCATTATAGAATTTATAGCCGCTATAAATCCGTTGGTCCCTTAAGTAACCTGTTTTATTTAGATATTCCGAGACATTTGGCGATCCGCGCTGAAATATTTCATGGAAGTAGTACCCACTAACAATATGTGTCGTAATTTCCCAAAGCACTTACTTCTATGTAATGTTTAATGTTCTTTAATCATAACGTAGAAAGATAATCGGTTTAAATCGTGGGTGTTTTAGTAAATATGTTGAAAATGCACTAAACCCAAAGGTACCGCTTCATCCCGGTGATTTAGAGATTCTGAGAATTTTGACTGAAATCATCAATATTTACTTCATCAACAAATAAGAGATACTAAACATACACACGTAGGTATCTTGCTAAAATGAATGATACCAGCTGAAGCCACTTGATCCTGATGATATTCTCGTCGGTGACGGTGAGCGCTCTCCTGTCGCCCAACTTGTAAGCCCAAGTTCCCACGGGTGTATTTTTATCGCGGTGATTTTTTCGCGTATTGGATTTTCGGCGCTCTGCTTAGCGCCGAGAGTTGAATAAACAATAGTGTGTTTTATTAACGCGCTGGATGCGCTCTGTAGAATTCTCAATGCTCGGCTCCATACCAAGAGTTGAAAATCCAGTGCACGAAAAAAAATCGCCGCGATAAAAATACGTCCGTGCGAACCTAGGCTTAGACTCGTCATAGTACTCTGTGAACGTCAACCCACTGATAGTGTACTGCTGAGTAAAGTATATCGATATAGTCCCATTCGCTATGTCGTGTTCTATTATCCGTCCATTTACACTTTATGTTGGAGAAGTTTGGTGTCGTTATCGTACCAATCATGTGCCCGCCGCAGGTTTGTGGTCCCTGGTGCTCCTTGTCGCGCTGCTGTCAAGGCTCGGATAACGGTATATTTTTCGAAACGGTTTCGTCTTAAAAACCTAAGTAACGTTTTATTTCGGTTACGGTCGAACGGAACGTAGTTTTCAGTTAATAAAACATTTTTAACCGTTTTTTTCTTCATTTTTGGATTAATCCATAATAATCTCGCAACACAAGCCTTACAGCAAGCGCATTGGAATCAATGATGTAATAAAAAGAAGATAAGGTACAATTTAACTAAACATGCTTGTTAGCGCACGCCCAGTGCGCGGCTGCGTCCTGCGGAATAAACCGGTTTTTTGTTTTGCGGAATTAAGGTTCTCATTTCGTTTTCGTTCCGAAATAAAATGTTGTACAAAGAACTGTTAGAAAAGTTTTAAAAACTTTATTTTACATAACGTTTCTGAGCCCTGGCTGCTGCGCGTGCGCGTGCTCTGCGGCTATGCTGAGGAGAGTGATGCTGGAGCAACACAAACAATACTTTATTAACATTTATTTTATTTTCGAGATAAGATCCTACTGAATTGATTTTATACCGCTCGCTATGGCTTTTCAGTAGAAATCTACTAGAACCTTCTTGCATTTTATTAATAGAAATCGACCAGAAATCTCCTACCATCAAAATGTTCTAATGACATTAAGCCGGTCTTTTCTTTTAAAAGTTTGCTCGTTAGTTACATACGTGTATTGAGAAATACCGTATATCGAAAAATCGTGTTCCAATAAATATAATAAGAAGAGAATAAAACGTTTTGATTTGTCAACCAAAAGTAAGTACTGTAAAATACATGAATAAAATTAAATGAATTTCATTAGCTTCAGCGTTTTTCCAGTGATTTATTTCTAACAGTACGTACAATTTGAAAAGAGTACCAACATAAGTGTGTATGTGAAATCAAAACGCGCATCCTCTGAAATAGGTCCGTGATATGTTGCAGCGTTGTGTTGACTCCGGCGCTGTGGTGGACGTGAAATATTTTCAACTAGTATAACAGCTTCATAATTTGACTCCAGTTCCTGGAACCTACGAAGCCGTGCTTCGACGTAACGCTACAGGAATATTGATCGTATCCATCGAATTACGAAGATATTATGTTACACTTCTTATACGGCTTGTTTGAGTTACACTTTTTATCTTGTCTTGTCGCCTTAATAAAACAACAAAATAAACAGGAACTTACCGATGGTTTACGTAAAATATCCTACATAGATGAAAACAAATCCAGTATCTATCTACCTATAACGAAAAGCAAAATAAGACTAAGGCCCTTTCCTCACTGGTCGGTACGTCAGCGGTGCGGGAACAAAAGAGTAATTTTTGGGGGTTTTCAAAATATGAGCATACGAAAATTATTATTTTGATATTCATTTGGGGTTCCCTCTATCTGGCAGAAACTTGATTCTCCGAAATTTATTTGGCATAACACACTTGGCATAATATTTTTAAACAAATATTTTAAAGGCATAATTTTTTTTAAATATAATTTTTTTTGGCCGAATGTTTATAAGTCCGAATTTACAATGGCATACTTTTAAGATGGCAGAATTTCATTTGGAATAATTTTATTAGGCATCTTGCCGTTTCTATAAAGCTCATAGTCATAGTTGCGTTGGTATTTATTTTGTATTTTATTTATTTTAGTATGTACGATTGTATGTATGTATGTATATATGTAAGTATATTCTCATATAATTTGTTTTATTTTATTAAGTGAATTGTTTTGATTTTATGTATTTTACTTTCTCTCTACTCTTACACACGGTGTCTTCATCTCTTTTTACCCTCTGTCCTATCACAGGTATGCTGGAAGAGATTTCTTTAGAAATAAGCATCACCTTTGTACGTATTTTTCTGTTCTTTTCTTCTTGTGTTTATATATGTGTGTACATAAATGGTTAAATAAATATTATTTTTAATCTTAAATTAAATTAAAATATTGTCTTAAAAAGTCAATATGTTGTGCTACAAAAGTTAGTGACAGAAACAAATCGCTGCAAAACCAACTCCAGTAGTCTTGTCTGTCCTACACCTTTTTTTTTTTTTTTTTTTTTTGGGTGGGGAATTATCAAATAACTTCTCCCGCTCTGGGTGGAGCGGGAGGGCGTGTCAGACTCTTACTGACTAAAACCCACCCGTGTTCCTTCCGTTGCCTTTACGTTGCCAGGGGCCACGGTATCGTCTGTCCTACCCCTAGAGTGTAATTTAAGCCCGCGTAGGCGCGGAAGGGCGAGGCGGCCCGCGAGCTGAGGAGCAGGTGGTTTTAACGCTCACCGCCGTGGCTGAGGCTGGCCGGCATTTTGCCGGCCAGCAAGCCGAAGCTGCCTGCTGCATGTTGCATACTCGCTTGCATGCTGCATGCATGGTGTAGGTATGCTTGTTTGCATGTTTGTGTGAATTTTCTGCGATATGATGGTTCTGCTTTTTAATTATTATGAATATGAAATTTATGCCTAAAAATGATTCTGACTTACAAAATTATGAGTTTTTAATGAATAAAAAGTGAAAAATAAAAACTTTTTTACAAAAAAAAAACAATTGACTTCCAAAAAAACACTTAAAAGAGAAAAATAACTTGAATTTCGGAAGTCGGTGGCAAAAACGATAGTATTTTATTAGATACATATTATATAGTAAAATATACCTACCGTAATATATATGAAAGCAATTCATAACTATTTCCCTAGGGATATAACTATATCACGGCTTCAACTATGCGAACTGCGAACCATCTTAAAATATAACTACATGGATCTGTATTTTCGTTTTTGCCACCGACTTCCGAAAGTCAAGTTATTTTTCTCTTTTAAGTGTTTTTTTGGAAGTCGGTTGTTTTTTTTTTTGTAAAAAAGTTTTTATTTTTCACTTTTTAGTTGTGTTTATACCTACCCCGCACAAATTAACGAATCATTCCACTTTGCCCCACCGGGCCGCCCACGCGCCCCGCTGGTGGGGCAAAGAGGAATGCCTAAAATATTTCAGTGGAATAATATGCCCCACTAGTTCGACTTGGTGACAATCACCAACCCGTTTTGAGCAAGCGTGATGATCAGTGCTCGTGCCTTCTCTGTATGAGAAGAGGCCTTTGCCCTGCAGTGGGACAGTAATAGGCTGGTATTATTATTTTATTATTAATTTTTATTTACTATTTGTTTCTGGAAGGAATCGGGTTGTAAATCATACGTTAATTACACGATTTCTTACAAATAAAATAAAATCTAAGTAAATACAAGTCCTAGTTACATTTTACTTAGATATAAATTTCTTTCTTTTAAAATCAAATATAAAATACGAACATATCTACCTACACAAATTCTAAGGTGCCAACCCTAGTGGGGAAGAATCTATGCCATGGGGCAGAATGCATTTGCCCCACCAGTGGCGCCACTTGGTGGGGCAAAATGGAATGATTTAAATTTACCCCCTTTGTGGAACGGGGGATACGGTTTGTATGCAAAATCTTATTCATTTGGTTTAGAAAACGCGGTATAAACTTATCTAGGTAATAATAAAGATGGAATCATACATTTTTCAAAACTGGCTTGAAAGTGTAGAAAGAGGGTTACAAATTTTTTTGCATCTCAATGACATCTATTGGCCCAAAATGGTACACATTTTGGAATACATTTTTCTACGTTCAATTTAACAGAAATAACATTTTTGAAATTTAATTACAGTCCTATTAAAATTGTAAATAGAATATAATCACGATGTAACATTTAGTGTTTGTTTCATTGCAATCGTCTCATACAATAAAAAGATATGCTAATACCGGTTTATATAATAACAACCGTACATATATATATCCGTATATCTTTCACGACAAACTTTTAAAGGTTAAAGTTTTCAAAGTGATACCACCAACAAGCACTACGTTCCAGGCAGCAAGGGGTAACGGAGATGTGGAGCGTATGCTGCCTCTAATATTAAGCTGGGCGGTCACAGTCCATAAATTACAGGCTACCACCCTCGAAAGAGCTGTGATCGACTTTGGTAAAAAAAACTTTGCAAAAGAGCAAATATACGTTGCGCTTAGTCGTGTCAGAAGTTTGGAAGGCATAGTTTTATCATAGTTGGACGCCAACAAATTATTAAAGCGACCACACGACCACAGATCATTGACGGAAATAACGAGGCTACAAAATCTGTCTTCTGACAATCAAGGCCACACATAATATACGACTCAAGTAGCGCAATTTGATGCCGGGATATTACCATTAAAATCATATAAAGCTAGAGTACATCTCATGGCAATTCAAATAAGCCCAAACACGGCTAGGATACATTGTTTTATGACGGAGTTCCGGCGCCGTCCTTCCGGCTTCATCTTCAGATCAGTTCGATGGTCTTCAGAATTATTTATTTAAACGTGCTTCACTGTCGCTTAACTATCTTAATCGAGATATCTTATCGCCACCCGTGAAATACTTATCATTGAGTAGTTCCGGTGGCCATCTGTCTTCTTCATCAGTTCCACTTCATTAAATGATACTTTCTGAATGCAATGCTTAATTTGTTGCTGAAAATACCTAAATCGCTATGTGTGTGCCTATAATATTTGAGGAGTTCCCTCAATTCGTCATGGATTCCATCATCAGAACTGATGTTTTTTTTTAATGGGACCAATCTGGGCGTATATCCTTTCAAATCAGAAAATAATTTTCCAAATCTGTTCATAAATGGCGCCACCCGTGAAATACCTTTCATTGAGGAATTCCGGTGGCAATCTGTGGTCTTCTTCATCAGTTCCACTTCACTAAATGATACTTTCTGAATGCAAATGCTTAACTTGTTGCTGAAAATACCTATATCGCTATGTGTGTGCCTATAATATTTGAAGAGTTCCCTCAATTACTCATGGATTCCATCATCAGAACTAAATTTTCATAAAAATGGGACCAATCGGGAAGTGTATCCTTTCAAATAAAAAAATAATTTTCAAAATCGGTTCATAAATGACGGAGATATGAGGTAACATACATTAAAAAAAAAAAAATACAACCAAATTGATAACCTCCTCCTTTTTGGGAAGTCGGTTAATAAAGGAGTGTTTGCCAAACGATTTTCTGCTTAATGAAGTTTATGCTATCCGTTGTTATGCAAAATAATATTATGACATAAAATATTCTGCTATCAAGGGTAGACCCATTCATTTGTTTTGAAAACACATAACAGTACCTCTACCATGAGTTGCCATCGAAAACTTACTCGCTAGCGATAGCGTATTAACACGTTCAGTGCCGGGAGCCCTCCTGGTGGGTTCACCTAGTCGCATATGAGATGCCGGGAGCCCTCGCGGAGGGCTAATTTTAAATGTAGGTTTTTCTTAGCGAATACAGCATTATAAACCATGAAAATAAAATTTGATGTATATTTTCACAAGATTTATTAATACATGCATTGGTTTTAAAACCCAAGCATTTTCATTTTCAAAAAAACATTTTGTTCACGGCACAAATATTCACTAAATATTTAAAAGGTTGGAAACTACGTGTAGCGACAAGACCCCCTGAAAACACTATTTTACTTAGTTTTACAGTGTTTTATAATACGGTTTTAAACCTAATGACGTTGACCGTCCGCGATGGTTAACTTTAGCGCAAACGTAATGCCGGTGACCCTCCCGGAGGGTTCACTTCCAATATGTATGGCGGCATGGCGTATGAGCTCTATCAAAAGTGGGTGGAGTCGGAAGTGTTAACGTGGATCGAATAGATTTCGATAATGCTCGCACCATGAGTTTGACGGAGTCTTACGCAGGCGCTACGGTAAGCTCGATAGATCGTTTTGTTTCTTTCTTTCTCAGTAATAAGAAAAGAGAACGGCTCATATGATCAAAACGTAGTAGTATCACTATGGTAACAAACAATGTTATTTATGGCAGTCAATGTCATGAAACAATCCGTCTAAATAGAAAGGTTGACGGTTAGTGGACTACTTATGGTATGTAGGGGTTGTTAAATTTGTATTCTTTATAATAATTATGTACGTCTATTCAATTTGTAATTTTGTTGACGATGTGTGATTCGCGGCGTTTTTGATTTAAATTTAAAATGAACTACGTTTACAATTTGTTGTATATGGCAACCATAACGTGGTATACTATAGACACCAAATAGTCAGTTGTCAGTTCACAATAAATGTTAAATGGAAGCCCGCCTCTTATTTGAACATTGGCGACGAAAAAAAATTGGAAATCTCGTTTAATGCAGATAATTCTTGTTAAAAAATATGTCTATCGGTAAAATTGGTGAGTTTAATGAACAAGCCGGCAACTGGTTGGCGTATGTTGAACGCATTGAAATGTATTTTGTAGCCAACAAAATCGGTGACGATGTGAAGCTACCCACGCTTATTTCACTAATGGGTGAAGAAACTTATGAGCTATTATCAAGCTTAGCAAGTCCGTCAAAGCCGTCTTCTTTGAAGTTCGAAGAAGTTGTTAAAATGCTACAAGAACATTTACAACCCAGACCTGCAGAAATGGCGGAACGATTCAGATTTCGTCAACGGAGACAGTTGGCCAGTGAATCTATTGCCGATTACATAGCCGAGCTTAAAAAGCTTTCCAGATTCTGCAATTTTAATACAGTTTTAGAAGACAATTTAAGAGATCAATTTGTCTGCGGTTTAAAGAGCGAATTCATTAGGCAGCGGTTATTTGCAGAAGAGCATCTTAGTTATTCAAAAGCGGTGACTTTGGCCACAACTCTTGAGGCGGCGGAAAGAGATGCCTGCGCAGTAGAACATAACATCGGTAGCGAGGTGAAGAACGCGGCAGAATTAAGCGGAGGCATAAACAAATTGCTAGTGAACTCATGTACAGCTTGCGGAAGTACAAACCATGGGAAATTGGACTGCAAGTATAAAAATTTTGAATGTAGTTTGTGCCACAAAATTGGGCACTTGAGGCGAATGTGTTCAATACGGTCACAAACTGACGCGGAACGACCGAAAAAGTCAACAGACTCCTCAAAACCAGAAGACGATCGGAATGAGACGTCACGCAGAGGGCAGGGCCGTCGCGGTGGTCGAGGTGCACGCGGTGGTGCAACGCGCAGGCGCACGGATGGACAGCGATCCAATACTTATTGGGTACAAGAAACAGGTGGCAACTGTTCAATATTATCTTCTAGTGATGTCAGCGAAGAAGACTTGAATGAACCTATGTATCAAATGTCTTTGTCTAAGTATACCCCGGTGCGTATTTCACTATTAGTTAATAATTGCTTTTTAGAAATGGAAGTAGATACTGGGTCGCCTTTATCTTGTATTAGTAAAAATACTTATAAAAAATATTTAAAAAATCTTGTTATAAAACCATGTCGTATAAATTAAAGTTTTTATGATGGGTCTAGAATTAAGCCAATTGGGTATGTAGAAACGGAAGTTCGTTACAAAGATATGATTAAAATTTTGGATTTGTACATTTTTGATAATGGAACTACAAATTTATTAGGTCGCCAGTGGCTAGCTGAATTATGCATAGATATTCCAAAACTCAGTGTGCATTGTATTAAAAACGAAAGATGTAACAAAAATGAAATGATAGAAACTATTATTTCCAGGCATAAATCTCTTTTTGATGGCACGTTGGGTCGGTACACCGGTGGCTCAGTTAAGCTGAATGTACGTCCGGACGCGCAGCCTATATTCTGTCGTGCTCGCCCATTACCGTATGCGCTGCGTGGCAAAGTTGATGCAGAGTTGGACGCTATGCTGCGCACGGATATCATCGAGCCTGTTGACCACTCTGACTGGGCCACTCCTCTAGTAATAGCCCGTAAGGCGGATGGTGGCATAAGAATTTGTGCCGATTTTAAGATAACACTTAATCGCGCTTTGATGATCGACAGGTACCCGGTTCCAAAGATTGACGATTTATTTAGCGATATTTGTGGAAATGTTTGGTTTACTAAATTAGACTTATCACAGGCTTACAATCAATTAGAACTTTGTGAAGACTCTAGAAACTTTACAATAATTAATACTCATTGTGGATTATTTAAATATAAACGTTTAGTGTTTGGGTTGGCTTCTAGTCCCGGTATTTTTCAAAGATTCATGATAAATCTTTTTAAAAATGTTCCAAATGTAGTCATATTTTACGACGACATTTTAATCAAAAATAAAGATTTAAAAACCCATTTACAAACAATAGACAAAGTGTTCGACATTTTGGAGTCTAACGGGTTTAAAATTAGGCGGGAAAAATGTGAATTTTTGACGCATGAAGTAAGATACTTAGGTTACATTGTAGGCAAAGACGGAGTGAAGGTAAATGCGGATAAAATTAAACCTATTATTTCTATGCCGCATCCAAATAATGTTACTGAACTAAAGTCTTTCTTAGGCATGGTAAATTTTTACGGAAAATTTATAAAAAATTTGAGCACATATTTAAGTGTACTTTACGAATTACTTAAAAAAGGCAAAGATTTCAAGTGGATTAGGAAACATACCTTAGCATTTAACCAAGTTAAAAAGTTGTTATGCAGTACGGATGTGTTGGCGCATTATGATATGTCATTAGAGACAACGTTGACATGTGAGCTAGCGCACACGGTCTAGGCGCCGTGCTCGCGCAGCGCACTCAACATGGAGGGGATGAACGAGTAGTAGCTTATGCGTCGCGAGCTCTCACCTCTGCTGAGAAGCATTACAGCCAAATTCATAAAGAGGCTCTGGCCATTATTTTTGCGGTTGATAAATTTCACCAATATTTATACGGGAGAAAATTTACTCTTCGCACCGATCATAAACCGCTAGTGAGTATTTTTGGGCCTGACACTGGTATTCCAAGTACAGCAGCTAGTAGATTACAAAGATGGGCGATCAAGTTATCAGCTTACGACTTTGACATAGAGTACGTAAAAACAGACCAAAATGTGGCTGATGCACTCTCGCGCTTGATAAAGACAAATAAAGATACTAGTACAGCAGACAATGATTTACCAGAACAAACATACTTACATTTCGCTTCTGAAGCACTTCTTTTAGACTACAATATTCTAAAGAAGGAGACTTTTTCTGATTTTTTATTAAGTAGAGTTATGAGCTATATTAATGACGGTTGGCCACAGGAAGTTGAGATTAAGGAGCTTAAACCTTATGTTAATCGCAAAAATGAACTTTATACGGAGCTAGGATGCGTTTTGTGGGGTCACCGGGTTGTGATACCTTTAGCTTGTAGGGATAGAGTTCTAAAAGAGCTACATGAACCACACATGGGAATTGTTAAGACAAAGGCCTTAGCAAGAAGTTATGTTTGGTGGCCAGGCATTGATGAAGCTGTTGAGGCGGTCTGTAGGGCGTGCAAAATATGCGCTGCGGTGGCAGATGCGCCACACCAACATGCGCCACAGCCGTGGCCGTGGCCAAGTCGCCCTTGGTCACGAGTACACATCGACTTTTTAGGACCAGTGGCTGGACTAACTTATTTAATAATTGTTGATGCTTGTTCAAAGTGGATTGAGGCTATTCAAATGAAACGCACTACGGCACAATCGGTTATAACGGTTCTCAGAGATATTTGGGCTAGGTTTGGACTACCGAGACAACTAGTAAGCGATAATGGTCCACCGTTTACTAGCACTGAGTTCAAACATTTTTTAGTAAAAAATGGTATTGAGCAAATTTTCTCCGCGCCTTACCATCCTGCCTCTAATGGCGCAGCAGAGAGTGCAGTAAAAATATGTAAGCGGGTAATTAAAAAAGCACTTAAACAAAAGTTAGATCCTGATACGGCATTGTGCAGGTTCCTTTTAACTTACAGAAATACTGAACATCACACGATAGGGGATAGTCCGGCAAAAATATTGCAGGGAAGAAATTTACGCACTAGACTGGATGCTTTAAAACCCGATCGCGAGGCGCGTATACAATCGCGACAAAAAACACCGGAAGGTGCACATCGTCAGGTCGCGGTGGGCGATAATGTGTGGTATAGGGACTATCGTGGTCCAGATAAATGGGTACCGGGACAAGTATTAGAGCAATTAGGTAGGACTGATTATAATGTTCGATCTGATTGTGGAACCGATACTCATCGACATATTGATCAGTTGCGGCGACGTTCTGTATTACCAGAGACGCCATGCCATCCACCTTGTAATAAGATTACTAGGAAGTCACGTGGCTCGCTAATTTTTCCAGAAATGAAAGAGCAGAAGTCGAGTGGGGCAGCCAGTGGTAGTCCGATAATAAAAAAACAGAGAAATGTAAATGACTCTGATACGGCGACCACGTCAGTGGACGGCCCGCAGGCAACGACAGCTATTATTCCTTGCGACAATGATGTGCAAGTCACAACTGAGGTACCGGTGGTACATCAAAGACCAAAAAGAATTATTCAGCCTCCAAAAAGATATTGTTTAGAATTTGATTAAGTTTCCGTATGAGTTTGTTTTTATATTGTTTTGAGTTTAATTGAAGTTAGTTATATTGGTTTGTTGAGTTAATGATTTAAATGTTGCTATTTACTAAGTTTTATTTTGTTTATTATTGATTAGGCTAAGTGTTTGTTTAATTCGTTTTGTTTTATTAGGGGTGAAGGTGTTGTATATGGCAACCATAACGTGGTATACTATAGACACCAAATAGTCAGTTGTCAGTTCACAATAAATGTTAAATGGAAGCCCGCCTCTTATTTGAACACAATTCAGACCAAATAAATCGTGGTGACCCCGACGTGATTACCAACAAGGAGCCCAAGATCCGAAACTCTAATTGAAGCTACTACTACTGACTAAACCAGCTGTATCAAAACATGCCGAACAATAACGACCAAGGTCAAGAAGTCTCTGGTGTTTCGACGTCACAGCGCATCCCACCTATCTGGCGCGACAGGATACGACTGTGGTTCGCCCAGTTTGAAGCCATCATATCTCCACAAAAAAAGGAGGACCAAACAATGTTTGAGCTCGTTATCGGTCAACTTGAGCGACACGATCTCGACGAAATCTCAGACATCATTCTCCATCTACCGGAAAAAAATCGTTACGACGCACTGAAGAAGCGGTTGTTCCAGGTTTATGAAGAATCCGAGCAACGAAAAGTACAGCGATTACTACCCGAAATGGAACTCGGCGACTTGAAACCATCGCAGTTGTTACGTCGCATGAAGAATCTCGCCGCCGACAACATGCTGCGTATTATGTGGACCAACCATCTACCACAATCCGTACGAGCAGTCCTCGCCGTCAGCGATAGCATCGCGAAACACTCCGATATGGATATCATCAATCATCGCCATGTCTGCAATCATCGCCAGCTCGTGGACGAGCTGGCGATGATTTCAGACAAGATCCTCGAGCAGGTGCAACCACATGGTGCGATTGCTGCAGTAGCCACAAAACCTAACGCCCATGTACCTACATCGATCGAGGAGAAAATCGACATGCTCACAAAAGAAATCGCAGAACTCAAGGCAAGTCAATCAAACCATTACCATCGCAGACCATTCAGCAGATATGGTTCAAGATCACGTTCGTCAAGTAGGCCTAATCAATATCGCGCACAGCGCAGTAATACGCCCCGACGAGCCGAACAAACAGGAATCTGTTTTTACCATCGGAAGTTTGGGATACAAGCTCAACGATGCACACGCCCATGCCATTATGAAGACCCAAAGACGACCTCGGAAAACTAAAACCTGCGTTGGCTGAGGCGGCAACCGGAGCAATCACACCGTCTATTTATCACCGACAGGAACTCACGTCTATCGTTCTTGATCGACACCGGCGCAAACATCTCTGTCATACCGAAGAAAGCCGGTATGAAAGCACCTACAAGCTTTTGCCTATATGCGGCCAACAATACTACTATTTTGACATACGGTGAGAAGACGCTCGAATTGGACCTGAAACTACGAAGACCATAACGCTGGAAGTTCGTCCGCCGACACAGCTGCTTTGATTTATTTAATTAATATATGTATGTAGTGTAGGTAGTCGCTAATTATTTTGTAAATATTTTTGTATATAAAAAGTTAAAGGTTAAGTTTAGCAATAAAATTCATTCGCATCTCAATCGTCTTTCACTCCAGACACTATCAGGGACTCCTACCTCAACAAAACCAAGACAGAGCGCTATCAACCAGTGATAGAAGTGAAGCCGGTTTCGTAAACATGTGCGCACTTTGTGTGGTGTAGTTTGATTGTAGTCTCATTGTAAATGTGTGCGTGTGACCGTCTATGCATAGCGGCGGTGTAGTTTTGACATATTGTGTATTGTTCACAGCGCTCTGTCTTGGTTTTATATTTGGTCTGAGGTTTACAATAATAGAAAATTTTCTAAAGGAACTTATTTTGATTTTTTCTTGAAAGTCGTTAGTCTCAAAATTTAGCGGCCACTAACATATTCCATGCTAAATAAGCTCTTCCAGACATTATTTTGACTTTAATAGACTCAAAAACGTACATAATTTTAATGTAAACATGTTTCACACCTCAAAATGCTAGTGAGTTACGTAACTACTATCGCAAGCGTATTTTTCGATAGCGTCTGTCGAATTAGTGACTCATGGTGCCGTTTTGTATGGTGACAGCTGAAAAACGTCAGTGACTATCGAATAGATTACGTTCGGTTTCTTACCTATCGAAATCTATAGTGCTCTTGGTACGAATTTTAATTCTTTCTGTGACCGCTAGGGGCGCTGTACAATTACTTTTCATATAATTCATATACGGAGACGCTAGCGAGTTTTGACACCATCGAAATCTATTTGATTCACGTCTATTCACGTTAATACGCTAGCGAGTTTAACGCTAGCGAGTAAGTTTTCGATGGCAACTCATGGTAGAGGCTCAGATCTACACAATAATTATAGGTACACATATATTAGAATGAAATATACTTTTAAGAAAGAAACTCAAGGAAATTTAAACATACTGTCTTGTTCATTTCCAGAGCTTGGATGTCTTTATGAATGTTACAAGACTTCAAATTGGCAAAAGATACACTGCCATCAATATTTTCCTTGCAGAGGGAAATGTTAAATCACAAAGATCTTCAAAGCTCTCTCGTGAACACGTTGCCGTATCTAACACTTTCACGCGTCCTTGTTCATATCATCCGCAGGAAGAATGTGAGTGAATATGTAAATGTGGGGGTATACGGTTGCGCCACTTAATAGTGACGTCATCGCACAGTTTATATGTTACCTCATATTTGTATATGTATGTGTATGTTCCTATTGATATAGAGGAGGAACGGATAGAACCTGTGATTGAAAGTGGTACGTCTAATAATAATATACTAGATGAAGAAGAGTTTCATGAAGCGGAGTGTATTGACACTGAGGTGGCTGCGGCACCTGATGATACGGTTGCTACCACGAGCAGTACAGCGGAACCAGAACAAAGATACAATTTTCGTGAGCGCAAGCCTGTTATTTACAATGCTATCGCGCAAATTGATGGCGATCCAATAACAATTGAAGAAGCATTGGCAAGGCCTGATTCTAATTTATGGCAAAATTCTATTGATGATGAAATGAAATCATTAAACGAGAATCAGACGTGGTCACTGGTAGATTTACCACGTGATAAAAAGCCAATACATTGCAAATGGGTCTTCAAAATTAAACGAGACAGTGACGGTAAAGTGTCGAAATATAAGGCCAGGCTGGTAGCTAAAGGATTTACGCAGGTACGTGGAATACACTACAATGAAACGTATTCTCCGGTCGTAAGAAGCTCAACCTTACGATTACTATTCTCATTAGCTGTAGAATATGATTGGCTCATTGATCAATGGGATGTTACAACTACTTTCCTGTATGGCAAGCTAAAAGAAGACATCTACATGCTTCAGCCTAAGGGGGCGATTGTTAAAGGCCAATAGGCAAAGGTATGTAAATTGCAAAGATCGTTGTATGGACTCAAACAAGCGTCAAACGCTTGGTTCCATGAGCTAGATCAGGAGATGTACAATTTAGGTTTTGTACAGTCGAAAATAGAACCTTGTCTTTATCAAAAGGTGTTTAGCGATGGAAATAGAATAATGGTAGTCATAAAAGGTTTAATGTTAAGGATTTAGGTCCTGCTAGACACGTGTTAGGCATGAGATTTAGGAGAGATAAAAGTGCGATTTATCTTGATCAAGAACAGTACGCTCTTAATGTTTTGAAGAATTTTGATATGACGGATTGTAAACCAGTCATTACCCCAATGGAAGTAGGTCTCAAATTAGAGAAAGCTTCAGATTCCGGTTGTAAGTTGCCATATCAAATTCTCGTAGGTTGTCTTAATTATTTAGCTCAAAGTTCTAGGCCTGATATCGCGCACGCTGTTAGTGTTTTGTCACAATTTAATTCATGTTACTATGATTTAAATTTTAAGTGTAAACGGGTACTTAGATATTTAAAGGGTACGTTGAACTTTGGACTAACGTTTAAGAAAACAGGTAATCTAGAATTAAATGGCTACGTAGACGCGGATTGGGGTGGCTCATATGATAGGAAATCCTGTACAGGTTTAATTTTTAGACTAGAAGATAATATAGTATCTTGGGAAAGTCGTAAAAACAGCGCCACGCACCCTGCATGGCGCTGTCTTCCACAGAGGCAGAATATATAGGCCTCAGTCAAGCATCGAAAGAAGCTATTTATTTAAGAAATTTGCTAAAAAGTTTAACAAAGGGGACTTGTATCAAACCGGTGGTAATTTACAATGACAACCAATCAGCACATAAAATAGCAAAAAATAAGATGAACCATAATAGGACTAAACACATCGATATTAGGTTTCATTACGTTCGCGAAGCTATGTCAATGAGGCGGTTGAGGTCAAATATATGCCTTCACAGGAAATGGTAGCAGATATGTTAACGAAATCTTTACCAGGCCCTAAACTAAAGCAATTTTTAGAAAAAAAATCTATTAAGGGGGCGAGTGATTTGTGATGTAATGATCTTAGCTAATATTGTTTTTGGTGTGATTTTATTTTAAGTTATTATGATTTGTAATAGATAATTTTATTTTCTTTGTGTTTAGTAATTTTTATTGTAGAGCTGTGTTATGAACAGACTTATGTAATAAAGATAGATTGTACATCAGTGAACGATAGCTCCAGCTGAAAATAATGTGTACTTAGGGTGTGTGCACACTGAGTAGTTTAAGGGTACGTGCACATGTAGGTAATATGTTAGGTAGGTACTTTATGTAATATTGCGCATGCATCTGCTATAGATTAAGGGTGCGTGATGGAGGTTGTATACCTACATGACAGTGCTTTAAGATTCGAGTAAAACTGTTTAGAATATGTCACTACAAACTGTTCCGTCAAGGAGAAAAAGTCGTTGTGTATTATAATAATTGTGATGTTAATAAATGTGTTCGATCCAAATAGCCTCTTGATTTCAGCAAAAAGAAAAACAAAAAGATTTTTGCTATTATTTCCCAAAGAACTAACCAACAACTTAATTTATCTTCCTCAGGCATTATACACAAAAACAACAAAACAACTAACTCAGCAGGAGTTTATTCGGATAAATTATTGTTATAATAAAGAATAGAAGAGCTATTATACTCGGATGTTGTCGGATACAAAAGTTTAAGAAACTTAGCTTACCCTAAAAAAACAGAGGAAAAAAGGGAAATTCTTTAGCAATAAGAAATAAAGATGTCGTAATTTTCAAAGTCCGTCACAATATACATCATCAACAATAAGAACAGTTTTTTAAGTTACCTAGCGAATTGATAATAAGCTGATAAGAACAACACGTTAATTCAATCAACGTGATGAACTATGACTTACGAAAGGCATCCTTCTCCATCTATTTTATGTTAGAGAAATATGAAATTAAGCTAAAGCCACAACAGCAATATATTTCTAAAACACGAAGCTAGACGATTTCTCTCACATTATGTGTTGAAACGCGCTTTTTTCTGCAACTATAGAAATTCCGATGTGAATTTTAGAAGTGAAATGGAAATGATGTAATTTGTCATAAGATTCAAGTATGATTTTCATTGAATTCTTAATAAAAATACCGTAGAGATCTCAGCAAAATCGTATGGTGTTGATTGTTTTATTATTTAGAATTGGGGATTTGAGAAAGGCTTGTCACTCAAAAGTTATTAGGTGAGGAAAAGTATACAGAAAGTAAACATTTAGGTTTTTAGGTTTTAATACTGTGACTAATTGGCTTCAAAGCAATTTACTAACATTAAATGCTGACAAGACAAAATACATTCACTTCTCCATGCGCAAGCCTCAACTTAACATTACTAACCCTCATCTATATGCCCATCAATGTGGAAATCGTTCAGTCAACATGTGTAATTGCCCTTTTATCCTCAAAACGAGCAGTATAAAATACCTCGGGGTAATAATGGACGACACACTGTCTTTCAGAAAACATATTGAAAGTCTAGTTAAAAGAGTGCGCAAATTAATATATGTTTTTAAAAAATTGCGAACATTTGCAGATTCAAAATTAATCAAACAAGTTTATTTGGCCCTATGTCAATCTATAATTGAATACTGCATCACTTCATGGGGTGGTGCACCAAAAACCAATCTACTTCCTCTTGAAAGAGCTCAGAGATCAATTTTAAAGGTTGCAAACTTCCATCCCTTTTTCTTTCCCACAGATCTGCTATATAAATCATGCAACGTGCTGACTGTTCGCCAACTTTTCATTATGCACTTAGTATTAAAACAGCACACCATGCTTACCTACACTGCAGATAATACTAACAAGAGACGGAATGATATAGTATGCACATCTAATACAACCTCAAAACATGTCTTTGTAGAAAGATTTTTTACATTCTTAGGCCCATTTCTGTACAATAGATTAAATAGAAAACTTAGTATTTATAAATTAAATTACTTTAGCTGTAAAAAAATTATACTTGAATATTTACTAGCCATAGATTATGCACAGACAGAAGATCTACTTGTTGTCTGCAAATAGAATCGTTAACATGCTATTTTATTTTGATTTACCTAATTTTAATTTAGTTTATACTTTAAAATGCTATTTTATTTTGATTTACCTAATTTTAATTTAGTTTATACTATTTACTCATTGTTAATTTATTACATTAAGTATTTATGCACTTCGTAGCCTGAAACACAGGTTCAACCTAGTTCAGGCAAATAAGCAACTGTGCTCTATTTTAATTATTAAGTTACTTATTGTAAACGTGCCCCTTTTTATAAATAAACGATTTATTATTTATTATTATTATTATTTAAATAAACAAATCAAGCTTATTATTGAGGAAATAAATCCATTTTTGTTCTGCTATATGATTTCGAAAGCTTTGTTTTCTTTTCGTTTCGCACTATACCAAACTGTTAAAAGGTCAATCTCGAGGGACTGACGTACGTCTTGACTCAATGGTCGAGTTCACGAAGGTAAACGTTTGTTCACAAACACAAAACGTATTGATGGTTGACGGTGAGAGTTTCAATTCTGTGGAGACGATGAAAGGAAGAGACAAACAAATAGAGTATAGTCAGCTGCAAGTAGCCCTGAGAGGATATATTGTTCGTCTAAAACGAGCCACGCCCACTATCAAACGTGTTCGAGACGTCAAAAGTCGTATTCATTCATAGTGAATGTACTAAAGGTAAATTTACACCTCTGCCCAACTCTTCGGGAAATACAGGCGTGATTAGGTTATATTGTGTTAAGAATATGATTGCGAAATATGTTTATGAAAAAATAATTGTTACGATCGGTGTGGGAATGAGTCTGATGCCTAAAATATAGTTTTTAGAATGTTTATCCTTTTGTCTGTTTGTCTGGATGTATGTTCCAGTTTAGCGCAAAAAAAAACTTTATTTATTAAATCAATAAGTTATGTCGGAGTTCGATTGTCGGTTTGTTGTTATAAACTTTGTCTACATATACTTAAATCTAGTAATGTAGTCTTTATATCAGGTCATTTACAACAGTATTTAATTATCATACAAATGGTTCACTTTGCATTTTTCCCTCTTCAATAACTTTAAGTTATTTTTACCCTATCGTATAAAACGCACAGCATCCTTTGAGATAAGTATAAAGTGGTCCATTCTACTTCCATCTGAGGGCATCTCTAGAGAGCTTTGCGCGAGATGATTACACTTCAATAGCTTTACATACAATAAGCGAACAGAAACATAGACTTCTACTCTGATAAAGAATGATATGGTATAATGAAGACTACATCATGCGCGTAGTAACAAGGACTATCTATCATTTATCAAGAGATTTCCAACGTGGATTCTCATGTCTTATCCTAATTCTTTGATTATAGAAAGGCTGTAAGTAAATAATTCAAAATACGTTCCTTTGGATTATTTTATAAAGTTAAGCTTTCATATCGTCTATTCTCTGAATCCGGCGAGATTTTCAATGAAACAACGTTCGATTCGCGTCCTTTGATTTAACTGGTCCACAAAGGTCACCTTTGTGCACCTGAACGAGTGGGAATTCCCTTGGTATATTTATAAGCGCCATAGAATTCGTCTTTTCTATTTCAGGTGAAATACTTTTCTTCATTTTATTTTCTGCTAATTTCTCTTTTATTTCTGTAAGAATATTATACAACATGTAACTTAATTAACGCACATCCTGAAAATAGTTTGTTCAGAATCGTTTACTGAATCGATTTATATAATTTTTAATATAGATAATTTTTTATCCCAAAAATAATTAAAACTACGGAAATTATTGTCATATTAACGCTGTACAGTCAAAACAAACTGAAATGGACCGTAAATCAAAGTAATAAGACTTTTAAAATCGCAGTTTTATTTGTATTCATACAAATTCCATCATTCAATACAAAATAAAGAAAAATAAACCTTATTCCAAGAACGTTAAGGTCTTTACAAATGCATTGTAAACTTAGCGATTTGACCGCACGCACACACTAACAGGAACTGGAAAAAGGACACCGATAAACCACCTACTTACTTTCGTTCCCTTTCTCCTGCAAACTAAAAGCCCAGGATAGAGCGAGATAGCCACAATGTACCACCGCTTGCGCGGCTACGATGAAAGCTAACATAAATGTAAACATTAGTCACGCGCGGGCAATATTAGTGGAAAGAAGTTAGTGTTATCAAATATTCTTTCGCGTGCAATGTCTTTCCAATACACTAATGTTCAGTATACCGAAATGGTGAGGACTTTGGCAATGTGTGGTGATAATGTGGCTCTAGCTTGCAGAACGTTTAACCAAAGGTATGGTACAAGAGTGGCCCGCAGGACAATGTGAATATTTTGATTCAATCTTTTAAACACGCCGTCTCTGAATAATGTTGTCGTATCGCCTCTTATTTTCAGCAGTTTATTACCGATTGGCATTGTATCATATTCAATAAACGAAATTATTCAGAGTCGACAGTCCAAAGCCTGAAAAGTGTGATGGAAAGATGCAATCATAATGTTTACTAGACATAGATCGTAAATAAACAATTCTTTTCTCGGACGTCGTCGGTTAATGTTTCATACAATGATATTTTAATAAAATATCATTGGTTTCATAATATTTCGTCAACGTAAACAATCGTGTATTGTCGGCTTTTTCCGTAGTTTCGTTATGTTGTGTCGAGTCGAGCGGCGCGCCGCGCGATAACTGCTTGTGCGACTGTGTGCGTTGCGTGCGCGTGTGCGTTGCGTAGTATGACTAAAAAGTTCTCCAAGAATTGGTATAACTAATTTAGTAAATAACAATGCATATACATGTTAAATTAAAAATTCAGTGTATGTATTATGATTATAACATAATATTCTAATTGGGGTGTTTGAGGGTGTGCGTTAATTACGTTACATGTTGTATAAGCGGATTCTCCTTTTTGGGCCTTTATCAAAAAGGAGAATCCGCTTATTTTTATATTCTTACGAGTACAAATTATACACTTGTATTTAGGTATGAGTGTGTAATGAGTGTGGCGGATGAGTTCGCTTGAAGAGATGCACCCGAGATAAGCATTCGGCTTTTTTTTTACATTGCATAAAAGGTAACAAAAACACTCTGTTTGAGAAAAAAGCATAGAGCCCGCTTTTAAAATATACGGATATTTTTTGGCTATTAGTAAAAAGCATTCACCCGGAATATTGTTGTATAATATAATGCGTGATCATAAAATTCGACCTAACCCGAGAGCACATAAGTCCAAATCTAAACTAATATTACAAAGAGAAAAGATTTGATTTTTTGTATGTTTGTTTGTTTGTAATGAATAAACTCAAAACCAACTATATATATATAGGTCGGCTGCGCTACGGAAAAACAAAGCAACTAACGTATTTTTCAAAATCAGTTTTTTTTACATATTTGGAACATTTTGCCTATAATCCGTTATAGGCAAAATGTTAATGGCACTGCTACATTCACAGAATCATCGAAAAGGCTTTATTTTTCGAGATAAAAGTTTGTAAAATAAAGAAACTGCAGGTACTTGTCTAACATATCTACGGTAAAACAAAGTAAACCACAATGTCTAAGCAAAAACAAAGTAATTGCACGTCGATTACATTGTTTTTACGTTTTGAAATGATTTAATTGGCTTTTCATTTGATTTATATTTCTTTTTAAGCCCCTTTATCTAGCTATAAGAAAATCAAACAACTTTACTTTGTTTTTTAATTGTTAAAAATGGCCAAAATGGCAAATTTGTTAACGTAAAAATAAAGCAAGTAAAATGACAAATGTAAAACAAAGCAACTGATTAACAGTTGCTTTGTTTCTTTATTGTAAATCAATTCAAGCTATTACTATATCCCATTTACTTGGTTTTTAATATGCTGTCGTTTATTTCAAAATTTGAAATGTCTAAATTATTTGACATTACTCGGTTTTAACACATTTCTGAACGCACCTTTCAAATGTCACTTTTCCCGCAATTAAACTTATTGTCAGTTACAACTTTGTGTCGATAAGTTTGCCGAGGCTGTGATTCTTGTGTGTTTTGTTTGGAAAACGTTTAAAATGCAAAATAGCCGCAGTTTACGTTCAAGAACTATGGTGCAGTTAGCACAAATGTAAGTCCAAGTGTCAAATTATTTGTATTGTGTGTTTACATTTCGTAAATACCTATTTACAAGATATATCGTAGGCATACATGAAGTACTTAGAACCTATTTTTCTTTTCAATTTGTGTTATTTGTATTACCAATAAGGGCGTTTGTGCACTACACAGAATTTTACCGTCCGGCAGTCAGATTTACATCAACTTTCATTTAAAATTCATTGAATTTCATTGACAATTGTAAGAAATCGGACTGCCGGACGGTAAAATTCCTTGTAGTGCACAAACGCCCTAAGGGTATGATTTCTTTTAGGACCTCCGAATCACCTAAGAATCTCCAGGAAGAGACCAATACTGTTGACGATAACCTTACGTGGCATCACACAATTATTGCTCAACCATCTACTTCAAAAAACTGTTTCTCGTCCCACTCAGACCACCAGAATGATTCTGAAGTTTCCCTACAAATATTAAGTAACCTATAGTCATTCTAGTAATGAAATATAGCTAAAAAGTTTATTGAATATTATAGATTTTATTATTAAGAACTGTCATATTGTACTACTATTATTATGAACGAAAAGAGCGGTTATCTTGTTATTCATTATGTTAGTAATTTTTAATCATAATATTTTTTTTTCAGAGACTTGATTACACCAGAAGATATAGGTATTGACACAGGAAAAAAGGTATAAAATCTATTATTTTAAAGAATATACAGGGTGTTTGGCAGAACGTTGAACATACGAAAATGGTGGATAGGCAGGGTCATCTGCTACTTACTCAGCCTTATTTGGACCTGGCCCCCTGAATATTTAAAAAAAAAATTTTTTGCTTTCTTCTAGTTTCACCACTTTCTTAACATTAAAGTGTATTTTTTTTTTAAAATAGGTAAAACATGCAATATTTTTTTTAATCTTTAATGTTGGCAGATTCTTATAAAATTATTGCTTTATTCACATGTTAGCCAGAAAAAAAGTTATGAGTCTTCAAACTTACAGAAAAATGTAAAAATATTTAAATTTTAATTTCAACATGCATTAAAAAAAAACAAAAAATGATTGAGGAGTTCCAATTCTAGCAAAACATCCCTAGTGTGTGACCTTTCTAATGGTATGTAATTTGCTTGTATAAAAAAAAGCTTAAAATGTTATTTCATAATTTTTACATCTTTCTGTAAGTTTGAGGACTCATAACTTTTTTTCTAGCTAACATTTGAATAAAGCAACAATTTTATAAGAATCTGCCAACATTAAAGATTAAAAAAAAAACAAAAATATTGTTTGTTTTACCCATTTTTAATAAAAAATACACTTTAAAGTTAAAAAAGAAACTAGAAGAAAGCAAAAAAAAAATATCCAGGGGGCCAGGGTCAAATAAATTAGGGCTGAGTAAGTAGCAGATGACCCCACCTATCCACCATTTTCGTATGTTCAACGTTCTGCCTAATTAACACCTATTTCTTATTTTTTTTATTAATATGTACTTTGTATCTTATTTTTTGTTTTATTTAATACTTCATTAAATGATTACAACTTATTCCTATGATTTTTGAATTTATTTTAGGTAACCGTTATACATATACATGCCCTATTCCTTGAGTGATACTTAATATCTTAATAAATCCTAAGATGAACTAGTTTTTACAATTCTTACAAATTATGTGATTCATAAAAAGCAAAAGCCAACAAATCTTATAGTAGACATATTCATTTTTAAATGGCTTCATTGTCTTTGTTAAAAACAATTAAATGCATTTGCTTTGTTATTAAAACTAAAACTTAACTTGTCCATCTCTTTTTAAATTATTTAAAAAACAAAGTTACTGTAGTTACTTTCTTACTGAATTGTTCTTTTTATTTAATATTAATTTTATGTCTATAGAAAAATATTTTTTTCAATTTAAAGGAAAGTTACCAAAAATTACTCAAAAAATTGCTTTGAAACAGATAGAACTAATTATTTTACAAATTATGAAATAACAAAAGTACTGAAGTGGTCGCCAGTACGTTTTAAATTTGTGATTTTCGGTTTTTTGCTCCTCCTGATAATTTTGCTTGTCTGCAATTACTTTGTTTTTCCGTAGCGCAGCCGAGGTACTAACTATTATATTATTACCGAGTAGCATAGGCTATAATTTATAAATATTTCACGCGAGCTAAGCCGCTGGCGGAAGTGAGTCGCTTATAAAACGTTTTAACCAAAATGTTTTTAGATTAAGTTCCAATTCAAAAGAGACAAGGAAACTTGCTGAATATTCAGTTTGAATCAAGAAGCCTAGTAAATATTTTTTACGGGCAGTTACCCTCTCAATCGTCTATAGTTATAACAAGCTTAATTCACGCATCAATTCTTAATTCTCTTTATATTGACTACTACTTCGCACCCTTGACTTGGCTTATTTTGGCAAGTATCCAGGGCTTTTTATCAAATGTAAAGTTCATCTATTCTATATCGCTAACGAGATGTGCGGACTAGCTAGCTAGTGGTAATGACGCGGAATGATTTAGGTGAGGTTTTAATAGTGGTTTGCCTCCGAGCTTTTTATAACATGGAAGTCCGCTATGGACACTGCACTTGATATGTGTGAGACATTAAGGTTTTGTTTATAATGAGGCCAAATCTGGCCAAAGAATGTATAATGATAAACAAGGGTTAACGGGGAAATATCATTTTAACGATCTAACAAATCATTTCTGGTTAACAAGCATCATTAACGCGACTGTAAATTACAATTGGAAGAAAACTTTGAAAGAAAGATTGAATTGCTAACCAGTTGAACAGTAGCATCAAGATATAAATTAATCCAATAATAAACCGCAATATCCGCTGCATGTGTCGCCGATGTAAGCATGGCGCGCGGATGTGAGGTTCATTCAATTATATCAGACGTTTGGGGAGAAGTGGTTTGTCTTTACTAGTTTCAAGATCAAAATAAAATTAGCATTGGCTTGCATGCACCTAAATATTTGAAGTGGCTCTACACTTGTATATACTCGTAGTAATATCATCGGACACTATACACGGATTAACAAGGCTTTAACTAAGGCACGAAAGCGTCGGTCTTGTGGTTCCCATATTTACGTTATAATTACCAATTACGAAGACCAGCGTCTTTGACAGATTAATTAATTAACCTCTCTGATCGTCTCCAACAATGAATCATATTAATTTTAATTAATTACCAATAAGTAGCGCTCTACTTATTGGTAATTAATTAAAATAAATTATTATTAACGTTTTTTTGTGTAGGTATAATTACTGGAAGCGTCCAGTAATTATACCTACACAAAAAAACGTTAATAATAATTTATTACAGTAATTAAATAATATTTTTTTTTACATTTACCATACCTACTAGAATAATATTATTCACAACATACGAAAGATTTTTTTCGATATTAACCTCTAATTAATTTATTCCTTAGGCTTTTTGACCAAGATCATCTTCTTTCATTTTCATGAAAACAGTACTCCCTTTCTTTTCCTAAATTATTTGTCCGAAAATCATTATCATTATTATTAATACACGCTTGCTATAACCATAATGTTCAAAAATTCAAAATTTTGTTTTACATAATTATCTTTAATTCTAAAACTATTCTGTCATAATATGGATTACTATAATAATTCAATCTCCTAATTTTGCATAAAATAAAGTCTTACGTCCTAATTACTGTATTATATCATGTTTATTATTCTGAATGTTCATTTATAATAAAGTTGTTAGTCCTAAAACATATGCTAAAAATTAGGTTTTAGTGACAGAAACGAATCGCTGTAAATCCGCCTCCACGCAGTCTTGTCTGCCCTACCCATAGAGAATTTAGAATCACGTAAGCACGGAGGGGCGAAGCGGCCCGCGAGTTGAGGAGCAGGTGGTGAGCGTTAAAGCATCTGCGACGATAAGCTCACGTGGGACCGCCGGAGCCCCGAAGCGCCGGAGCCATGACAGAAACCATACCTGCTCGCTTGCATTCTACGAGTACATGCTTGCTTGCATGCTACATGTTGCATGCTCGCTTGCATGCTGCATGCTTGCTTTCATGCATGGTGTATGCTTTTTTTTGCATGCTTCCTTATACAAATATGTTTTAAAAACATTATTAGGACAAATAAACATTAAATAATTTAATTTAGGACTTATTAACTTTTATTGAAAACGGTTTAAACTCTTTTGTATATTATTGATTGTAATATTTATGACAAACAAATTTAGGGCACATTGTATTTAGGGATTTCATTTTTATGGTATGTTATATTATGTGACATTTAGTTCGAGCAAGTTATCATTCAGACAAATGATGATTAGTACAAAAAAAATATGGCACTTTAGATTATGGATAAAAAAGATAGGGAACACAATCAAGAACCCATGAACACATTATTTTTTCCATAGATCTCTGAAAAGAAAAAAATCATATGTGCAAATAGCAAATAGTCCACAATACCGCTTTTAGATTGAAATAAAAAATAAATTAACGTTTGACTTTACTCTATCCTACTCGAGCGAAAATAATTCATCAAAATTAAACCTAATCATCATAACAAAGATTACGTAAGTTTCTGATTGTATTCTGAAAATTTGGCCACATATCCAGTAGTTCCTTACGTATTACAAGGAAAACCTTGTAGGAACTTGTCTGATCTTACAATAAATATGTATTCTGGACTATCGATCGCTGCTGAGCTTGTGAACCGGAGCAGACTATGAATAACGAATGAATCACTTTGATATTTTTTTATGCCGTAAATTCAATAAGTTTTTTCAGGTAATTTTTTATTTCAAAAATGCGCGTAAACAACATTTTATTTCACGATAAATTTAATTAAACATTGTCTAGACAGTTTAAAGACATATTAAAGCCAACTTTAATATTTTTCTCAAAATAACTTTTGTAAGACAACTCAACTGTTACGTTATAATAATATTTTTGTGTAAATTCTTTGGATAAACTTAAAATATTTCGTCTATTTATTTGATTACCAGCATAGTATCATTCATTTTCGTTCGTGATAAATCGTAGTCAATCGTCCGGACAGCAGTGGCCGCAATTTCGACCAATGTCTGACCCTAGAAAGGGTTATTGTCAGACGTATAAAATATCGAGCACAAGACCTAGTCTAGATTGGTTTATAAGATATAATAACCGGCCAAGAGCGTGTCGGACTACACATAATGAAGTTCCGTAGTTGGGATGAATTTATCCCAAGAACAAAAACATTGTAGTTGATAAACATGTTCTCCCATACATTCCAACTAGAAATGTAAGTTTCAAAATTCAAAAATTCAAAATTCAAAAGTAATTTATTCAAACTAGGCTGAGAATCAGCACTTTTCGAACGTCAAAATTACATAAGACAGTCCCCCAAAACGCCCACCCTTCACCACTTCCTAGTGCTTTAGCTGGGAAGAAGAAGTGGCGCAACATACTCCCCAGCAGCACAGCACTGTCTGTTCAGTAAAAAAGATTCTATATAATAGTATGCAAAACATTATTTAAATTATAAAATTAATAGCCATATGACAGCTAGCACACGCCAATATACCAACCAAAAACATCGAGAACTATACTCAAGCAGAAATAAAAATAACTTAACGAAAACAATATCTAAATAAAAGCCTCCAGACATAAAGGGCGTGCCCGCTTACATATAGCTGTAACTAGAAGTTATAATTGATAAACTAGGACCATTGAGGTAAATTAAAAAATTATCGAGGTCGCTAGCTAACCACATATTGCAATACAACTCCTTAAAAAAAACATTGTAATGAGTAGATTATGTCAACAATAAATAAAGTAAAATTAGTAAAATTATAAACAATTATATAAACTCATATAACCTGTCAGTAAGTAAACTAATTCTGGAGAAAGAACATTTAAACATTGTCTTGAGTTAATCACAGCGACCAACTGTTCTTATCATTTAAGTAGTCGTTGATAGAATAGTATGCCTTTGAACAGAGGTTGGATTTTACTTTAGTTTTGAGCGCATTAAAAGGCAAATCTAGCAAAGAAGAAGGTAGCTTGTTATAAAAGGTTATACCAAGCCCAACAAATGAGTTATGAACCTTATGAAGCCGGTGAAAAGGAGTACGCACAATATTGAGAGATTTATCATGTTATTTTAGAGACCATAGTATTCTTATAGGTTTTCCTGTAATACATGAGTAAAGAACCATTCTCTATATTTTTTCAAAATTTTAGGCTCAGTAGTTTCGGAAATTAGGGGGTGGTCAATTTTCTTAAATATCTTTAAAAGTATTAATTTTAAAATTAATAAATATTTGAGATCCTCGAAATAAGCCCTTTCATTTGATATGTCACACGGTACAGTTTGCAAAACTCAATTTTTTTATTTTCTTGTTTGACCCCAAAAGTGACCCCCATATTCCAAATTCATTTATTTACGTTACACGTCCGTATTTGGGTCACAGAAATACATAATGTGTACCAAAATTTCAACTCAATCGGTCCATTAGATTCGGAGCAAATTGGCTGTGACAGTCGGACAGCCAGCCACACGGGTGATTCTATAAGGGTTCCGTTATTTTCTTTTGAGGTACGGAACTCTAAAAACGTTTGAAAGCTTGCCCTCTTCGTTGACATTTATTCCGAATCTTTCACCTAAGGCTATTTTCTCATTGGTCAGTGCGGTATCATTTCGGTATAATTAATATAAGCTTTCATTCACGGACATGACGTTATGTATTCGCTATAATTTGTCGCTTAATTCATAGAAACCGAAAGTGAGTATGCGGCATGCTGTAAAACGCCTGACTTGAGCGGGTACCGCACAAGATGTTTCTACCGAAACGCGGTAATTCGATACGATCCTACCCCGCTCTCGCATATACCGACCCAATCAAGAAACGCTCATTGAAATATACGCGCTCAGTAAGATTTTGGTCCCGAGTATGGGTACCGAGCATGCTGATCCCGCACCGCTGAAATACTGACCAGTGAGGAAAGGGCCTAAGTCTGTAGTAGTTTTAATTAGCTAGAAAAAAGTGTCTTCAAATTCAAATTAATATCTACCTATATTTTTACAGATAACGAAAAAATATTTTTACGTTAAAATAGTTTTATTATGGTTTCATACATAACACAAAATACATACGTTCCAAAACTAATAAGGTAAGTGGTGATAACATTTTGTTTCACGAGCATGCGCGTAGTGGAGCGAATATGTCGACGTCGACACGATAAATCTTTTTTGTGAAGCAACATGCGGAGGCTGCCAGTCAAACTGTTACTAAAATTATAATAAGTGTTCTTCAAAATCATAACGAATTACTTGAAAAGTACGTACTAATACCATGAAGTATTTTGATAAAAAAGGCAACAAGATGGGGATAACAAGTGAATCAAGTCCCTGACATACCTAAGTGCATGTCAGGGACTTGATCACAAAATGAATCAAAAGTGATAAATTAATTAATTTGTGAACCGATGCAAGGATGTTGGATTTCGACACTCGGCATCTTTCACTCGCCTACTGAATAATTGACAAATGTAATGAAAGAAGCGGATAAACCGTTTATTCTCATATAGTATTGTCGGTGTCGTGTGAACGTGGAATGAATCAAAACGAACCTTCACTCGAGGGAAGCGTCTGCCATCGGCATAACCAATTACCGCTTCGTCTTTCCCTCACGTTGACATAATGAACGTCCTTAATACCGGGTAATCCACTCCTAGTTATCTTTACATCCTCACAGAAGGCCAATTCACATAATTAAAAACGTTGAAAATCGAGTCGCAATCGCATGTCAGCGTCAATCGATGTCAAAAACTTTTATGAGAATTAGAGATATTTTTGACAGATTGAGACTAAGATTAGAATAGTTAAGTACTATTGTTGAAAGACCTACACTGTCCTCCCATACCTAATAACACTGTTATTTGAAAATATTGTAAAAGCCAATTATTTTAAAAGAGTAACGTATGTGGAGTTTCTTGCCGGCTCTTTTCTATAGGAAACAACCAAGTGGAACCGTGCACCTAGCTTCTGACGTGTCATAAGTGCCTATGTAGGTTTAAGTGAAATAAAATATTTTGAATTTGAATTTGAATGCGACCTTTCTTAAAAATACGGGAATTGCCCCTCTGATTAAGCTCTACACGGCACGGACAATTAGTTTAGCTCAGTGACGTCACACGAAACTTACGTGCAGTTTGGTCAGGATATAGGATATCGCTCATTATAACAGTACCGCTCCGGCACGGTAAATAACTTTTCATTCAAGTTAGGATTTTAAATCAAATGTATTAAAGTCTATTTTCCATGTGACGGCTCGCGGGCAGTGAGCGGCCGGCGAGCCGTCCACTGTTCTGTATAGCCAGTGTTATAATGAGCGATGTCCTTTATTGAGGAAAAAGTATGAACGAAAAAGAAAAAGAATTCAATTTATTATAAAGACTCGGAGTAATGTAATATTTATTACATAGTGGATATCGAAGGACTCTTGCTAAAGAAAACACTGAAATATTCTATAGCTTCACCAAAGAATCCTAACTTAATATTCTAAATGCGAAAGTGAGTTGGTTTGTTTGTTACGCTTTCAAGCTAAAACGGCTAAACGGATTTGGATGAAATTTGGCACACTGGTAGACCTGGAATAGGAGATAGGATACTTTTTATCCCGGTAGTACGATCCCGTGAGATAATTTCCGACTTGCACGCGGGCGAAGCCGCTGGCAAAAGCTAGTACATAATAATATTAAAACAATAACACAAACTGGAAAAGTAGTAAAATGTAAAGTTTTCAAATAATATTCCACTTCAGAACAGTCTGCGCAGCACAGTGTTTTTCTTTTTTTCTGCAGTATTTTCCAGTCTCTTTTGGTTGTTCTCTCATTGACTACATTTTTGTCGCAGTTTTTTTTGCGATATAATTACAAAAATGAAGAAGAGATGATAATAAATCGGGGTACGCTCTCAGCGAACAGCAAAGAGCCTTATAATAAAAACAGCAGAATCAATTGGTAGCAATACCTGGATCATTTGAAAATAATTCCCACATGCAATGTAATTATTTAAACGTCACTCGACAGTTTAATTAGTAGGAAACCTTGCAGTGTTGCCAGTTAACGACATGATTAATTAATATCTCCATTTCAATTTCAGGTCGAAGCCAGGCTTATTGGCCCTCGATCGCAACTAATTTAATAAGTGCGAGACAGTAAGCAATTGACATCAAATCTGGACTAGCTTTGATGTCAAGATATTTCGTAAGTAAGATGTTGCGTTAGATTCTCGTGACGGAATGACCTCAAGACACTTATAAAACTGCTACTTTTGAACCCCGTGTTTATAAATATTTGAGGGGTAGATCAGTCAAGCGCTTTCAAACGTTCTGCTATGCACAAAGTTACGCCCGCGTCAGCCGGCTACGAAACTATTTTTTATCCCTTGAGTTCAGATTTTTCGGATAACAGTTTAATTCAAAGGTTTTTCATAGTGCAGGGGCGTATAATCGTTTGGGAGCTAGAAACTACTTTACAGAGATAAATTACCGTTTGGGAGCTAGATACTACCTATATTTTACAGAGATAAAAGGCCTTGTGAATATGAACAAGTCATAAAACATGTTCCATGTGGAACAAAGAAAATAAAATAACGACAGAGGCTCGGCCTGAGCTCGTGCATAACTTGTGGTATATAGATACCATGATGCTGGATCTACGGAGATTTTCCTTATTTGCAAACAAACAACGACATTTTCAGGTGTGCTGATATTATTAAGATACTCGTACTGCAACTCCGACCCGTTTGCTAAGGTTATGTGGGCAATAAATATACATTATAATAATATCTTGCAACCGTCCACAAAGTAACCTAAGTGATGATTTCGTAAAATTATGAACATTAAATCCAAGATTTCCCTACTTGCGTTACTTAGTGTGTGTTATGCAATATTTGTTAATTGAAACTTTTTGGAGGCAATTTGATACTTTAACGAGAATTGAGAGTAAAATTTCAAGGACGAGTCACGTTTAGGCATATTTCGTTAGGTACATGAGAGAAAAAGAAATATATCTCTCTGTCTCTCACACAAAATCTCTCTTATTCTTTATTTTTTAAGAAGTTTCACTTCTATCACATGTACGGTACTGCACGCGTATTTTTTTTAAATGTACTTTTTATAATATCCTGTAATGATCAAAGCCAAGTTGGTGTTGCTAGTGTTCTTCATTGTAAAATTATTGTGGCGAGTTTTTCTCGACTTATCAGCCGGATTTATGGTGGTGATCTGGCAAAAATTTGGAGTCATGTAAGGTATTTCCACTGGCACCGCTCTGTGGTGTTACTTTACCGTAAAAGTAGGTAGCTCCTACTTTTTGAGAGAGGCAAATAGAAAAAAAAAACTGTAATATTCTTTATTGTGCACTGAAGTGTAGAAAATCGCCTTAATAATACGCTAAACACACAAACACAAACTTTAATTGATTTTAAAAATGAGCTTGTAACAGTTTTTACTGCACTATTGAAAACCTTTCGTTTCTTATTTCTACTATAAAAACAGAAGAATAATATATCCAATCGGGTTGATAACTTGCAAATACAGTTTGAAATAGTGCATTACTGTCGCGGCCAACAATTAGGGCATTGATGGACGATCGTGAAAATGTGGACCGAGGCGAAGCCGAGGCACACATACCAAGTCCGTCAATGCCTGGTTGCGACCAAGGCTTGTTTAGTACTTTTCTCAAACAATGCACGGTTATTCAACCAAAGTTAATTAATTATAAATTCCAGAATCAATGACGAACAAAGAAAATTTTTCACGGGCCAATTATGTGTTCATTTGTTTCTTCTTTACTACAGCTCTATTTGTTAAGCCAGTTTTAAATAAAATCTTTGATAAGTTACTTCCTTGGTTGCCATGGGTCGAAGATAAAAGTAAGTTCAATTTTTAAATAACACGACAGTTATGAGATTTGATAGTAACTTATTTGGCCGCTAAACAAGACAGTTAAGGATTTTCATAATAACATATAACACAAACTATTCGCCGTGTTTTTTTTCAATTTATGTCGGAGAAGGTTGTCAAAATAATGTTCGAATCCAAGCATGTTTGAGAAAAGAACATTAACAAGCATTATCTGATGTAAAGTGAGCGGGATTTTCTTTTAATTTTTTAATCCAAAAACATTTATTTTATTTTTACTTTACATCGCTTTATTTATTACAAGTACGATTTAAATGAAGAAGCTACAATTATATTTTATTCTAAAAATGTTTTAATTACTTTTTTATTAGACATAACCTTATTAATATATGGAAGACTGCGACGGAAGAATTAATTGCAATGAAATATTTTAAGTAACGCTGACAATCATTTTACGTTTTGCTTTTTCCAGTGTAAGCAGAGAACTCTAAAAAGCTTAGTGGTAAGGTGCGTCTGAAATGACATGTGAGTTCGACAACAAAGTGAACAACAGACTCAGTTCTCAGACTGGGAACATGACAACTGACTCAATAGTTGCGTAATACTACTCATCAAAATAATTTCTCAATGAATATCTAAGCTTTAAAATCTGTGTTTGTTGTGCTTCGTCATTAATTATACCTCAGTAGAAACTTAAACACAAAATCAATTTAACAGAAGCGACTCCGGGTCGCTGCTGATAAATTTCTCGTTGCTAAACTTTCAAAGGAACAGTAGGTACTTACCACATACGTTATAATTGTGATATAAATAAATAAAATACAATAAAATAATGTATAAATTGTTGCCTGATTAACATAATTAGTTCCGGAATAATAATGAAGTATTGTTGAACTCCATCCTGATCAATCAATCTGCCTAACCTTTTCCCAATTTTATTGGGGTCAGCTTCCAGTCTAACCGGATGCAGATAAATACCAGTATTTTACATGGAGCGTCTACCTATCTGACCTGTACAATACAGTAACTGGTTAATACGATAACCCTTCGTAAGACTGGTTGTCAGACTTTCGGGCTTCTGACTACCCGTAACGACTGTTTTCCGAGGCACTGAGGAGTCTCGGTATGTAAAGGTCACCCATCCACAGACCAACCCCGGCAATCGTAGGTTAACCTATTGGATCGACCCGTGCGGCAGTTATTACTTAGCCATGAGCTCCTCCTTAGCTATGAACTCCATCCTGGTCCTACCTTTAATATTCTATTGTTACACCCTGACTAGGATACAAACCTGAAACAATCGTAATCCTAAGCCTAATATTATAAATGCGAAAGTGAGTTTTCTTCTTTGTTTGTTACGCTTTCACGCCAGAAACAGCTGAACGAATTTGGATGAAATTTGGCACATTGGTAGACTATGACCTGGGTTAGGATATAAAATACTTTTAATCCCGATATTCCCACGGATCGAGTCTTGTGCGGGTGTCAAATAATACGTAAATTTTTACTGTGAAAATAAGCGATTTATCAAAATATTTTGCAACAAGAGTTAAATTTGATTAAACTTTCTCGTTTATACGTCCTCTACAAGCGGAAATGTAGATAGCAAGACTTCTTATTCCGCTTGGTTGATTAGAAAAAGCCTTCTAAGAGAATAAAGTTTAATAATAAAAAGCTTAAAGAAGAAAAATTAATTGAAAAAGTAAGAAAAACAATTCACAAATATCTTCAGGATAAAATGCTAAAGACCTGCTAATTTTTCAATTAGCACTTGTAGACGTTTAACTTTATTAATAGCTGATGTAACATTGTTTCAAGAAAAACTGGTTTTCATTATTTAATTTTGCTCCTTGATTAATTAATTAGTCATGTTTAGTAATTCAAGTAATGCATAAGTATTGTTTTTATTTCTGGTATAGCAGAGGAAAGGGTAATGCTTGTGATGTTAATGTTGCTATATATTGCCTGAGTGCTGAACTGTCACAAGACAAGAAAACTTCTTTATTTATTCAGAAAGCCTATTTATTAAATTTAACGTGTAGAAGTTTATTTTACAAAAAAAAAAACATAAACGGTATATACAAAAAATATCCTAACTATAATATTATAAATGCGAAAGTGAGTTTTTTTGTTTGTTTGTTACGCTTTCACGCTAAAACGGCTTAACACAATTGGATGCAATTTGGTACATAGGTAGACCTGGATTAGGGCGTAGGATACTTTTATCCCGGTATTCCCACGGGATCGAGACTTATGCGAGCGAAACCGTAGGTCGCAGCTAGTATGTATAGCTAGATAGCTTAAAGCTAACACCATGGACATGGCGGAATTACGTTCATTTCGGACTTAATTAAAACGATGCAGACGAATAAAAAGTTTAAAGTTACGTAGATATTAGAAAGATAAGGGTTGTTGCAATATTAATTTTAATACCGGCCTATTGTTGTCCCATTGCAGGGCAAATGTTTCTTCTCATACAGAGAAGGCATGAGCACTGATCACCACGCTTGCTCAAGATTGGCGATTTCAGACTTATACATATAAGTCCAGGTTTCCTCAAGATATAAAACATACAAACATTTCCGTATAAAACTGATTTACATCTGTCACCTCGCACTTCAGGTCCAGTTGAAAACCAGCGTCAGGCACTAGTTGTCTGGCATTTTTGCTGAACTGGGCCTATTTGGCGCAGCCGCGAGGCACACATTCCTGCTAGTATCATACAACGCACTTTAAACTTTTTATTTTGTTTTCTTTCTTTTTACTGTATTTATTTTTACTTGTGTGCCTTTTAGTCTGTGGTAAATAAATGTAGGTATTTTCTTTCTTTCTTTCTTTAAGATGTTTTTCCATCACCGATATCTGTACGACCAAGATAAACTCAGAAAGTACATAATGAACTTGAAAAAGTCACATTAGTATTCCCATTTATATCCCCGATTTGAACCCACAACCTCGTGGATGAGAACATAAATAAGTTTTATCAGCAGGTACATATTTAGTGGCAAAATCAACATGCATTGGTAGAATTTATCCAAACGGCCTGTTTCACGGAGCCATTTATTTCACGATCCGTTTCAATTTACAGTGGTAGCGTATGTATCAGCGTGTGCACGTGGACTCGTGTAGCTTCATAACTAAATACAGGATTATGTTAGCAGCCCACTGGGATTTAGTTGTGGATTAGCACTACGTTTTCAATTAACTTAACTTATATCTAAGTTCAAAATTAAATGATTGAATAAACAAATAGATGGGCTATACAGATAACCTGTCTGTTTAATCTACACTTTACCAAAGATATTTACAATTGTTTTGGTCTACAAAACTACGATCAATAAAACGTAATGAAATTATTTTGCGCTCGTCGAGTTTTCTCTTGAACTTCTTATCGTATTCTTCTTTTACAATACGTTGCACTGAACGTTAAGTATTTTATTTATATATATTGTATACCTGAAAAATGCATTACAAAAAATAAATTGAGCACTACAAAACATACAAATTCAATCTGAATATTTTTAAATCTTAATAAAAAGGTTTTAATAAAATGTTTAATTAACATCCTGGCCAATATTCACAAAAAATGTGCATTGCCATTTAATAGGAAAATAAAAAAATAATTTATGACATCCCAATATTTTTTGACAGCATAAGCGGCCAGTATTTAGTATGTAAATTTAAAAAGCTTGGGCCAAAAATATACTGGATACTTTTTTAATAGTAAATTGTTGCTGACTTGCTGTAGTTTGAGTTGATACATCGATGAATAATCGTGTTACTTAATAGTTATTTATGCAACTGTTGTATAATAAAGGGTATTAAAACACGAATGTGGGTTTATCACACAAGGTGAAACCGAGTGTGATAATAGTATCAGTGTTTTAATACCCAATTATGTACGGTTGCATACAAGACCTATGATATGAATCCTCTATAAAAGTTTCTGAAACCATAGGTTGTTGTACAGTGTTGTAAGAACTTTATGTAAATTCATAGAAAGTTTAATTGCTGAGTATCTAATACAAAAAATGTATAGGTAATAATATAATTATTTATTGTAATTATGTTTTTTTTAATTACGGCGCTGTGGTAGTGAAACGCGCGTGCATGACAATGTTCTTTTTTTGACATTATAAAGATACCACGAATTGAGTAGAGAGAATGTGGCTGTTCGATGAGTAAGGAAGGATCGACAAAGCAAAGAAGTTGCATAATGAAATTTAGTACAACATTATAACACTCGTTTAGATGATAAATTATGTTTACTGTGAAACTGGTTGTTTTAATGGTGGCAATAAGCTAACTATTTCAAAATCTTTTATAGTGGATTTTTAGCATGGTTGTAGATAAATAAATTAACAAAACATTGAATTTCTTCAATGAGCGGTTGTTATGTTGCAAAACTTCAATTTTATGTGAAACTGCGGGCAGTACCAACGCGACACGCGCTATTCTCCTTATTTATCTAATGCCACATTTGCGGTTGCTCGCTCAGTTTCATAGGTTTTATTTCAATCAAACTCAAACTCAAAGCATTTATTTCAATTAAACCATTTACAGGCACTTTTGAATTGTCAAGAAGTCGGTCAGTCAGAAATATGAAGCTAGTTGCCCATTCCAAAGCGTAGTAGGTACCTATGGAGAAGAACGGGCAAGAAACTCCACGGACACTCTTTTAAATCAAAACATTGTTACAAAATATTGGTTACATCATTCATGTTGAAATTATACATGTGAGAACAATGTAGAAAGACGTGCACGTTAAAAGCGTCCGTAATAAAAATATAAAAAACAAAGAACAATTCAAAAATTAAAATAAGCCATGGCAGCTAAGAGATGACCAGACTCTACTGACGGCGCCCGTTCACGAACATGACGCATGGATTAGCACCATTCAGCTCAACCATTTTGAAGGGAGCTAAATGATCCAACACACGCGCCACCGCCAGCGAGACATTAGAGTAAGCATGACATAATCTCAGCCGCCAGGGCACATTCAAGTCAATGAAAGACATACCCGGTACTTAAATGGTAGCTTTATAGTCGGTACATAGTACTCACACATATGCTATGCAATTATACAATGCTAAGACATTGAATTTATACAATGCTAAGTGTATAATAATAAAAGTCATGCGTTGAAGTTATTGTTGAATTTATTACTTTTACTAATTTAATAAAATTACAACGGTGAAAAAGATGGACTTGCCGGTTGTAAGTTAGAATGCAGAGCGTGTTGCTAGACATTAAAAATGTTTAGCTTATTTTACAATGTTGCAAGTTTTTAATATTTATGTTTAATTTACTTTAACATAGTTGGGGCCGGCAAGTTACTTGTACAACTAAGCAATGAAATGTGAACTTAATATATAAACAAAGTATTTATCTTATATTTATAAAGGTAATGGACAAATCTTTCTTAAAGAACGAGTGTAGGTTTTATTACCAATTTTACAGTCAGCTACCCTCACCTTATCATCAGGGCCGGTGTAAATTTTTACAATTCTGGCCATAGGCCATGATAATGGAGGCACATTATCTTGTCTTAAAATTACTAAATCCCCTACATTTAAATTGGGATGTGTTTGATGCCACTTGGGCCTGTTCTGTAACTGTGTTAGATAGTCCCTTGACCAAGCCTTCCAAAAGTCTTGTTTAATTTTTGAACACATGTTCCAGAACTTGAGTCTGTTGATGGGTACTCCTGTAAGATCTAATTCCGGAAAGGAGGTCAAGGAGCTACCTATTAAAAAATGTCCAGGTGTTAAAAAACTAACATCTGAAATATCCGAGCTTATAGGCAGCAGGGGCCGGGAGTTCAGCACAGCTTCAATCTCTGTTATGATGGTATATAGACCTTCAAACGTTAACCATAAACTACCTATTATCCTTTTAAAGTGATACTTAAAGCTCTTGACGCCTGCCTCCCACAGCCCTCCGAATTCAGGAGAATAACTTGGAATAAAGTTAAATTTTATCAGATTTGTACTACAAAACTGTTCTACAGAATCCCTGTGAGCCTTTGACGAAAACAAATCATACAGACCCTTCAATTGGTTAGAGGCTCCTTTAAATGTTTTTGCATTGTCACAAAAAATCTTAGTAGGCATACCGCGCCTTGCAATAAACCTTTTGAGACATCCCAAAAAGGTCTCAGTAGTGAGGTCACTAACAAGTTCCATGTGAACTGCCTTGACAGCAAAACAAACAAACAGCGCGGCATAGCATTTAGTTTGCAGAGGTCTTCTTATCCTCGCAGATTTCATATTGAATGGACCACAGAAATCTACACCTACGACCTCAAATGGTCTTTTTGATGTAAGCCTTTCTTTAGGCAGAGAGCCCATCAGTTGTTTAGCCGTTGCAGCCTTTAAACGTGCGCACTTAATACACTTGTGTACTACCTTCTTAACCTCCCGATGACCACTGATAAGCCAATAGTTCTGAGATAGAGAACTCAATATCAGCTTGGGTCCCGCATGCAAGAGACGCAAATGTTCCCTTTCAATTAACAATGTTGTAACATGACATGATTTTGGCATAATAATTGGGTGCATTTTGTTATATGAAATATTGTTTGCATTTTGTAAGCGGCCACCAACCCGTAGTATGCTTTCTTTGTCCAAAAATGGATGAAGATTTGATATACCAGACTTCAAATCTTTCTTATTTAAAATTGAAACTATTTCCATAGAAAAATATTTTTTCTGGGTACATTTTATAATTACTAATAAGGCTTTTTGTAGCTCCTTGGGAGTTAGTACACCTATAAGTCTATCATTTGAAATCAAAGAGTTATTTTTAAATCTAAGTATGTATGCTATAACTCTTTGTAATTTATTTAGATCAGAGAAGTTTTTGATGAGATCAAGCAAATCTGACTGGGCAACAATTATAGATGGGTTGCTACAGTAGATGCAGGCACAGATGCAGATGGAATAGGCAATTTGCAATTAGCATAATATGGGTGTAAATAGTCCTTATTAGATAGCTTTGTTGGGCCATGCCACCATAGCTTGATAAATTGCAATTTTTGTGGGTCAGCTCCTCTAGAAAGAAGATCAGCAGGATTATCTGAAGTTTGCACATATGACCACTCAGCTTCACTTGTCAAATCATGTATTTGTGTGACTCTATTTGAAATATATGTATTGGAATTAATATTACTTGACTTAATCCATGCCAACACAATCTGTGAGTCACTATACAGGTATACCTTCAATGGAAATCTCGACAGCAATACCTTGTTCACTCGATGAGTTAGTTGAGCCAACAATAGAGCACCATTAAGTTCAAGCTTGGGGATAGTTATTGCTTTATTTAACGGAGCAAGACGAGACTTTGAACACAATAAATTTACAATGACTGACCCATCTTTATTCAAAATTCTTAGATATAGACAGCAGCCAAATGCCTTTTGTGATGCATCTGCATAGCCTACCAGTTCTATAGAAACTGTGTCACAAGAACTTACACAACGCGGAACAGTGATAGTACCCATTGCGTTCAAGTTGATTAAAAAATTATGCCAAATGTCCAACAAGCTTTGAGGCAATATAGCATCCCATCCTAAATTGACAGACCATAATTGCTGCATAAAAAGCTTAGCAACTACAATTACTGGCCCTATTAAGCCAAGCGGATCAAACATTTTTCCAATAAAGCTAAGTACCTGCCTTTTAGTATACATTCCATCCTTATACGGTGGACTTGTAAAACTAAACTGATCTACAGTACTGTTGTATTTTAATCCCAATGTTTTTACAATGTTATTCTTATTGAATTCAATGTCATCATTAAAATATTTAAGTTCAACAGGAACACTTTCCAGCACCTGAGATACATTTGAACACCATTTGTGCAAATTGAAATTTCCTAATTTCAAAAGTTCTATTAATTGGACCTTGAGATCATGCAGGGACTCTATACTGTCAGAGCCACATAGTACATCATCTACGTAAGTATTCGATATCAAAGCCTCTGCTGCAAGCGGATACCTCTTACCATACCTATGAGCCAGCTCTATTAGACATTGGGTGGCCAAAAATGTAGATGCTTTTAAGCCATATGTAATAGTCTGCAGCTGCAAACAACTGATGGGCTTGTGAGGATGATCCCTCCAAAGTATATTCTGGAGGCAGGCTTGCTTTGGATTTATCTTCACACAGCGAAACATCTTGGCAATGTCACAAATTAAAGTAAAAAGGTACGTACGGAATAGGAGCAGGATATCAAATAGCTCTCTTTGTACAACTGGTCCATTCAACATGACATCATTCAGGGAGACTCTACCTTTTGACTTCATACTACCATCGAATACCACACGCAGTTTGGTTGTTCTGCTGTCTTCATTAATCACAGCATGATGAGCTAAAAAATAAACACGTCCATTAGTAACTTCATATTCACTAATGTCGACCTTTTTCGCATGTCCCAAGGCAATATATTCTTCAATAAATTGTTTATACTTTTCCAGGTACAATGGATTTCTTTTAAATTTATTTTCCAGTGTCAAAAATCTTTGATGAGCCACTGAAAAGGAATCTCCAAGCTGTAGTTGTTCTAAGTCACAGACAAGGGGCATATCAACTTGAAATACTTTATTTTCAATTTTAACTGAGTTTTGAAAGCTAACTTCAGTGTTTTTATGCTCACTACACAACTTATCAGTTGGTTCAGGAACCTTTTCAGTGAGCCAAAATTGCTCCATTACATTTTCTAGTTTGTTAGATTCACATATAGCCATATTTGAAACATAATTGTTGTCAACATTGCAGGCATTTATATTTATGGTACCTCCAAGAACATATCCAAACAAGGTTCTTTGCAAAACAGGGCCATTTGGAATTTTCTTATTACCATCCAACAAAATACTGAAGTATATATCGGCACCTAAAAGCAAAGAGATTTCTGCAGGCACATTAAACTTATCATCAGACAAAATAATATCTTTGGGTAAATTAAATTGTGAAATATCAATAAGTTGTTGGGGCAATTTTGTGGTTATAGAATCCACAACATGGCATTTTGCATTTAATTGAGTTTTTGACACTGGGGAATGCAAATTTACATTAACAAAATGATTGATTTTGCTGTTTTTATTTGTAACACCAATAATATGTGTTTCTTTTTGTATGCATGTCAAACCCAAAGACTTCACAAGAGAGTTTTTGATGAGTGACACTTGACTACCTGAGTCTAGCAGTGCCCTGACATAGACTTCATGGCCTGCAATATTAAATAATTTTACCTTCACAGTTGGCAATATAACATTGTTACTTAGCACTATACTGGAGTGTAAGGTAACAGCCTCCTTTCCCTCAATTTCCTTGTCTACATGCAGAAGAGTATTGTGCCTCTCCTTACATAATTGACAGGTAAAGTGAAATTTACATTTACCACTATGTGCATTTAGGCATGTAGAACATAGTTTGTTTATAGAAACAAAATTCTGGCGGTCTTTTATAGAAGCCGTTTTGAAGGAAGGGCAATTGTAAAGTTTGTGGTAATTATTACCTTTGCAAAATGTACATAATTTTACATTGTTTGAGGTAGCAACATTGGTTACCTGATTTGACTTCTTAGAAGTGGCTTCATGGACTCCACAGTCCTCAAGCGCTATAGCACGCTTTTCAAGGAAAGCCATAAATTCTACCATCGTTGGTAAAACTTCAGAGTTCCTGTCAAGTTGATAGGCTCTATTAGTAAAAGTATCTAGTTTCCTAGTTAATATTGTGATAAGCAGCATATCCCACTCCTTTGTGGGTTGCTCTAAATTTTTCAAAGCATATAGCTGCTGCTTTATCTCTGAAATTAATGACCTTATAGAGGCCGCAGTATTCCTCTGCATTGTAGGCAAGTCCAAAATTATATTTATGTGATTTATGATCAATCTAGCTTTGTTATCAAAGCGTTTCTTTAATAATATCAAGGCTTCTTGATATGACTGATTTACAAGAGGTAAATTAACTATTTCACTAAGAGCATCATCACTTAAATATTTTCTTAAGTAAAATAACTTTTGTACATCAGAAAGTGCCTTGTTGTTGTGTATTACAGCAGTAAATAAATCTATAAATGGTGTGTATTTTGTGAAATCCCTTCCACTAAACACTGGTAAGTCAATGTTTGGTAATTTAGAGGAAGATACACTTGTACACTGGGACACCTCTGATGTATTCAAGTTTTTTAAACAATAGTTTATTTTGGAAATAATTGAGAAGTATTTTTCTTCTAAAATAGCGACATCTTCCTTATCTTTACCATCTAATGACAAAATATCTAGCTGGACCTTTTCATAGTCCTTTAAAGTTGAAATTAACTTTTCTTTGGGCTCCACTGTACTTTAGGGACCGCGCGTGCGAAGCTTCATATTTTTTTTGCGTATAGATATCTCCCGTGTAGAACACTTTTACAAAACGAAACAGCTAGCAAACGCCCAGTTTCCGAGAAAAAAAATCCTAAAGTTTCGAAAAATTCAACATTATTTACGTAATAAAATTGACATTTTGTCACAGATAATGTAAGAATTTCACTCCTAGGTTGTTCCGTTTTACGTTCGGACAAAGTGACAGCGGATTTTAACGGTTTTTAGTATAAATATAGTAAGGTTTTAAGTTTAATTCATTTTTAAATAGCTGCCACTGTAATGAATTCAATTATGAAGCAAATCATATAATTAATTAAATTAAAAATAATAAAGTTTAAATTCCTACTCATAAAAGATTGGTAACGAAACGTAATAGAAGGTAAGTGACCCTGACAGTTGTCAGTGTGCGTATGTATGTACACGAACACTATCAAACCGTGTTCCGGTAGCTCTGTTTTGTTCTTTTGCTCTGCAGTTACTCATGCGACAGCGGAATGTTGCCGTTGCCCATTGAGCGAACCTACTGAGCTTGAGACTTGGGGCATCCCGGCTCCGACAGGTTAGTTTCGAAGGCATGGCGGGGTCTAGTGAGCGAGCGAAGCGAGCGAACTAGACCCCGCCATGCCTTCGAACCTAACCTGTCCGAGTCGGGGTGCCCCAAGTCCCGACATAGCTTGACTTAGTAAAAAGGTAATGAGAACCTAGGATACAAGAGCGAGCGAAGCGAGCTCGGGACTTGGGGCACCCCGACTCGGACAGGTTAGGTTAGAAGGGGATGGCGGGGTCGTAGACCCCGCCATCCCCTTCGTGGTTATTTTTTTTTAAACCACACAGAAGTAGGAGCCCCGCGAAGCGGGGCTCCGTCGACAAGGACTTACAAAAAATTTTTTGACCTTGACTCGAGTTTCACATTGACCTTGACCTGAGAGCTTGTTACAAGGTAATATTCCAAGTTTTTTTTTGTTTGACCTTGACTTTTGGGGCCTTGACCTTGACTGTTGGGATCTTGACCTTGACCTTGAAGATGTCATTGACCTCATTATTGCTTGGAACCTAATTTAGACCCGCCACGTAAACTTCCCCACCCTTAATACTCCCACTATCCCACCAATCCCGAAAGAAACTTTTGGCGATTTTTTTCTCAGCCCCTATGGTTTTGCTAGATTTGCGGTTTTCAAAATTACACTAAAAAGGATGTACTCTACCAAAAAAAAAATACCTACTATAAAAAATCGCCGGTCCCTAAAGTACAGTGCTTCCTTTCTTTGCGAGCTTGAAGAGCTTCAGCAGTAACACTAGCAATATTCACTGGATCATTTATAAAGTTTTCAATGCGAGTTACGGTACCTTTGAGTTGACCGCGCTTTAGACGCAAAGTCTTAAGATCCTCTTCCATCTTGTTAAATAACAGCAGCTATGGAACAGTCCTAGTAAACACTCATTAAATAATTCAAATCCAACAGTAGAATTTCTTGTTGTTGTTGTTTATGTAGGTATGTCAGACAATCCGCAGAGCACCACTTGCAACTTCAAAGTGACAAATGCCTGTCAGTGTCAGATGCTAGTGTCAATGTCGACTGCGCGTTCCCGCTAATTCTTTAGTTTGACGTTTGAAGAAAAAATGATTTTGTAGGTAGGTACATAAAATGTAATGTGCGAATTTTTCCACTTTCACAGGAACACTTTCTGTAGTTTATCTTTAGGAGAACACTTTCTTGTTCGCATTAATTATAGAAATACGAACCAACACGATGACTATGATGAAATTTCTTCTCGAATCTTCACATAGGATGAACCGAGCCACCCTCAAGTTTCGTACTTATAGAAATACGAACCGACACGATGGCTTGGATGGAATTTCTTGGACTGTATCTTGAGAATATGGCCGATGGTTTCTTCGTGCTTCTTTATGAGCCCAAGTGCAAAATAATATAGACTCTGCACGTAGACTTGCCCGGGCCGGTATGTCGTGCACGTGAACTATAGCTTCACGAACAAAATCCCAAAACCCACGCAGAATACACGAAGCCTTCTAATAGCCAATCGAAGGACCACACACGCATGTATAATAATAAAAGTCATGCGTTGAAGTTAATGTTGAATTTATTACTTTTACTAATTTAATAAAATTACAACGGTGAAAAAGATGGACTTGCCGGTTGTAAGTTAGAATGCAGAGCGTGTTGCTAGACATTAAAAATGTTTAGCTTATTTTACAATGTTGCAAGTTTTTAATATTTATGTTTAATTTACTTTAACACTAAGACATTGAATTTATACAATGCAAAGATAGTTTTTAAAATCTTCAGCAGCTCCAACGGTATTTTCAAATGCTAATTAGTTTATGCTTGTGGAGCAGGACCAGCAATGAGCCAAGCATTTTTATCAATTATGTAATCCCCCAACTTATAATATGCCTGCCTATATAGTGTGCGTTTTATACAAGATTTGAATTTCGTCTCATTCAGTTGAAATATGTGGGGAGGAATTTTATTGTAACATTTTAAACAGTACCCCATGAAAGATGAATCTACTTTAGCCAGTCTGAAACCTGGTTGAACTAATAGATCCCTATTTCTTGTACTGTAATTATGTCTATCACCTCTTTTACTAAAAAGATGTAATTTTTTTCTTACGTACATGATGCAATGTTTTCATAGATATATTGACAAGGTACCGTCATGATGTTAATGTCCTTAAACAGTTCCCTTAGAGAATCGCGCCTACGGAGATAATATATGGCTCTGATAGCTCTTTTCTGCAGAATAAAAATAGACTCGATGTCTGCAGCCCATCCCCACAGCAGAATACCATTAGACATGATACTATGAAAATAACTGAAATAGACTAGCCTCGCGGTATCTACATCAGTTAATTGACGGATTTTTCTAACAGCATATGCTGCTGAACTTAGCCGTCCTGCAAGAGATGTTAAATGAGGACCCCATTGTAGCCTTGAGTCGAGCGTGATCAATGTAGGGTAAACCGACTAATAACTGGCCGCTTTCAATAATTGGCCACTATCCGCTTCAACTGCATAAATTAATGTATGTTCGTTCATCCAGTAATCTATATGTATAAAAGGAGAAACTGACTGACTGACTGACTGTTGATATATCAACACACAGCCCAAACCGCTGGTCCTAGAGACATGAAACTTGGAGGGTGTGTTCTTTGTGAAGAGTAAGTATCCACTAAGAAAGGATTTTTGGGAATTCCACCCCTAAAGGGGAAAAATAGGGGATGGAAGTTTGTATGAAAGTCCGTCAGTTTTAAAGTTAGGATCTTCAAATTTTGATTTTAGACTGACGATTGAAAATTAATCAATACGTATCTCAACGTTTTTGATAATTCTACCCCCGAAGGGTTAAAACGGGGGATAAAGTTGAAAATCCTTAATTTTCGAAGAAAAATCACTACTATCTAACGCAACGGTGTTGTTAGAATTTCAACCCTTAAGGGGGTGAAAAGGGGGATGAAATTTTATTTTTAATTAAAGTTCTTTATTTTTTTATTTAAAATCACTAATATTTCGGCTTATGGTTGGAAACTAACACAACCTAAATATTTGTTTTTTTTTTTTAATTTCAACCCACAAGGGTCTGAAAGGGGTATGAAGTTTTGTATTGAAGTTGTTCATTCGCAAAATTTTGTATTCAAGTAAAAATAATATTTATAAGTACACGTGTACTGATTTTAATTTTTTTACTTTATTTAAGACTAAGGAAATTGGTTGTAAATATGGTTGTTGAAATTATAAATATTGATGGGCAGATGGTACCAAAGTTTGTCGTACCGATCATAGGGGACGGAGCTTGCCTTTTTAGGTCTCTTTCTTTTTTGATGCACGGAAATGAAGAAATGGCATTCGAAATACGTGAACAAATTGTTGATCACGTAACGCAAAACTGGGATGAGTTTTCTGGTCTTTCTGAAAATGGATGTGGTGATAACTACACTACATCAGACGAATACTATGCTGATATGATTCTGTCTTCAACTTACGGCACATTATGCGAGTTGACAGCAGCAGGCAGAATATATAATTTTATTTTTGAGGTTTACCGCAATTGCAAGTTATATGTAAAGGTTGGTGCTGAAGGTTGTCCAGTTAAGCGCCTTCGCTTTTCAGGCGATCTATCTGGTGGCCATTTTGAAGCTTATGTTTCAGATGAGGAACAATTTTCTGAAGTTGAAATAAATTCTAAACTCAATCCAATCTCTGTAAAGGCTAAGAAAATTACTTCCAGACGTGTTGAAGTAGTCGATAAAATACCTGTGTCATCAACTGATTCAGATCTTTCTACCGACTTTGCTTCCAAACAGCCAGTTGATGTATATATTTATCAGTCGACTTGCTCGATACCTCAAAAGAAAAATAAGAAGCGTAGAGCTAGATATACAGCAGCAACGAGAAAAAATCAACTAAAACAGGCCCAAAAAAGGTATTCAAAAAGTAACCGTACACCTTATCGGAAAGCGGCATCCAAATATATAAAAAAAAACTCAGAAGTGCACAGGCAAGATGCTGCTAATTATCAGCAGGCACATCCTGAAGTGCACAGGCGAGCTGCTGTTAATTACCAGCAGGCACAACCTGAAGTGCACAGGCGAGCTGCTGCTAATTACCAGCGGGCACATCCTGAAGTGCACAGGCGAGCTGCTGCTAATTACCAGCAGGCAAATCCTGAAGTACATAGAGCGGCTCAGTCACAATACAACACGAAGGCAACTGCAAGTCCCTGGATTACAAAGTACCTTTCAGGTATGTCTTACAATCCAGGAATGGCTTACGACAAAGATTCTATGGTGAGTATAGGCAATATGAATAATAAGTGTCAGTGTTGCAATGCACTCAAATGGAAGGACGAGACTCTTGGAATGTGTTGTGGCAGTGGAAAGGTGCAACTCGAAGCATTACATAGTCTTCCTGATCCTCTATACAGTTTGGTAATGGATCTGCACCCTGACCATAAGCATTTTATGAGTAATATTCGTAAATACAACAATTGTTTCCAGATGACATCTTTTGGTGCAAAACAGGTGGTGGAGGATGGCTTTATGCCAACATTTAAAGTACAGGGTCAGGTCTATCATTTGGTTGGAAGCATTTTACCGGAACCAGGTGAGAAAGCTAAATTCTTGCAGATTTATTTCGTTGGAGAAGACGATAGAGAAGTAAGTCTAAGGTGCTCAAATTATCAAGGATTGAAACCAAGTTTGGTTAAACAGTTACAAAAAATGCTTCATGATGTTAACCCTTACATTAAAGACCTCAAAAGCACCATTGATAAAATTCCCCCCACCTGTGAATCGTTTAAAGTAGTCATTCATGCCGACAAGAAACCACTTGAAGGTCATAGAGGACGTTTTAACGCCCCAACGACCAACGAAGTTGCTTTGGTGATGGTTGATCAGCAATTTGAGAAACGGGACATTATATTGGAAAGCCGTAGTACTTCTTTACGTCGGATAAGTGAACTGCATCGGTCATACGATGCCTTGCAATATCCCATAATATTTTGTTTCGATGATGATTATTCTGTCAACTTGCCTCAACATGATCCCAAAACTAAATTGCCTCTAAAAAAAATGGTTTCGGCAGCCAGTTTCTATTCCTTCCGTATAATGATAAGAGACGGTGAAGATAACATTCTCCCGCGTTTTATCGCTCTTTTTAGTCAGTATTTAGTAGATCAATACGCTAAAATAGAAACTGAGAGACTCAATTATATACGACATAATCAGGCAAAGTTACGTGCAGATAATTACGTACATCTTAAGGATGCAGTTAGACGACAAGATGCTGATGCCAATCAATTGGGGCAAATGGTAGTACTACCGTCCTCTTTCACTGGTGGTCCGAGGTACATGCACGAGCGTACCCAGGATGCGATGACATATGTACGCAACTACGGTCGCCCTGATCTCTTTGTGACGTTTACATGCAACCCTCGCTGGGACGACATTACCAAAGTTTTACTTCCTGGACAAAAGTCTTGTGATCGTCACGATATAATTGCTCGAGTGTTTTATGTAAAAGTTAAAAAACTGATTAATATATTGATTAAAGGACAAATATTTGGAGAAATTTGTTGCTACATGTATTCGGTTGAGTGGCAAAAACGTGGTCTTCCACATGTCCACATTCTTCTATGGCTGAAAAGTAGCATAAAGCCAGACTCTATCGACAAAGTAATCTGCGCTGAAATACCTGACCCTGCACTTGACCAAAAACTTTACGAAATAGTAAAGTCGAACATGATTCATGGCCCTTGTGGAAGCTTTAATCATAAATCTCCTTGTATGAAGAACAAGAGCTGCACTAAAAGATATCCCCGACCTCTATTGCGGGAAACACAAACAGGTGATGATGGCTATCCACAGTATCGGAGACGATCCCCTAGCGAAGGCGGTTTTACCGTTAATATTCATGGTGTGGATCTAGATAACCGTTGGGTAGTTCCTTTTAACCCTGTACTATTAAAAACTTTTAACGCACATATAAACGTTGAGTATTGCAACTCTGTGAAATCAATAAAATATGTATGCAAGTATGTTAATAAAGGATCGGACCAGGCTACATTTGCACTAGAAAATGAAAAAGATGAGGTGAAGATTTATGAGAGCGGAAGGTACATAAGTAGCTCAGAAGCAGTGTGGCGAATTCTTGGGTTTTCCATACATGAGCGTTTCCCGACAGTTGTTCATTTAGCAATTCATTTGGAAAACGGTCAGAGAGTTTACTTCAACTCAAATAATCTCGCTGACAAAATAGCTAATCCACCAAAAACGACGCTTTTAGCTTTTTTCGAACTATGTCAATCAGATAACTTTGCTAAAATTCTACTTTACTCTGAGGTACCCGCATATTACATATGGAATAAGAGTAATTTTGTAAGACGAAAAAGAGGAGTAACAGTTGATGGTTGGCCTGGTGTGATGAAGGAACACGCCTTAGGTAGAGTCTATACTGTTCACCCCAACAATACGGAGTGCTATCATCTGCGTTTACTGCTACATGAAGTGCGGGGCCCAACTTCATTTGAAGCACTAAAAACTGTGAATGGTGTGTTGCAGCCTACTTTCTAAGCTGCTTGCAAAATGTTAGGTTTGCTTGAAGATGACCTACACTGGCATGCGACGTTGGAGGAGGCCGCGCTTTGTCAGTCAGCAGCAAAAATGCGAGAACTGTTCACAATTATGTTAGTCTTTTGTCAAATATCAGACCCAATAGCTCTTTGGGAAGACTTCAAAGACTATTTATCTGAAGATTTTAAGCACAGGCTGCAAAAAGAGATCGGAGACAATGTAGAGAATTTCAAAGACCAAATTTTAAATGAATGTCTATCTGATATTGAAGCCACAAGTTGCCGGTAATAGGGAGTATATGAGAGAAACTAATTTTGATACAGTAGCTTTGGAAAGTTTTGTAAATAATAATACGCCATCGTTGACTGCCGAGCAAACGTCTGTATATAACCAAGTCATGACAAGTGTAGAAGTAAGTGAAGGAAAAATTTTCTTTCTGGACGCCCCTGGTGGCACAGGTAAGACTTATCTTTTAAACTTGCTCTTGGCAAAAGTAAGAAGTACTCGATACATAGCTTTAGCTGTAGCGTCGTCTGGGATTGCTGCTACATTATTAGAAGGAGGTAGAACTGCACACGCTGCCTTAAAACTACCTCTAAATCTCACAAATGTAGAGACACCCTTATGCAATATACCAAAGCAAAGCAATCTTGCCGAAGTGCTTAAAAATACTAAACTAATAGTATGGGATGAAATAACGATGGCGCACAAAAGAGGAGTTGAAGCCTTGAATAGGAGTTTGCAGGACATACGAAATAATAAAAACATAATGGGTTGTATGACGGTGTTGCTGGCAGGAGATTTTCGACAGACTTTACCGGTAGTGCCTAAAGGTACGCGCGCAGATGAGATCAAAGCATGCATCAAAAGATCTTTCTTATGGCCTTCAATTAAAGTTCTAAAACTTACTCGAAACATGAGAGTACATCTCAGAGGTGAAGTTTCTGCCGGCAGATTTGCAGATCTTCTTCTTCAAATCGGAAACGGAAACTTTCCACAAATAGATGGGTTGATACAAATACCATACGAATTATGTACTGTGGTATCAACAGTTGAGGGACTTGTAGATAAAATTTATCCTGATATTAAAAATATTAAAGGGAAACCGATGGAGTGGTTATGCGAGAGAGCCATTTTGACTCCCAAAAACGACCAAGCCGCTGCGATCAACGAAATGTTGATAAATACATTCGAAGGCGAAGAAATGATTTACAATTCTGTTGACACCATGGTCGATATGGACGAGTCGGTTAATTATCCTGTAGAATTTTTAAACTCTCTTAATCCGCCGGGTCTTCCGTGTCACAGACTTATGTTGCGTGTAGGTGCTCCTGTCATGTTACTTCGAAATTTACATCCTCCAAAATTGTGCAATGGAACTAGACTCCAAGTAACAGCTCTCCGCCGCAATGTTATTGAGGCGAAAATACTAACTGGATCTGCCAGAGGAGAAACAGTATTCGTGCCGCGTATACCATTGATACCAAATGACCTTCCGTTTGAATTTAAAAGATTGCAGTTCCCAATCAAGGTTTGTTTCGCGATGACTATTAATAAGTCACAGGGACAAACTCTAAAATTTGCTGGAGTTGATTTGCGGCAAGACTGTTTCTCCCACGGCCAATTTTATGTGGCTTGCTCACGTGTTAGCTCTCCAACTAGCCTGGTTGTTTTAGTGCCCGCTTCCGAATTAGTGAAAAACATCGTATATAGAGAAATACTGTGAAGGATTTAGGTAGATACCGGTCCTTTACAGCAGGTATTTCTTTACAGTATTCCTCAAATATCACACGTAGTAGAGGACAATTAGCCATGAAGAAAGGTCTATTGTTATTGTTATAATACCTAATTCATAATTATCTAGAAAAAAATAATTTATACTCTACGCAGACGACGTAAAATAAAATAGTAACGAAGTCAAATATTACATTGAATATTCGAGTCTGATGTTGAATATATAGTTTTTAGAATTTTTGGTCTGTTTGTTTGTATGTATGTTCCGGCTTGCACAAACACGGATGAGCGGGTTTAGATGATATTTGGCACACAGATAGTTTATAACCTGGATTAACCTATAGGTTATTTTTTAATCCCGATTGTACGTTCCCGTCGGATATTTTTCGACATCCACGCGGGCGAAGCCGCGGGCAAAAGCTAGTATTAGAATAATTCATTGTACATGAAAATCTTCATGATGTAGTAGACCGCGGTCTAAGGTCAAAACTTGAGCTTACTTTAGTGATTTATCGATCAATAGTTTCGACACCACGAGACTATACCTGAAACTTTAACCAAGTTTGGAATTAAGGTACAATCAATAGTTTTATGTTTAGGGGTTCTTGATTGATTTAGTTTTATCGAATCTTGGTTATTTGATTAGAATTACAGTTTCGTATGTTATATTAATTAATTCTGCATTAGTTTATTTTACATAAATGGTAATTTTATTGAACATGACTGGAAGATTGAGGTAAAAAGGTTTTTTTTATTATTAATGGGTCTACTCTTGGCCCTAAACTCACCTGGTTGAAACCAATTTAAGAAAAAAGGCAACTCCAAAAAATGGTTTAATTAAAATTTGATGTATATGAAATCGTAGCATTGAGTGTAGCGTTTCAGCTACGCCGCAACTCAGTGCGAGCTACGTCGTAGCGACACCGCTACGCGCATATTTCCATTGTTTGAAAAGTTTTGCGAGCAGGACATTACCTAAATTAATCATTGAAATCTGAGAGACATTAGAAATAGGTGTAGCTCTCTTTTTGATCCTGTAAAACTGTGAGTGTGTATGATAAACTTTAAACACAATAATTTTCTTTCTATCTTGCTTAAACAAATGAAAACCAACGCTGAATATCTACACTTAATTATTCACCGCGAAGAATTGCAACAAAATGCAAATTTGAATCTTTGTCTTGAAGCGATACATTACTTTTCGAAGCATCATAATAGTTTTACCGTAGACTACAATTTAATATAGTACATTTTTTTTGATATATTAAATATTTTAAATGAAAATAGATTGCCCGTTATTTTAGAAACTTGAAATCGAGTAAGAAAGACTTTAAATTTTAATTAATTCTCGTTTAGCTAACTATCTACTCTTACAAACTGTGTATAGTCGATATTCTCAAAACATGAAGTAAAAACTATTCCGCTTCAGCTTTTATTGTTGAGCTCCTGAACTTAAATTAAACTAATTTAAATCAGTTCGTTAACTTATGTTCGATCCAACGCTGCGGTACATACAAAGCGTTCCAAATGATTTTCGAACCTTTTTGTCACAACCCATTCGCTTCAAAACCTACTTGGAATGGCTAATGCTGAAATAGTGAAATAGACAGAAATAGAGTAAGTGGGGATAATGTATAAATTTTCTGAGATTACGGTTTCAAGTATCTAATTAATTATTTATTTTTAAATTCTCTAGTTCTAGTTTATTTATTTTTTATTCTACCTACTTTGTAAAAAATCTGTTATTAACAGGCTCTGTATGTTGTATACATAGTTATGGAAGAGGGAGGTCTTCTGGTACAGGTATCTCCATACTTAAAAGAAGGCCTCTACAACTTATTTGTTAAAACCTGAAATTATGAAATATTTTTTTTTTTATTAAAAAAAAGAAAAAAAAATGATAGCAGTACAACTGTGTGCGTCTACAACAAGATTACCTATCAACATTAACTTATGTAGGACGGCGAGCTGATTTCTAAAATACCGCTCTCATTTACGTGTTATCGTATCTAGGCTGAAATCCTAACCTAACCTAATCAAATCGATCAAATGATAGGTTAATTACTTGGACGCTTTTGGCTTTGCCTAATCCTTGTCAATTAAAAAAATGATTACCCTTGACTTCCATAATCCCTGTTGCAGATCATTATTCGCGGCAGCACATCGTGACCCGAATAAAAAACTCATCAGCAGCAGGTGCAATATTCAAAACGGTTTGATCAATTTGGCTTTGCATATGAACTGAAGCCAGCGCCACCTGGATGGATCGGTGAATTAAATTATTCGTATTTGTTTTTATAGCACAGGTACCGATACCTTAATCCTATATCTTAATCGGATGCAAAAATATTATTTCGGTTGCAGTAAACTCCATTTGAATAGATTCGAAACATAAATATTCTATCCTGACCTCAAACAATTAGCAACCAGAATACACAAAAACTGAAACTAAAGCTACGACCCGAGCACAAATCTCATCATCCTTAAGACAGACCCCACATTTTACGAGTACCCGCAACTTGAAACATTTAGCCGGAAATGAATCTCGCGCTTGACCGCACGAGTGCGTTTATTAATACGGACTGCGGAAGTCTATAGACAAACATGCCGAGTGATGAATCTTGAATGAATTAGAGTTTCCCTTACTGAACCTTTCAGAAAGATAAAAGACTATTTACATTGTTGCTTTGTTGTTCGGGTCAGAGTAATTACGTCAGTAAATACCTTTGTAAGTTTTCACTAAACCCTTTTCGTACTTTGCATTGCTACTAAAAGTATTTAGCGTGGAGAACAGTGCAGTCCAGAATTCTAAAATCAATAGTGATTTCTATTTCATTTTGTAGGTAGGTAATTCTATCTACACAACTGTGCCAGCTGGAGTTAAGTTCGCAAGAATTTTTTAAATTAAATTAAATAAACTTTATTATCAGGCTTCGAAAGCCCGTATCGCGTTAGTATTACAAATTACTTAAAATCTATGTTAGTACAACAATAATTAGACACACAAAATCATGTAGATATACTTACCACGTTTATGGTAACAAAACAATATCAGCTAACAGCTGATATTGTTTTAGCTTATTAATTTCATTATTTGCCTTTGTCCTTCCCTTTTTTTTTGGTTGGGAAATTATCATATAACTTCTGCCGCTCTGGGCAGAGCGGGAGGGCGTATCAGACTCTTATTGACTAAAACCCACTCGTGTTCCTTCAGTTGCCTGTACGTTGCCAGGGGCCATGGTATCCCTTTCGGACTTTTCCGCAACCCCGGCAGGCATCGGTCCTTACGGACCCCTTCAGTTCTGCTGACATCTCTTTGACGTGCCGTCAACCCGGGCCTGGCCCTTATCGGACGGCGAGCTACCCATTGCTCACCGTCCGCAAGCCCGCGCCTACGGTGGCCGGGAATCACCTGCGATTCCCGACGCCCAGGGTGGCTAGGGGCGTGAGGGCGCGAAGTTTGCCTCTTCCTCACGCGTTCCGCCTAATCCTTCACGAGAATTACTGCTTCGCAGAAGGAGGTGACAGCCTCCCATGCCCTCTCGCTCCGTACCATGGCTTGCACCAGGGCCGGACGCGAGAGATCCCCGCTACCGATCGCCTCCAAGAGGACACGGCGTTGCTCTGCCCAAGCCGGGCAGACCTCCAACGTATGCTCCACCGTGTCGTCCGGGCGATCCACGCAGTGATGACACCCGGGCGTTTTCTCCCGCCTTATACGGAACAGGAACCTCCCGAAACAACCATTTCCAGTGAGGACCTGCGTCAGGCGGAAGGTGAGGACGCCGTGACGCCCCTCTTTGAGGAGTGGCTGGAGTCCCTCTCTCATAATAACTCTTCCCTCGCTCATAATAATTCTTAGAAATTTAAATTTGCTTACGAAAATATCTTCTAGTTAAATTGATTACATAGTTTTAATTTGATTATATGTAATCATTGTTGCTTACCACTATGTAGGCATGATTCTGTGGATTGTGGTGTAACAGAGAATAGTAAACAATGGTTGTAATACTAAACATGATTACAATAGATCCGTGTCTGATTGTTGCCAATCCAAGAACATTAACTTGTACATAATTAACACTTGAGCTAGCAATATCATTTGAGGTGGTTGAATTTAATTGCTTACAATCATAATTGAGGAAACAAAGTGTGAAAAGTAAACATTTAATTATTAAATTTTACTAATGGAAGAAGATTGGGAGCGGGACGTCCGATTTGATAATTATTATATTATAGGTAGCATTTATTTCGGGCTACGCCCATAGTGTTAGTAACAATGGTCTTAAATACTAGTGTTAGTAGACATAGGTACATGTTTTACTCTGTGTGGAGTTTCATCCAATGTCGCAGCATTGGAGACTCCCATCTATCTGCGAATAAACTCAAGATACTATTGGTACTGCCACGAAGACGAGCAAACAGGGAAGCGCTTATCTTTCGCATGATGGCCGTAAAACCATCTATATGCCTATCAGAAAACATTTTTGATGCACTACATCGCCATGGCAGCCCCAACAGTATCCTGAGTGCGTTATTGTACTGGACCCGTAGATCGCTATATGCACGCAAACTGTAACTAGTCCACAGGCTGCACGTGTAAAATAATAAAATTTAATATAATATTTGCGAACAAGAAGTTATAATAAATTTACAAGATTGTTCTAGCGATTCAGAAACTGATTCAGATATGGTTTTGGGGTGTACTCCTTTAAGAGAATAAATATATTTTATATTAAAATATTCGTTTAATTTAGTAACGTTTGTAATTCAATTAAACCCAGTTATATGTTACATTAGCATCGATAATTGTAAGAAACGTCGATAATTTCTATCGACAATATTTTTATATCCTGACAACCCTAGGAATGTCAGTTTGACATATGTTGCAGAGATCAAGCTATCTTTTATGTAGGTTCTTTTATTCCAAAGCGTAGTAGGTACCTATGGAGAAGAACGGGCAAGAAACTCCACGGACACTATTTTAAATCAAACACAGACAAGCCTTTCTGTCCTACGTAACTTTATTACCATCATTGGGTCAGAATTACTGGACTTAAAGGCGTGGATAACCGACTTTTAATGGTTTTATACGGAAGATTACGTCTAAACGAGTAGAGTTAATGATTTGGAAAAAATATGTGTTAAAATAGAGCATTTTCTTAATTACTTAAGGTATGTGAATATTTTGGATTATGTTTATATTACATAGTGAAATTAATTTGTAAAGTTATGTCTAACGCGGAAAAAAACCTGAGAAACACGAGAAATCTATCAAGCGTATTTTTCTAAAACCTTCACCGTTTTTTATTAAAATACCTTTTGTTTTATGTATAATAAATTAATAATGCGTCTAATATGGGACAACGCTCCTGGACGGGCGAGTTCTATTACTGGCTGAACGTACGACGTGTTGTGTGAGCTCGCGTTGATTACGGTTGATCGGCATCCCTCGGGGTATTTCTAACAATCGTTGGGATTACAGCCGCGTGTTTGACTATTTGTCTAAACCTCTCACATTGACCGACCCTAAAGTTTTCCTTGTTTACAACGGAAACTTGATTATTTGAACAAACTATATTTCATCTTATATTGTAAAATGAGAAGTATTATGAATTCAATACGTTAATTTTCTGTTAAACGATCTTTTTGCAAATTACCAAATTAAATTAAATTTCAGGCAGGTACTTAAGTCATTACCTGGTTAATTGAAATTGGCAATTAGAAAGCGGACAACCGGATCGCTCGCCTTTGATGCTAAAAGTGTTTCCTTTGACATCACTGCAATGTTGTAGGTAATCCAGGGCAAGATATTTTAAGTTTAATATTCCATTGACGCAGTACAAAACCCTAAATATTGAGGAAATTAAGACAATGTTATATGTCACACGGGACTCCTAGAAACATTACTTCTCATTTCAACAACTTTGGCCCCGAACCCTAATAATACCTACTGTTACTAATTACTACTAATTACTTATTACCCATACTACTAATTGATACCGAGATGAAAATATAACACTTTTCAACAAAGTTAATTTATGAGAACGACAAAACTTCTGAACAAAGATAAAAATGATTTCAGACGCAATTTTTCAGGAAGAAATTAAATGGCTTAAAAGATTTGAACAAAGTGTAAGTTGAGTATACTCATTACCTGTAAATGGAGTTGTGTTTAAATTTAATCCAAAGTGATATCGTGAAAATTATTCGGATTTAAACCGTCGCATTAATTTTAACTATAAGTATTGTATTAACATCGTACTCTTCCGTTAGGTATTTTAAAACAATCTATTTTGGAATGTAAGGTTTAAATAAATTTATCTGAAAACATCAATGCGTAGGCACAATCTCTTAATATAACAAGGAAATATATATATATATAGCGCGGGAGCATCTAATAGATTTTGATGCTACATCAAGATTATATTGCAAAATAAAATAAAATCACGAAAAAAAATTAAATGGCCGCCATTTCAAAACGGCAAAAATCCACCATAATAAGGCATTTTGCTCCTACGGCAAAATACCTTATTACTTAACAATGGGCGAATAACACGGATGAGAACTTAGAAAATGATGTGCGATTCTTTGGAGACGACCATTATATTGACGAAGCATTTCAACCTAACGACGGCGACGTTATGATTGAACAGGTGTTGCCCACAACTGATGCGCATCCAGTCGTAAGATCTCTTTAGGGCCTCATATTGCAAGGTGTATTCGATGCTACTCGGAAAAGAAAACGTTGGATGAAACCAGAACATGCAAATTCGAAAGTAAATATCGCGAAGAAAAGATGATCTGAAGGTTTACCTTATTCGGGGCATCGGTTTGGGCGCGTTCATTGAGGCGGCGGCCAGCCCGCCGGTTGAACGCGTCCCAGAGGGTCATGGCCACCCAGCTGGTCCGGGGATACCGCACGGTCTCCGGTGAGGCGGCGAGCCTCCTTGTCGGATTACCGCCATGGGATCAGGAGGCAAAAGTCCTCGCGCATATCTGGGAGTGGCGCGAGGAATCGAAACGCCGGGGCGTAACTGCGTTTCCGCGAGAAATCGCGGCACAGCGGACAGAGTTCCAGCGGGATCTCATGGCGTCATGGAGAGTGCGATTGTCGCAACCCAGTGCTGGGCACCCCACTATTGCGGCGATAAGTCCCCTCTTTGAGGAGTGGCTACAGAGGCGCCACGGCGTCCTCACCTTCCGCCTGAAGCAGGTCCTCACCGGACATGGTTGTTTCGGGAGGTTCCTGTTTTGTATCAGGCGGGAGGAAACGCCCGGGTGTCATCACTGCGTGGATCGCGCGGAGGACACGGTTGAGCATACGGTGGAGGTCTGTCCGGCTTGGGCAGAGCATCGCCGTGTCCTCGTGGAGGCGATCGGCGGCGGGGATCTCTCGCGTCCGGCCCTAGTCCAGGCCATGGTACGGAGCGAGAGGGCATGGGAGGCCGTCACCTCCTTCTGCGAAGCAGTAATGTTCGCGAAGGAGGAGGCAGAACGCGTGAGGGAAAGGCAAATTTCGCGCCCTCACGCCCCTAGCCGCCGCAGGAGACGCCCTGGGCGTCGGGAATCGCAGGCTGATTTCCGGCCACCGTAGGCGCGGGCTTGCGGACGGTGAGCAATGGGTAGCTCGCCATCCGATAAGGACCAGGCCCAGGTCGACGGCGCGTTGTGTTCCACGCGCGCCTCAAAGAGATATCAGCAAGTGAAGGGGTCCAATAGGACCAATGCCTGCCGGAGTTGCTGGAAAGTCCGAAAGGGATACCGTGGCCCCTGGTAACGTACAGGCATCGGAAGGAACACGGGTGGGTTTTAGTCAGTAAGAGTCTGACACGCCCTCCCGCTCCACCCAGAGCGGGAAAATTTATTTGATAATTTCCCACTCAAAAAGGTTTACCTTATTCTACGAAACAAAAAGAAAGGAGTGGTAAAATACCAAAAGAGATTGACTGTGAGAAATGTTTTTATAAATGTTGTGTTATCTCTTCAGAGGAAAGAAATTATTTATGTCGTCCTACTGGAGTTTGAAGTATACCGAGCAAAAGAATTTTATTCTCGGTAATGGCGAAGTAGATACTTCGAAGAGAATTCTTGCTATTCGTGGACCAAAGAAACAGCGTCTATATCATGTTTTCTCAGTAAGCAGACGATACAGCCCAATTAGGAACATAAATTAGTTCCAGGAATACCTCGATTGAATTGTGGTTTATTTTTAGATGTATTTGTAACACAACTATGTACCTACAGAAATTATATATGAATTGTTAAGAAATACTAGCTGCTCCCCGCGATTTCTCCCGAATAAGTCTCGATCCCGTGGGAATATCGGGATGAAAAGTACTTTTTTTCCTAACCCAAGTCACGGTCCACCGATACGCCAAATTTCATTTAAATCCCTTCAGGCGTTTTAACGTGAAATTATAATAAAAAATTAAAATATAAAATTAGTTTAAATTTAGATTTAATCATGTTTAAATTGAGGAAGGTTTATTTATGTATAGGTATATCTACAAAGATTAACCCATTGCACCAATATTCATTAAATCATTTTGCTATTCTTCCATCCAAGCATTGGTGTTTTATGGAATAGATAAAATCAATTTATTCAACCACAGAAGATACCTTCAAAAGCCAAAAGTTAAACTGTTCGACGAAGAACTTAAGAGCGTTTATTCTGAAAGTGGGCAACGTCGCAAATTGATGTCAAATATTTCGCTGTTTTGATTAATTTGGCAATATTACTGTATGGAAACATGAAATGTGGCTAACTAGCGAACAAGAATATTAATAATGAATTGTTTAATTATAACACTGAATTTGATGTTGTAACCGTTTTAGGTGTAAAACAGGCATTTGTAAAGTTTCCATATCGTTTTTATTACATCTAAAACAGAAATTCGGTGCTACGATATTAATTATTGCATTTCATAAACAATATTTTAGTTCACCAGTTAGTCACATTTCATATTTCCATACTGTATTATTGTCAAATTAATCAAAACAGCGAAATATTTGACATCAATTTGCGACGTTAAACCTCATAACTGTGTACAAACCCAAATAAATAATGATATTGTGATATTTAGTGATGAAATTGGGAAAGATTTGGGCCAGTTAGTATCAAATATTTGCAAGGGAAAATCAGTTACCAACTATTGTATGCCTGGCTTAAGTTATGTTGAGATAGTGACAAAGATTATTAGTTTAAATTTTCACCAGGATACAAGTTTAATATTATTGATTAGTAACAGAGGAAATGTGAATCAGCACAGTCTGCTTCATTACTATAACAAACTTTGTGAGCTAGACTTAAAACAGATTGTTATGTTTACATTTCCTTACAGTAAAAGTTTGCCACAGAGAGAAAATAATTTTAGGCACAAGTTAAATATAATGTTAAATAATATGACATTAAACACTAATAATAATTTTCATGTAATTGACACTAACAAGTATGTTAGTAAATATTTATATGTGACAAAATACAAATTGTATTTACCAACATGTTTAAAAAGACAAATAGCTTTATCGCTATACTTTTTTTTTAATGATTTATCAGCCAAGAGTTTGGCTAATAAAACTATTGCTTCTGTTGGGCAATTATCTGACATTTTTATTGATTCAGCCAATAATTTGGCTACACAAGCTGACATTAATTTAAATTAGAAATCAAGACAATAGAGAACACCTCTTGCATAATTAATGGACATAATTTAAATACTAGTAAGAATCATCAAAATGGCAGAATAAGTTCTAACACAGTTCACCTGGTCCACCAAAATATTCAAGGTATGTTGAGAAAAGACCTTGAAATTGAATTATTCATGAACTGTAACAACATTGATATTTTATGTATTACAGAACATTGGTTAAAAAGCCATCAGCTCATGTTTAATTTCAGTAATCACCAGGTTGGTAGTTCATTCAGCAGAGAAAATGCAATACATGGTGGCTCATTGATACTGTTAACTAAACAATTTAAATTCAAAGAACGTAAAGATATTGTAAGCCTCTCTGTTGAGCGGACTATAGAAATAGCTTGTGTGGAGTTGGAGCAGCTTGTTGTATTGAGCGTGTACCGGCCTCCGTCATCGATTTATGATTGCTTTGAGAGTATCATGGATGATGTGTTACAAAAACTTTGTAAATTAGGAAAAAAATATATAATTGTATGTGGGGATTTTAATGTCAATTTATTAGAGGACTCATCAATGAGCCTAAAAATTAATAATTTATTTCAGTCATATAACCTTAATCATTTATTTTTGGAGCCTACTAGAATAACCCCCACCTCGGGTACATGTTTAGATAATATATTTACTGACATATTACCTATAAGCAAAAAAATTATAAGTCAACTAGATTCTGACCACTGTGGACAGCTGATTACATTTAGCAAACAAGATAAAAAAGTGGCGAAGAGATATATCACTGTAGTGCCAAAAACTGCAGGTCGCTTGGAGAGTTTTAAAAACAAACTTAATAGTAAATTACCCTACTTGCCTTATTGTGATAATCCTAATGAACTGTACAATTCCTTTTTTGCCATGTATTGTACAGAATTTAACTCAACATTTATACCAAAGCAGATCTCAGTTAATGGTTCTGCAACTTTCAGTGAATGGGCAACTAAAGGTATATTTAAGAGTAGAATCAAACTCTTTGAACTGTATGAAGAAAGAAATTACAATAAAAGTAAAGATTTTTATCAATATGTTAAGAACTATTCCAAATTATTTAAACAAGTTTGTAGCGAAGCTAAATGTCGATATTTAAGCTCAAAAATTAAAAATAGTCAGAATAAAATACAAATGACTTGGGAAATTATAAACAATGAGACTGGAAGAGACAGAAAGCGTAGTTGTGAATACAGCCTTAATATTAACAATACAGTTATTAAAAAGGATTTAGAAGTAGCCTCAGTTTTTGAAAATTACTTTGCAGATATTCCAGTCTCAACCACAAAAGCTTTAAATTCTTCACCCACTGTTGCAGAGTCCCTATTGAAAGAAAATGTTGATAATTGTAACCATGAATTTAATTTCGACTATGCTAGTGCTCGAGATATTATTAAAACTTTCAATACACTTAATGTAAAAAAAACGGCTGATCTGTGGGGAAATTCCGTAGCGGTTACAAAATGCATAATCAACACTGTAGCGCCTGAATTAGCAATTATCTTTAATAAATGTATTGACTGTGGTGTAATTCCTGACTTAATGAAGACTAGTAAAATAATACCTTTGTTTAAATCGGGCAGCACATCAGACCCCACGAACTTTAGACCAATTTCTGTGCTTCCCACCTTTAGTAAAATATTTGAAAAATTGATGCTAGATCAATTGCAAAGACATTTTAATAAACATAAATTATTAAACAGTAAACAATTCGGTTTCACAAGGGGTCGCTCGACTTCCGACGCTGGTGTTGAGCTTCTTGCACATATTTTTGAGGCCTGGGAGGAGTCACATGATGCCCTAGGTATTTTTTGTGACTTATCTAAGGCTTTCGATTGTGTTTCTCATGATACATTGGTCAGGAAATTGCATCACTATGGTGTTAAAAACACTGCCTTGGATCTTATTATTTCTTATTTGGATAATAGGATCCAAAGAGTGGACGTTAACGGCAAGCGATCCCCGGGTTCCCTTGTCACTATGGGAGTTCCTCAGGGTTCAATTCTTGGCCCTTTTTTATTTCTCGTATATATTAATGACCTACCTTGCCTTGTAAAGAACAGTCACGAAATAGTGTTATTTGCAGATGACACATCACTTATATTTAAGCTTAAGCGACAACAGACAGTTACCGACGATGTAAATAACGCTCTCTCTAAAATAGTGCATTGGTTTAGTGTTAATAATTTACTTTTAAACGAGAAAAAGACTAAATGTATTAGATTTCTGACACCTAACGTTCAGCAGGTAAAAACCAATGTATTAGTAAATGGGGCGGAATTGGATCTTGTGGACACCACTGTGTTCTTAGGTATTACCTTGGATTCAAAGCTTCAGTGGGGCCCTCATATAACCAAATTGTCGAAGCGGCTAAGCTCTGCAGCCTACGCGGTCTATAAAATTCGTCATTTGACTGATGTAGAAACAGCTCGATTAGTATATTTTAGTTATTTCCATAGTGTAACGTCATACGGCATTTTGTTGTGGGGAAATGCAGCCGACATTCAGACTATATTTGTGCTGCAGAAGCGAGCCATTCGAGCAATTTATAACCTAAGTTGTAGGCATTCACTGAGGGATAAATTTAAGGAAATAAATATCATGACAGTCGCATCTCAATATATATTTGAGAACCTAATTTATGTAAAAAAGAATATTAATTTATATTCTAAACACAGCGACATTCATAGCATAAATACTAGAAACAAAGATTTACTTATTGTGCCCAGGACTAGGCTCCAAAAAATTAGTAATTCATTTAAGTGCCAAAGTATACGTTTTTACAACAAACTCCCAATCCATGTTAAAGAACTGAGCCTCAATAAATTTAAATCATTTATTAAACACAAACTATGTCAAAAAGGTTTCTACAAAATTAAAGATTACTTAGACGACAAAAAGGCTTGGGACTAGCTCTATACTACTCCATACTAATTTAACTGTTTAGTTCATTTTATTTGACTGTATAAGTCAATTTATTTAATTTAAATTTTGTTTATTATTGACGAAATCTACTCTTTACACAGTTTTTGTTTTTTATTTTTATGAAATATATTGTAATATATGGTCAGCTAGCGACCTCGAAAATTGATCATACTAATCTTGTCTGAGCAACCGGCAGCAAGTGTGCGTTGTGTTGCGTAAAGTAAATTATTACTATTGTATAGAATCATGTTCTTCTAACTATTCAGACAGCTGTGCTGCTGGGGAGTTTGTTGCGCCACTTCTTCTTCCCAGCTAAAGCACTAGGAAGTGGTGAAGGGTGGGCGTTTTTGGGGGACTGTCTTATGTAATTTTGACGTTCGAAAAGTGCTGATTTTCAGCCTAGTTTGAATAAATGACTTTTGAATTTTGAATTTTTGAATTTTGAATTATACTCGTACGAACTAAAACACAGCTACAGAGAGCTTTTGTTACGTGAGTGATTTGAACGGGCATCCCTCTATCTGGCAGTCTTTATGCTCCGAAATTTATTGGGCATAACACACTTGGCATAATATTTTTTAAACGACCATTTTAAAGGCATAAGAAATATTTATTAATTTTAATTTTTTGAAGGCATATAATTATTGTTTGGCCAAATGTTTATATGTCCGAATTTACAATGGCATACTTTTAAGATGGCAGAATTTTATTTGGAATAATTTTATTAGGCATACTGCCTCATGAAATAGCATTTTAAATCTTAAATTGAATTAAAATATTGTCTTAAAAAGTCAATATGTTATGCTACAAAAGTTAGTGACAGAAACGAATCGCTGCAAAACCGACTCCACGTAGTCTTGTCTGCCCTACCCCTAGAGTGTAATTAAACCGTGGCTGAGGCTGGCTGGTGACACGTCGGCCAGCAAGCCGAAACTGCGGTGGTGAGCGTTAAAACCATCTGCGACGATAAGCTCGCGTGGGACCGCCGGAGCCCCGCAGCGCCGGAGCCGTGACAGAAACCATGCCTGCTGCATGCTTACTGCATGCATGGTGTATGCGTGCTTGCATGTTTTCATGTTTGTGTGAACTTTCTGCGATGTGATGGTTCTGCTTTTTAATTATTATGAATATGAAATTTATGCCTAAAGATGATTCTGACTTACAAAATTATGAGTTTTGAATGTATGTAAAAAGGGGTCTACCCTTTATAGCAGAACTTTTTATGTCATAATATTATTTTGCAAAACAGCGGATAGTATAAGCTTCGTTTCGCAGAAAATTGTTTGGCATACACTCATTTATAAAAAACATATTTTTTTTTGCAGTATTGTATCCTTTTTAGTAACGCATCTTTTGATATAATTTTCATTTATCTTAATAACTGAGGACGCTAGCTCCGGTCACACTTATCTTGAAAACGAGTGTATCTTGAAACCCTACTGAAGCGATCGAAAAAGCATTTTCAATGCAAAAATATGATATTATTAGTTTGACCCCGATGTCAAAGTAAGAAATTACAGCTAACTCTTTGTAATAAACTGTGTTTAAGCAATTTTTTTACACGGTCATTTGCAATTTTTTCGTAATATTTCAACTGCTTTGACAAATGATGTGATATTAAATTGTCCTCAAGCGTGAAAATAATATATTACTTCACGAACATTCTTGAATTTTGTCTTAAAATCACCGACCCAATTAGTTATACTTTGGGCAAATAAATTTAACTAAAAGCTAAGCTCGGTATTATCGGTAAAGATATATAGAATGGAGAATATTACGCAAGCTTCGCCTTACTCTGTGTCTAATAATTCATATGTGCAAAAGTTTACCTGACGCTTCCCTAGATGGCGTTGGGATCGAAATAGATCGCGCTATGGTTTTGTTACCGAGCAAATCATAAGTAGTTTAAGATTATTTTTTTTATGGTCGGTTCCTTGTGAATTAAATTGTCCTAATTGAAACAGTCTGTGAGTTTCATTGTGTGTTCCCACCTTCGGACCTTGAAAACCTGTTCATGGTCCTTCGAGCCGGATTGGCGTGAAGGTGTTTTTTGTTAGTCATCGGTGGTGGTGGTGATTATCACCCCGCAACGTCAGTACTGGGCAGTGGATTGCTGTCCAGAGCATCCCTACAGCGAGGCGTCAGCGGTGACGTCATCGAAGCAGAGGATCCGGCTGGGTGCCGGAGGAGTGACGTTGCGTGGAGGAGTAAGGCAGAGGAGTTCGCGGAGCGACCACCAGAGGGCGCCACAAGTGCGGCGTGAGACGTCGAGTATCAGTGTCAGTGAGTGTATAGTGGAGAAATCGTGAGTACATTTCGACCTTATTAACAGGAAGAATTTAACTTTAACAATTCAAGAGTGCATTTAAATTTGAACCTTAAATTCACTAGATAATTAACTTAGTCGTTGGTAATATTAGTTTGGACTTGTACTAATTTTAAGCAAAAAGTGGTTCAGACGGGGAATCTATGCCCGATTTTACTCAGAAATAAAAATTTAAAACACTTGTAAAATTTTAAACGTTATCTGGGACATAGAAAAATATCGAAGTGCTTCAAAGAAACTTAGAATATTGTTGTGGTGTTATTGAATGTGTACTGGACAATAAGCTTATTTATAGTGTTATGATATAAGTATCTAGTTGCAAAAAAAATAATTGTGTATTTTATATTTGTGACATAGCCTACTTGTGTTTAAAAAAATAAGAATGGAGTCGCTTAACGACATTCAGGAAGACATTAAAGCTAAAATGCTCAAGTCAAAATCTAACTTTAAAAAATGTCCTAAAGAGCGTCTAACTGTTTGTTATATAGAAACTAGAATTGAAAACTTAGAGCAGCAATGGCAATTATTCTACAAAACACATGTAAAAATAATTAGTGAGGTAAAAAAGCCTGATTTATTTAATTCAAATTATCATAAGAATAGCTTATATGAGGAAGTCGAAGAGTTTTATATACAGTTTAAAAGCGAGCTTAAAGAAATATCAAACAATATGAAAATGTCTAGTGAAACGTGTAATGTTAGTCCAGGAGCTAGCTGTAGTACAGGATTTAGAAACTTTAAGTTACCTGAGGTTAAGATACCTGTGTTCTCTGGAAATTATAGTGAGTGGCAGACGTTTAGGGATTTGTTTGGAGGGTTAATACACAATAATAAAACTCTAGACGATGCGCAAAAATTATATTACCTTAAAGGGTACTTAACCGGGGATGCAGAGCACCTATTAAGAAACATTAATGTAACATCGGATAATTATACGGCTAGTTGGGCAAAATTAGAGGCAATGTACAACAATAAAAGATTTTTAGCAAATGGAATTTTAAAACGTTTGTTTAATCAAAAGGGTTTAACAGTAGAATCAGCCACTGAAATAAAAAGGTTACTTAGCACTACATCTGATTGTTTAGGCTCAATCAAAAATTTAGGGATAGATGTTACTTCTTGGGACATACTAATAATACACATTGTTAGTGCCAAATTAGATAAGGACACTAGGAAAGCCTGGGAATTAAAAGTAGCTTCGGATGCAACGGATGATTTGCCTACTTTTACCCAATTTACAGATTTTTTAACTGGCCGCTTTCGAGGTTTAGAAAATTTAGAAAATAAACCTCATGTTCAAAAGAGTTCGCAATCGTTCCATGTGGTAGGGAAAGGAAAGGCGGAGTTATCTTGCCCTTTTTGTTCTGCCGCTCATAAGGTAACTGCTTGTAAAGGTTTTGCTAAAGAAAATAACGATACTCGACGTGATTTCGCACAGAAAAATGGACTATGTTTCATTTGTTTGGGTAGTAACCACTCTGCCAGATTTTGTAGAAACACCGTCAAATGCCATTTATGTAAAAGACGCCACCATACTTTACTCCACCCTAGCGGTGGTTCTGGGTCTGTTGGTGAGGACACGGGCGTTGTTCAGAAGGAAGCAGCGTCAGCTGCTACTAGGAATAGTACCTCAATGGAGGAAACTCAAAAGACCGCTGTACAAGCGGAGGGATCTACTAAGCCAATAGTTTCATGCCTTTCGACAGGAGATTGTAAGGATACGGTTTTAATACCTACAGCTTTAGTAAAAGCCAAGTCAAAGAATGGAACATATCGGGTGGTTCGCGCATTAGTAGATCAAGGGTCGCAAGGATCCTTTATCACTGAGTCAATGGCTCAATATTTAGGGTTAAAGAAAACTTTAACAAAACACCGTGTTACAGGTGTAGGTGGTAATAAAACAGTCATGTCTAATTCTTCAGTAGTTGTTGATATACGTTCTCGAGTGAATCCAGATTACAGCGTTCAAGTAAATGCATACGTTTTGAAGTCCATCACATCCCTTCTCCCTGTTGTAACAGCAACCAGGGTAGAATGGGTAAAGTTGAGTGAAGACGATTTGGCAGATCCTGAGTATCATAGGCCTAATAAAATTGACGTTCTATTAGGTGCTGAGATATTTAGCCAAATTATCCAAGATGGAATCAAAAAGAGTACCAGTGGATCGCTCGTAGCACAACAAACAGAATTCGGATGGATTCTTTCGGGTATTGTCGGTACAGAAAATTCGTCTGACAACAATTCATATCCTTGCATCACTGTCATGCATTCCAATGTTCAGGCTGACGACTTCTTACGTAAATTCTGGGAGCTAGAAGCGGAGCCATCTGGAACTGAAAAAATACTCAGTAAAGAGGAAGCGGAATGTGAGAATATTTTTAAAAATACCACAAAGCGAGACGAAACCGGACGTTACATTGTAAGATTGCCGTTCCGGGATGGTAATCCAAGTTGTAAGGATGGTGAATCTAGGTTCATATCTGAAAAAAGGTTCAAAAGTTTAGAATTTAAACTTTCAAAGAATCATAAATTAAAGGCGGATTACACGGCGGTGATGCAGGAGTATATAGAACTTAACCATATGGTAAAGGTATCTCCAGAAGAAAGGAATAAAGGGTTGTACTTACCTCATCACGCAATACTCCGGGAAGATAAGCAGACAACTAAGGTGCGTGTGGTATTTGACGCTTCCTGCAAGGGAATTAATGGAGTATCGTTAAACGATGACTTGATGGTTGGCCCGACATTGCAAGCAGAATTACGACATACGGTTATGCGTTGGAGAACACATCCAATTTGTATAGGTGCTGATATAATTAAAATGTATAGACAAGTTCTTGTCAATAGAGATGATACAATGTTTCAGAGGGTTCTTTGGAGGGATAGTCCTGAAAAAGAAATTGAAGAATTTGAGTTAGTGACGGTTACATTTGGTACTTCATCGGCGCCATTTTTAGCAGTGCGTTCTTTACATCAGGTTGCTTATGATGAAGGGAAGGATCATCCATTAGCAGCAAAAATAATTCTTAATGATTTCTACATGGATGATTTAATGACAGGGGCAGAAAGTGTAGAGGAAGCATATAATATTCATACAGAAATAAACAATATTCTAGCTAAAGGGGGATTTCCATTACAAAAATGGATAAGTAACAGCGAAGAATTACTACATAAGATAAGAGAAAGCAAAAGGGATAAGGCTGAAGAAGTAAAAATAAAAATACTGCCGTGATATATCTATAATGCCGTTATCTACCAAAACCGTTGTTTTGAATAACATGCAAAAACCGCGGTAAAAATTTAAACCGATGTGACTTTTCAATGACAACACCTATTTGAGACTTGGAGGTACCAAAACATAGATCAAGTTTATTACTTTCGAATGACTCCTCTGTCATATCGTAAATATTATTTAATTTCATGAAAAATCGTTTTTTGCGTTTTAGTTTATCATCGGTGTTGCCGAAATCTTATGGGTCATCGACTAAAATGCCGATACGTATAGGGTAACGGCATTTTAGTGTATCTATTTTATAGCAAATTATTGTCTGTTAAAATGTAAAAAAAAATCTCTTTGATGAATAACTAAAACGTCGCTAAAGCACATAACGTCTATTTAGCTTAATATTATGTAATATGGAACTGACTCATGTTAGACTTTAGTGTGTTTAACGGTACTTTACTGCTTTTAAGTCTGGTAACCTATAAATGCATTTAAATTTAAGGGAAAAACTTGAATCATTGTTAAGCTTAATCGTGGTTAAACTAAAAACCTTATAGTTTAACGGCATCATAGCGCAACAGTATAAAAAAATAGTGAACCAATAATATTGTACAACATGAAGTTAAAGTTATGAAAAATAAAGACAATTTTTTAATAAAACTCTTTTTTTATCAATCACTGGTCAATATATTTCTTTAATGCTTTTTAAAATAGGGTATATTTTTGCTCAAACTTATAACTTTGACAAAATATCATTTCAACTAGATTTCTTAGGAACTTTTAGTTTTTTACAAATACAAATATCACATCAGTTATTTATCCATATTAATTAGGTAAAACTTGTACTTTAAAATAATATAATATACAACAAATTTTAATGAAATCTTTACATACAGAACACTTAATGAAACCTGACATAATAGACAATCATGACTAAGTGGAATCTTCTCCTTGAATATAAAACTTTAAATTTCTATTATCAATTAAAAAACAATCATCCACTACTAAAAACGAAAAAATATTCTTCCTTATTTAAATTTTAGTTCTAACTTTTTACCTATATTTATTAAAGCCTTCTTGATAATATTTATGTATTCTTAAAAACATGGTATTCAAATCTTAACACAGTTACATTACCAAATAACTTAAAATAATATGACAATGTTTAAAATTATACCAAATAATTTAAAATAATATGTTTAAAATTAAAATTATTATTTAGTTAAAATAGTTAATCAGTCTCAATAAACTTACATCAGTCTGTATTATTATTCCTTTAATCAGTACTTGTACCGGAATTATGTTCATTTTCTTTTGTTGGTAAGTTTTTCCAAAATAACAATTTGTGAGGGGGAATTATGTTCGATAGGTTTTTAAGTATGTCAGCTTTTCTTTTAGATTCGATACATTTTGGTTCAGTTCTAAATTCAAATACCATTATACGTGGGTTTTTCAAATATTTATCATTCATGAAACAGAGAGTAGTCTTTGGTTGGATGTTTGAATTCTTCTTTGTGACACATAATTTGGTATATTCAAAAAGTTTTCTGGCAAAATAGAGTGTACTATTACTTTAGACTTATTGATGGAAGATAGACACTCTTCAAAATCTGTAAAATCGTAAAGTTTACCTTTCTTCTTCATTGCAAGCTTTACTTGGTGATGCACTTGATCGCTGCTCATAAAAGTGTGGCCGGGTTCAAAGTAATACAGAGTTATTTTTTCTGTGGAAATATCTTCACTATTGATCATGTGAGTGAGCATCGAATACAACAGCCAATTTTTGTTTTGTGAGCTGCAATTATCGAGCCAGATGTGTACTTGCCCAACATCTCTATTACGCAAAAGAAAATTATAAAATGCTGACATTATATCCTCTTGTCTTCTCCCTGCAATGCCATCAGGCCATATAACTGTGACGGGTTTGGATTCTGCGGTAATCTTGCCAAGGATCTTATCAAGGAGGCCTGGCATACTGTAAATATGTTGAATTTTTCCAAGTTTTCACTGAATCCGTACCGGTGAGTACCGATATTTATTGCTAATGTGATCTTGTGATCAGGAAATTAAAGCATCATTCTCTGTAATACGACTCTGGAGCCATCAATGAAGACAATTATTGAAACTCTTGAAGAAATGATTTAAAACATTGTGCCTGCAGTAATATTTGTCTTATTGTAATCTAATTTAGTCTAACTAGGTTGACTGCTAAATATATGGGTCAGAGAGACTCAAATTATATTATCAACCTGTGACACCATTATGTAAATACTGGGAATATGAAATAAATCTAGTTTAATATTCTAATCTATTCCATTTAGTTATGCTGATAGTGTGAATTGGGTGATCTCTTAACTTTAAATCACACTAAATAAATTCACAGTCAAACTTAGTCAGATATAAGTAATCTTTTATATTTTGTATCTTCAAGTTGTCGAGAGTGGCTAAAAGCAGTTTGTCATTAAGAACTAGTGCATCTACCAATAGAAAAACTGCATGAGCAGAGAAATGTATGTGCTAACCACTTTGGAAAAAAGGATTTTAACAAAAAGGGAAATTGTCTACAGAAGTAAGTAGTTTCATTATAATCCATTAAGCTTTTCTCATGTCATGATGTTACAAACAGACGAAGAAAGAAATTCTCAAAATTGATTGAGCATTTCAAATGTAGAAATCCCTGCGTTTTATATGCAGAGAAATGTTCACAAGTCTAATCGAAAATTTTGCTTATATTTAATTAATTATCTTTACAGATTTAACACCAAGGGAAAATCAGTTGATGAAACAATTGCAAAAAACTAAATGCAGCCTGGCATCACTAAGACGCAGTGCAAATTTCTTGGAAAAATTTGAGTCAGATGTGCTAAAACGAATTGAGACGTTGGTGCTACAAAAACAAAAAATGAAGCCATTTTGGAATGATACCGATGTTGCTTGCTCATTTATGTAAATTAATAAATACTGAAATCGTTTAAATCTGTTTTATTTTACCGATTTATCAAAATAAGTTAGTTTTGGAGCCTCACTATTATCTGCATAGAATGCATTTCATCGATATCGATAAGTTTATTGATTTCTATACGTTGCGCATTCCTATTTATGACAGTTCTTCCCTTCAAGGACATGGTTGTCAAGTTTGTTATATTTTTCATGTTGGTAGCCATGTTTTTTTTATGTGGTTGGCTAAAGACGGTCATAAATTCTCAAAAACTGAATGTTCTAAGATCCGCCTCTTAAATTACATGCTCTGTGGTGCGATGCACTAGTTTCACCTCCGACCCCTCTGATTTCCGAACATGATCGTTACGTAGCCGCTGCCCCCCGACCCGCGCGAGATCAGTTAACGGCTTTGTTGTGTATTAGTGTGAGATAACGTCATTTTAGTCTAATAATGACGGACAATTAATTTTTGTTTAGTTTTGGAAATGCCGCCACTGGCTTATAACATACGTAAAGTCAAAATATAAGTATGTCAAATTTTAACCTATAATGCCGTTAAACGTCCTTAATCACATGTAAGTCTAGCATTTTCAATTAACGACGTTATAGCTTAACAAAAGTAAACTTCTATAATAAAAAAAGAATAACAATAAAACAGTTAAAGTACCTTTATCGCTTTATAGTGTACAAAAGACTGTTAACGGCAATCAAGAGAAGCAATCATATGAAAAACTTGTAATAAAAATATGAGTTAATGAACTGTAGCGGCTGTATAGACTCAAAAAGTTACTTAATGACATTTTTGCTTATTTCACACGAGAAAAATATGTACGTAACGGCTTTCTTAAAATGATTATTTCCAAAACTATTCAAGGTATTGAAAATTTGGAAACACAGATCGATAGATTATTTTTTTCTCACTACAATAGCATTAAAAGTAAAAAATCGACCAGATGTCGGATAACGGCATTTTAGTTATGCCACGGCAGAATAGATAATATTACAAAAATTCTCGGACTTACCTGGGATCCTCGCGCTGATGCTTTCCAGTACTCTGTAGAACTGCCTCTCCCGACGGAACCTGTAAGTAAAAGGAAAATTATATCAGATATTTCTAGGCTTTTCGACCCGTTAGGTTGGTTGTCACCTAGTATCATTTTAGCAAAAATTTTGATACAAAAGCTATGGTTAGCAGGTATAGGTTGGGATGAAGAATTGCCCAGTGGATTATTAAAAGAATGGATTACTTACCGTAAGGACTTATCTTCTTTAGTGACTGTTAAAATCCCACGTTGGCTTAACACTAAATCCAGCAATGTAAAGACGGAGCTACACGGGTTTTCGGATGCCTCAAAAATGGCCTACGCTGCAGTGGTATACGTCAGAGTTATAGATGCAGAGGGTAACATAAGCGTTGCATTAGTTACCTCGAAAACCAAAGTGTCTCCCATCAAACAGGTGTCAATACCTAGGTTGGAGCTCTGTGGAGCCGTTCTATTAGCCAAGTTGATGGTGGACGTTGCTAAAACTCTGGATGTAAATGTATTAGATGTGCACGCTTGGACGGATTCCGAAGTTGTTCTCGCATGGCTTAATAGTCATCCAAGTCGTTGGAAAACATTTGTGGCCAATCGCGTTGCAGAAATCTTAAACACATTGGATACACAATATTGGTCATACGTTCCATCCAAACAAAATCCAGCGGATTGTGCCTCTCGCGGCGTGGCTCCAGGGGAACTCGGCAATACTGCGATATGGTTCAATGGACCAGAGTTCTTAAGGCAATCAGTGATAGAATATAAAAAACCTAAACATTTGATTACTAAATTGGAGGAAGTGAAGGTCCATTCGGGTATCCTTGACATTTCTTTATGGGACAGATTTTCATCGCTTTCAAGGATGATCAGGGTAGTAGCCTACTGTAGGAAATTCTTGCACTTGAGAATCAATTGTGCTAACAAGGAAAGAAATAAACAGTTGTCTACAACAGAACTCGAGGAGGCGATGGAGATATGTATTAGAACGGGTCAAGAAGAAGAGTTACAAGAAGAAATACAAGAACTTAAGAAGACGGGATCTTTAGGTAAAAAGGGAAGAAAGTACAAATCGTTAAATTTATTTTTGGACTCAAAGGGAGTAATTAGAGTGGGAGGTAGATTAGAGATGTCTCAGTTGAGTTATGATCGCAAACATCCAATACTTGTACCTAAAGATTCCTTCCTCACGAAGCTTCTCATAAGCGAGGCGCATCAAAAAACGATGCATGGGGGGCCTCAAGCTATGATCACTTACTTAAGATCTCGGTATTGGGTTGTAGGGATTAAACCTTTAGTAAAAGCCTATTTTAGAAAGTGCGTTACTTGCCTTAGGTATTCAAATAAAGCCAGAAGCCAATTAATGGGACAGCTACCATCTCCTCGTGTTACACCAAATAAAGTTTTTCTGTACAGTGGCGTCGATTACGCTGGTCCGATAAACGTCAGAGTGTCTAAGGGACGTGGTAATAGGTCGTACAAAGGGTACATCGCACTTTTCGTCTGTCTATCTACGCGGGCAATTCATATCGAAGCAGTTAGTGACATGACGTCCAAAGGTTTCTTGGCCGCTTTTAAGAGATTCGTGGCGAGGCGTGGACATTGCGCAGAACTTCACAGTGACAACGGCACAAATTTTGTTGGCGCTGCGCGAGAGCTGCAGGAATTATTCAACGAAGAAAAATCAAAATTCATTCCCGAATTGATTGAATGCTTGGCAAATAATGGTACAAAGTGGAACTTTATTCCTCCTCACGCTCCAAACTTCGGCGGTCTATGGGAGGCAGGAATAAAGTCCACAAAATACCATCTCAGAAGGGTTATAGGGAATTCTACATTAACGTTCGAGGAACTAACGACGGTTTTGGCACAAATTGAGGCGTGCCTCAACTCGAGACCGCTTTCCTGTGTGGATCAAAATGAGTTAATGGTGTTAACTCCGGGCCATTTTCTGGTTGGGGAACCGCTCGTCCTAGTACCTGATTCGAATTTCGAAAAGGCTAACATTTCTAGTCTCAGACGGTGGCAACTTACCCAAAGAATGTTGCAGGATTATTGGCGGCAGTGGTCACAAGATTACTTAAATCAATTTTTACAACGCCATAAGTGGGCTCACAAAAATCCAGAACCAGGCATAGGTTGCATAGTTCTGATAAAAGAGGATGATTTACCTCCTGGCAAGTGGTTGCTGGGGAAGATTGAGTTAAAACATCCTGGCCCCGACGGAATCACTCGAGTCGTTACTGTTAGAACTAAAAATTCCCTGATAAAGAGACCTATTTCCAAATTGGCTATTCTTCCTGTAGCAACTTAATTTTTGTGTGTTGTAAGGTATAATTTAAGAAAATGTATTGTTCCTATTTGGATGCATCTAGTTTGTAAGAATTACGAAATTTAGTTTTTTTTTTGTTTTTATATACCTTCTCCCATGTTATTATAATATTAGAATCTGTGTATCTGTGCACCCCATATTACTAGACATGTTGCACGGTGGGCGGTTTAGATTAAGAGAAGGACATTCTGCAATATGTCCTTGGTGGGCGGTATGTCTAATAATTCATATGTGCAAAAGTTTACCTGACGCTTCCCTAGATGGCGTTGGGATCGAAATAGATCGCGCTATGGTTTTGTTACCGAGCAAATCATAAGTAGTTTAAGATTATTTTTTTTATGGTCGGTTCCTTGTGAATTAAATTGTCCTAATTGAAACAGTCTGTGAGTTTCATTGTGTGTTCCCACCTTCGGACCTTGAAAACCTGTTCACTCTGAATACCTGAATATCTTAATATTTACGTACTCGGATATGTTAGCAGTAGCTAACGTACCAGAGTACTAATATATTAATAGAGATGAAATTTTGATGTTAAATTTCCTCAGAAACTGAAGCCCCATATCAATTTATGTGAGCATAGTTTTGGAACCTAATGTTGACTACAATATATCCTAATTATTATTATGTACTAGCAGCGCCCTGCGGTTTCACCCGCATAAGTCACGATCTCGTGGGAATATCGGGATAAAAATTATGTTAGTATTCTATATGTTAATCCAGGTTATAAACTATTTGTGTGCCAAATTTCATTCAAATCCGTTTTGTAGTTTATGAGTAAAAGAGTAACAAACATCTATCCATCCATCCGCACAAACTTTCGCGTTTATAATATTATTATATATTAAGTTTGATTTTAAAGAAGGCAAAAGCGCAGCATTACTTCTATTAATTAAAAAACATTTCGAATGAACGTTGATACTGTAAAAGAGGAATAAGAAAGGATTTGTATATACGAAAACAACAAAAGCTGGTGTGGTTGTGACTAATGAACGTAAATGTGAGCGTTGCGCACGCGCGGCATTCACTCGTGATAACCTACATAGACTGGTCTAGGTATAATGTTTATAGCCAATCACACGATTTTTTGCCTAGTATGTTCTAAATTAGATCTTCAAGCAGCTTTCTATGGATTTGTAGTGCACATACAACTTTTAGAAAATAATACATATGAGATGAAACGTCTAGGATAAATGAATGTTAAGACGCAAGATTCCATATAATATCGCATAGTTTTTAGCAATGTAACTGAAGCGACTTCCTTTGATTTATTGAATTTATGCTGAAATGCCTACCTTATTACTAAACTTTCATAGGTATAAATGACTTCTTGTTTAGTATTTTTTAGTTTATCTGAAAATCGGGAGTCATAAATTGATAATTAAAACGCGTGATATAAGTTGATCGATCATTACTCGTTAACTTGTAAAGCCTTCTTAGGTGTGATAGTTTTCCTTTTCATTTCGTAATACATATATAGTACTGCCGTGAATTTTTTCACATATCCAAAACCCACCATTTAGCTGATAGTCTAGCTGGTACGTCTAGAGTCTAGTCTAGAGCAACCCCTGGGGTAATCTCAAAAAAAAAATTACTGATTTTATTTTAGCACTGACTGTCGGCGTGATTAATATGTATGTATACCCATGCTAAATTACAGCTTTCTAGTACAAAGAGGCTCTGAGCTAAGCTGCGGACAGATGGACGGACAGACAGACAGATAGACATGGCGAAACTATAAGGGTTCTTTGTTTACTACGTAACCCTAAAAAAGGTACCGTTCAAAATAATTGGCATTATTTTTAACTACGTGGCAGAATAAAATATTGACATGAGTACACAATTATATCATTTCACAAATCAGTTTTGCTACATTACTGCATACAAACACGACGTGCGATGGTTTTACTAATTGGGGTTCCGTAGTTTTTATGTATTCTTAGTTCTCGAAATACTTACATAAACATAGGTACCAGTATTGCCATAATACTGCAATGCAATAGTTTATACGTACAATTCAGTAACTAAAACAGTGTCACATTGTACACTTTTCGCTATCGTTGACGTGAAAACAGTCGATTTTCATGCAACCTAGTTTACCCACTTTCGACTTGTGTGACCCAAGACGAAGCTTTATCGGTGAGATTATGTGGAGTGAGGATTGCAGAAGTGGCTTCATCTGTAGTGAATAGATCGGAAGCTAATGGGATCATTGGTGGGATTTTTTTGTGGCAACCATATTAAAAATTCTACAGTGTCATTTATTAAGTGTCTAAATTGGCTTAACCATAAATATATAAAGTAACTAGGGTAATATCATCAATATATTTTCGTACATAATGATGCGCTTTTATAATTTTTAACGTGACGATTTTATTATGGACGTGTGCCGATTTTATCATGGACGTCCACGGCATAACGGCATATGGAAATAATAAGAAGAATCTTTTCAAATTCCTTCCACAATAACGTTATAACGTGCATGTCTGCGTTATAACGTAACGGTATCGTAGCAAACTAAACCTTCCTGTAAAACCCTCGCAATCTTCCGAATCCTGCACAAGTGGTGCCAAACGTCTTGAACAAAATTGATTGTGATGTTTCACGACTTTATGAACTCTGGACTGCTCTAGTCAAAATATATGCACTTGAGTTAGTTAGAAACTGTTCCAAGCGACTCCGTGAGTCTTTGAGAAATCTAAAGTCTAGTTTCTACCGCGTGCATACTTTTGGTTGCTTTAAAAACTTTAAAATAGCCTTTAAAACTAGTTAGCTCGTACTTTGTGGATATAAGTAAGAAAGGATTACTAGGTTTTGCGAAACTACAACACGATACGACACTCACAAAAGTATATTCTCCTAAAACGCATTAAGAAAAACAAAATATTATATATTTTGTGTTCAGGCATTATAAAGAGTAAAAAATTTGATATTTTTTAAGATGTCATTAGAGCATTAACTTACGCCCACACTACTCTCGAGGTGAGAATAGTTACAGTAGGTGTTTGTACGTACTATCATAACTTTCAATTTAATAAATCACCTCTGTGATCCCCAAGTAAAACAGAAAATTACATTAAAAGTTCTGTTTTTTTCAAGATTTTACCTAATTACGTACTGGCCAATTTAGCCAGACGTTCAGTTTTTTCTACTGAAGCCACAGCCTTGGAAGATGCCAGATGAGTATAAGTTGAGCTCTAGCACGTAATATTGTAATACGGTCGAAGTGTTACTAGCTATGCCTCAACGCTCCTAAAGATTTATTAATATTGAACTATTTGTGTTTCCATGAAAATAAAACACAAATAATAATTATTTGAAATTGATTGTAACATGGATATAGTACATTCCCAATACAAAATACTTCTCGGCAGATCCTGTACCGACGTAGTTAATTCCCGGTTTTGAAAAAGTTTCAATCAGTCTGCCTAAACTTTTCCCAATTTTTGGGGTCAGCTTCCAGTCTAACGGAATGCAGCTGAATACCAGTATTCTACATGTCACGACTGCAAAAAAATAAGCAAAGTTGAAAAAAATCAGAGCTATTCGCTTTTTACTTAAAAAAAATAACCACAAATAAATATTCTCACACAGGGTGGACATCTATTTCAATTTCCCATGGATGTGTTCCTACTTTCCAAAGTGGGTAGTTACAATAACCGACGTTAAAGGGGTTTTTCAAAGTCTCAGTGATCGATGAAAGCCATTCTTTTTAGCTTTGGCTTTCATACGGGCTTCTAAATATTCCTTTGGGCTTACTGAATACAGATGATTGAGAAATGTTGTCGGATTTTGAGTATTTTCCCGTCCGAAAAAGATATTATTTTTATAAATAGTCACTAAAGGCTTATCCTTTTGTATCTTTTCACTCAGTCGAGTGGCTAACAGATGCGTAGGTAAGTGTTGCAAATACTTTATTGCGACATGCGAGGCTTATTCCTGAGAAAACGCCTGGTATGCAAAAAATAAGGATACAAATATTGAATTGGTCGTTCAAATAACGTATTTATCTATAAAACTGAATACTCGACTACGGGTATTTTTTTGTATCCGTATGGATTGAGGAGCCATGTCTCATATTTAAACGGGTACTACCGATTTTTTATTTTAATAAATTGTGTTCATTATTTAAGTACTAATTGGTGAAGAATTATTCATGGGTAAATAAAACTCTGTTTATGATCATAGTTTGAATTGTTTATGGTCACCCTATACACTAAATTGTTAAGGAATGTTTATTTTATTAATATCTTTTGAAATACTAAATGTGCAGGATGTTGGATTACGTCAATATTTAGTAAAATTTTCTGCTAAATATTGGTGCTGTTGTTATTGGATTTGATCAACTACATACTTTAGTACCTACGTACATATATTCTCTATAAACTGTCAGGATTAAGTAGCCACAAAAAATGTGTTGTATTAGCGAAATTATGTAGTTTTTCTGTTTTATTTTTCTATTACAAATTTGAATACATTTGCTACTAAATCATACTAAAAATCTATTGAAATTACTTGATAACTTTCCGAGAAACAGCGCGGTGAAATTTATGGATTTTTATGAAAAATGAAACTATTATAGTTATCTCAAATTCAGCCCTACAAAATCCACTTATTTGTACAGACTACGCATAAGTACTACTAAATCCTGCCAAATTTTCAAAAATATCCGTCGGCTAGTTTTCGAGTTCTGTCCTCAATTCAGACGTCTAAATTGAGGAGCCACCTTAAACGTGCTGTAACTTTCCTTTTTTTATACTGAATGAGACGAGGGAGCGGTAATATAAAAGATTGTATGCATTGTATTACATAAAAACTGTAAGTACATTAATTAAAGAGCTCTTACAGTGTTCGCAAAGGAAGTAGTGAGCGATCGCGGCACTCGTAGCTGACTAGATGAGTCGGTGAACTTGGCAGCAGCTCACGTTGCTAGGTGCACATGTGACGTTATAATTAGAAATTAGTTATGTGGGTAATTGCACGCTCTTACTTTAATGTCGTAACCAGACACAAATGCGGTGTGTCGACATCTGAAACGCAGTGAACTAATTACACTGCCAGCATCAATCTGTGACGGCAACAGAAGAAGTTACTGATTGATGCTGGCAGGTCTGTGTGACTTGGTGCTTTTGTTTTATCATCAAACTATATGAATTTACCTTCGAAAGTAGCAAGCAAAGATTATACCTTTACATTTTCAATTTATAAGACGATAGTAATAAATCATAAGACGTCGAAGATTGCAAACAACATGGAAATTACTTAGTACTCTCCCATTCATCTTGTCATCTTGTGTGAGTAGGTATTCCGCGTTGAAGGTATTCCTCATCATTTTGCGTTCGTTTCTTTAATAAGTTTATTTGCGCAGAAATAATTATGTGACATGCTTAAGGTGACAGTCGCTATAAAGATAATAATGACAAATTGTATTTCGCCCACATGTCGAATCGTCTCAAAACGTTCCCGCATCGCTAACTCTTGATTATGAAAGTGAATATTATGACTCAGTAATTCTTTAAAAATATTGTTTTAACGCTGCAAACTGGTTATTATATAACATACTGTAACGTTTATGACAAAAGCTCATAAAAATTCACTTTGAACAAGGATCGGAACACTTCCATGTTCGACACCTATGAAGTCAAAGTCAAAGTCAAAGTCAAATCATTTATTTCAAGTAGGCCCGTATAAGGCACTTTTGAACGTCAAAAATTTACAAAAAAAATTAATTGATTCTAGTTGCCCCTTCCAAAAGGTAGTTTTCGTATGGAGAAGAATGGGCAAGAAACTCCACCGTTACTCTTTTAAAATGTTTAACAATATTTTGTATAAGTACATTAGTTATATAATTATATGTGAGGACGATGCACCTAGAATAAAATTATTATACCACAATAGGTAAAAAGAATTAAGAATTAAAAATGAATCAACAACAGATAAACTAATTATGTGATAGATACATGGTGCTCACATATTTACAAACATTGTAAAAGTAGACGATCCTCCTAAGATTCCACAATTAATAAGTCAGTGTGCGAGGAATTGGTCATAGAAAGTAAAATCAATGTCATATAATAAAAAATAATAATAAAATATACACTTAAATTTGCAACCAGTTTGATTTTGTCTTGATTCTAAATTATCCTATGGAGCAGGACCAGCATGTTTCCAAGCATTCTTATCTTGGATATAATCCTCTAATTTGTAATATGCTTGTTTACAAAGTGTACTTTTAATATGAGCTTTAAATTTTCTTTCATTTAATTGCAAAATATCACAAGGTATTTTGTTGTAACATTTAACACAGTACCCCATAAAAGATGTATGTACTTTAGATAATCTGAAAAATGGTTGATCTATTTTATCTTTATTTCTAGTATTAAAATTATGTCTATCACTTATTTTATTAAAAAGATGTCGATTTTTTCTAACATACATAATATTTTCATAAATGAACTGGCAAGGTACCGTCATAATATTAATCCTTTTAAATAGTTCCCTGAGAGATTCGCGGTGACGTAGATTATAAATGGCTCTGACAGCTCTCTTTTGCAAAATAAAGATGGATTCAATGTCAGCAGCCCGACCCCACAGTAAAATGCCATACGACATAATACTGTGGAAGTAACTAAAATAGACCAATCGCGCGGTTTCTACGTCTGTTAACTGTCTTATCTTTCTAACAGCATAAGCGGCTGAGCTTAACCGCCCCGCAAGAGATGTTATGTGAGGTCCCCATTGTAATTTCTTGTCTAATGTGATTCCCAGGAAAACAGTTTGATTAATAAATTCCAGTTTTTCTCCGTTCAATATGATGTCACATTCGCTACTTCTAACATTAGGTAATTTAAATCTAATGCATTTGGTTTTTTTTTTATTTAGTACCAAATTATTTACCGTAAACCAATGTTGGACCTGAAGAATAGAGCTATTCACGTCGTCAAGATTTTGTGACCGTCGATTGATTTTAAAGATCAATGATGTGTCATCTGCAAATAACACCATCTTCGGTTGATTTTGAAGTAATTGGGGTAAATCATTAATGTAAACTAAAAAGAGGAATGGACCCAATATTGAACCTTGAGGAACGCCCATTGCCATTTCAGACCCCAATGAGTTTACGCCGTTTACTTGAACTTTAACCTTTCTATCTTTCAGGTATGATCTTAGTAAATCAAGAGCTGTATTTCTAATCCCATAGTGCTCCAGTTTCAGCAGAAGTGTCTCATGGTCTACGCAATCGAACGCCTTCGAGAGGTCGCAAAAGATACCAATGGCATCTTGTGCTTCTTCCCAGGCATTAAAAATGTTCTTTATTAGGGTGACACCGGCGTCAGTGGTACAACGCCCTTTGGTGAAACCGTACTGATGTTCATGAAAGATGGAATTTTTATTAAAGTGACGTAACATTTGATTGAGCATCAACCTTTCAAACACCTTACTGAGAACTGGTAGAATTGATACAGGCCTATAATTGTTGGGTTCTTTACTATCACCGGATTTGAACAATGGAACTACTTTACTGTGTTTCATGAGATCCGGAAAGACTCCTTGGTCTACACTGGTGTTAAATATGAAAGCTAAATAGGGCGCAATGGTTTCGATAATAGATCTACAGACTTTTACAGACATTCCCCAGAGATCTTCTGTTGATTTAATTTTAAGATCTTTAAAAGCTTTTATAACAGCCTGGGGGTTTGTATTCTGAAACCTGAACTCCAAAGAGCATGCCTTCACATTCTGTCTAAGTAAGGCAGCAGAAAGCGCTGGTGAGGAATTTAAAGCTTCAGTAGTTTTAAGGGGAATATTAGCAAAAAAGTTTTCAAATTCCTGAGCTATTTCTACATCTGAGTTGATAGTGCCATGTGCAGTCTCTAAATTAAATTCAGTATTTCGCTGTTTTATCCTACCTGTTTCATTATTTATTATTTGCCAGGTAATTTTTATTTTATCATCAGCTGATTTTATTTTATTGCTAATATAAAGAGCTTTGGCTATTTTGCACACACTTTTAAAAGTTTTTGAAAAATCGAATTTTATGAGAAATCGCATTCTCATTTGAAATAATCAATTTACCACGGTTAAGCCATAAATAAAGCCTGAATTACAGATTTTTGTCCTTATTCGTGACGTTTCAGTCGATTGGACAAAAAATGCGCTTTCACGTAGAACCGAGCAATTCTCTAGGCTTCGGAACAGAAATTTGGCAAAAAATCGAGGCTTTATGCTCTAAAAACTTTTCAAATGCGGTAGGAATAGTCACACAGTTATAACATTGTAGTCCAACATCACACCTTTGTTAAACCTCAAATACCTCACGTAATGTTTCAGTTTAATACAAAACTATTATAAGTCGTAATTTAGATCGTTCTGCGGTGGTATTACACCTGATGATTAAAGAGATAATCCGTTACCAAATACTGTTGTAAATTGTATAAATTGAAGATCCTCTGTGGTATCAATGGTTAAAGGACTCAAAGCGATTTGTTAAACTCGAATAAGTTTTGTGAACGTAATGAACTTCAATGTTAATTCTTGTTTCGATAAACCGGCGTTTCCATTAATTCGAATGTGCTCTGATTCAATATTAATACTAGGTATTCAACCAAACAATAATAAGCTATGCTTTTATGTGATTTGGTCGAAAAGTGAAAGAAAAACCGCTCAACAATTATTAACGGGCTTACAACTTACAACCGCAGAACATTTAATTTGAAATAAATCTGAATAGATATTATTTCAAATAAACTCAATTTAAAACTTGGACCAATTTAATCCGTAACAGGCGCAATCCATTTCTCAGTTCAGAATTAAACTTGGGAAATGTATAATCCTTCTATCGAATAATAACGACGGCAAGAAGTATTACAAAATTATGTCTTTACGAAAACGCTTAATTTTCTTAATTACGCGGGTGTCATAGGGAATATTAAAATTAAACAAAATCAAAATGGCGGATTTTTGGCGACAAAACGTACGTTTAAAAAAAACTGCCAAACTTTAGCTACCTACCGATTATATTTTCTAAATAGACTAGCGACCGGCCTTGCTTCGATCACATGTCAACATCCCAATGTCCATACGGTTAAAAACAAAATGCATTATGAAACTAGCAAGAAACTGGGCGGTTATACAGTAACAAAATATACAGCAACAAAATATTGCTCTGATCATTGCCGTGTCAATGGGCCTTTTTTTTTTTTTTTTTGGGTGGGAAATTATCAAATAACTTCTCCCGCTCTGGGTGGAGCGGCAGGGCGTGTCAGAATCTTACTGACTAAAACCCACCCGTGTTCCTTCCGTTGCCTGTACGTTGCCAGGGGCCACGGTATCCCTTTCGGACTTTCCCGCAACCCCGGCAGGCATCGGTCCTAACGAACCCCTTCACTTCTGCTGACATCTCTTTGAGGCGCGCGTGGAACACAACGCGCCGTCGACCCGGGCCTGGTTCTTATCGGACGGCGAGCTACCCATTGCTCACCGTCCGCAAGCCCGCGCCTACGGTGGCCGGGAATCGGCCTGCGATTCCCGACGCCCGGGGCGTCTCCTGCGGCGGCTAGGGGCGTGAGGGCGCGAAATTTGCCTCTCCCTCACGCGTTCTGCCTCCTCCTTCGCGAGCATTACTGCTTCGCAGAAGGAGGTGACGGCCTCCCATGCCCTCTCGCTCCGTACCATGGCCTGGACTAGGGCCGGACGCGAGAGATCCCCGCCGCCGATCGCCTCCGTGAGGACACGGCGATGCTCTGCCCAAGCCGGACAGACCTCCACCGTATGCTCAACCGTGTCCTCCGGGTGATCCACGCAGTGATGACACCCGGGCGTTTCCTCCCACCTGATACGAAACAGGAACCTCCCGAAACAACCATGTCCGGTGAGGACCTGCCTCAGGCGGAAGGTGAGGACGCCGTGGCGCCTCTCTAGCCACTCCTCAAAGAGGGGACTTATCGCCGCAATAGTGGCGTGCCCAGCACTGGGTTGCGACAATCGCACTCTCCATGACGCCATGAGATCTCGCCGGAGCTCTGTCCGCTGTGCCGCGATTTCTCGCGGCAGCGGAGTTACGCCCCGGCGTTTCGCCTCCTCGCGCCACTCCCAAATGTGCGCGAGGACTTTTGCCTCCAGATCCCATGGCGGTAATCCGGCAAGGAGGCTCGCCGCGTCACCGGAGACCGTGCGGTATCCCCGGACCAGCCGGGTGGCCATGACCCTCTGGGACGCGGTGTCAATGGGCCTTACAATTAAAAAAACAAAAGTCTATTGTCTATGGATGGTCCCACTATTTTGTTGAACTGGATATATGAAAATGGTGCTTAATTATTAATGGTTGCAGAATCTATTCAAACTAGATTTAAGATAATATAACTAACTTTTATATTGTATGTAAAAGTATGTAAAGATTAAAAAAAATAAATAAAATAAACGGAAGAGTTCAATGGGCATCAAAAAAATTCTTCCGCATTGCTGTAACTGGGTTGGTGAGGTCAGGCAGTCGCTCCATGTAAAATACTGGTATTCAGCTGCATCCGGTTAGACTGGAAGCCAACTTCAACATAGGCTCTTAATCACAAGTCAAAAGGAAGGCAGAATGATTTGATCGAAAACACTAACTAGATCTAAAATACCTCTGTGACAGACACAAAACATTATCATAAAGCTTCCGTTTTTCCTTTAAGTTCAAAACGGAATTCTAAAAACGATGCCTTTTTCGTAAAATTATTTTGAGGGGGCTTTCTTTTAAGAGTATAAATCTTTATACTAGGTCTTTACCTATGAAATTGCCGTTCTGCAGTACTGGCCATTTCAAATCAAAATATGTTTTGTTTGGCTAAGAATTCTAATTTCAAATTAATGTTATTTTAAAAACATGTAATTTTTTTTTCCAAAAGTAGTCATTTGTTTATTGATTAGTGTTACATTTTCATCGCATTACAATCTTTTTCGTCATCATGGATACGTTAAAAATTATTAATAAATTATTAATATGAGTACCGTCGTGGCAGCAACGCGGCACAAGCGGCACGCAACATCAACGACGTTTACGGAGGTAACACTACAAACCAACGCACCATTTTTTGCTGACATCTCTTTGAGGCGCGCGTGGAACACAACGCGACGTCGACCTGGGCCTGGTCCTTATCGGACGGCGAGCTACCCATTGCTCACAGTCCGCAAGCCCGCGCCTACGGTGGCCGGGAATCGGCCTGCGATTCCCGACGCCCAGGGCGTCTCCTGCGGCGGCTAGGGGCGTGAGGGCGCGAAATTTGCCTCTCCCTCACGCGTTCTGCCTCCTCCTTCGCGAGCATTACTGCTTCGCAGAAGGAGGTGACGGCCTCCCATGCCCTCTCGCTCCGTACCATGGCCTGGACTAGGGCCGGACGCGAGAGATCCCCGCCGCCGACCGCCTCCACGAGGACACGGCGATGTCTTGCTCAAGCCGGGCAGACCTCCACCGTATGCTCAACCGTGTCCTCCGGGCGATCCACGCAGTGATGACACCCGGGCGTTTCCTCCCGCCTGATACGAAACAGGAACCTCCCGAAACAACCATGTCCGGTGAGGACCTGCGTTAGACGGAAGGTGAGGACGCCGTGGCGCCTCTCTAGTCACTCCTCAAAGAGGGGACTTATCGCCGCAATAGTGGCGTGCCCAGCACTGGGATGCGACAATCGCACTCTCCATGACGCCATGAGATCCCGCCGGAGCTCTGTCCGCTGTGCCGCGATTTCTCGCGGAAACGGAGTTACGCCCCGGCGTTTCGACTACCGCCACTCTCAGATGTGCGCGAGGACTTTTGCCTCCAGATCCCATGGCGGAACCTGTTATTGCTTTGCTCGCTTCCGTTCTGGAAAAATTGACCTGAAAAATGAACCTCGCGGTCATCCGAAGACTTTACGAATTAAAGGCGATTGTGGAAGCAGATGATACACAATCTACGGCTGAATTAGCAGCAGCTTTCGACGTTAGCGTCAAAACAATATTGGTCCATTTGCGTCAAATTGGCAAGGTAAAAAAGCTTGACCAATGGGTGCCCCACGAACTCAATGATCGCCAGCGCGAAGTACGTGTCGAGACGTGCCTTGCGCTGCTCAACAGACACACAAATGAAGGAATTTTGAACCGCATTGTTACCTGCGATGAAAAATGGATTCTGTTTGATAACCGCAAGCGCTCAGCAAGTTGGTTGGCTGGTTCAGCACCTAAACAATGCCCTAAACGAAAACTTATCCCTAGAAAAGTGATGGTCACTGTTTGGTGGTCTAGCGCCGGTGTGATTCATCACAGCTTCTTACCAAACGGGGTGAGCATTACTGCAGATGTGTACTGTGAAGAACTGAACACAATGATGGAGAAGCTGGCACATCTCCAACCAGCATTGGTCAATCGCTCGTCTCCGCTGCTCCTGCACGACAACGCGCGACCTCATACTGCACAGCAGACGGTCTCCAAGTCGCAAGAACTGGGGTTGGAAGCTCTCCGTCATCCGCCCTACTCACCAGACCTTGCGCCTACAGACTACTACTTTTTCCAGAATTTGGATAACTTCTTGGGGGGAAAAAAATTCAATACCCGAGAGGCAGTACAAAATGCCTTTGAAGAATTTGTTGCCTCCCGTCCAGCTGATTTCTTTAAGAAGGGCATCAATAAACTGCGACTGCGTTGGTAAAGATGCATTGATTGCATGGGTGATTACTTCGATTAATACAAATAAAAAATACATGAAAAAAATTCGTTTAAATTTTTTCATACAAAACGGCAATTTCATAGGTATTATTACCTGCATCGGTCATTATTCCATCCTGGCGATGTAATAATGACTGTTGCGGATAATCTCCATCGTCAGAATTAAAAACCTAGATTGAAAGATAGAAAGTTGAGCTCCATCATACTCTCCTATAAAGCACGTCACCGTTAACCGAAGCATTTCACGGTAGTTTTAGTATTTCGGCAATTTGCTGGATTTTAATTAAGTGACTTCTTTATTTCTGTAATATCCTTGTGCCCGCGACTTCGGTCGCGTTAAATTTCTTATGTCCCTGTCGCATCGCATCGCCCGCCCGCGCTATTACTTCATTTTTGCTTAGCGTTCTTTGTGACTTTTTTTCCATTAGCTTCGCTCCTAAGAGCTTGGCCACGACTTTTGACTGTCCGGTGTTGGAACTAAAAAATTGCTGCTGCGAGCGGCGCCTCGGGGCATGCTTCATACATTTTTGTATATTTGTTTTTACCGCTCGCCGCTCCACGCTAAGCTACCGCTGCCGGAAGCGGCCAGATCGTTGCCAAGCCGTAAGAATCGTAGCGTGTTAAATAGCCTTCCTCAAAAATTCATCTATCAGATACAAAAATATTTTTTCTGATCCGACTGGTATTTCCTGAGATTAGCGCGATAAAACAAACAAACAAACTCTTAATCTTTATTATTAGGATAATATTAATAAGCATTCAGTAACGCGACGAGATGATACAGTTTTTAGTAAAAACTAAAATAAATAAATACTGCGACTAGGCACAATTAACATCAACTAATCCCTATTCAATTCATAATACAGCACATAAAACGTGCCGTAAAGCTTACTCGTGCCCGTGAAAAAAAATACAGAGGTGACACTGGACGCGTCTGTTTTATGGCCAACGTGCGTACATTCTGCTCACCCAGCACGCGGTGACCGACGTAATGGACACGCGAACGAGCAACAATTTGCATATCGTTTCAAAACCCACATATTTGTGTTTTATTGATACCGTGTAATGTGGTCGTGTGTCATCTGTCACCGTAGATAGCTATTGTTGTGTGCACACGTTGTAAAGCTTTGCACGTGACGGAGAAATACAGACATTAATATAAAACTGAATGGACCTATTTTCGACAGTTTTGTGAGATAAATAATTTAACAAGCGTGATCTAATTTGCATTTTATAGGTACATCTTTAGCTCTTCTTTAACACGTCCTTTGTAGTATCCCTGTATATAATAGGCACTTGGTGTCCTTCTGATCTGCCTCATCGTCTAATCGTCTTCTAATGTGACGTCACAGCGATTGTGTGACCACGATGACAATGTATCAATGTAATGTATGTGGATGTAATATGTAGGAACTGTAAACTTTAACGTGGGTGCGCCGATGAGCACTTTAATGTACAAAGTAATGAATTGCATGGTATGGTAGGTTGAAGCAATATATACCTAACTGCTACAAGTTGCATAGCACAAAATTATTAAAAGGCCAACTTATACAACAAACATTTCTACTATTTTACGTGTTCTGAAAGCCCAGCTATCGAAAATTGCACAAACCATTTTCAAAAATCAATAATTAAAAGTTCCGCTATCCAAAAACTTAGTCAAAATAACTTTGTAGTGCAGTTTGCACCTCGTCGTAGATTTACATAAAGTTTTCGAAATGAAAAAAGAGGTCAATCTATAATTATTTCCTACAGTAGTGCCGCGTGCCTAATAGAGGGAGTGTACAAACAGGCTACATTAACAACGTTTAGCAGTGTTTTTCTCACGGCACATCATAGAGAAACAAGTCCTTTGTAAGAGTTGAAGTGAACGAGCACAATGAAGTTTATTATTGTAGTAGCGGTAAACAAAAGCGTTTAATAGTTACTACAACTGTCTTGCAAAATGTAAGTTATATATTATTATTATATTATTGTCAGCGCTTCATTCTGTGCAAGTCTTCGGAAATAAATAGTGAAATAATGTGGGGATATCACGCATCTGAAATATACTTGGTTTTCCTTTTATTAATAGCTGGAAAATGCATTGCAACAAAATAGCAACTTGATAATTAGAAAACAGTTAGTTGGTTTTCCAAAACAATATTTTTGAATAAAAGTAACAGCTACGAGGTCTGGGAACGATGACTGTTTTGCAAGCCTCTGGTCGTAAGTCCAATCTCCTACTATTAATACTTTTTGTGGTCCTTTACTTTACTTTTGCATTTTTTTATGATTTTTAAATAAGAACAAAATAGGTTTTGCATATTTTTTACACAACATGGATTTGTATATGTCAGAAATACGTTACTAAGTTGACTAATCGGGACGCCAGCGCCTCCTTGCGGCGTTCAACAGAGTCTACAACATAACGCTCAGACCGGCTGGAGCTGAGCAGACTTCATGGGTGGCGGTCAAGCAGTGAAGACGTTTAAAAACCTATAGTGTGTGAAATGTTAGTGTGATTAATGTGATCGTGAATTATAATTTGATCTGAACTGCAAACGGTTTTTCTATTGCGCAATAACCATCGCAATAGGCATCGGTCCTGGCGGACCCCACCAGTCGTGCTGACATCTCTGAGGCGCGCGTGGAACACAACGCGCCGTCGACCGGGGCCTGGTCCTTATCTAGCTACTTAGCTAGCTACTCAGTGCTCACCGTTCGCAAGCCCACGCCTACGGTGACCGTGAATCGGCCAGCGATTCCCGATGCCCAGGGCGCCTCCTGCGGTGGCTAGGGGCGTGAGGGCGCGAAAGAATTTTTCACAGGAGGTGACGGCCTCCCGTGCCCTCTTGCTCCGTACCATGGCCTGGTCCAGGGCCGGACGCGATAGATCACCACCACCGATCGCCTCTACGAGGACACGGCGATGCTCTGCCCAAGCCGGGTAGGCCTCCAGCGTATGCTGCACTGTGTCCTTTGGGCGATCCACACAATGGTGACAGCCGGGCGTTTCCTCCCGCCTTATCCGGAACAGGATCCTTCCGAAACAACCGTGTCCGGTGAGGACCTGCGTCAGGCGAAAGGCCAAAAGAACACACAGTCACGCTACGCTATTTATCTACACAGAAAAAAATGTGTTTAAAAACTACGTACGGTAAACGTAAACATCTTTGTTGGTACTCTATATTACAAGAACATAACCTCCTCCTTTTTGGGAAGTCGGTTAAAAAACAAAATGTAATCGACATAATCATTCTATTGTTCATTGTTATAACTCTTTACAAACGCGGGATGATCCAGTTATTCACTATAAATTCAACGTAATTCCATAAAGTGGGCCTCGAATGCACCCAATAATGCATTATCGTGGGTAGCTATGTAAACAAGGAAATCTCTTGGCGCTACTTCATAACTCGAGCAGTAGGTAGGTACCTTTTTAATTTTGGAACACTACACATTTTACTGAATGAAAACAATCCTTTTGGATGTTAGTGCTCAAAATTGATCGTTCTTTAATTTGTCCATACATCAGTGAACCGGAAGACTCAGTAGTATTAGCCAAACCACGACTTAAGTAGTTCAAACACAACAGAACAACCTACTTCAAAAAAGTATTAACATCTAAATTTTGTTATTACTAGTTGAGATTAATGTTGACCATCGTTAGCTGGTTATTGTGTATTAATGTGATAAGTTATATCGTTAATTTGACGCATTGCCCGAACTGTTTAGATAGTTAGCGGATAAAATGCAGGTTATTACAAACACGCTGTTATCTACCATTATGGCTTTCAATTCATGTGTAAATTAGAACGTATGCCCATAACCAAAGATTATTTCAATTCCAAAATGGTACACTGTAGATGAATCACGCATGCATAAAGTAGCGATACATCTCCTCGGCCGCAAGGAGTTCTGTGATGTAAATAGAGATTACAAGATGAGATCGGTGCGGAGGAGCTCGGACTGAAGCCTTTAGGCAACGGAATACATTATGCATTGAGTTTAAGTGCTGCTCCTCGCGAGGAAATTGTAAAGGTTACTTAGGTCACCATCATCTATCTGCATTATACAAGGGTAAGTGCTAATTGTTGTGTGGGTTACTGAAGTTAAGTGCAAAGGTAAGGTTTTATACCTAGTTAGTAGTATGTTTATGACGGACAGCAGAGCTGAAGAGTTCAGCGTGGAATGTAGGATCTTCTTATGCAGGTTTATAAATACTTGCTATTTGCGCCGAATTTGCAAAGGTTCCAAATTGAATTTAACAAGGCATTCCGAATTACTAAAAATTAGAAATGTTCGAGGATAAAATAACACAGTGATAGTCTGATAAGCATAATATGAAGTAAAAAAGTTTTACTTTATGTTTAACAAAACCCTACATTACTAAATCCCTTATTTTTACTGCAAATTATAATATTCCGCCACAGCCTCAGATCAGAAATCACAAAATGGTAATGTTCAAGAAAGTTTTCTGAGACTATTTAATTTCAATTGTCCAAGGAGGCATTTTTACTTTCATTAGGTAGGGAGGTCCTACACGAGACTTTTCTTGCAAAAGGAATAATTTTATAATATAACGAGACAACTTGCCGTCTACAGTCGCCATTCCCTATTCCCACGACGACCTTCTCAAGGCATATTATTTAATTGAATTTGCAAATTAACGTTTATACTCATTTCGCATCCACACTTTAAAAGATTTTCAACGTATATTGGTTTGTAATCTTGCTGTGAATTATCATCTTTTCAAAATCAAGGCAGTGACTTTTATGATTTTTAAAAGAAAAACTCATCCTTCAAAGCTAAATTACATGAATGGCTTTAAGTGTAAACAAGTGTTTTTATTTTAACCAGAATTATAATTACCAGTTCATTTTCAATTACTTTTTTTAAACTTGGTTCTCCACTTACTCGTACTCAGTTCCGGACGTAGTAAGCGAAGTAGATACACAAATTCATTAATTCGTAATACATATAATTTCAATCAAGTTTATAATTAAACTAGCTTCTGCCCGCAACCCCGTTCGCGTGGTCGTTAGACACAACATACTAAAGTAACAGCCACATTTTACGTTGATTGCTCCAGCGCCACCAATCCTTACTCATACAGAGTCTTTTGAGATACAGAAAATTTTGGCTGCTTAGACCAAAACTACGGAAGCACGGACGCTTCATAAAAATGTGACTATTATTTTAGTATATTGTGGTGTCTTACGACTTCCACGCGAACCAAGTCGCGGGCCGAAGCTAGTACCTTTATAAAATTAAAAATAGAACTAAAATGGCCTTCTAATTATGAAATTTCAATAAATATCTAAATCTTGTTCGTCAGCTGGTAATCTTCTTCGTATCGCTCACACGATAGTATTTCAAATCTTGTTGGCCCAAAACTTCGCCACTTGCATCCTTCAATTTCATCATGCCGCACTACCATCTATTTAGTAAAAGTACCTATTGGGAATTAAAAGACAAAGAAGAAAGGCAACACTCCATGTAATTTGGGTGTCGCATTTAGTCTTCGCGTACATTCGTAAAAATAGTCTCAAAATATACATCTCGGTCAAATTAAGATAAAAAGTAATTACAGTATATTTTTTAATATTGGGTTTTGCCAGAAACACGTTGTTTAAAAAGCAAGTGGCTCCGTATAAACAGACTCCATGACAGTAAACAGTTCACTATGCAACGAGTAAACAGTACGAGTATATGACATTCAAAGATGGCAGAAATGAATAGTTCCAATAATGGCTACTAAAGGGAAAAGTGGCACTAGTAGCTGACTTTGTATATTAAACCCTCTACACATTGGACCTTTAGAAGAGCGTTATGTCCTATTTATTCTACACTTCTATGCAAATGAAGCAGTCTTAGTTACGTTAGGATTGACAAAATTTTATACTACTAATGTGAACGTCCTCCAAACTAATATTATAAATGCGGAAGTGAGTTTGTTTGTTTGTTACGCTTTCACGCTAAAGCGGCTGAACGGATTTGGATGGCACACAGATAAACCATGTCCTGGGTAAGGACATAGGTACATCCTGGTTAGCAGACGTAGTTGCAGGTCATTGATAGTATAATATAAGGGCAAATCAATTAACACAACGCTTTTGGAGGCAAGATATCTAGAGACGTTGGTCAACATCGCCCGACGTTTTAAGCGACTGGTGCCGCAGGACATTTGTCCAGTGAATGCGTGGTTTTATCACTGACAATACTTGTTAGAGATGGGTTGTAACAGGTCAAACACGATATTTATCTGTTATTACTGTTACTGTTACACAAAAATAACAGATCCAAATATCTGTTATTAAATAACGGCCTGCTATTTATGTACGGACGACAAATACGTATTTGAATCTCAATTGTATATGTCGCCGCGAAAGCGTCTACCTGTAAAGATTATAACATAATCTTATGCGTAACTACTTATTATAATTGTTATTCCCCATAAGGTCTTTGATCCTGCCCTCTATGGGTCACTGTGGAATACTGTTACAGTCATTCGCACGCATCTGTGAACGTTATTGATTCCTTTGCGATGAAACGCCATCTATTACCAACTTTGTGAACTCAGTCAATATACAACTGGAAGTGAAACTTACCAACTTCGATGTTGGGGCAAAAACTAAAGTTAAAATTAGAAGGGAACATTTATTTAATGATTTATGGGTTTTTAGTCATATTAACAAGTGGTCATTTGACATAGTAAATTTGTTTATGACAAAGCGTTACCTAAGATGGCGCGGTTTCCGAATATTATGATCAATAACCGAATGTAATAATTTAATACAAGAACTAAATAAGTTTCAATAATAGAAAACCAACTATAAAGTAATAAGATTATTTTACAATGCAATTTACTAGTGAATACCTGTTGTTTGATTAAATTCCTTGAACCACAGGAAGTGTTGTCAAAGGAGCAATAGAAAAGTTGTAGAAAGTAATGAAGCGTCAAATTCAACTTTAATCTGAATAACCTTTGTATTTGTGAATATTAGCATTGTTTAATTATAAAATAATTAACTGATAAGCATTTAGCATTGTTTGTAAGTTTTATTGAACAAACTTAGTAATAATAATTCGGGGTATGTCGCCGAACTTGGAAAAAAGCGAGGCGCACCGAATGGCGGGTGTTGGAAATAAACATGAAAAGAAAAGTTGTGTTAGAAAGAACTGTGATTGTAATTGTTGAACAAATAACCTCTGTACCATAATGTTTTGATTTAAAAGAGTGTCCATGGAGTTTCTTGCCCGTTCTTCTCCATCAGGAACCTACTTCATTTGGAATGGGCGACTAGCTTCAAAAAATAACTCAAACTGAATGACTCCTTGATAAGTGATAACTCAGAAGTGACTGTAAATGTTATAATTGAAATAAATGCTTTGAGTTTGAGTTAAGAGTTGTGTGTGATTGAAAACCAACGACCTACCTATTCTACTATCAACGAAGAATTAAACCGGAGACTGGTTAGACACGGCACAGGATAGATACCCCGCCGTGTTATATATATTCTTTATTCCTTTTCTTTTAAAGTTGTAAATCGTATTTTAACCGCTTTAGTAACAGTGAGAAGTAAATAATAGGTGTTTCTCTTTTTAGCAAGGATCATTATTCAATGAGGAAGAGAGAAATTGATAATATTCCTTCCTTTTGTGTAAGTGTGTATGTAAGTAACAGCCATGGTAACAATCTGTGTGGATATTTTTATAATGAATTATCAGTAACAGCCGCGGTAACAGTCTTTGAGGGTCTGTCATTTTAAGTAACAGATAAGTTATATTGTTAGGAACAATTGTTATTTCAATCTGTTACGATAAATACGCGTCACCCAATTAAACCCACTGACAAGTATTAGACTTGTTAGTGGGTTTAATTGGACAACTCACAACTGTCAGTTGTGATGTCATTTACAAATCTTATATATAAAATTCTCGTGTCACAATGTTCGTTCCCGTACTCCTCCGAAACGGCTTGACCGATTCTCATGAAATTTTGTGAGCATATTGAGTAGGTCTGAGAATCGGCCAACATAATTTTTTTTTTTTTTTTTTTTAGAAATTACTTAAAAATTATTTATATGGCAAAACAACGTTTGCCGGGTCAGCTAGTAATTTAATAAATTCTACATTTGCCTTTGAACCTTGCATAAATATGAATGTATGCAAGGTTCAAAGGCGAATGTAGAATTTAAGACCTGTGAAGGTATTCAGGCTGGGGATGCCGCGCATCCCATCATGTTGACTATCTTGGTCGGCTTATTCCTACCTAATATGCATTAAGCAAAAATAAAACATTTATTTGCCAATTGAATAAAGTATTTTTATTATATTATTACATTCTAATCTTGGAAGAACTTCTTCGAATAACTGAGAAGCCGGCGCGGTCATCATGCTTGTCGTCGGCATCACCATACGATGCTCATCACACATACTAGCATAAACTGTAATCTATGGCATTGCATTAGACTCGATCATCTTTACACACCTGGATTACGTACAATCCTCGTATTCTATACTTCACAAAACAAATAAAAGTAATAAGTAAACAAATTAATAAAATTAAAGAATTAATATTGTATGAACATTTTTTAAGCACAGCAATAATTATAACAGAATCTTTTATCGTGAAAACAATTATTGTGCAATAATAATAATAATCATCATCATCATTTCAGCCAAAAGATGTCCACTACTGGACATAGGCAAGCACCGTCACTTCGACCATTTCTGTGCTTCGCGCATCCAGCGGATTCCCGTGGACTTTCTTGCTGGCTCTTCTCCACAGGAAATAACCAATTGGAACCGTGCACCTAGCTTCTGACGTCTCATAAGGGCACATGTAGGTTTATGTGACATGAAATATTTTGAATTTGAATTTAAGCAGCTTAAAAACGGTAAAGACGGAATTACGGCCGAACTCCTGAAGGCCGGTGGAAAACCCGTTCTTGAGGCCCTCCAGAAGCTGTTCGTTTCTAGCACTGTAGACCAAACATACGAGTATACGCTACGGCAGGTTATACAGAAGACCCACAGACACAGGGTCATCTCTCCAAAACTGTTCACCGCTGCACATACCACAGTGTCTCAAGACGAAATTCTTTGACCAGTGCGTGTTGCCAGTGAAGCTATGGGCTTTATCAGAAGAGTAAAATTCACCCAAAGGGCAATAGAGAAGGCCATGCTTGGTGTTTCCCTACGTGATCGAATCAGAAATGAAGAGATCCGTACGAGAACCAAAGTAACCGACATAGCCCGAAGAATTGCCATACTTAAGTGGCAATGGGCAGGGCACATTGCTCGCAGAACAAATGATCGATGGGGCCGAAAGGTTCTTGAGTGGTGACCGTGTACCAAAAGATGTAGCGTTGGAAGGACTCTCACGAGATGGACCGATGACCTTGTGAAGGCTGCAGGAATCCGCTGGATGCGCGAAGCACAGAATCGGTCGAAGTGGCGGTGCTTGGGGGACGCCTATGTCCAGCAGTGGACGTCTTTCGGCTGAAATGATGATTATTATTATTGCACAATAATTGTTTTCACGATGACAGATTCTATTATAATTATTGTGATTAAAACAATTTGATACAATATTAATTCTTTTATTTTTTAATGCTATGTATGATCTGGACTGCACTGTTGTTATGAGTAGGTGTATCACTAAACTATCACAAATGACCTGATCGGCAAAATTCAACTTATTGATCTGAGCTTATAATGAGAAATCATTGATAAGAAATGCCACAACCGTCACGTCGTAGCTCACATCATTTGTTAAATAGTAGTATACAAAGAGATTGTAACTTACAGCATAAATTGTTAGTTGATTTCGTATGAAATGCTATTACAACAATTTTTTGGCGTAACCGCCTGATTTATTTATGTTTTAGGGCGTACACGGAATCTATTTTTTTATTTGCTATCTTAACTTTAAACATTATTTTTCGTTGTTCTTTATTTCAAAATTCTAACAAATTTTGTCTTTTCGTTATATTTTTTTATAGCAAAAAAAGTTATTTCGTAATTCTGCTTTGTTTTTTTGATTTTTGGCTCTCCTGAAAAGTCGTGTTTTGATGGATATGCTCTTTGAGCCTAAAGGTATCGATGTGGTCGGAAGTAGATCAGTTGTAAGACGTGGTGGAAAGGTGTGCTCAAATATAATGTTATTATGTAAGAATTGTTATTCGTTCCCAAAACTAAAATAACCTAAATAAAAATAGCTACTGTCACGTTAAAAACAAAGCTTATTAAAATTCTATAGTAAATTTACTAGGCAATGATCTCGTGAAAACATGTAGAAATACAAGAATCAAAGTACCTAAGCAAGTATAACAGACATGCCCAAAGCCTGCAGTAGATGAACAAACTCTAAAGTTTTATTATACTTAACTGCTTCCTGAACAAAGCATCAATAAAATAAAACTTCTTTAACTGCGGTTAGTCCCAGTAAAAATACGTTCTATCGGACAAACAGATTTCAGTTCCATTTACTTGGGCTGTCCGAGTTTATTCGGGTAACGTAGCTTAGACAAATGTACTCAAGTTTCAGCATCAAACTGCCACTGTATGCGTAAGCATGTATCGTTGGTGTTTGAAAAATGCCCGTTTTTTGATGGAATATTATATCCTGGTAGCACTTATTGACACCAGATATATTATTGCAATATGTTTCATGGACAATTCTAACCGTTACCCAGGAAAATCCGATAAAAGTTCATGAAATATTAGCTCCAAAGTAAAAAGTTGGTCGTAACTCTTTATTTCGGACCAAATGTTTACGTAATAAATAATATAGTTTCTCAGTAATATTTATTGTACCATCGTGATACGAACAATGAGATTGTTAAGAACTGTTTTCTTGTTTTATAAGTCTGTACGAGCCAGATTTACTTTTGGTTCAGTAAAGTACATTCAGCCTTTGAGAATAACGAAAGCGGTCACTATTTTTGCTAGAATTATGAACAAAGTGATTTTATTATACTTAGTTACAGATTCAATAGAGCTAGTAAACTCATATGATTAACCTTATAAAGAGATGATAATTACGGTGGTTTTCTTTCAAACCAAAGAAAAAAATATTTTGTTCATATTGGAACAACAAAGGTAAACGCCAACCGCTTGACCAATTGCCTCCGTACGGAACTATTATTTTGTAAACTTCACCTGTTCGTTGCTTTGTTTGTAACAAGCGAGCCTTTGTGAGAACAACACGATGTGAGAGAAGTTACTAACTTTGTGGACTAGTCTGACGGTTTGCTGTTAGAAGCTGAGGAAATGAGTTTAAAATCTAACTTAGAACGCAACTGTTTGCAAACAAATTTCTCCCGAGCAATGTTAAAAGGTATTAAAGCAAGATCAGAACTTTCAGCTTTACCTTGTATTAGGCTACGTCGTTAATAATGGAACGTAAAAACGGGTACCTAATTTGATTGGTACAATACTTTTATTTGTGGATTAGAATAGTGCGCCCTATTACGGGGGACTTAAACGTAACTCACGAAATGTGGGTGTACTATAGGTGCACCTCTATCTAACCCTTCGGGGATTACAGGCGTGATGTTATGCTGTCTGTTTTATATTTAAAAAATGTATTATAGTAGTAGTAGTGTAGTCTCTCGCATTAAATTTGAATTTACTAGATCACATAATTATGGCCGATAAGCGGCTGATTCGATCCGCAAAAGTTCACCTCAAGTACCTAAAATTCAAGCTGCTAAAGCTAGCTAGCTGGCTAAAATTCAAGTCATTAGTCATTAGTCATTTATTCATGAACAATAAATTGTATATGAAATCACATGGTATAAAAAGAAAATTGATATTAAATTACATAAGGAGAGAGAAAAAAATTAAAATAGACACGTTAAAATATTACAAAATTGCACAAAAATAAACAATAACAAAACAAAATACAACATATTTGAAAATTTCGTCATAGATCCTTAACATCATAAAGACACTTATTCAACAAGAAACTTTTAAGCTGCTTTTTAAAAGAGCTTGAGTAGATTGCGTTTTTTAGATCTAGAGGCAACTTATTAAATAATATAACCGATTGGTATCTGGGACTGTGCCTCACAATATTTAGGTTTGGCTGTACCTTGTAACGTATAATGTCTTGTCTGCGTGTGCCTTCTCTAATCTGTCGTTCTTCTGCTGTCTCATATTCATGTATATATTTGGCCATGTTACTTAGAAGAACAAATACATAAATGCTTGGGACTGTTAGAATGTTCAAATTTCTAAAATGTTCACGGCAACTCTCTGTTTGCGGGATACGGACTATTGTGCGAATTGCGCGTTTTTGTAGCACAAAAGCTCTTTTAATATTATAGTCATAACTATTTCCCCAGAACATAATAGTATATCTGAATTTTGATTCTACCAACGCGAAATATACCATTATCAATTGCTCAATGCAAATTTCTGTTCTAAGTGATCTTAAAGCGTAACATGCGGAACATACTGATGCATTTATACCATTCAATTCTGCCTTCCAATTTAACTGTTCGTCTATATTTATACCTAAAAATTTAACTTCCTTGACAAGAGCAATTTTGTCGTCGTTCAACACTACCTCTAAATCGTCGTTATTACGGGCTGTCGTTCTAAATAATAGTATATTGGTCTTTGCAGTGTTGATTAACAATTTGTTCATAGTGAACCACAAGTGAAATGCTTGTAATGCTGCATTTACAGTCTCTGTTAATTTATTTATGTCATTTGCTGCTACTATGGCATTTGTGTCATCGGCAAAAATAATTATATCAATGTCAGGTAGAATTGTATTCATGTAGTTGATTAAGTCATTAATAAATAATATAAATAAAACAGGTCCCAATATAGATCCTTGCGGGACGCCTGTAGTCATCATTACCGTTGCTGATTTGTAGACTCTTTTAGAGCCATCTTTCGTTCTGTCAATCTCTACGAACATTTTTCTGTTTTTGAGATATGAAGAGAATAATTTCAAAGCTTTACCTCGAATTCCATAATGCATCATTTTTGTAAGAAGTAACTCGTGGTCTATAGTGTCAAACGCCGAACTTAAGTCGAGAAAAATTCCGGCTACTTTCATTTTATTGTTCATTTTTCTTATCACATCATCAAGTAAGGTATATATGGCGTCAGAAGTACCAACACCTTTTTGATAACCGAACTGTCTTTCGTTTAACACTCTATTTACACGCAGGTGAGTTAATAGTCGGGTTTTTATGATCTTTTCAAATATCTTTGACAGGACTGGTAACAAGGAGATGGGCCTGTAATTTTTACAATCAGTTCGACTTCCTTTTTTGTAGACAGGTATTACTTTGGCTACTTTAAGCTGGTCTGGGAAGATAGATTCCTCAATACACTTATTGTAAAAGTTACACAGAGGCTCAGCTAGTATGGAAATATGTTCCTTAATTACTGATATTGGGATCTCATCATAACCACAAGAATACTTGTTCTCCATACTTTTGACTATAGTTAAGACCTCATTTGGCGTGACAGAAGCGATTGTCATTTCATTGTTGTTGTTGATTGCATACTTCTGTAAGAATTCTATATTTTGATGTCCTGCTATTACCCTAGAAATACATTTATAGTTAAACTGTTTCGCTAAAATGTCAGATATTACCTCTGGATCCACTACAAGTTGGTCATTAACTTTAAGACGAATTTCCGGTTTTATCGTTTTTTCCTTATTTGTGCATTTTCTCACTACTTTCCACACCTCTTTAGCAAGATTTTTGGAATTATTTATTTGCTTCATTATTGCATGTTTTTTAGCCTTCACCAAAACTTGTCTATACAGTCTAACATACTTATTTTTATACGTTAAGACACTGGAATCAAGATCGTTACCATTACGTGCACATAAGAACCGTTTCATTTTACTTGATGTACGAATTCCTTTCGTGATCCATTTTAACTGTCTATTATTTTTTAGGCTTATTTTATAATCCTTTTTTCTAAAGCTGTCTTGGAATACTTTGTGAAATGTTTTAAGAAAAGTGTTTATTCCCATGCAACTCCAAGTTTTTTCACAGATACCCTGTTCAAACTGGGCACTATTTTTGCTATTAAAAACTCTTTTATTTATGATAATGATTGGAAACTTATTTCGCGTTAAGTTGCTTACATTATCCAGACGAACATCTGCAAAAACACCTCCATGGCCATCAGCCAGACCATTGTGATCTACTGCACATCCAAGAATACACGAATCGGACACGTTGGTAATTATATTGTCAATACACGAATTACAACCATTACGAATGAAAGTAGCAGAATTGATTTGGGGCCTGAAATTATAACACCTTAGCAAACTGAGAAATTCCATGCTCTTTTTACTGTCCACTAGTAGGTCAACATTAAAATCTCCACATATTATAGATTTCTTGTTGAATAAGTAATCGAGTAAACTCTCTAATTTTTCTAAAAACACATTTAAATTTTTATCTACGGGATTTCGATAGCAACAGCAAATATATAATCCTGTGCATACATCCTTTACACCACATATTTCAAAACATTCTACTTTATATAACTTATTTATTGCATCGACAATTTCTGTATGCCTATCCATATGTCCTAAGATTAAACTACCTCCTCTCTTTTTAATTTTCCTGGTGTTGTACGAGACTAGTTTGTAGTTATCTATATTAAATAAATTTGCTGTGTTTTCGTTCAGAAAATGCTCGCTTAAACATATAAAGTCTGGCATTTTATCTAGGCTTTGTACATAAACTTCTAGTTCAGTCCTTTTGTTATTAATTCCACAAACATTCTGATGAAATATGTTTAAATCGCTATGCTCATTTGATACATTATTATTCACGAAAAAAATTTAATGTTGGAACAGACCCCACGGCTTGTGATACTAAGGAATGCGATGAATTTGGTTGAGTCTCATCGCCACATTTGTTTGCCTCAGCTTTATTAACCCTTTTTTTAAAGTAAAAGGGTATAGTACCGGGTTTTAAGTGACTCATTTCACTATGCTCTTGACTATGTACCACATTTAAATCATTACAGTTGTTGTCCTCATATTGGAAAAGCTTTATATATTTTTTTAAGTCATGAAAAAAAATAACTATGGCCTTATTATTTACTTTGCCTGTGTATTTGGAAAACAATTCGTGTGTGTATTCCAGATGCTTATTTGAATCAAACGTATAAGTATATTTATAAGTCTGGTTACTGAGATATAGAAGTCGATTGAAAGCTTCTATTCTGGTATTGAATAAACTAACATTCCATTTCAGTTTAAAGTTAGGACAGCACAAGATAACATTGGTATGCTTTATATTCTCAAGTTTTCTTTTAATGTGATTTACTAATTCTTCATAGTTATTTGAGGCCAAGAAATCTTTTTCACCTAAGAGAATTATACAATAGTCATATATGCAGAAATTTACAAGTTTTTTTTCTAATGTATCTAAAAGATCCACAATACCTGCCTTCGGCATACAATAGTGGCATATTGTGGCTTTCGGAAAAGTACTTTCAGCAATACCTAGTATGTTATTCACATTATTATCACTAACTATACATAATTTATACGAGTTATATTCTATGGAGCTGGAATCGTATAGAGACTTTGTGTCCAATTTGTCCCTTTGTTCAGTGGTGCAGTGATGCTCTGTGGTTACCTGCGATGGTGGTTCATAGCAGACAATATTGGGATCTACCTCAACCGTGGTTGATACTAAAGGCATCATTCTAATTTCAGTTTCTTCATCAGGACTTTGTTCACCATGTCTGAAGTTTAGCCTTGTTCTAATAAGATTATTACGCTTTAATTTGGCTGATGATGTCTTTTGTTTTGTGCTTGTACATATGTGTGTCAATTTGTCAATTTTTAGTTTGTAGTCAGTGATTTGCTTACGTTGAGAACTATTTTCTAACAGTAAGTTCTCTATTTCCGTATCTGCGATTACCAACTTTTCCTCCAGTTGACGTATTCTATTATTTAGTTCTATCACTTCGTCATTATGTTTATAGTACAAGTCCGGATAGCTTTGGTTAAGATCATTTATTGAGGGTGTCGAAGTAAGTGATGCGTACTCATCTTTATCGGTAACGTACCAAACAGCTCGCTGAAATTTTGTCCTAATGACAGAATAAAAAATACATGTATTTTAAAAACAACGCATAAACTAATAAATCTTGTTAAAATATACAACAGATTTTATTTTTATAGTTTATAATGCTGAATTCGCTAAGAAAAACATACATTTAAAATGAGCCCACCGCGAGGGCTCCCGGCATCCAATATTCGATTAGAGTGAGCCGTCCAGGAGGGCTCCCGGCACTGACCGTGTTTATAAATGATCATTATGCTGATTGCACCAGTTTGTTTGTTCCACAAATCTCGAACTGATAGCTCTTCAAAGTTAAAATTCTCGCTAAAAGGCTGACTACGGAGTGCTTTACCATATAAAGCCTATTTGGTTTACCGAGAAAAAAGCGTTTGAAAATATTATACTTTGAAACAGAGCCTGTTACCAAGTACCTATAATAAGTAAAACACCGACGCGGAACACAATTGTCCAGGTTTAACTGATTTTTGTTCTGTTAGTTCACGGCTTTGAATATCGACTTCTGTTTGCTCCCACTTGATCTTACCGCTATTGTTTATTCAGGTACCAGCTCAGTACTTTATATATAATGGCCTTTTGAAGCTTTATACTACAAGTATTTGCGTTAAAACAAAGGAAAAGTTTGGGGTTGTGAATTATGTATTAGTTGTAAAAAAATACACAGCGATTGGAAACCTCGATAGAATATGCGCTTATACTAAACATTATTTTTCTAACTTTAATATTCCTTGTAGAAAAATCGTATTCAAAATACTCAAATAATACTTTGCCTGAAGTTTAGTATTTTTTTCTTTTGTCTCAAACAAGGACCTTTTAAAACAGACTTACAATGTCAAATTAAATTGAACCTGAAACACAAGAACAATTTTCCTTCAGATTCTTGTTTCCAAACGAGATGACTTTTTATCACATAGTTATCCGTTTCAGGTTTTTGTATTGTTGCGTGCGACAGGGGTCGAGCGGCCGAGACCTTCGTCAATTGACCGGTATGGTACCGACCGTGAGGGAAGCAGTTGGCGGACAAAAGTGGTAAACTTAAAATGGTGGAGATTTGTATGGCTGTGTTTAAATTCATATAATTCGAAAATGACAGCAAAATCTGTCATTCAGCCAGGACTTTCAAAAGTGGTAAAATTGTTTATGTAGAACAATAGGACTTGATATCTTAAAGTAAACAAAACTTACTACGAAACTGTACCTTTTGGATCTATTAATTCATAAGGCATTGAATTCGACCCATTTGAGAGTTATTTAAACTTACACTGCGCAGGTATCCAGTGAATTGAATGGATAATAGATTGTTATGCGATTTGAATATGCTGTTTTCGTAATTTTCAGGTCAATAAAGGAATTTTGAAGAAAATTTGCGGGGCAGTTGCATAACACACATACAATAGCAATTTGTTGTGCAGACGAATTTTTCAAACTTATGAACTGACCTGTTGATGGTATGCATTAGGAATATCCTTCAAAGCTCGGATTGTAATTGAAAGTTTGTTACGCGGTTAAAGTGCTAGTACTGTAAGCGACGTGCTTTGTCACCGTATCGTACTAAATCGTACTCGTAGTTCTGTATAACTTTTTCCAAGACACAAGACACACCGCCCTCTCTTGTTACTTACGTCGATAAAATGTAACAAAGTTACATATTGTTGCTACGTTGTTGTGTAACACATTTTGTGACCCTCTCTATTAAAGTTTCTGGTCAAAAGATTGCCCGGATAATCCGGGAGCTACCTTTGACCACTCACCCGAATCTTTTTTTTATTTTAATCACAATATTTGCTGAAATGAAACAGTTTCAGGTGCCTCATAAATAGGAATTTGTTGTAGGGTATGTACCTTTTCTCTTTTGCTTTGTATGAGTCATCCATATTTTTTTGTCATAATAAACAGCAACGGTTCTTCTCTCAAACAAGAAGATGTTTGTGAAGTCTTTCCGATTTCCTTATGTTTAAAAATAAATCGAGTAACAGTAACAAATGAATATAGGTAACTTTTTACAATCAAAGTCCATTTCTATTCTAAAGCTAACACTATAAGTCATGTTTTGTACTTTATTCAATCGTTCCATTTGGCTGTGCCGAGCGTTAGAGGACGAAATTGACAATTTGTGCGCACATAACATTTTACTGCCACACTCGTCGACAATTTTAGTGGAATATTCTATGTTCGCTGAATGGGATCGGGATTTTTATTTGAATTGAATAAATCAATCAAAACATTCCGTAAAATTCGATAAAATGCTCTTTGGTCTGGGAAAACTGAAAACATCAGCCAAACATGGATTGTGTTTGGATGTTTATCGAAAGTATCGTAAATCAGAATTTTGATGTTTATCCAATTCAACTTTTGCTATAAATTAAAATAGGTGACATCGTATATTATTACTAGCGTAAAAAAAAAACATCCGTAACGTAAAACACTGTCTTCGATTTTTAAATTCTAGAACATCCCGGTTTTCTCACGATCACCATTGTTCTCAAAACGGTGAATGGTTTTCATTCGCCGTTTTGTGATGAAATAATTTACATAAAGTAAAGTGCCTGCCTGGGTTCGAACCTACGACCTACAACTCGTAAGTCGCGGCAGATACCCCTGGGCTCTAATTGACTGAATACATATCAAATGTATAGATTATTATTGTTAACAGCTATTCCACCGCTGGCTCATCCTTCATTATTATTATGAAATAACACTCTTTCTTTTGATGGATACTGGGAATTAATGAATCAAATCATAACTGGAAGAAACGTAGGTACAACTGAGGTAGCGGACTTTAATACGAGGCACATAAATTATTTCTACTTACCTAAACTAAAATCTGCCTCCACATCATCATCCAAATCCCTTTCTATAAAATATATTATGATGGCGCTTTTATATACGCAGATATGTCGCAGTAAGATGGTTGAAGCCGTGACAGTTATATCTACAGTTATATCCACAGGGAAGCTATCTATCGTAATTTAGTTACCTATATGAAAGCGGTTCATAACTGTCGGAGTGCCCTAATTTTGTTAATGCGACCAGTTTTGACGTAGTTGGTCACAGTTCTTACCTAACCTTACCTATTTGGTCGTGGTGCCCTAATAGTTATGAACCGCTTTTATATAACTATACAAGCTTTTACCCGCGGTTTAGCCCGCATGGATGTTGCAAAATATCCCACGGGAACGTACTACCGGGATTACATACCTAATAGCCGAGGAAAAGGTCATTGACTCCTACCGCTGCACCCGCGTATCCGTCAACCATAATTATTTTGTTACGCGTAATTTTGAATATGTGATATCTTTTAAACTATTTATTTAAATGATTTGATTTTAAGGCATAATTTAATCTAAATTAATTGCCCAATTTAAATAACATATTTTATTGGATAAGGATTAATATGATACTGGTCAAAATAGCTTCGGAAATATCAATGAAATTTTTATCAAAATCTGATGACTTTGGTTGATCCTTAGAAGATAGACAGACATATTATTATGCTAACGCGAACTATTTTGTTGATTTTTTTAAGATTAATACAACATTCTGTAAAACATTATTTTTATGTATATTTTACGATTTACGCGGCGCACGCCAGTAAAGCTCCCAGTCGCATGATTTTTTCCGACATCTTCAACAATAATACCTATATTACCTCCAAAATAAGTCATATGACGAAACAGAAAAATTCTTATCATAAACAACATGGACAAGCAAACACACACTACACACACATACACACACATACCCACGCGCACAATATCACACACACACACACACTCACACACACACACACACACACACATAAAATTACCTTAAATTAAAAATATGTCATTTTCACTTTTAATAAAATGTATCTTAAACTTAGCAGTAACATCAGAAGCACTATATAACCTTTACGTCATTATACCTTAGGGGACCGGACTGCTTCTCCTTAACACAGGTTTTTATAACCTAGCTAGGAGAGCAGTGCTCACCCACACGTTTGTAGATATAGTAATTATTTTGTAAAACTGTTTTTAATTATTTTTTTGTAACGTGTACTACAATGCTTTGTCTTTGAATAAATAAATAAATAAATAAATAAAATAAATAAATAAATAATTTTAATGAATTGTACACCAAAACTTTCCGCATGAAGTTCTCCGTCCATTGGTGAAAACAGTTTGAAAATACGTTCGGTAGTTCTTGAGTTTATCGCGTTACGACAGACAGACAGACGCGGCGGGGGACTTTGTTTTATAATATGTAAGGATAACGGTACATAGCTATATCCCTAGATATCCCTAGGGATATAACTATATCATGGCTTCAACCATTTGACTGCGACAGATACCCATTTTAAAGCGACCTGTGTTGTATTATTTCAGTGTTGAATATACAAAACGTGTGTCTAATGTACTCGTACGTAGGTCTGATGTTTCGCAATTTCAGGCATACTCGGTATTTGTAAAGGGCAAATTAAGCGCTGTGAGAGGCATAAAGAAGAAGATGATTTCGGGACCAACTCAGACTTTATATTGTTACAAATATGACGATAAAATTTATAGGATGGAAAACGATGCATCATGAATTCAGCCGCATCTGGTTTGACCCCAAATAGTAAAAACCAAAATACTCGTTTATAATTTCTTATTCCGGCAATCCGGGTCTATGGTGGTCAAAGCAAAATACAAAATAATAAACTCAAACTCAAACTCAAAGCATTTATTTCAAATAAACCAATTACAGGCACTTTTGAATAGTCAAGGGGTCGGTCAGTCAGAAATATGAAGCTAGTCGCCCATTCCAAAGCGTAGTAGGTACCTATGGAGAAGAACGGGCAAGAAACTCCACGGACACTCTTTTAAATAAAATAAGATGGTTACATAATATTGGTTACATCATTCAAGTTGAATTTATACATGTGAGAACGATGCAAAACATTAAAAGCGTCCGTTAGAAATAAAAATATAAATTAAATTAAAATCGCCGTGGCAGCTAAGAGATGACCAGTCCCTACTGACGGCGCCCGTTCACGAACATGACGCATGGATTAGCACCATTCAGCTCAACCATTTTGAAGGGAGCTAAATGATCCAACACACGCGCCACCGCCAGCGAGACATTAGAGTGAGCATGACATACTCTCAGCCGCCAGGGCACATTCAAGTCAATGAAAGACATACTCAGTACCTAAATGGTAGCTTTATAGTTGGTAAATGGTGCCCACACGTGTGCCATGCAATTATACAATGCTAAGACATTGAATTTATACAATGCAAAAATAGTTTTTAAAATCTTCAGCAGCTCCAACGGTATTTTCAAATGCTAATCAATTAGTTTATGCTTGTGGAGCAGGACCAGCGTTGAGCCAAGCATTTTTATCAGCGATGTAATCCCCCAACTTATAATATGCTTGGCTGCATAGTGTGCGTTTAATATAAGATTTAAATTTCGTTTCATTCAGTTGAAGTATGTGGGGAGGTATTTTATTGTAACATTTTAAACAGTACCCCATGAAAGATGAGTCCACTTTAGCTAACCTGAAACCCGGTTGAACTAATTGGTCCCTATTCCTAGTGATATAATTGTGTTTCGCACCTCTTTTACTAAAAAGATGTAGATTTTTCCTTACGTACATGATGTTTTCATAAATATATTGACAAGGTACCGTCATGATGTTAATATATTTAAACTGTTCCCTTAGAGAGTCGCGCCTGCGGAGGCCATAGATGGCTCTAATGGCTCTTTTCTGCAGAATAAAAATAGACTCGATGTCTGCAGCCCGTCCCCATAGTAGAATACCGTACGACATAAAGACAGTTACTCGCGATCACCCACTTAGTAAGCACGCATTTCGTTCGTCCGCTACGCACTTCGCGCGATCGCTACGCAAGTACCTACGCGCCTCGCTCGACCGATCCTTTTTTATCAGTGGTTCTAAACATTTTACTCATCTTCAAACTTCAACGTCAACTATGATGAAGTGTGCCAGCTGCAATTCTGACTTCAATGATGGCGTTCAGTGTGCCTCATGCAAACGGCACCTTGATTTTGGCTGCGCTAGCATCACGGAGGGCGGGTGGAGAAAACTAGGAGCTGACAGAAGGGCGGCATGGAAGTGTCCTAAGTGCCGTATTTCCTCACCGTCGCCGACCCCTTCCCCGTCTCCAATACCAACACCTGAACCTGTGTCTCTGGAAACGATCCTTAATGAGATTCGTGAGCTCAAGTTTCAATTGGCTGGCCTACCGACGCTGTCTGATGATGTCAAATGCATAAAAGAGGAACTCAAAGAACTCAAGGACAGTTGTGAGTTCGATGGTAAACGGCTGGATGATTTCTCTGTCAAACTTGCGGGCATTGAGACTAGGGTTGCTGGTCTTGAGAGTCTTCAGGAATCTGTTTGTTCTCTTCAATGTGACATTGACTTGATTAAGTCGGAGCTGTCTGCTAGTGACCAGAGATCAAGGTTGAACAATGTGGAAATTAAGGGCATTCCCCTAAAAAAGGACGAAAATCTGTTCGCTGTCTTGGATAAGATCAGCCAAAAGGTTAATTTTACTTTTCCTAAAACCCAGGTCAACTACATATCCAGGATTCCGTTGTTCAACACAAAGGATAAGTCAATTGTGGTCAGCTTTCTAAACAGATATGTTAAGGAGGACTTTGTTGCGGCTGCACGCTCTTGCAAGACATTATCCGCCCATGACCTTGGATTCACAGGCCAACCGAACCGGGTTTATGTCAATGATCATCTAAACCCTGACTCCAAAAAGTTGCTTAATAAAACCCGAGCACTAGCAAAGGACAAAGAATATAAGTACGTATGGGTCAAACACGGAAAGATTCATGTCCGCAGGCAGGAGGGATCAGCTGTCTTTGTAATTTCTAAGGAGAAAGATTTAAACAAGCTAAATTAGAGTGGCGCACCTTTTGGTTATCATTATTTTATCAACATATTTTAAAACTTAAGTCTAGAAGTAAATTCATTTTTATTTATTATGTACTAATAGCCGCATCTGTTTATCACTTAAATTTATGTAAAAGTTTTAGCACCGCTGATGTGTTCGAAGCTTCGTCACCTCGCTTTTGTTCTCGTAATTGGGCCTTATGCTTATTTTATCGCGCTGTTCTATTCATAAGAACATCCCATTCGATGCTTATCTCGCTCGCACTCATTATTGAATCTAATTACTGCCTGCCTATTCGCACAGTTACCTGTGATATTGCTGCGTTTTTTGTGCCGTTTAAGTATTGTGTATGCCTAATTACCCTACTTATTAGTTTATTATTCGCTTTTATTTTGTTCTATTATAATAACATTGAGTATTTATTATCCGTGAACATTGTCACAGACACTGCAATCGTTAGTCTTTTAGCGCTTTGTTATTGGAGTGGTTGTTATCGTACTTATAACTTTGTTGCTATATTTTGTGTTAATTATAGATGGCTGTAGACGGTAAAAACAAACTACATGTCTATTATCAGAATGTTCGTGGGCTCCGTACCAAGACTGAATCCTTCTTTCGCCAACTATGCCTATGTTCATACGATGTCATTGTTTTAACGGAAACTTGGTTAGTCGACGGTATATTAAACTCTGAGTTATTTGGTGACCAGTATATTGTGTGGCGTCGCGACCGGGATTACTGTCTTACGGGTCAGTCTCGTGGAGGTGGTGTCTTGATTGCCACCCGTAAGTGTATTTCTGCTGTTCCCCAACCATTACTTCACTCCTCGGCTGAAGACATGTGGGTAACTCTGAGTGTACGTCAGCCTAACACAAGAAATTATCTTAAACTGAATGTTTGTGTCATATATCTATGTAGGCAAAACCATGGTTATTGCTTTTCCGACCAATTATCAAATTTCCTCCATAGTTTAAGTAGTATAGTGCTAAACAATCCAACTGATAAGTATTTAGTTATTGGCGATTTTAACCTTAGTGGAATTTTGTGGCAATTAAATAACAACACTTTATTACCTGTGAATATTTGTAGTGGCGATGAGTACATGCTAACTGATGAGTTGCGTATTTTAGGGTTCAGTCAATATAATGGAATATTAAATGGTTATGGTAAGATTCTAGATTTAGTTTTTTGTAATGAAATTGTTTCAGTGTGTGAATGTTTGGTGCCTTTATCACCTGTCGACAAATATCACCCGGCCCTCTGTATCGACGTGAACTTTGCAGAATACACTTATTTAACTCCCGCTCCCTTTACTCGTTATCTTTATGGTAAAGCAGACTTTGCGGCCATTAACGGTGAAATAGCAGCTATTGACTGGGCAAGCGTATTCTTTGACATGTCGCTTGGTGACGCCGTAGACTACTTTTATGCTACCATAGCGGATATTCAAAATAAGTTTGTGCCAGCGAAGACAGTCTCTCACAGCTCATACCCTATTTGGTACTCCCCGGCACTTAAACGCTTGATCAAAGAGAAGGCTAAATATCTCCGTAAATTTAAGACGTATGGCAGACTTTCTGATGAGGCGACCTTTAAACATTTACGTGAGCGGGTTAACAAACTTGAATCGGATTGTTACACCAACTACTTAGCTGATACAGAAGCCTCCATCGAAAGGAATCCTAAACGCTTTTGGAGCTTTGTGAAGCAGCGATCTAAGTCCAATGCAATACCCAGTTTCCTCAAATATGGTGATGTGACGATTTCCTCTCCCGAGTCCATTTGTAATGCATTTTCTTCCCATTTCTATTCTACTTTTCTTGATCCCACCAATGTTGTGACTACTAATTACTGTACTCCCCAAGCAGCAAATTATAATATACCCTCGGATATTCAGTCAATTGAGATTGACCTAAATGTAATAATTAAGTTAATTAGTAAAATCGATCCATCTAAATCTGCTGGTCCGGACCACTTGTCACCTAAATTGCTGATTGGGTGTGCTAAAACCATAGCCTTACCAGTATCTCTATTGTTCACTAAATCGCTCTCTTCTTACTCTGTTCCTCAAATCTGGAAGTCCGCCTTTATAACTCCGGTGCATAAAAAAGGGCATAAAAATGAAATAGTTAATTACAGACCTATTTCCAAACTGTGCATATTAGCTAAAGTTTTCGAGAGGGTTGTCTACGACCAAGTTTACGCAGCGCTGAGGCAGTCCTTTAGCCCTTATCAGCACGGATTTCTTAAGGGTCGTTCAACTGCATCTAATTTGGCTATGCTCAATGACTTTCTTACGGACAAAATGGACAATGGAGCACAGGTCGATGTCGTTTACACGGATTACAGTAAAGCTTTCGATAGAATTGATCACAATATCCTTAAATCAAAGCTTTTTAACAATGGTATCAGAGGAGATCTACTTCGTTGGTTTACTTCATACCTTGAAAACAGATCTCAAGCTGTCGTTATCAGTAACTACATGTCAAGCTGGGTTTCAGCTCCTAGTGGTGTTCCTCAAGGTTCCTTGATGGGTCCGTTACTTTTTATCATTTATGTAAGCGACATCGACTCGTGTTTCCACAGCTCAAATTTACTTTGTTTTGCTGATGACATGAAGATTTTTTCATCAGTATCATCAAATGATGACATGGATGCTCTCCAATCTGACCTGGCGCGATTGGATGATTATTGCTTGATTAATAAGCTAGATTTGAACCCTGTTAAGTGTTCAGTAATCTCTTTTAGTAGAAAACGCGTCCCTCTCCCTACAACATATAAACTTAAAGGGCAGCTCTTACAAAGATGCGATGGGGTACGCGACCTGGGCGTTTTTCATGATTCCAAACTTTTATTTAACGTGCATATTGAGCAAATAGTGGCCAAAGCTTCGAAGTCACTGGGTTTTGTTATGAGACTAGCAGGGTGTTTCAAGAAAGCCAAGACCCTTAAGATTCTTTATTGCTCTTTTGTGAGAAGTCATCTTGAATATGCGTCACAAATCTGGAGCCCGTGTTATGGCAAGTACGTTGATCGTATTGAGAGTATACAAAAAAGATTTATTCGTTTTCTATGTTTTCGGCTACGTATACCATACCATTCTGATAATTACATAAATCTTTGTAAGAAATTTCATTTACAGCCACTCATAAATCGTCGTCGACTAGCAGATTGCACTTTCCTTTTAAAAATAATATCCAACGAGATTGACTGTCCTGATCTCCTTCAAAAACTGCGTTTCAATGTTCCTCAGAGATCAGTTAGATATAATCCACCTATCTCCATTCCTTTTTCCTCTTCTAACTACAGGCAAAACTCATATATGGTGCGAGCGAGTAAGGACTTTAATAATCTTTGTAAAGAGTTTTCATTTGACCCATTTACCACCAAAGCCTATTCTGCACGCGCTCGGCTGAACGCTGACTTTTTTAAAAGTGCATAGTGCATAATACTTATTGTACCTTATATATGTATGTATATATATATATATATATATTCTTAATCTTTTTTATCGTGCTTGTTAGTGATCATATAAGCTTTCTACTAATTTTTCTGTTTTTACCCGTGAGAACCTGTAATTGGCTTTATGTTTCTTAATCAACTGTTATCCATTTGTTTTAGCTGTTGGTTCTCCTATTAATAAATAAATAAATAAATAAATAAATAATACTATGAAAGTAACTAAAATAGACTAGTCTCGCGGTATCTACATCAGTAAATTGACGGATTTTTCTCACAGCAAATGCTGCTGAACTTAGCCGTCCTGAAAGGGATGTTAAATGAGGACCCCATTGAAGCCTTGAGTCGAGCGTGATCCCCAGGAAAACAGTTTTATCGACGAATTCTAGTTTCTCTTGATTCAATACTATCTCACAATTACTACTTTTGACATTTGGTAAAGAAAATCTTATGCACTTAGTTTTTTTTGGTTATGGTTATCTTTATTATCTTGACAATATTAATATGTTTCTTCTAACTCAATAGTCTCCTCGTAGTCTGCACTAAGACTACTGGGTGTTTTACCCTATAATGGCGGTATTAAGGTACAAGTTCATAGCCGACTGCAAGCACCAGCAGCAGGCGACGTATCGCCGCGACACTACTGGTTTTTATTTATTTCTATGAAATACCTTCCGATAGCGACACGGTATTTCATAGAAATACTAGAATTGTATCTTTAGTGTCGACATAGTCAAAAGTTCGACAGCAATAATAGAGCGCACGCGCTCAAAGTACTGCTTTAAGTCGATGTGAGTTTTATCAAAACTTTCCGACTTCGAATAAAACCGTGAGTGGCCTCCAAAAACTTAGCGTCATTGGTTTTAGCCGGTTGGTTTTAGGTCGTTGAAAAACGGTTTTACGTCATTCAAATTTGTCAACTTGAGTCTACTTAAGTCTACTTGATGCAAAGCTATTGCACATCACAGACTGCATGGCTTCGACGTTAATTAGCGAGATGATTAGGTTTTTATGTGGCACACGAAACATAACAGTGGTAAATTTAGTTAATAATTTCAACGTAGGCAATTTTCTAGTGTGTTTAGTGCCTCATTTTTTGCTGCATTTATTGGGTATGCATAAAATTTCATATGTAAATGGGTTAACCTTAGTTGAGTTTATGAATGCCGTATATCTGGATTTCATACGGCAGATGTTAATATTTTAACTAGTACATTTTTAAATAACACAATGTTGTAGAGTAATAATTTGTTACCATGTGGTTTAGAATTACGTGGTCATTTGGGCGGTGACATCAAAGTAATCGGCAACGGTAACTTAAAATTACATCATAAAGGGTATCCATATACTCATGTTATTCGTTATTTCGAATGTGCCTTTAGAGGTACGAGGAACAGGGTGTAATGTTCACTCATCCTCTATAGAAAAGGGCGGAACCTGTGACCAGACGGATGTTGTGTGGGCAACTGCCCAACCATTGACGTCGGGACGTTGTATGTATTCTCGTCGCACGGTGAACTGCTTGCACGATGCAGGAAATTTACGTGACGTCAGTGTGATGCGTAGCTCGCATGTGGCATTGTTGATGCCACCACATGCCTTTTCCACCATTTACACAAGTATTCATGTGTTCTCCACATACGTATTGTGAATAACGCGGGCAGTTCATAAAGGCAACTAAGCTCACAAAAAATGAAAATAAAATACATAAAAATATTTAAAAAAAACTACAAACATAACATTAAAATACGAAACTATACTACACACGTAACATTCAAACACGATACCTAAACATGTATGCGGCGCGGTGCGTTCAAATTCTCACACACTCAAACGATCTGAATAATCATAAACGTCCACACACTTCTTTAGGATAATACAACTTTAAGGTAACACATTCAATTTGAAATTCGTCGATTTATTTGAAATAAGTAGGCAAGCCTACTCGCCTTTGTTACGCAAATCAAACAAAGCTTTTCGATTTATTAGTTTTATTGTCACAATTTGTTCACTACACGCACGCACCATTGCATTATTACGTAATTTTTTTCATTCTTGCTTTCTTGTATTGTGATTTCGTGTAGTTTTAGCGCGCTTGCACACGGTATACATTTTGTAGGTCCTACAATCAGTCTGATTTTATTCTGGTATGACTTAGGTTTTGTAGGACATGTGTATTAAATTAGATCTCTACTGTTTCATTTAGCTCCTACGAAAAATCGGCCACCGGTTGTATGCCGTCTACGAACGCTCTTATAAACAGGAATTGCTGTGTCTGTGTAAATATTACAATGCTTAGTTTGTGGAATATGACAGTTATTGCCAAAATAGGGAAATTAATTATTTTTTTGCTCCAGCTGCTTGACTTACCTAGGCTGAAAACCACTGCACGATGACCCATGTTGTTTTTTCAGCAACATTAATTAGAAATTGACAAACAGATTGCTCCTTTTGATCTTTAATATAAATGACAAAACACTACGAACGAGTACTACTACAGACTAGATGAAACCATGGATCGAGCCTCAAACGATCATCTACTGAACACGAGAGTGGATTTTTGAGCCAAGAGCAACAAAAGGGCGCTTTAATTGGGCAATGAATTCAAAGAGGGAGTGTATTATGCGATAGTTTTGGGTAGATGAAGTGATAACAAGCTAGGAGGCTTTGTTGTGCGTGAGAGGCTTTCGATTAACACTTGGTATAACCAAACTATTACCGCGTAATAATAATTTTCTGAAACCTTTCATTTGGGTTTCTCATTAAAAATTCATGAAGCTATTGGGAAAACTTAGCTTCCGTTTTGTAAAAGACGAGTTTCCGCCAGTGGCTTCGCCCGCGCGATATCTTTATAAATTATAGCCTATGTTACTCAGTGATAATATAGCATTTTACTTACTGGTAATTTTTTTTTTTAAATCCGTCCAGTAGTTTTTTGGGTTTATTCATTACAAACAAACATAAAACCATACAAAAAATATACTAAACTAATTTTGCTAGCATTAGCAGACCAACGTTTTTGCTTTCGCAATAAATTTGAATTTAACTTGTATTAAATAGCAGACTTTAGGCCCAAAACTATTCTTAAATTGCCAGATTATTTCTTAAGAGAACTTCATCCAAATAAGTAAGGTGCTGGGGCATAAAAATCGAATAGAATCGATCGAATAAATTACGTGTGACTTCGGATTTTTAACTTGTCTGTCATGTCTTGTTTATACCATTTTAGTTGTTTTTTTTGTCGTAGTTGGGTTTTAGTTTTAATAACTTTTATTTTTATTTAAATTATTTTAAGGTTTTAACATACAATTATTTTTGAAATGTACTTATTAAGCCCTTTCATTTGACACGTTTTTTTTTTTTTTGGATGGGAAATTATCAAATAACTTCTCCCGCTCTGGGTGGAGCGGGAGGGCGTGTCAGACTCTTGTTGACTAAAACGGTGTTCCTTCCGTTGCCTGTACGTTGCCAGGGGCCACGGTATCCCTTTCGGACTTTCCCGCAACCCCGGCAGGCATCAGTCCTATCGGACACCTTCACTTGCTGACATCTCTTTGAGGCGCGCGTGGAACACAACACGCCGTCGACCCGGGCCTGGTCCTTATCGGACGGCGAGTTACTTACTCATTGCTCACCGTCCGCAAGCCCGCGCCTACGGTTGCCGGGAATCGGCTTGCGATTCCCGACGCCTAAGGCGTCTCCTGCGGCGGCTAGGGGCGTGAGGGCGCGAAGTTTGCCTCTCCCTCACGCGTTCTGCCTCCTCCTTCGCGAGCATTACTGCTTCGCAGAAGGAGGTGACGGCGTCCCATGCCCTCTCGCTCCATACCATGGCCTGGACCAGGGCCGGACGCGAGAGATCCCCGCCACGAGGACACGGTAATGCTCTGCCCAAGCCGGGCAGACCTCCACCGTATGTCCACCGTGTCCTCCAGGCGATCCACGCAGTGATGACACCCGGGCGTTTCCTCCCGCCTGATACGAAAGAGGAACCTCCCGAAACAACCATGTCCGGTGAGGACCTGCGTCAGGCGGAAGGTGAGGACGCCGTGGCGCCTCTCTAGCCACTCCTCAAAGAGGGGACTTATCGCCGCAATAGTGGCGTGCCCAGCACTGAGTTGCAACAATCGCACTCTCCATGAATCCACGAGATCATGCCGGAGCTCTGTCCGCTGTGCCGCGATTTCTCGCGGCAGCGGAGTTGAGCCCCGGTGTTTCGCCTTCTCGCGCCACTCCCACATGTGCGCGAGGACTTTTGCCTCCAGATCCCATGGCGGCAATCTGGCAAGGAGGCTCGCCACCTCACCGGAGACCGTGCGGTATCCCCGGACCAGCCGGGTGGCCATGACCCTCTGGGTCGCGTTTAATCGGCGGGCTGGCCGCCGCCTCAATGAACGTGCCCAAACCAGTGCCCCGTAAAGGACCATGGACCGCATGACCCCCGACAGGAGGCGTTTGGACCCCCTAGATTGGGCAGGAGCCGCTTCAAAGCAGCCCCGGCCCGCTCCAGTCTAGGAGCCAAACGTCGGAAGTGTTCCACGAAGTTCCACCGACTGTCGAGGACGAGTCCTAGGTACTTCATCGTCGACTCGACGCCGATGTGAACTCCTCCTACCGTTATTTGGAAACCCGATGGTGGCGCGTTCCGAGGACCATGAAAACACATGGCCCAGGACTTGTGCAGGGTCACTTCGAGTCCCAATTGCCGGATTCTGTCCACGATTGTCGCAACCCCGTGTGTCGCTAGTTCGGCTGCCGCCTGGTGCGACCTCCGCTGCGCCAGGACCAACGTGTCGTCAGCGTAACAAACGACGCTGACTCCGCTAGGGAGGTCGGCGCGCAGCACCCAGTCGTATCCGATGTCCCATAGATGCGGCCCCAGAACTGAACCCTGTGGGAAACCGCACGACATCTCTCGCCGGTTCCACTCTCCCTGGTGACCAGGGTAAATGGCGGCCCTGTCCGTTAAATAAGCCTCGACCACACGACAGAGGTAGGTCGGTATCCGGTGATACCGGAGTGCCTCCCTAATGCAACTCCAGGGCAGAGTATTGAAGGCATTGGCGATGTCTAGAGACACCGCCAAGACGACCCCACCCTGGGCCACTGCATCCCCCGTCGTGAGGGCTCGCACGCGCATGATGGCGTTCACCGTAGAGCGCCCCCTGCGGAAACCAAACTGGCTCTCCGCCAAATCCGGCCCCACCCGGTCCGCACCAGCCGCCCAACGAGGCGGTCTGCAATGTCTCTTTCAAAATGTCGAGGCCCGAGAGCTTCCAAGGCCAGGACCCAGGCTTTCCCAGGTAAGCCGTCGGGTCCTGGGGCGGTATTTTTAGCATTCAGCCTACGTACCGCCACTCTTATCTCTACCTCGGTCACCTCCGGAGCATCGTCGTCGTCGTCGGCGGTGTGGTTCGCATCGGGCACCACATTTGATACCTAATATGGCATTTTAGTGGCATGAGGAACAGGGTGTAAAGTTCACTCATCCGCCATAGAAAAGGGAGGATCCTCCGACCAGACGGGTCGGACACGACGTCCGGGCAACTGCCACATGGTTGATGTCACATAGTCTTATGTATGTCATTTGCGCGGCAAACTCTAATTGCGCGATGCAGGATTTGTATCACGTCAGGATTTTGTGTGACGTCAGATCTTTGATGCGTAGTTCGCATGTGGCGATGTAGATGCCGCCACAGCATCATTAAAAACATATTAATTTTAGTTTATGACTTTATGACCTCATAGAGGGCGCCATACTTCAATGTGACGTCGATTGTCGACGATTTAATGCGACGTCACATAGCCTATAACCAGCGGACAATCAAGACGCTTCCAACGACACCTCATTTGTCAAATAATGATGAGGAGCTTAGAACTTATGCGGGAACAGATGAACATACATAACCAAGTACATACCAGTTAAAATCATATCACTCCGCCGTAGTCGGGTAAAAAAGTTGGTTGTGGTTTGAGTATCTACACCGTCTTGACCGATATTTACGATTTTCAGGTTTATCTCATTTACTTTATGCTTACTACTACTTTTATTTTTTACTTACGACACCAGGGGCTTAAAACGGTCGCTGAGACCTTCTAATACTTCGAGGAAACAGAAACGGTTAAACGCAGCAATAACCACATTATTTGACTTCTGTATGCTGATGTTGCAGCAATACGGAAATCCAATCTCTTGCTACTTGGCGTTGTTCATTACTTACTAATGAAATATTTATTTTATTATTATAAGTAACAAATATACTATCAATCTTTTTAAACGTAAGCTTTTTACAAATAACTATTAAGAGTAGGTAAACAGGATTAGCCCCGTATTGTAGGAAAACAAAATTGTTGACGATAATATTATAAGATCTTTTTACACCCGGTACAACGCAATATTATGCGAAATATTCCTATATTTTTCTATAACAAGTAATGACGTTCTTCGCAAGATTAAACTTGTTCCTACTGATGGCTATGCTACATTCTTAATATTGTTTACTAAATTTTATTTTAAACCGCTATTGGAAAGAAAAACGAAAAAATAAAATTAATTTTAGGTGTCGTTTGAAAGTTAAAGCGGTTGTTTCGCGGAGTTTAGACCCATTTCATTTGGGGAGATGTTTTTTCTTCCAGTGAATTATTTTTAACTGTTATACATTCAATTTCGTGCCGCTTACCTAATCGGGTTGTTAGTTTGGATCTCCGTTCATTTAAAATTCAGTCATTATACAAAACAGAGACAATCTCGGAATTCTTTCAGTATCTAAACCAAATAATATCATAGCTTGGATAAACTTTCTCCCCATTCTACAAAACGTACATACATAAGCTCACGCTTTCTTCCCATAAGTGTAGACTGAAGCTGCAGAACGCCATCAGTCTGTTACGATCCTTACATACTCCATACTCTCTATAAAATATAAACTGGATTAACGAGATTGTAAAACAGAAATAGCTCGTATCATATAATATTCAGATCATTATTTTCATTAATCCAATCAATATGGACCTGCGCAGACTGGCGGACGGGACAGCGGAGGATTTTAAATTTATCGAAATAAGGTATATATTTCAATGCTCGGTGATCGAGCTTGGAGCATCGCAGCGCATTTTTCCGTCGATCACCGAGCATTGAAATGACATGCATTCGAAACATTTGTGGTTTGTAGACTGAAGGCATGTGTAGCATAATATGAACTCAATTTCTAGAAGACTTGAGTTTGATGTTGCTTGGTTAAAGTCTCGTATATTGATGGATTACGGTGATGTTTACTGTTTGCTGCCCAAGAGCGTTTTATTCAAATAATGACTGTGGTGAGAGCTTGTCCTCTAGCCCCTGAATATTTATCCAACACTCGGAATCGTAAATTGGTGAAAATGTTTCGAGCGATTTTAAAGCTTCTGAAAAAATTAACTAAGTTTTCGTAAGGTTTCGTCAGTGTAGTTTGTAGGTTTCATTTGGAAATCCTTTTCACAAGCGAAACACTTCCATTTATTTACTTTCAATAAACATTTTTTTATGGATATACTTTTATTATGCATGAGATTTGGGATACCAACATCCAATCATCTTACTCATGGGATTGACATTGTCGCAAATGTAGACCAAACCTATACCTACCTATATGCATAAATAAATGAAATATATAATTAAAATCTTACCCCTCGGGTTTATCAGATATTCTCTTTCAATTGATATAACATCTGCGTCGGTCTCATGATCTACAAAACATAACACATACATGTGTTACTCACACTGTTGGGACACATTTATTTTGAGGATTTGGGGCTCAAAACCGCTCATAGGTACAAAACTTTGATTCTTGTAGAAAGTTTTCTTCTGAGAAGGCTTTGATCCTCTGAGGGAAATGAATTGTTTTGTTCGTCACTGAAAAACCACAAAAACTTTTAGCTTAGTATTCTTATAACTTGATCATAGCAAAGAACACTTAGGGTAGATGCATAAGTTCCGTTAACAAATCACACTATTGTAATTAAATGCGTGGAGTAAGGTTTCAGATAATGGTAACACAACTCCGAAATAAATCTCTAACTGTGCTAAACAGGCCTTTAATCTGAACATCCAAGCTTAACACTAAAAGCATTTGGTATCTACTTGATTTTATTTACAGAAGCCCAAACGTTATACGTTCGTTATAATTTCGGAAATGAAACGTGGGTTTGAAGTCTAGACGTTTCATCACCGAATACTCAGAATACTTAGTAAGACAGCTCCGAAATATCTTAAACTTGACTACTTACACAGTGCTTGTTAAAATTGACAACATTCATCCCACTAGTTAAACACATGGAATATAGCATGTAACTGCTACGCAATTACCCCGCTGTTCAGTTTATTGCTCTAATTTATTCAGACGGACTAAATAGTATTCTCAGCCCATTTATGACCACAGGACAATCTGTTAAGAGGGTTTTATGATACTAAACCAGATTTTAATAGCTAGGGACCTATTACCATACAGAAGCGATAAAATTAAAGTGGCTGTTAAGGTTTCCCAAAAATATACAAAAAATTTGACTAAAAGCAAGCCACTAAACTAACCATAAGACACCGTTAAAGGCTGGCTGTTACGATAGCCGTACCAGTTTCTTTCAAGTCAACAAAAAGCAAAGATATTCGAAGATCGAAGATCTTGGTGAGGTGGCGATGAGTATCTTTGTTGTACGGATTAAAGGAAAGAAAAGAATGTGTAAATAACGAAGACTGTTCTAGGTACATGTCACTCTTTGCAATTTAGTTTATTTATTTATTGTTATTTTTCACCTCTCCCCTCCACCTCTTATATAATTCTTCATTTATTTATTCCGCGTCCGTTCTTCTGTAATGTTTTGTATCATGAAAAATAAAACGTGAATACCTCGACTTAGCATTGTGTAATTAAATACCTCGGGAGTCCGAGACAGAAATGTTGATTATAAAGTACCTCCGACAGAATTTTTAGCATTCTAGAGTTTTTCAGCACGAATGGGGTGGATTTTTTCAAGCCAATGGAGGATGAAATCACAAACTGGAGATGTTTTGAAATGCTTATAGAATTAGTTTATTATAATAAAATTTTCGTTAGCATGAAATTACGGACGAAACATTCAATACAATCTAAAGCAATTTTTTTACCATTATGATATTAAGGCCTATCTACTCCTGCCGGGGTTGCGGGAAAGTCCGAAAGGGATACCGTGGCCCCTGGCAACGTACAGGCAACGGAAGGAACACGGGTGGGTTTTAGTCAGTAAGAGTCTGACACGCCCTCCTGCTCCACCCAGAGCGGGAGAAGTTATTTCATAAATTCACACCAAAAAAAAAAATAAAAGGCCTATCTACTCACTTTAGAATAATATGACTTCGTGTGTGGGTAAATAGAAAAACAAAATTCTCACGACAATCTCGACATGATTCTCGTACCAAAATACGAAATCTGCCGTCGTAGTTATCGTAATAATTACAAACTGTAGTAACAGAAATTTACCAGACGTTTAACAGCTGTCATTGTGACTATGTCTTGACAGCTGTCACTTGATAGCAACATTCATATTTATGACAACATGAACTTAACATGACGTTACTGCCAGAATAAATAGAATGAAAAAGGAATATTAATAAACGAAAAGCTTAACATTATGTGAAAATAAATAAGCATTTAAGGCGTGACGCCACATGATGTATGACGTCATACAGATGTCAGCAGCACGCTGCTTATTACGAGCGTTTGACTTTAAGTTATGAATTTGAACAACAAAACGTTTGAAAATCCAGTTTTACTGAAAAATGTTGTAATTATCATTGTAAACTACAGAAAATAAGAATATGGTGAGTAAACCTCGTTTAATTCCGTGAACAATAAAATAATATACCCATTCTCGCATAACCTATTATTCATGTTTTTATCTAAACTCGCAATTTCCAATTTTTCCATTCATTCGTTCATTTTTTATTATGATTTACTACAAATAGTGTTTTTAGGATGAAATCCCTTTGAATTTTTTTTTCTGTGTCATGGCTTGGGAGTTGCCCGTTTTATTAAATTATTATACTGATAGACATTTATTTTATTTTATTTCTGCAGAATGCCAAGCTTCATAGCTTCGTTCTTTGATCAGTCAGGTTTATTTCTAAGACATAGAAATGTAATAACTTCCCTATCTAAGTTTTTGACTGTCGACGTTTTATTGCATTATCGCCCCGTTTATCATTAAATATCAATAGCAGTAATGAAATACCTGAGTTTATTCTCCCAAAAGTCTTAATTCAAAGGCAGATGCATCATGCTGGGTGACAATCGGACTCCGCAACATTGTCATCACCAATAATCGTCATTCTGCAATTTAAACGTTGAACAAAAATGCAGTGTACTTTAATACGCGAACAAAATGATTCAATGTATCTCTATTTGAACAAAAGTCTGCTATAACATTTTATTAATTAATCTAAACAATTTATTAAGCGCTACCAAGATCATTTATGTTGATAAAAGCTGCCAACTGTCGGAACAAAACATAATAAATTCACAATTTTGAGCGTCAACTACAAATAAAATGTCTACAACATTCGTATGTGTGAACTAAATGAAATGAAATGAACGTTATGTGCAGATAGATACTTCAGATAGAATGTAATGGACCATTAACTATAATTATCTGGTGTGTGACGCCTCGCCAACCTTTTCACTCAGTCAACTCCCTCGGGGCACAGCCGGAGCAATTAGTACTATCGCTAATCAAGAGATGAAAGAGAATGTGGAAACAAATGATCCTGCAAACTCGTGAAAGTAGGTAGAAAGAAAAGCAGAGCAACATAATAAGTTAAAATATATCACTCCTATTTCGTGCGTTTCTATTTTCGATTGGACCTCTGCTAATCACAAAACGCATAAAACCGTGGAGGTTCCGTACAATTCCATAATTCTCAGTGAACAGTTGAGGCTTTTGACATGCGCCCGCTTTTAATCATTCTCGCCAAATTGAATGTGCAGCGTCCAGTCCGGGTTCGAGTGAAAAGTTGGCAATATAAACGTTGCCAGTAAGGGATATGACAATAAAATTCATTGAAATAAATGTTGAAATGGACAAAATGGTAAATGGTTCCCATTTAAAACAATCGTGAATGTAGGAAACGTGACTTGTTGAATAACTTGTGATGGAAGTTATTCTCGCGACGTTCTCTATCAAAAGTTGACTAAGTTGACGCTAAGTTTAGAGCCACGAGAATGACTAAGTTCCTAGTAGCAAGGAAAATATTCTTATCTTCTTTTTATTGTAAGTGCTTTCACCAGATGCATCATAATATTACATACATATTATTCTGACGATATTTTAATGTAAAAGTTACATGTCTCGGTAGAGACTTCCTAGTTTGTCAAAGTATTTTCTACGTCGTACGCTAAAAGAAATTTAGCTATTTTAGACTAATAATTTTACGATGGAATGAGAACTTGAGCGAAAAATACTGCAGATAAATATATGCTTTTTTATTTTCTTACCTTTGACTCACTTTCTTAGGTATGTACAAAAGTTTTCACACGACGTTATTCTGGAAACAAGATCAGCTTTATATAATAGTGACATTTACTACACATGCAGGTACATTTACATGTCAAAAGGTTATCTCTGTTTCAAAGGACATGACGTTATAAGGGTTTTATGGTCAACTAATAAATAGGAATAGAGAAATAGCAACGTTAGTAATGCTTAGAATTTCTTTACCGGAGGAGCTCGTGGCTAAGTAATAACAGCTACGCACATTAGTCCGTGAATGGGTGACCATCTTTAAATACCGAGACTCCTTCCGTGCCTCGAAAAGTACGTTAAGCCGTTGGTCCTGGCTGTCATTCGTGGATTGACTTTGACAGTCGTTACGGGTCGTCAGAAGCCCAAAAGTCTGACAACCAGTCTTACCAAGGGGTATCATATTACCCAGTAACTGAGTTGTGGAGGTCCGATAGGGAGTCGCTCCATGTAAAATACTGATATTCAGCTGCATTCGGTTAGACTGGAAGCCGACCCCAACATATTTGGGAAAAAGCCAGGCAGATTGAGTAACGCTAAGTATTTTTTATAAAAAAAAGTATAATAGTTTGTATTACTTTTAATAATCATCCTTTACAGTAAAGAAAATCGTAAGTATCGAACGTAATGTTTTAGAGCTGCATTGCTATTCTGTAACCATCTCACCGTGAGAACTTAGGTGAAGTGAACTCGGAGTGAGCTGTCAGTCCCTAGCAGCAGGTTGAATGACAGCACACTTCACGTTCACTTCACCTAAGTTTTTACCGTGAGATTATTACAGAATAGACCGGCTGTTTACTATAACATCATCATCATGCCAACCCGGAATCAGCTGATGCTGAGTATAGGCCTCCCTTTTTTTCTGCCATACTTCCCGGTTCCGTATATGCCTCATCCAGGTGTTTCCCGCGACTTTGACGAAATCATCAACCCAACGCGCTTTTGGACGGACCTAGTTTCTTTGGCCACCATTTGATCACAGTTTTGCTCCATCGGCCATCTCGGCGTCTAACTAGATGTCCTGTTCAACTCCACTTGACGCACATCGCACTGTCCGTCAAAAATGACGGATTTTCCGACGACGGTTTACTATAACGTGACATGTAATGTAGCTTCAACATTTGTTTCAATTATGTTTTCCAAACAAAAATGTATCGACACAATCTCAGGAAGTGGAAAGTAAATACAAACAATGTGTTTACGAAATTTTCCTGTTTTTTTTCATGCATTCGTTTTTTAATAGTAAATAAATATAATATATTGCCACAAATTTAAGTAGAGAAAGAAATAAACATAATGGTGGTAAAATAGTGAAAATAAAATAGTCTCCTCCCTGGGGAGCGATTAGTACGTCAAGTTACACATTAATTTACACGAACTTCAATCGCAATCTAATTAACGCCACTCAAGTTATATCATTTACTTGCTGAACAACCAATCAAATACCAATCAACCGCAGTACCAGCTGACTTAGTTCATGAAGGTACTTAGTTCATATGCTGTGTATGTGAAGACTGATAATGACAGCTTATTAATCTGTGTGGCGCACGGAATACGAATCTGTGAATATTAGGGATTATAACAGTATGCTGGAAATGCCGTGAAGGCCTTTTGAGGTCAATAATAATAATTGTATTCTGGTTTTTGTATGACATATACTTTAGTATAGTCACGAGACCATAACTTATTAGGCGTATCTCAGACGATAGGTCTATAAGAAAACTATCGTTACTACGGGTATGTATGCTTAGGTAAGCTAAGCTAAACTTAGTAAGTCAAGTATATGAAACTAATAAACAGTGGTTTCCTTGTAAACTGTTAACTAAAGTCAATATTAGGAGTATAGTCAAACCAGCGGCATGCGTGTGGGTACAACTAACTTGTATGTGAGCAATTATTAGTTGTTACGCAGTAGTGTCTAAGTGAGCATACATTGCTGAAATTCATATAAAGGAAACTAATTTGCGGTATGAGAAGTAAATTTAGTTCATAGAACTCAGCTATAAACAGCACTTGCTTGTTGTATCATCACATTCATCACGTCCGACTTTTATGTACCGGCTTTTCTTTTTTGAACACCTTTACAGATATGGGTTATAGTAGGAAAAGTTAGGTTAGTTTTTATTACGAGTAATAACCACTAACCCTGAGAAAGAGTAGCTACTGGCCTGCTACGGTCTAAGAAAAACCACGTCTTTTTCGTTTATGACAGTAGCAATAAAACGAAGTAAATTATAGGAAATGTGATTTGCCATCTTATGTAGTTAATATCAGTTTTAAAAAGTACACACGACCGAGATGAGGATGCTGAGATGGGCAAAAGGTGTCACATCCGAGGAAGTTTTAAGATCCGCCCAATCGAAGAAAAACTCTCTAAAGCGCGCCTGAGGTGGTATGGCCATGTAATAAGAAGGTCCGAGAAACACATGAATAAGCAAGTCCTCTACATGAATTCATGTCCAAAGAAGCGAGGCAGACCCCTTCTCACTTGGATGTCTGTAGTCAACAACGACCTGAAACAAGCCCAAGTGAATGACTCTACAGAACCAAAACATCTGGCGAAGAATGACGAGGAGAGCCGACCCCAAATGAAATGGGATAAGGCAAAAATAGAGTTAATACCAGCTTCTGTTATCCCCAAATATATATTTCACAGTAGGTACGTAACACCGTAGCTTGTAGTGTTGTGGTTCGTTCATTACAGTAACAAAAAGTGCGCGATATCCTCGTCAAAGCGACGCACAGGCACATTGTGCATCATAAATAAATGCTGTAGTTTGAATATTTTCACACACCTAGATTCCTTTTCGTAGCAAGAAAAGCTTTTGTAGTCGGACATCCGACAAAGGACCCATTGACTGAGACGATTTTTTATTCCGTCATAATGGACATATACACTTAAGGCCGCACTGCCCGGAATAGACAATTAACATAACCCTCCTAAATGTTACGGTTAAGGCGCGGATATATGATTTTAGTAACTTTTAAATCTGTTATTACGACTTCAAATATGCAAGTAAGTCATACAAACAATGTATGTTAAACTAGAACGCATACACACCAATTCTATAAGATGTGAATATTTAAGTATTGTAGTAAAATACTTTATGAAATAAATTCCGAAAGTAATGCCTAAGCATGAAGGTCTGCAGATACAAAACGTAATAGTATTATGTATTAACTGGAACATAATAATATATTATATTTTATGAAAATTAAAATTACATTATTTTAATAAAATTACATGTTTACATATAATAGTGAACAGAAAATAAAACGCAGAAACGACTAGTGTAATTGAGAGTTCAATGAAGCTTAAGTTCCATTGGTTTGACCAAAACTATGTGACGAACCCCCAGCAATAAATAAGATATTGCTAAAGTTATACAGTAATCGTTATCTAATGTGAATGAAACAATCGACATCAGAAATCTATTAAAACAGTTCAAACATAACTGGCGATTATTCCGGAATGTCTCAGATATTTCTATCGCAGCACAAACTTTACGATGTCATGACAGATATTAGAGTAGGTAGTCGACGATGCTGATAAAGAGTTGAGCATCGAGGTTTATGTGCCAAGTTACAATGTAAGACTTACAAGTTCTAGAGGCAAGATTTATCGGAAAGTTCACTTGGACATGTCCGATTCAATTGCAACGCTCGAATTTATAGCATTCACTTTGGTTTGGTCTATACTAAACCATTAAATAACGACCGGTTTAAGCAAGAACTCGGTCATTCTCCATTTTTCTTTGCAGGGAAGGTCCTGTTAGAATTGTAATGGAGTACGAGAGGCCATTCATTTTCTTCTAAATCTCGCTGCATCAAAGTTATATGGAACTCGGAGGAGACACATTCTTATCTATCTTAAACTACAAACTACAATATCAACAATCTAACCAGACACATAAGTACTATGCAATAAATACTATCAATAACTTTATAAACGGTTGTTCGAAAACATTCATCAATAGTGCAGCAATGTAAAGCCTACCCTTTCAATGGATGTCATCAGAGCAATCGATTGTTCAGCTGTCCCAACAGACTTCACTCCTCCAGCTTTATCATATGACATAGACAAGGAACATAAATTTCAATGAATGAAGCAGCAATACTGGCTGACTGTTCAAAGATATTCTTATTAACCACAATTATGTATTAGTTAAGTGTTTATATAATTTTATCTTCTTCATGGTTATTAAAAAGTAAGTAGTTTCCGTTTACTTATTTTGCTGAATAACAAAGAACTTCTGTTCTTAACGCTTTTAAGTAGCTCCGACCAAATTGGGATTACCATCGTGATGAAAGAATTGGTCAGCTAGATTATGTTACCGAGTGCTTCAGTGCAGGGATCGCCGAGCGTTTGGAATCGTACTACGACAGGCGTGGTCACCTACTGGGCTCAACTCATTTAAAATAATATAATATTTTTACCTTTGTCATCGACTCGAAAAGAAGAAGAAGTAGCTCCGAGCAGTTCTCTTAATAGTATATAGATGACTTAAAGAGACAACTTTTATTTCTAACAACTTAGCTGTTAACGCCACCGGTTGGCAGCACCCTCGTATGTGTAGGCTAACAAGCTGTAGCTAATATTTGAAGCGAGACACTATAACGAAATGCAACTGAGTATTTAACTAACGTTGTTTGAACACCTGTATAATTGCCGCATTACAGGCATTTGCCTAAATCACTATGCTAATTGGCTGGTTTTGCAAACATTACGCTTGTCACACTTAGGAGCGGCGCCGAAATTATACAAGCGCAGCTACTCGTATTTTATGCTAAATTTAATCAGCTTAACCAAAAGCTTTCTGGTTTTTTTTACATACTCGAAAAAAGCACCCACGTTAAATTTCATTTATTTACATAATTATGGAACCAGGTCAGCTGCAGCTGCATGTGTATAATAATATCTACAAGTCAGCATGTGTGGTCTCTTATTAGACTAGACTACTTTGTGGATGATCGCTTGATTTTGAAGATTATCACTTACAATTTACATCAGAATGCTCATTCTTATTCCAAGATGGCGTATCTATAGATAACGTTAAGTGAGCCGACTTAAGATAGCATTTTTTATCCTCTTAACGCTTTTCATTAGCAATTTCAATCCTTCCATGTTTATTTATTTATTTATTTAATACTTCAAGCACAGAAATGTACAGAGGCGGACTTAATGCCATAGGCATTTTCTACCAGTCAACCTTTGGGTGATGCAGAGACAAACAGTGGTAGGTGCAATTACGAGAAATTGAGGAATATTTTTAAAGTAACTCATATACTAAAGATACACATATACCTATTACAAACTATTAATATAATATATATGCCTAATTATATATAAATATAAGCACAAATAAATATACATAAATACTCGAATATACTAGAATAAATAAGACAAACAATGGGAAAACATTAACGTTGTAATGACACTGCCAGCTTCTTACGAATGTGCTCGCGAACTTTAATTTTAAAGGATAATCGGTTGGTTGCCATCCTGATTTCCTGGGGGAGCGCATTCCATAGAGAGATAGACTGAACGAAGAAGGAAGAATGAATGAAGTCTGTGCGGTGAGTGGGACATTGAAGAACGCGATTATTTGATGACCGTAGATTTTTACTGTGGTTGTCACAAATGTACTGAAAGTGGGGGGCTAGATAACTAGGGGAAGTGGGTGAGTGAAGAAATGAAAACAAGGTGGTTAGCGCCCTTTGCTCTCTGCGTTGGCGTATGGGAAACCACTTTAGAAGCGACCGCTGCGCAGAAACATGATCATATTTACGCAGATTGAAAACGAATCGAATGCAATTATTGAGAAGACGATCAAGTTTGTCGAGGAGATCTGCATTCAGGTCATAGTAGCACACGTCACCATAATCGATGATAGGGAAAATTAAGGACTGCACAAGCATTGTCTTCGTACTTGTTGGTAGTAAATTTTTCAGTCGGTACAGAGCCCGCAGCGTTCCAGTTACCTTCTGGCAGACCCTCGCGACTTGAGTACGCCAGTTCAGAGTACTATCCATGTGCAAGCCAAGGTCCTTCACATCAGTACTGTATGGGACGACCGTACCATTGAAGAGAACTGGCGGCAAGGTTGTACCATCCACCTTACTCATGGTCCGAGAACTTCCGATGATGATCGCCTAACACTTGTTTGGGTTTACTGCTACGCCAAATCTATCAGACCAGGTTTTTATGGCTACCAAATCCCTGTTTAATTTTTCGATAACGTCAGAAATTTTTTCAACCCTCCCTTGGCAGTACAACTGCAAGTCATCTGCATACAGATGATACGCACACTGAAGCTCGGAAGTTATAAGATTAATAAATATAGAAAACAGAAGAGGAGAAATAATACCGCCTTGTGGAACGCCAGTTTCCAAATCACACCAGCATGATGTAGAATCTCCAACATGAACGGACTGCTGGCGTTCCTGAAGGTAAGAGGAGAACCATTCCAGTGCCTCGGGAGAGACCATAACATAGGACAGAATGGCTAACAGGATATCGTGACTGACGGTATTAAAGGCATTCGAAAAATCGACCAGTACTAGTGCAGTAACTTTGGTGTCTTCCAGTCCTGCCCTTATATCGCCAGTCACTTTAAGGAGGGCGGAAACAGTGCTGTGCCCGGGCCTGAACCCAGATTGAAGAGGGCTAATGAGAGAGTTACGGTGAACAAAATTTGAGAATTGTTTGTGGACGCAGGCCTCGAGTACTTTGGATAGGAAGGGAAGGATAGAAATGGGGCGGAAATGGGTAGGAAGAGAGGGATTAGAAACCTTAGGTAGCGGACGAACGTAGGCTTTACGCCATAGGGAAGGGAATACGCTAGTGTATAGGGAAAAATTTACAATGTGTGTAATCGCGGGTAGGAGATGATCCAGAATTGTAATGATCATACCACGGGTGATATTGTCACATCCCACTGCTTTTGATTTAATTGATAAGATGATTTTTTTTATCTCTCCCGGTTCAACTGGAATGAAACTGAAAGGATTAACATGGGGACGCGTTAGACCAGAAATTAGGGACAGAGTAAGTTGTTTGGTTAGACGATCCATGGTAGAAACAGTGGAGAAATGACGGTTGAGATCGTCCAAGTCAATTGAATTAGGAAGGTCTAAATGTCGCGGTTTGCCGATACCAAGAGTTCCAAGAAATTTCCAAATATCGGCAGAAGAGGAAGAATTGATAGTATCTAGAATGTGGCGGCGTTTAGCATTGCGTATCATCTGATTACATCTATTTCTTGCAGCTTTGAATAGTGTCCAGTTCTCATCAGTGCGATCTCTTTTAAATTTACGGAACGCACGGTCCCTACGTCGCATTGCCATCTGTATTCCTTTTGTCATCCATGGTGCAGGTGGGCGTTTTAATTTCACTTTTTTATGGGAGCATGGGTGTCATAAAGTTTAACCACAACATCATTGAAGATCGCAACCTTGTCGTCAACTGAACTGGCTTCCGTCATAGGACCCCAATCGACCACAGACGCATCTTCCTTGAGTTTCTCAATATCCATCCGCGCAAAACAACGCCTATACAGAACCTTGGGTTTGGGTTTGGGAGGTTTCAGGATATATGAAAGGAAAATCATGTCGTGATGAGAAAAGCCAGGAGCGTCATGTTGACCATGGGAGGAAACGAGGGAAGGATTCGAGGTGAGCATCAGGTCGAGCCAGGTATCATCGCCGACAGTGTTACGATGAGTAGGTTGGAGCGGCAGCACGTGCAGACTAGCCGACTCAATAATATGGAGGAGCTTTCGGGATCGAGGAGAATTGCAGGCAAGTAGGTTTGTGTTGAAATCACCCATGATGATGTGATGTGCATACTCCGAACCCAAAGATTCAAGTACTGATTCGAATGTTTCACTTACATATAGCTCTTCCCGGGAAATACATGATGAAAATGTCGTCTTTGAAGAAAACCTCGCAATTAAAATCAGCTCGCAATCAAACAGAAAACGTGTTTTCTTGAGTTGCGGAAATAAATATATTTCGCGATATAATTTATGTATCCTTGAAATGAAAGTTCAGACCGACGTTATCAATGCTTGCAGCGTGTTTAAAAATAAAATTGTTGCCAAGTTAAAGTGTTACCTAATTCTTATGAATGTTTTAAGTTGGAGCCATTTAAAAGTAAAATACGGAATAAACTTAAAAAAAAAACTGGTTGCTACAAAATAACATCTCACACTCACACTCGTGATTATTTGATTTCGTAACCTTTTTATTGACCCACCGTTGTAAAGTGCTAAGATTATTCCTACTCGCGCATAAAATGCGTAGTCGAATTGAAAAATTACTCTCATTAAAACAAGTTTTTCAACGACTGGAACTCAGGAAAGTTACTGATACGGAGTTTCATAGTAAAATACGAATTAGGTGAAGTACCTAGTTATTAAATAAGTTATTTTTTATCTTTTTTTTTGCCCGATATGATCTTTATAAAGTTATCATTTGTAGGTAGTTGTGGTTTTATATCTATGTGTTTTCATTGATTCGACGCTCAAGAAAAGTCTGTTTGATTTTAAGTGAAGGTTCATAATGAGTCTATCAGTATCATGAATTTAATTACGTAACAGGTAAGAAAAAAGAGGTTATTTATTTTTCTGCAAGTTTTTCCATAAAAGCCAAGCAAACCTTCCGTTATTACATTTTCTCGATCAATTACTTCGATCTGCAAGCAAACTGCAGGAGTAAACACGTTGTTTTATTTCACATATTTGGATTACATACTTTGTTTTCCTGGATCACACGGCTGCAAATTGCGTAATAAAATAACATTTTATACAATGAAAATCAAAAGCAGAATATTTCCACTTCTGGAAATTGAATCAAATCAACAATTTTTGGGTTCGTGTTCAAATTACCAGTCACCTGGCTATTCGACAAGTATTATATCAGTCAATCCATTCCGTAAAAATATTACTCTGAACACTAAAGTGAAGTGAGCTGTCAATAATGTCAATCACTAGCTTCAGGCGGAATGACAGCTCTCTTTTTTATTTTTTTTTTATTTTTTTATTTATTTATTTATAATAACTTAAAGTATCATTACAGGGTAACCCTAATGCGACACTTAAGACCTTAATTAATAACCTAAACTATACCTACACTAACAAGAATAAAAATTTCAAAAAAAAAATTAAACACAATTACACAACATTATTAAATTACTACAAACATAAATATTTCTTACATACCTAAACTAAACAATCATAAACACTAGCAGTGACACTAGTCTATTCCTTTAATAATTGTAGCATAAAATAAATAGTACTCTTGCGAATTCACTCAAAGTACATGTAAAGACGTCAATCCGAGTTTGTAGGACATTTATATTACGGATGGCTCTGGTAAGGGGTGCCTTGGCCAGAAGGTTGGTTCTGGCTGTAGGTACCAGTAGCAATGGCGGACTGCGCCGCCTCCACACGTAGCGGTCCGGCACACACAGACTCAAACGCCGCAATACGCCCGGGTCTTCACGTAATGCCCCGGGCGCATCTGCGTCTATCGTGACAGAGCATTGCGCGCCGAAGCTTCGTATGTTTTGCTCGCTAAAAAGTTATCGCACTAATGCGGTGGTCACATTAGCGGATTCATATTTTTAATGAATGATCGTGCAATAATCAAAGATGGCTGGCTCTCCATTATTTCGACAGAGCGGTTACGCAGTCCAGAAACAACCGTCGAAATGACCAATTCTCCGACCACGCGCCGCGCCTATTATGTACCGCCACCCGGGCGATAAGCGCTAAGCAGCCCGAACTATCGCGACCAGAATAGCACGATAGATGCATATGCGGCCCCAGCATAACTTTTCCGACAGCTACTTTGAATAAATGCGTCGCGAGACATTAAATTGAATAATATTATATGTCTTTATTTTTTGCCACCTCGACGTCTCTCGTCACTTTGACTGTAACATTTTTATTTCGTTATTTATGTCATGATGTCTGCTTGTTTTTATTTCCCTTGTCAGATTTATACCAGTTTTCAAATTTATTCTTGCAAAAAATGATATTAAATATTTGCTTGGTAAACCTATTACTAGCTTTTTTACGATTTGTTTTATGAGTGACGTCGAACAGACATGTAGTCTGTATAACGAAAATATGTAAATCATGAAATATTTTATTTTTATTGCGAACCCATTGTAATTGCCAGTACAGTGTGACACATCTTAAATGTAGCATCGCCAGAATTCGAAAAACCGATCACTATCCGAACTGAGTGGCGCCTTCAAAATCACCAATATTTATTACTGCTTTCAAAAATGATATTTACGAAAACGCAATAACTTGTAAAGTCATATAACCACAGATTACCAGATAAATCACTCCATGAACTTACGCGCGCTAACTACCTACCGGCCGCCGGGTCGTACGCGACACATTTCTTAGTGGGTTGCCGACAGCCGCGAGGCGTGTACGTACGCATATACTTTGGTCGACCTGACGTACTTAGTTTCAAATTCTCATAGTATGGCTGGTTCTGGTGTATTATGTGCAGTTGATGGATGTAGATCCAGCAAGAGAAGGTATAAAACCTTATATTTTTCCAGTTTACCTGCTGGTACAGAAATTTTAGTATCTAATTTGTTTTACTATCGTTTTTTAAATAGGTAAATTGTTTAAACTTGCATGTTTCGTGTTTTGTATTTTATTGGTAGGTACATAATTACTTCTATCACGTAATCTGTGCTTCTACTATGCGTCTGAGATAAGAATAGAAAGGACTTCCATTTGTCAACTGTCATTTGAAAATTAAGTTTAGCAAAAATCTACTTTGTGCAATATATTTTTATTTTTGTTTTCAAGTTTACTTCAGACGTATTTTTAACAATTAAACATGCTAAAACATTAAAAAAACATTTTATTTTATTTCATAAAATGTACTACAAATACTTACTGACATCTTTATCGAAAGAGGCAGCCCTGGGGCCTTATTATGAAGTATGAATGCCATCATTATTCCACTGCGAAAAAAGGATGGTGCTAGCGGCCTAATATAGCTCCGTCTCTCACTCACACTGGAATAATGGTGGCATTAATACGTCATAATACGGCTTCTGGCAATTCACAATAACCACGCGGCGACGCGCAGCTACAAAGCAAAACTTAATTTATGCTTGTAAGATTAGGTACATTTTCGTTCGCAGCGTCTAGCGACTCGAAGGTGTAGACTATTATAGCAGGAGGTATTGAAAATTTTCTATGGAGTGATTTATCTGGTAATGTGTAATATAACCAAATACATTCGTAAAATTTAAACGAATTAATGAATGAAAATTCTCAAATTTATGCTACATCTAAGTTGTACGTCGTGTTGTGTGTCGTACTGTATGTATTACCTAGGTAATGCATTTTTTTTAATACCATTTTTGTATACACCTTGCCATTTTATGAATATTATAATTATAATAATGACATCAATACTTTTTAAGTATTTATTACTATATTTTTTTTCACTTAGTTTTATGATTGATAATCTGGCAGATTGAGTACTAAGTATTGTTCGTCAAGTTGTTGAGCTCCTTAAGCTCTAAATTGAGCTACACGATTACTTAAAAATGTGTGCACTGATTGAACAGGTCCAGTCAATCTGTGTGGTTCTTTCCCCAAAACACTTTCTAATGTCTAATCTGCATGGTCCTCATATTGCCTGACCAGATATCTGGATCAAAAAAGACATGGATTTAAAAAAAGACTGGAACCTCTGAGTTTGTTTCGGCCTTTCTTCTCAGAGTATTCGGATAGGAAATACCGAACTCGTCTAGTTTTAAAACATAATTTTATTTATTTATTAAACCATGTATGTACACACATTATAAACAGACCATAAGAATGGAACTGAAAAATTCGTACAAAGGTGATGCTTATTTCTAAAGAAATCCCTTCCAGCATACCTGTGATAGGAAAGTAGATATAAAGAGATGTAGACAACGTGTAAGAGTAGAAGAGAAAACAAAATACCTAAAATAAAAAAAAACAATTCACTTTAAATATAAACACACAATATGAGAATATACTTATATACTCGTACATACATACTTCTAAAATAAATATCATTAAATACAACATAAGTTATTTTTGACATGTAAAAGTGTCTTTTTTAAACCAATTTACAGAAATAAAATTTAATGTCATTTATAATTTATCAATTTATATTATCGTATGAAAAAACATTAGTTACATATTTGAATTGTTCGTCATCCATCTTTTATAAAATATTATACATCAAGAACTGCCGGTCGGCAATCAGCAGGATTACAATTAATTATTTCATGCATCGTGATATCGTGATTCCTTTGCCTTGCTGATAACCTTTGTTTTAATTTATTTACATCAAGTTCATATCATATTACTCGGTTACTCTTTAGGGCGACTAAAAATACGGATAATACAAATGCATTCAAGTTCACTAAAAATATATATATAAAAGAAACATTGTGGTCATTTCCCGAAATAAATATGCAACATAGACAACATATTGACGTCGCTCGATACAAACATCAAAGTGGCGATGTACAAGCGACGCCAGATGTAAGTAGCTGTATTTGCGCTCGTGTTGAAACTACGATAAACCGAATGAACAATTATGATGTATAAACAACAGTTGACTATTAACGCTAAAATTGAACTACTCCCGGTGAAGGTTCGCATTAAATTAATGGCACGATCGAGTAGCATAATTTCATGTAAATAATAACATATACGTAGAGAATTTAATGGTGGTTGTTACAAGAGATACACAGGCAATTAGGGCACTTTTTAAATATCTTCTTTGGAAATGCCCATTGAAAACGTTTACAAAATCTAACAACCATTGATTCTTTACAAATCTTAAGAAAACATATAGTTACAAAAAAATCTTCAAACCCATTCAATTCTTGCCATTCGTATTTCTGCTTCTTCTTCTTCACTATAGGGTAGCACGATTTCTATTATTATATTTTGGAGAAGGTTTGTTAAAATTGCATTTAGAAACACATCGTTTCTATAATTACGGAATTTCTTCATGATGCACCATAACGCTGCGTACACAAACGTAACTAGTGTTAGCACGAACAAATTGGTTTGTTCAATCTCGTCGACTTTAATTATTAATTTCAAATTATTAATATCGTATTTACCATCAAATTCACTAGTATCGTTGTCAGACATAGCGAATGTCAAGTCAACAGATTTATAGATCCAATTTATATATAAAAAAAATATAAAAAAATTGTGCTTACCTGGCGTAAAGCACTTTCAGGAATACTAGGCAATACAAACAGACTAGTGTAGCTTCTGAAACAGTCAATTGAACAAAAGTATTAAAACATAATTAAATGCTACAAAACCAATGTAGGTACAGTACAACTATTTTCTTAATGTTCCACGGCAAACTTCGTGTTTCGTCAGTCGTCGGATTTCTATCAGTTGCCCTTTGACCGGACGCTCTCAATCGCTTCTGCACCAAGTGCAAGGGCAACTGATAGAAATCCGAGGAATGACGAAACACGTAGTTCGCCGAGGAACATTAAGAAAATTGTTGTACTGTACTTATCTAGGTGTCGATATAATAGTAAGTATCTCAATAGATAGCTTTTGCCTGTTGTAGGCCGTGTTCTAAGATAAGCAATCGTCGCGCGAATATGCGATCGTTGGAAAACAACACGGAGTTACGGTAGAAATCAAAGAAATTCTTCATCAGCTGCTCGGCACTTCCGACCCGTCCCTACGGCGCGGCGCCAGCTAAGATAAATTATATTGACTTCATGTTGGGCTACTGATATCCCGTAAGGCTTTATTTAGCAAGGTTAAGAAGAACTGCTCCTAATATACAAAGGTTAAAATAATTTAAGTTTGTTTAAGTGTGTGTAGTGGTATTAATTTTTTTTTTAAATAGATTGGTGAAACTTGAGATAACCAATATTTATTTATTTCAGGTAATGTTTCTCAATTGAACAATAAGGTTTGAATTGCTATCAAATCAAGACATCCAAGTAGTCCAACTTTAGCTGATCATACTGTTAAGATCAGTGGAAGTTGAAACTAAAAGCGCTTTGAAAATGTTCACAGTTTGCACCTGCTTGACACTTGTTCAAACTGTGCTGGCGAAGTATCGGTCAATTATCCCTATTCCACCCTCACAATGAAACAGTCAAGAAACTCATAATGTTAAGTTACTAAATTATAATTTAGGTTCACGAGGTTCTACATAATATACTCGTACCCTAATAAAAACCAGCCCGGTACATCATAAAACAAACATAAAAAGCCGTCATTTTGTCATACCTTTAACACCTCGCTATTAATAATTCTGCTCCCTTCAGGTACATTAATTGTTTTCAGGAAGACATAACTTACCGGGAGGACTCCCCGGTTGTAACATTCACTTTCTCGCGAAGTTATTTTGTTTCTCAGTTTATTTATTTTTGCGGTACATTAAATAGAGCTTTTGAAGGAAGAAGTAGAATGCAAATCGTCTAAATTAAAGACTTTAAATAAATCGTGGACGCGTAGGTACCGTTATTATGAGATGTAGTTCACTGTTAAATTAGCATGAGTATCCTAACATTTTTATGTCATGGTTGGACCTGAACTACTGAGAATAAAACTCTGATGAACAATGAATTCTGAATGGTTTGTTTAATGAATTTAATTATTCTGACGATTGAGAATGACAAATTATACCTACTGATTTTTTAAACCTTTTTAACATGTTTTACATAACAGTCCTTCCCCCTTACCCCCCCTAACCCTTTCTTCGGTCTTAGTAAGAAATACTAATTTCAAATTACGTGATTGTTTTCAATATTCATAAAATATGTAGGTATAATATGTCAAATAGAATATTAAAACACTTTATTCCAGGAACGAAGGTTTTAGTGAGTAAAGCGATTGTTTTGCTAAAATAAACTTGTTGTTGCATAATGCATGTCTTGAGATTTGAAAGTTTTATCCGGATTTTCAAACAATCTGTGCTCTGGGAAATATCAAACGACTCAGCACACGACCGAGCCACGATAGAAGGAAAAAATGTTCGCAAATTTTTAAAAGCTGGTTGTTTTAAAATGTTTTTTCAGCTTTTGATTTGATTTGGATATTACATTTTCTATGGAAAATTAAGAAACTCTTTATAGTATAGTACATTACTGCCGCGGCCTGCAAAAGGGGCACTGATGGACGAACGTGATAATGTGGGCCAAGGCGAAGCCGAAGCACACATACGTGAGTATATCAATGCCTAGTTAAGACCAAGGCGTATAATACGTTTCTCAAATAATATGCGGACATTCAAACTAAGTAATAAATTTCAGAATCAATTATGATCAACGAATATTTATCACGCGCCAGTATGTTCATTTGTTTCTTTTTTACTTTAAACTGCTCTATTTGCAAGAAATAAAATCTTTGATAAGTTAGCCTCCTTGGTTTCCAAGTGCCGAGGTAAAAAATCGTTCCATTTTTAAATTACACAACAGATATATTATGGGTTTATAAACTAATATTGTCGGCCGCCTGTTCGCATATATTGGACTAATACAGCATTTTCTACTTATCTTGAAAATGGTTGTCAAAATAATGCTCGATTTTCCAAGCATGTTTGTGAAAACACTAATTGCCGTAATGGAGTTAGCAACATATAAACCATAAATGTAAGTACTTGTTCAATCTATAATTTACAACAATTACATAAATACTAAGGCAGCTCGTGAGCCTATTTAGTCGTCAGTCTAACCACTCGGTCCCAGAGGGTTATGGCCACCCGGCTGGTCTGGGGATACCGCACGGTCTCCGGTGAGGCGGCGAGCCTCCTTGCCGGATAACCGCAATGGGATCTGGAGGCAAAAGTCCTCGCGCACATCTGGGAGTTTTCCGCGAGAAATCAGAACGGCAGAACGCGTGAGGGAGAGGCAAATTTCGCGCCCTCACGCCCCTAGCCGCCGCAGGAGATGCCCTGGGCGTCGGGAATCGCAGGCCGATTCCCGGCCACCGTAGGCGCGGGCTTGCGGACGGTGAGCAATGGGTAGCTTGCCGTCCAATAAGGACCAGGCCCAGGTCGGCGGCGCGTTGTGTTCCACGCGCGCCTCAAAGAGATGTCAGCAAGTGAAGGGGTCCGATAGGACCAATGCCTGCCGGGGTTGCGGGTATTTTGGTAGTTCCTAAGTTGTTATGTGATACATTATTCAAGATTTTAAAAGCATTGACTGCTCTGAAATTAACCTACATAATCCTGATATATCGAAAATAATATTACATATCTCATTACTTGGGCATGAATCATGACACAAACACTCTCTTTATCTTCCCCTTGCACTGACCTCAAGTACGTATAAACTAGCGTTTACGTTTACCATTTTTAAGTAGCTCAAAGTTAAAAGCATAAATTTATAAAAGCTATTTCCGTGGCGAGTGTCGTCTCTTTGATCTTCGGCCGCCTCGAGCGACTCGGAGCCGCTCACACTCGCGCCACTGAGACGCGGCACGCACGATATCAAGTGTGACACACGGGAAAAGCTAAGAAAACAATGTGTGTCGTATATCCTAAATAAAATGTTTAAAACCTTTGAAATCAGGCTCTCTCCTCTTGTGAAATATTTAATACAAACACTGAAAACTTTACAAAATTCTAACATTTAGCCCCATCTCGTTACACTGAATTGCTAATTCTAACAAATTAGATAAGAAAAAAGTTGAACTACTGCTCAACCTCATTATACTTAATGAGGTCACGGCCTCGCTCCGTATTGAAGCATCAAAGTCACCTCTCTGACTTCATGAAAACTTCACCAGAATTACTGTTTCTTTAGGTACAAACCATATTTGGTGCGAGTCTTTGACCTTTTGGTAATCATAAGCGTGATGTTTTAGATATCTTTAGTAGATCATGCATGACATTGCAGGAGTATTTAAAACAGCTTCTTTTTTTAAGTTCACACTAGCAAAGTCATGCATTCAGGAATTAAAAATGGCTCAGGAAGTATCTGTGAAATTATAAGCTTTTTGTATGTTTATGCTTCACATTTAAGTGTAATCGTAAAAGACTAAACGTTTCGACCTGTTAATAAAATCACCATTATCTCCTGATTGCCCTGAAAACATATAAAAAACACACACTCGACCTTAAGCGAACGATCGTGAATAAATAATGGCTTACATAGTGAGATTATTATATTTTGAATTATTTTTCTTTATACAAAAGGGTATCTCGAATGTTCCGCACTGCGGTATAGCTGCTTGGATAATTATTATTCTGTCAGAACGAAATTTATTACAAGATACTATTACAATACGCTAAATATAATATAATGGTTAACTGGCAGCTTAGTGAACATGCCTGCAACCAAACATCTTCTTAGATAGTTCTTACAACACTCGTTTAATTAACACTTTGAGACAAAACTTCTATTTCATTTAACTTCCCATTTCAATATGCATTAAACAAACACAACTAAAATAACTAAAACAGTATTATCTGCTCTGACTTTTATGGCCGACATAAGTTCCGAAATATACCAAGAAAGTGTATAAAATATAATATTGATAATATCCTTAGAAGCCCCATCTAGTACACCTGGATACATTTTGTTTCAAAGTGCGTTATAGAAGAATGTTCAGAAATTTCTAAGGAAGGAACACCTTGTGACTATAACCTGAAGGATACAGACTTCTGAAAGTATTTACATTAATCGATAATGATAAAAAGGTGATACATTCGGTTAAGTAGTACCTGTTATGGAACTATGTAAACTTCATTAATAAACGCAGCAAGCTATGCCATACTTAAACCACGACAATTGTATAGATAGGTAGGCAATCTGAAATTCCGGATACTAGTTATAGCATAACCCCATATTTATTAATAAGGGGCTGTATGTTTGTAGCATCAGATATTTTTAAAAGAGTAACCTTGCAGTTTCTTGCCAGGTCTGCTCCATAGGAAACGACCGTGAGCGTTCACCTAGCTTCTAACGTTTCATAAGTACCCGCGTAGGTTTAGACGAAATAAAATATTTTGAATTTGAATCGGTGCGATTTGAAACAATACTGGAAGTAGTGGATCAAGTAGGTGTAAACATACCTCAAAAAGTTATAAAACAGGTAGGTACTTACAAAGAAATTAAATAACAGACTACTTATATACAATGCCGCCCATGGGCATGTGACCGCCCGTATTTTTCTGAATATTCATGAGAAATTATCGAAAATTATCTTTAATATTTTTCATGTTATTCAATTTTAATTTTTTGAGTATCGTTTGTGACCTTGCTTTACATTTTTGCCATATCTCTGATGTTATAAGCTTAACTCATAAGCTTTTAGAAATAATAAACAGAATCCCAATCGAACCAATAATTCTTATTCGTCGTCATCAAAATTGCGCACCCCTGTGAACACGTAAATATTACAGAACACTCGTTTATGTTTATAAAACTCATCCATCGCAGTAAATGAATTTTATTACTCTCAAATAAACAGCAAAAATATAAACACAACCTTTTGCAATTTAAATGTAAATCTCGTTCGTGGGGGAAATACGATATTTATAATTCGAGAAAATTATAAATGAGTTTTATTGGTTTGATTTCGTTTTATATGTATAACAATAAAAAATATAAAAGGATATAATATTTTTTTGACAGAAAATAAAAAGGGGAAAAGCTTCATTATAAAAGTTTTTGAATTCAGGTAAATTAAAGTTGTATCTGAAGGTTTGATTACACTTTTTCAGTAGGTTACTAAATTCGTAATATTGTTTCCAGGTGCAGAGTCCAGTGCTGGTGGGGGAGCTAAACCTTATCAGGCTCGAGGGCACGCACCTCAGAGCACTGGGTCTGCTGCTCGTGTACGGGTTCACCGTGACGTATGAGGTGCGAGGAGCAGCGCAGTCACCAGGACCCACTTCATGCAGCGCAATCGAGTGCTGACTGCTGGGGCTGTTACGCCAGGCGGGATCATCAGTAAGTTGGGCACGAATTTAACGATCAACCATTAACCAAACCATTTGCAATTTTTTGATATAATCACGGACCTTATTGTTACCTATATACCTGAGAACTTGGTTATTCCAAATAGACTGTAACTCACAATAAGTGCCTTTGATAATTACGTGAGAATAGATAGACACAATTTTAATCCATTAAAAAGTAAAAAAAAAACTGTTTTACAAAAAAAACCAACCGGCTTCCTGTCTTTGGTTCTGTATTTTCGTCTTTTGTTACCGACTTCCGAAATTGAAGATAGTTTTCACTTTCTAGTTGTGGTTGACCAGGGCTTAGATATGTTTTCTCTTTTACACCACACCTGTAGCTCGTATCATTAAGCCAGGCCATCACACTAATCGGCGGCGGGGATCTCTCGCGTCCGGCCCTAGTCCAGGCCATGGTACGGAGCGAGAGGGCATGGGAGGCCGTCACCTCCTTCTGCGAAGCAGTAATGCTCGCGAAGGAGGAGGCAGAACGCGTGAGGAAGAGCAAATTTCACGCCCTCACGCCTTTAGCTGCCGCAGGAAACGCCCTGGGCGTCGGGAATCGCAGGCCGATTCCCGGCCACCGTAGGCGCGGGCTTGCAGACGGTGAGCAATGGGTAGCTCACCGTCCGATAAGGACCAGGCCCGGGTCGACGGCGCGTTGTGTTCCACGCGCGCCTCAAAGAGATGTCAGCAAGTGAAGAGGTCCGATAGGACCGATGCCTGCTGGGGTTGCGGGAAAGTCCGAAAGGGATACCGTGGCCCCTGGCAACATACAGGCAACGGAAAGAACACGGGTGGGTTTTAGTCAGTAAGAGTCTGACACGCCTTCCCGCTCCACCACCCAGAGCGGGAGAAGTTATTTGATAATTTCCGACCCAAAAAAAAAAAAAAAAAAATGGCCATCACACTAACACATATTAGTCCATATTTTGAAAACTACTGAACCGATATAACCGACCGGAATTGCCAAACAGATATCTTTTGAAATTATGGAAACATCGAACATTAGTTTTTTTGTTTTTCTCTGGACTCTCTGGTATTGTTTTTTTATTAATTAAAAAATAAACACAACGCCAAATTGAAATTCTCACGCTGCCTGCTACTATGTAAAGCCCCGATCTGAAAGCACTATCATGTTCGGCTTAAGAATCGCATTTGCATATTATAGGTCTTTAAAGAGTTTGCTGCTCGTCTTCTAAAATTTCTGAGAATCACGAGATAGAATAAGGAAATTCTGTTGCTCGATGATGCTCGGATCTTAAACACTCCGAAGTAAAATATTTTAAGAACGTGCAAAATATTTATTAAGTTATTATTACCTATTATTTTGGTAACATATCTCGGGACCTTGGTCCCAGACCTTTGGAAGGCGTATGAAGGCCGAAGCCAACTCGCAGAGGTCCCTTAGACAATTTTTAGTATTGAGGCACCTTTTATACCTATTATTATTTCTTTACTTCACCATAAGGACGATATTTTTGAGATTCATATTCTAGTAGTCAAACTCTCGCAGTCGACCGCTGCACCGGGTCCGTTATTGTAGGTACCGCTCCCGAAAGCGAGCGCTTTCAGGGAAAGAAATATAATCTGAGACCATCAATACAGTGTAAGAATTTTATCAGTTATATTATTATCGTCCCAAAAGATACTGCTAATAAAATAAGCTATGATAAGAATACTGCGTAGGTACCTACATAAACCTGGCCAGTATATTTTAGTACACGCAAAAGTTACTTAGAGCTGTGAGCTTAGTGTTTACAAACGAATAGCTCCGTTTCTTTTATGGCGACCTTTTGTCCTGAATTCGTGTGTAACAAAGCAAACACAGCTGAAAATTAATAAACCTTGGGAGTAAAAGAAAAGTAATCTTTTAAAAGCACCAGTTTATTCGTATATAGTAAAATACGAAGAAGTACCATTGAAAAAGAGCAGTAGAAATGATATATCAAAAAGTCAGTTGCGACCGGTGTGCCGGGGGCCGTAATATACCCGCAGACTTTATACCAGGCTTTGAGGCATTCCGCTTCAACTGCAACAAAGTTGGGGTTAAATAACGGGTCAATATTAGGAGTTTTGATATAAAGTTTAATTTATGAAGACCACAGGCAAAAATGCAATTATGTCACCTCTTTTGTACATACTAAATCTCCTCAAATGACTTCTTAACTAGGCTGAATTCAACATGCGCTGGAACTATAATTATGTTCTTTTAAACGGGTTAACCCCTGGGCGATTATGCCGGCCGGCCGGCCGCATACTTAAGACCTCATAAGAGTTTACCACACCACCCAACTCTACTGAATATTGTATGCGCTGAGTGCTCAGCGAATTATTCCTCATTTACTAACTTCAGAGGGTGGTCAATGTGCTATGTACCTTTAATCAAGGCTAATTTGAAGTTGTAAAGAGGTAGTTTCACGCCAACTGAATTTTCACCAACAAGGTTGGTCAGCATTCATTATTACTGTATCTCAGTAATGAGAATCGAAACTCAATGTAAAGGAAAAAGTAGAGTTTAAGAATGAAGTATGATAAGATAGGTGAGTAACTATTTCCTTGATAACTTGATGAATTCAGTGGACGAGGCGAGACGAGACTTCTGTGAAAAACTTATTACCTTAGAGTTGAATAAATTAGTTATCTTAATTCCATCTGCTTCTCGGACGCGGATCGTTACAGTTACGTATAATTGATGAACGGATTCAGCTCTCAATAACTTCGTCCGATTTTACTGAAATGAAAATGACTGCCGAGGTAAAGTATGTAAAAGTGTGTACAGTACAACTAATTTCTTAATGTCCCTCGGTAAACTTCGTGTTTCGTCAGTCGTCGGATTTCTATTGCACTTGGTGCAGACCGGACGCTTTCAATAGACTTGGAAGTATATAGAGTTGTTAATACTCTTTTAACTTAATGTAATTTATTAAAAAAATGGGAGGAAAGCTGCTAGACTAACGATACACGAAGTTTGCCGAGGGACATTAAGAAATTAGTTGTACTGTACAGGGCTTAACAGTTTACATAAACGAGAAAAGAGGCTAAAATATATTCACGTGAAAAAAAACTGGTCACATTGCACCAGTTTTTTTTCACTCCGCGTGTTCGATTTTCAAATGTTCAAATTTCAAATGTTCAAATTATCTTTCATTTATTTGCGGTCACTACAAATAAAAGCTTAGTTTTGTTTGTTGTTGTAAAATTGATTGTTATTTAATGCTATGTTCAGTGAAATTATTTTAAAATGCGGCTCCATTTTAATATAATTTCTCGAAACTATTTTTATAAAAAACAGATAGTAAGTAGAAAGGAGGTGTTTGACGATTAGGTATGCCAAACATTATTATTCAAATTACGCACATTTTTTTTTTGCGACATACTAAATTGTAAACTGTATTTGTTTGTATAAAAGTGGTGTCGATGGACAAATATTAAACTTGTGCCACTGTATTTTGTCACTTTTTCTGATGACGATGACAATGCACTCGCCTGGCTCCTATAGCCAAGCTATGTGTTCACACAATGAGCACGTGGCTTGTGACAGAACTGCGAATGCACACAATCATTTTCAAAAGCTATGCGAGTCCACGACATGAACTCGTAGAGATTTCCTGTAGATTTCTTCTTATTTTACCACAAACTACAGTCCGTAATACTCTGTGTTTGGTTAACTAATTCCTGAAACGAATGCCATTTCAATCCTATCTACTTAAGTCAAATCATTATTATGAAAACTCACATCTGCGGTAGAGCATTCTGATGCAAAATTTAGCTATTTGCATTTGTAGTACCTAAAATTAAAATAGAGATGTAGATAACTACGTGAGAACATGCGAATTGATTGTTGCGGTGTCGAAAGATGTTTGTACGGTGAGTTTTCTTACTTCTGAAACTAAAATAAATATATGCACTGCCCAGTAATTGCTGTTATGCTCGTAGCTCGTAGTGCTAAATTATTCATGGAAACAATATCCTACTACTTTCTTGGTTTTTTGCTCCAAGAACTTTGTGTATTTTCCTTGGTTATATTCAGGTTTCCCCACTGATGTAATATTTGATGCCCATAATATAAACACTGTCCGGCAATAATTTTGTGCAGGTAGACTATAATTGGTGACTACTATGTCTTATTGTCACTACAAAATAAATAATATGGCCTTATTAATCTTTGTTTGTTGCATTATACAAAATTATGCTCGTGAGTCGTCGTGAACTCGTAACTCAGAGTCTTAGCTCAAAGTTACCGTTTCAAAACGTAACGACCATGAATTCAAAAGTACTGTGGAAATTGTTCGCCCCTGGGAACTCGTAAATATTGCAGCACACTCGTTTATAAAACTCATCCACCGCAATAAGTGACTTTTATTGCTCGCAAATAAAAAGCAAAAATATTAACACAACCTTTTGCAATTTAAATGTAAATCTCGAGTCTATAGAATTGTATGTCCATAAAAATGTTAACAATGTAATTTAGTTCAACTTAATTGTTACATCTATACTGGCCCGCTAAGACGCTGGCAACACTGTCGGCGTGCCCTCACCACTGTCAAGCCCCTCCACGCACGTCAAGGCGCCATGACGGGAAATGGCGCATAAAATAGGCTTGCACGTCATTCTCGCCCCTTTTTTTCACACCAGCAACTGACCAGGTCGAACCTCCGTCAACTTTCTATTTTGTATTGCTGTTTGTGCTGGTCATATTAAAACCCGATAAGTATAACTAATCTTTTGATTTACGTTGTGTATAGTTAATTATTAGTGATTGTTAATTTGCTTTTCGTGTGACTAAATTATAACGGATTTTAGTTTAAATAAGTTGCTGTGATTTTTTTTCTTAAATATCTAATTAAAATTATTTACTGAGGTTGTCTGGATTTCATTTATTATAAGCCCTGTGTTAAATCATCTGTTACAGTTTCAGAAGTGGGATTACTCCGCTCATCATGAAGAGGCAGCGAGCTAGACGCAGTAGCAGTGAATTTGATGATTCTGATGTGCAAGCCGCAGCAAAGCGGGCAGTACCGTCTACCTACGGAGAGTCGTCGAGCAGTAAGCTAGAACAGTTGGTAAACGAAAAAGTTGAAGGTATGATGGACAAATTCTTTAGCAGAACGCGTGAAATGAGAAGTGACAGTGTTAAAGGCGACATGATAATTCCGTTATTCGACCCGGATGATAAAGATAATAATAACGTGTTTGTTTAGCTGAAGAAAATCAACCAGTTGGGTGATATTTATGGCTGCGATGAGGCAAAGCGCTCGTATTACATGCAGACTAGATTAGATGGCTCAGCTAGACGTTGGTATAATAGGCTAGATAATTATGATCTTACGTGGTGCGAGTGGCAGGAACTTTTGAAACGTACGTTTCCTAGGATGTTTGAATTTGCGGAATTAATCGAAGAGTTAGTCGGTCGTAAGAAAGAACCAAAAGAGACTATGAGTAAATACTTTTACGATAAATTAGCAATGTGCCGTAGATGTAGATTCGATGACAGTGCCGCGGTCTCCTGTATTATTCGCGGTCTACCCTCGGAATTACAAGCTAGCGCTAAAGCTTTGAAAAGTACAAACCCAGAACAATTATATTGTCAGTTTTTGGTATCAATGGAAAATTACCAGTCTCATTCGTCGCGATTTCGAGATAATGATCAACGTGCTTTGAGACATTCTTCTAGTGCTACCAATACTTCGAAGCCGGCTGAAAAAAAAACATACCAGTCTCCTTCCAGTCCAATCAAATGCTACCGCTGTAATACTGAGGGCCATTTGGTTAGGGATTGCACTAACCCTGACACTCGCTTATGTAAAAACTGTGGGAAGACGGGGCATATTGCAAGATTTTGTAGGCAGAATGTTCATACTGACTCGAATAAAATAAAAGAGGTGAAAGTTATACAAAGCTTTAACGATTTATACTTTAAAGATATAACGGTTAATGGGTTAAAGGCTATTGCATACTTAGATACTGGAGCACAAAGTAATGTCATAAGTTATAGTTTTGCGAAATTATTAAAATGTGTTATAGAACCAAGTGATAAAATTTTAAAAGGTTTTACTGGCGTTCCAATACCCGCACTGGGCGAAATAAAAATCAATGTTTCCTTGGATGGTTTATCCGTAAAAACGAGTGCTTTAGTTACTCATGTCGACCTGGGAAAAGTCGATATATTGTTAGGACAGCCTGTCATTAATAGAGATGATGTATCCCTTGTAATAAACGGTAATTCTGTGATCCTTTCCCAAAATCACAATAATATACAAGGCATAGTCGTAGAAAATACTGAACAACGAATAGACCTCGTTTCCAAAAATAGTTTGACTATTCTACCTAACGAAGCAGCAATGGTTCCGGTGCTAATTAATGGTGGATCAAAGGGAGTTGTAAATACTAATCCTCGTTATTTCAACCTGGCAGATCATGAGTACGTTATTCCGGCGTCTGTGGTGGAGGGCTCCGAGGGTTTGCTCAGAGTTTACAACCTGGGTTCGAAAGCTGTGGAGTTTGCAGCTGGCCAGGTGGTGGCAAGAGGGCAATGCTGTGCCGAAATATTGCAAGCTGAAGCTAATTTGGTGAGTCAAATCTTTCTTTGCTGTTGGTCCAATTCTGACGCTGGGCTCCAAAGCCAAAATAATGTTGCTGTTGGTGGTTTCGTACCGAATTCTGTTGATGCTGATGTGACAAAATTGGACCAAAAGGATATACTGTTAGTTGATGATGGTTTATGTGCTGATATGTGTATTGGTGGTGTTAATTTGGCAAACATAAGTAGTTGAAATATGGGGTACTCAGATCTCATTTCAGATCTGAGTACCCCATATTTCACAGTTCAACCATTCAAGTATCCCTATGACTATTCGACATTCAGAATCCTCTATTCAAAACGAATGTTAATTTTATTGTAGTCAAAAACATCTATTCAAATTGGCTGTTGCATTCAGATCGAAATGAGACATCTATTCAAGATTGTTTTTAGAATAATTACTCCATTCGGAATGAAACTCCTACGATTGGGATTTTATTCTATGCTGGTGTATATTACCGCGAGTCAGGTATTTAAACCATTCGAGTATCCTTGTGACAATTCGACATTCAGAATCCTCTATTCAAAACGAATCCTAATTGTATTCAGAATCATCTATTCAAATTGACTGTTGCATTCAGATCGAAATGAGACATCTATTCAAGATCGTCTATTTAGCAGCATCTGTTCGTGTGTGTAAATGAACAGAGCAGCACCCTAATTGCGTAATGCACGTTCAATCACAATTGGTTTCGATTTTAAACAAATTTCTAATCCAATGCTTCATAAGTTCGAAAAAAAATCTGCTCAACAACGTAAATAAGGCAATGAATGTTGTACATGAAACAAATTTTACTGAATTGGTTTCAAAAATAAGTTACGCAATTAGGTAGCAGTTTAATATGAACTGCTCATTTATAACAAGCTGTTCAGTGTGAACTTTCGATGGCGGTTGACTGTTATACTAATATTACTAGTGTTTAAAAAATAAAACTGATAAGTAGGTCAAGTTTAAATATTTATTTCTACATAATTATAAAAATATTATTTTGTACACACAGGTAAGTTTATAGATTAGAGATTCATACTTCGATTTATAAATAGGTTTAACATTCTATAATCATTAATACGTAAACTAGGATCGTTCTTATCTTATCTTACTGACAAAACACTTTATTTTCTTTACACCATTTATTCAGGCAAAACACATTTTTAAGGCACATATATTGGTATGATGCATACAACTTATAATGTCAGATGAGTCTGAATAATTGTTATATAATGTTACCAAACTTGGACAGTTTTTACTTTCTAAATTGTATACATTATTCATTTGGAATATATCTTTTAACCATAACACTTTTTCATTTCCTTTAGTAAATAAAAATTTATTTTTAAAAAAGTTGGCAAAGTTTGCTTTATAATTAAAATATGGTACAAAGCCTTCGTTCCAGTTTATTCCTCTGTTTTTTTCAATCCAAGCCACTTGTAACCTTTCTTTCCTCGTCAATTCATAAAATGGTCGTGGTGGTTTTATCAACAGTACTTGTATATGTCCTTTATACATTATTGCTATTTCTTTTGGAATAAACTCGTTTTCTTGACTCTTAAACCCTTGAACATCTACGATGACATTCATGATAGTTTTCTCACGATATTACTCAGCGGCTTGTATTCAAACAGTCGATCGTTTATTATTAAACAATAAGCAGATGTATTATCTTGAATATCTTCAGAGCATTCAATTTCTAATCGCACGTCAACTGGTCCAGTTTTAAGTGAATCGTTTTGTCTTGAACAGTCAATCACAAAAAGCGGAGCAATTTCTTTAAACTGGTTTAAGCTAAGCAATGGATCAATGCCCAAGTTGTAATACGACTGACGAAAATTAGCATACATTTCATATAATATACTAAATTTACCTTCATCAAATTTCAGATTAAGTGAGTCATACGGATAGTATTGAGAATTCAAATATAATTTAATATTGCTTACATTGCAGTGATCAAATATCGAAGAACTTCTAGCTTTATTATTTTTTCGAGCTGTTTGCAAACCAAATATAACAAACCTCGGTTTTTCTAGCTGGGAAGTTGTCTTTACTGACCAGGAATGTTTCGTTGTTTTTGGTAGTAATGGATATTCATACAAATCCCAATTTCTAAATGCTATCTGTATAGAACGATCTCTCTCCAGGCTTTTAAGCAATAACAATTTGTTACGATCAGAAACTTTAATATGCGGCACACGCCATTGTATTTTTTGTATATCTATTTCTACGTTATCATTTTTGTCAATAAGCACACAGTTCAATGCCGAGCTGCTTCGTTGTAATATAAGTTCATGTTTACAATTGATTATTATTTTATTATAATCTTCTGCAAATCCGAGTATTCTGTTCAATGGCACGATAACACTAAAATATCCGTTTCTAAATTTCGTACCACCTAAGTTCCATCCCCAGACTGCTGCAGCTTTACTTTCACCTTCATTCATAGAGACATACGATTTTAAGGTTGTCGTAATACCAACATTTTTAATGCGATCAATTTCAACACCATTTATTTCATACCTAATATCTTGAAACAAATATGAAATTGGATTGTTTATAAAATCAACATCTTTTTTTATTGTTTTCCCTGCTGGATCTTTAGTAGATACACTTGCATACCCTTCTATAAAAATGGAACTGTTGCAGGGTAATACATACAAATCTTGATGATGAATGGGTATTCTGATTTCATCATTTTCTTTAAAACTAGTGTTATACGGATTATAGCTATGGATCTCATAACTTTCAATAGAGTTGTCATGTTGCACTAAATCTGTTATTTGAAGCATGTTGTTAGTATTTTAATTTTAATCCAATATGTTTGAGAAATCTTTTATTCTCTTTAGTAATTTTAATTTGTCTTTTAATGATTATCGCGTTGACACGTCTGGCTTCTTTGGAAACAGGATGTGAAATATTACAAGTTTTTTTCACGATAGGTGTTTTATTAAAAACTATCATGTTGTTTCTATTCATGAACAAAATAGGTAGTATTACTATTATTAAATTTTAGCTCAATTATTATTTACAATGTGAGTAGTGATTATCATCACAGACAATCTAAGAATGCGTGTAGAGTATCAAGATATAAACTTTTATAACTCGTTCTAATTACGTTACAAGGACATCCATTTGGATTAATAAAAAAAAAAAAAAAAAAAAACATCAATTTGCTATGGTACTTTATTGTCTTTCCAAAATGACATAAGAAATTTTAAACATAAGTGTCCACAATTATACAAGTGATCACGCTGAACGTTTTCATAATTATACTGAATATTATTTCCAACATATTTCATAAATTCTTTTGGAGGTTTTAAGTTACCATAACTGTCAAAATATTCTACGTATTTATATATCTTGCCATAGGCTACCCAATGAGTACCAGAGTTTTCAGAAGAGTCAAGATTGATCACTCCACATTCTATCGGCAATACTTCATCTGGTAATTTATCTCTCATAAACACACCTCGAAAGAATGGAATATTATTCGAGTGTTTCATTATATCAATATTAGTTAAAGCTCTTTTGGGTAGCCGAGATTTCAGTTTTTTTTCTCTGATATGTAAATGCCTAAACCATCTTTGTAATGGTTGAGATGTAATCCTCTTCCAATGAACAACGCCTCCATTTCCTTGTTGTGTCGTTCTGCTTCACGCAATTGCTTTTTAGCTGTCTTATATGCGTTAATTGCTTTTGAAATACCGGCAGCACCTCCTGCTAAACTGCCAGCAGCAGATAGTCCAGCAAATATTGGTACTAAAGGAAGAAATCCTCCAGTTTTTGGTACTGGTATAATCCGAGGTAATTTTATTGGTGTATCTGATGCAAATTCTTTAGCTGCTGCGTATGCTAATTCCATCAATGCTTTCTTACATGATGGTTTTAATTTTGTAATGTGCTTTTTAGTATGGGTAACAATTTTTTTAAGAGTTTTCTTAAAACCAGCTCCTGTTTTTACTTTATTGATGTTTTTGTTCAATGTTGACGAAACTATTTTTTTATTGTCTATAATAACTCGTGTTGTTTTCATTGCTATTTCTTTATTTTTCTCGTAATAGAAACGTATTTAATAAGTACAAAAACAAGTCTTTTTTGTTTTAAGAACAAATTCGCAATGAATGGAAAAATATGTGTATTTGCTTAAATACACATTGGAACATATTTTTGATTGGCCCACTTAAAATACATTTGTTTTATCTATCCAGCTGTTCTCGCTAGTAGGAAGTCCGAGCCACTTCACATATACTTGATTCCCTTTTCTATTCAATACTTTTTCAACTAAGTACAAATCAGGATGTTTGGTTTTTTGAAGTTCTTGAGCATAAAACGCTCCTAGTATTGGTCGACATCTTGCATCTTCTATCAAGTAAGTTAGCGGATTAGTTTCTTGTATAGTTTTTATCTTAAATATTTCTGTTGACCAATTAGGATAATAGCCTTTATCAAAACATCCTTTGTATTTACTTATCCTTACAAAGTCACCAACACTAAATTTCCTACACTTAGTGTTTTTCTTACATTCAGTCATACGAATATATCTTTGCAGGATGTCTGTTTTATTGTCATGATTTATAGAAGCTGGAGGTTGTCCCACAGTTCTATGAGTAGTGTTATTGTATTCACATACAACTTTGTTGAGCGTTCCATTCATCCACTTGTAATTCCCGTTAAGACTAAATTCTTTGTATAATTTATTTTTTAATGTCCTTATTAATCTTTCAACAATCGAGGCTTTTTTAGTAGAATACGTTGAATAATGATTAATATTGTACTTTGTAACAATTTTTTTGAATTTATTATTATAAAACTCTTTTCCCAGATCAGTTTGCAAATTTCTTGGAACACGTCCTTTAATCAATAGACTTTCAAATGCTTTTGACACCTCTTGCTTATTTTTTTTTTTCAAAGCAACTGTCCAAGCATATTTTGAAAAAGTGTCTATGATTGCTAGTATATATTTGTTACCACCATTCACTTTTGAAATTGCTTGCATATCCATTAAATCTCCTTGCCAGAGATCGTCGATATCTTTAAGTATGACCTGTCTTCTTGGAAAGTTAACTCTAGCACATTTATGAATTTCATTTATGACATCTAATTTGCTCATAATGCTTATTTAATTTTCCTGAAATTTCTTTTAACACAATATTTTTTTCAAGATTTCTTACTTTATCGTTTAAAATTGAAATCAGTTTATTCAGTTGGTCTATTTGCGTGCAAATATTAACTTTAAGTTTTTCGATTTGCTCTTCAGTAGTATTTTTAATCTCATCACATTCCACACTTATGATAGTTTCAGTTTGATTTGTACGAACATATTTAATATTTTTATGTTCATTCATGTTGCATACAACTTTGATAACTGAGAACATTCCAAAGCTGTTTAGTCTTTTATAATATCAGCTTCTTTTAACTCTTCTAAAATAGATAGAATCTCATTGTCATGATTAGTATTACCAGCATTTTTTGAAGCAATTAGAAGTTTTAACCTTTCAATTAGTTCATTAGGGTCATCCCAGTAAACGTAATCGGTATTACTTTTATATTTTTTTAATTTAGGTAAAAAACCGCCGCTTTTTGTTTCCATTATCTGCCCTTCATCTTGAACATTACTATTTTGCAAAAACAAAGGTTTAATAATTTGACGATATTTTAAACTTTTATCACCTTTTATTTGACCATTAGGATGAAAGTCTCGTTTGTGTGCATGTGTATTATGAAGCATATCTTTATAGACAATTTTATCTAGTTCAGTGACCAAACTAAGATTAGGTTTACTGCGTACCAAAAGTTCTTTTAGACCTGGTGTCAATTCATATGGCCTTTTATCAATAGTAACTATATGTGTTTTGGGTGAATTACAGGTCTTATTTGAAAGAGATAACGTAACCTTGCTATTCCCCATCATCAGTTTTTTATTTTCACTACGTATCCCAAATGGAACGTTCATATTATCATAGATTTCCAACATATCTTCTTTATTTAGTGAAATCAGTGTATCATTAGAACCTTTAAAAGGATTTCTTGAAAGAACGTTTTTATAACACTCAGAATCTTCATTTGAATCTGTATTTAGACATTCTTTAAAACTTTCATACTCTGGAACATAATCTGTTGATGAGTTAAATCCATCTCTTGAAATGTCAAATATTGGTTTAATTATATCATTCCTTTTAATTATTGTTTCTAGTGGATCTGTTATTGGTTTGAAGACCTTTTTAAATTTTAAATGAGTGGTATCTTCTTCATTTTGCATTGTTTTAATTTTATTTTTTATACTATCGACTGACTTTATCAATTGTTCTTTAATATTAACCTGCATAATGTTTTATTTTTTATTTTTTTGTTAATAATGGCCCATCCGTTATTTACAGATATCAGATTTCGATTGATATATTTTCTACAATGAGTTGGTATTTATATGCACTTTCTAAAAGTATATAAATATGTCAAACCCTTGTCTGTATCTACCTTCATTTAGAGGACAATCTTTATTAATTAACAAAAAGTCAAATCTGTCTTTCCAAATGGCAGAGCAAAGTTTTTTAAATTGAAACCATTCGATATCTGTATTTACGTGCTCATTGTATATATGTTTTAAGTTTATCTCGTCTTGTTTGAAGATTATTAAAAGATTTACATTATCTCGTATAAGTTGTTTAGGTATTTTGGAATAGGTTTGTGATAAGTAAAAACAATCTATCTGTTTATGTCTCCCCATTGCAAAGTAATTACGAATATTGATTTGATTTTCGCATGCTACATCATCAAAAATCATTACTGCATTAGTTAAAACATCATTTGGGTGTATGACTTCTTTATTATCATTGAAGACAAAGAAGTTAGCACCTGGTATGTAGCTCATAACTTGTTTTAAAAAACAATATTTTGGCTGGAAAGCCGTTTTCGAGTATAAGTAAATATGCTTAAACTTGAGACCATTTTCATGTAATATTAAATTAAGCATTATGTTAGTTTTTCCACAGTTAGATGGACCACATATTATACATCTAATAGTATCTGGTAAGAGTGCACTATGTTTCACTTTACGTGATTGATTTTCTAATTTTATATTATGAACTTCTAAAGTCTGTGGTTGCTTGATGAACTTCATTGTGAAAATGAAAGATAAAAGTGAATGACATGCATTTATAATTAAATATAAATAACGATCAATTAATAAATAAAACAAAGTTTGATGTAATTATATAAAAGTACCTTTATTAACAAATTTTGATTAAAATACTTAATGCTATGAAATAATAGTTTAAAGTTAAAAACTAGTAATAAAAACAATACACATTTATAGATTACACATCACTGGAATAATCTACAAATATAGAATCACAATGCCCCCAGGGTAATGTATGAATTTGATCCTGTAATACTTGAACTTTGTCATCGTTTCTTTCTAAAACTTGTTTATCTACTTGCTGAGTGTATAAAACATGTTTAATTGATTTTATCATATTCATCTTACATCTATGCGCTTTATTTGTCAGCAGTACATTGTTGTAATCATTCAATTTTAGGTTACAGGTTACATACTTAGAAACACCTTTGGCTTTTTTAATTTCGGTCTTCACAGTGTTTATAAAATATAATTTAGCTCTTAAACCGGTAAATTCTGTAATTAAATCGTCACCAACCTCATGTTTCCATAATCCAGGAATTTTTGCATTAAGTTGCGGTATGTGAAATGGATTATTAATTCCAAAATTACTGGTATCAAACTTGGTAAGATCATCATGCATATCATGATAAAAATCATCTGTATAAATTAAATATAATAGGCTATCAGTATCTGTATAGCACAACTCAGCATTGTTTTTGTATTTATTTTTAATAACGTCATAATGAAATTGGTATAAATGTTGCTTTGAATATTCAAAAACGGTAAATCCAATATAAATAGGTCTATCTAAAACCACCTTTTCCCGGTACAATTCCACAGCTACGAAATTTTCTGAAAAAATTGATATACTTTTTAAATTTGGTTTACATATCAATTTTTCACCGCCAAGATGCTTATTTGTTTTATTTCTGGTATCTGTCCATTTTGTTACTAATTTTACATCGGCTTGCTTACGTTTATTTTCGATAGTTTTTCCGAATATGGCATTATTCAATAATTTAAAAAAGTCCTTCTCGAAAGCAGTTTTGGAATTTTGACGAAGACTAGTATTCAGATCAATGTATTTTTTGAGAAAGCAATCTTGTCTGAAGCTAAGTATACGATGAATCTTTTTTAAAATCAGACCTTTTTTCAAGCATTCTTTCAAGTGAACATAATGAATTACGTAATTTTGTTTATCATAGAGATTTGCAACCAATTTTAATGATTTTCCATAAGGAGGTACAATTTTTTCCACTGCAAAGGGTAAATCTTTATGCTTGTAATGTAAATAATTTGGATAATTTAAGTCTACTTCCAAAATGTAACCATAATCATTATCATCTGACACATCATTTACATCAAACTTGCTAATTTCTTTCAGACTCAAGAACTTAAATTCTTTAATAGGAAGTTTCTTCATCATAGCATAGCCATATAGATTATTACAATCAAGGTATATTAAATAACTACTTGGTTCGAGTTCATTAAAATGCGGTAAATATTTATTGTTTGCTACAGCATGACGCAGAGAGCACTGTGCTAGCCCACCACGAATTCCTTTTTCTAATAACTCGTACATTTGTAAATCACTTATCAACTCAAGTTCAGTATCGGTATATAAAAGCATTGCATCCCAACTTAAGCTCGGTGACGTTACATAATAAGCCGGATCCAACTTGTAGTAATGTAAACTTGTTTTTCGAAATTTTTCAAATATATCACATAGTAAAAGCACATCACATTTTATGTATAAATCTGTATATTCACCAAGAGATTTTATTTTGAATATATTCCAAACTGTTTCAGCGTGTAAATATTCTTCATTAGTTATATGTTTTTCGCACAGACTGTTATAAAAATTATACTTTAAGGGAAGTTTCGTCTCATAAAATTTAGACCAAGAATCAATATAGTCATATGGATAAACACCTTTTTTTCGCATTAAATCAAATTGTCTTTTATCAGTAAACTCTCTTGATAAGTTTAAAAAATCGTTTTCTGACAAACTTTTACTTAGTGCATCTAGACTAGAACTAAGAAACTGAAAGGAATCAATAAACTTTATTTGTATAGGGTGATTGTTTTTTTCCGTATTTAAGACTTTTATTATTGAGAGGTATTTTTCTTTAGTTTTCGGTATTATATTAATAGAACCTTCATATTTTGCTAACTCTTCAATGAATAAATGTGAGTCATATCCGGACAAATTATGAAAGACAACAGGAATGAATGAACAAACTCTATACATCAAATTACAATGGGAGTGCGCTGCCCCACGATACTCAGATGTAATATGATCATGATCTCGGACTTTATCATTCAATAATAATTGTTTGCATATGTAACATGTAACGGAATTACGATATTGCATCTCTTGTTCTGCTGATAATGGGGTCATTGGCTTTTTACTACTTAAAATATTATGTATATATTTAACATCTTTTATTAAATATTTAACAAATATTTCCACGCAATCTGTACCTCGATACGTAACATACTTGTTTAATTGATCATTATGTGCGCAACAAATATAATAAGCGAAACATGAAGGGTGATGGGTTTTAAGTTTCTGAGTATTCAAAGAGTTACTTTCATTATAGTCTATTAACATACATTCAAAATCAGCATAAATTATAAAATTAATTTTTTGCTGCCTCTCGTAATGTTTGAACTTTAGCACAGAATTATGTTCAGGTAATATAGTCAAAATCTTAGAGCAGTTATGAGTCTTGTGTCTATTTTCGTTACTAAATATTTGTAGACATGCATCACATAAATAAAGTTTTCCTTTAGAACGAGTCACCTGACGTCGCACTAGACTTATTAAATCTTTAATTAGACAGTAGTGTCCGTTAGTATTTTTTTCGATATAAAGTAAATTAAAATGCTTTTTTCTTCTACTTTGTGTTATATAAAGAGGTCCAGTCACAATATTATTTTGTATACCATATATATTTAAACTGATGTTGGAATTATTTTTTTCTAACATTTTAATATCATTTATAGTAGGAGGAAATGACATTCCCTCAATATTTAAAACAGAGCTATAATGGGGGTATGAACTTGTTCTGCATACATTATTTTTAGCTGGGTATAATCCAGCAACTATACTCCATAGTAAACAACAATTATCTTTATTTTTAATATTTATACAACTTTTTGAGTGCTTAATAGCTGATGGTAGTTCTATATAAGACCCACCTCTCATAGGGGAATACTTGTTTATATTAATTTCGAGATGACTCATAGAAACAAATGTCCAACCAGATTGACAGTGCTGGAACTCGGTTAATTTATTATTTAGTTTATTTATTACTTTGGTTAATAATTCATTCAAATCAGTGTTCGTATATATCATTTCATATTTGGTATTAAACGACTTTAATTGTTGTTCGTCTGATTTTGATAACATAAAATAGGCAAACAATTCAAAACTCAATTTTATGCAATTAATATGTTCATTAAGTGACATATTTATCAATTCTGTTATATTTGTTAGATGATCACCCAGGAACGCCTCTAAACCGAGGTACTCGTCTTCCTGAGTGACATTCAATCTGTATGTCATTAATCTGTTTTTGAATGCTGTTGCAATAATATGAATATCTGTGAACTTGGTATTCAATAAACAATTTGCTTTGTGTATATTCGTTCTCATATGATAGGAATACCGATTTTCTGGTATTTCAATTTTACATTTATGACAGGTTATTGACTTTCTAGATCTCGATTTGCTGTTGAGGTGTGTAACTGTAAAAAAGAAAACCAATGACGAGATTACTTAATATATAATAATTATTTATACTTCAACATCATACTTATAAAATATAGTACAATTATTAATAAGACATGTATGTAGGTAAAAACAATTTAAAGAAGATACAATTTAAAGTAAGTAGGTATAATACTCGTATATGTAAAAAAATATTGACTGACACCTAGTTAATCATAGGCACCCATGTGGGTGATAGGACAGTTTTTAAAATCATTTTGAGTTGCTTTAACAAACTCCTTTAAGTGGGGCCAAGATTCTTTATTTTCATCAAATTGTGTCTTAATGGTAGTTATGGCCGAGCGCCATCTATTTATAGGCAGTATTTTTTTAATTTCTTCCGTATTGTAAATTTTCACTTCTACATAATATTTGCCTTCTTTAGTCTCGCTTATCTGTCGAGAATATCCTTTGGCCATTCTTCTAGTAAAATATGAGTATAGTGGTGGTATATTACCAGTTTTATGGGATCTCTGTGGTGGGATGACACTTTCTTCATTATCACTGTCTTCACCGAATAATTCACCAGCTGTAACTCGAGCTGGCGGTGTTACTGGTGAAACGATCGGTTTTGATTTCTTTGCGCTTGTTGACTCTTCACTCAACTTGCTGGACCGTTCCCGCTTCGTTTTTCTTTCCTCTGTCTTCCTCTTCGGCTTCGCCTCTTGTTCAGAGTCATCGCTGGAGAGATAAAGGTCGTTGCTAAGTAGTTTAGACCTGTGAACAAAAATACATAAAATTAGTGTCTTGCAATCAATCCATTTCCTTCATAATTCCTACATTTGAAAGGAACTGATCGTGACTAAGATAAATAATTAAAAGATACAAATATCGTTTGATTTTGTGTAAGAATCGAATCCAGGACACAAAATGCTTACAAAGAATAGATCAGTCAGCCACAAAAGTATTTTTAATAGATGAATAAAATACATAGCATTTGATCTGTGCAGGAATCGAACCTGCAGCACAGAAAAGCATCACTCAGTCTCTGAACTAAGCGTGCTAACTATTGGCGGTCAACATTTTAATACTTGAACATATCACTCTTCTACATTACTCTGACCATTCAATACTTAGATATGATTATGAATAGGTACTTACATTCTTGATTGATGCTTAGACAGGTAGCTTGATTAGGAGCTCGGAGTGATGATTCCTTGTAGAGAGGATTCGTTCCAGAGAGGAATTGTACCGGAGACTAATTTGCGAGGCGTTTTTATAGGCCTAAAATCACGTCATTCAATCCAAATTTGTAAAACTGCATACTTGTAAAAATTTACAATTGCCTACACGAGCGTACAAATCGTAGCGGTTAAGGTTTTATGTTTACAGCGTTTTATATAAGACGAATGATAAGCGATTTTGAATCTTATGTAGGTACTTACTTAAATCAACAATAGGGAATTTCATACTTACAAAACGTGGAGGAGTGGAGATATGACGAGTCAGAATCTAGCGTTTAAAACGCAGCGGTTATAACGCCCGTCTACAGATTAAAATGCGTCTTTGTGCACGTGTCAATAATTCCTAGTCATATATGGAGACAAGAGGAGCCGTCAGTTTCGGATTACTTTACATAAATAAAAACGAAATTAAATTGAACCTTAGTAACAAAAAAAAAAAAAATGGATGAGTACCTATATAAACCAATCCAAGATACCAAAAAAAATCATTCGAATTGTCTTATCTGCTCTACGATGTCGGTAAGTAAAATATCAAAAAGTATTTTAAATTACTTATTAATAAAAACATTAAAATGTGTATTATAAATGATTTTTAAAATATTTTCAAAGCGATCTTTATCTTTTTTTATATCTATCGATTCTAGGATAGTTCAAGTATTATTTAATTAATATTTGTTTCTTTGTTTCAGATTTCCAGCGATATTTTCCCCACTAATTCTTCATACTCACCAATTCCTGCTGAACAAGCCCTACGTCAAAAAGTGGTCAACTATTTGGAGAGAGAAAGACCATTTCAACCATTTCAATTTGAGGACACATCGCCTTGCAGTAATAGTAACAACAGTAACAATAATAAAAGACGAAGAAGTGATGTTGTATACTCATATATACAGAAACCATCAACGGGTCATCGTAGTAAAATAATACGAATACAAGTTTTTGACGCGGAAGATTTCACTAATTCGCCATGTGATTGTACTGCCAATATATGTGTCCAACATGTTGTGGGCAATGTATTTAATGATGATGTTTATAAATGTGTTAAGGATATTTTAAACAAATTGCAGAAAAAAATGTGAATAAACTATCAATTATATTTCAGTTGTTTTATTTCTATCACTCCTGTTAATAAAATGTACAAAGTCACGAGCCTATCTACACACCTGCCAAATAGTAATATTAAGCAAATAAAAATAAAAAAAATATCTTATAAGTACTATGCATGTGTAATAAGAATTACACACCAAGAGTCAATTTATATTAACTTAAATAATTAAAATTACTTAAAACTTCTTTATGATAGGTTACACTTACATTTTTATACACATACCTACACTTCTTAAGGTTCATGTCTGTACTCATTATGTAAACCTATTTATTTGTCTAGGAATGTAGTTTAATAGTTTAATCGTAATACTACATGCTGATTTTCTGATGTGAATTAATAATTATAACTTTATACCTATGAGGCACACAATGGGTAGCAAAGAATATGATCTGCTTCCATTACGGGAATGGGAATGTGTTTGTTATGTAAACAATCACTCGTGCTTAGCAACTGATTATGAATACGATTCTTTAAACGATGTAGGTAGGTTTGGTATGTTGCTCAGAGACCACATTAAACCCATAATAAATTCATATTACTGCATCATTCATACCTAAATGAAAATTTTATCTCTCTGCAAGGGAAGGAAATACATGTAACTTATAAATACCTACTAGGTAACTCGGTAATATACACCATCATAGAATAAAATCCCAATCGTAGGAGTTTCATTCCGAATGGAGTAATTATTCTAAAAACAATCTTGAATAGATGTCTCATTTCGATCTGAATGCAACAGCCAATTTGAATAGATGTTTTTGACTACAATAAAATTAACATTCGTTTTGAATAGAGGATTCTGAATGTCGAATAGTCATAGGGATACTTGAATGGTTGAACTGTGAAATATGGGGTACTCAGATCTGAAATGAGATCTGAGTACCCCATATTTCAACTACTAACATAAACGTGGGTAATATAAACGACGGCGATAAGCTACGTTTGTTTACTATTTTGTCTCAATATAGTTCTTGTTTTGCGTCTAGAACGTTGGATTTGGGACTCACAGGCCTAGCAGAAATGGAGATCAAATTGAACACTGATAAGCCTGTGTATCATCGCCCGTATAGACTTTCATTACCAGAACTTTCAACAGTTCGTGAAAAAGTTAAAGATCTTTTAGAAGCTGGCATTATTAGGGAATCTAATTCAGATTTTGCATCACCCGTTGTATTGGTCAAAAAGAAAAATGGAGAAATAAGGCTATGCGTAGATTATCGGGCGTTGAATGCAGTTACTATAAAAGATAGATTTCCTTTGCCTATAATTGATGACGAAATTTCTAAACTAACAGGTAAAAACTTCTTCACTAGCTTAGATTTGTCACAATCTTACCACCAATTACCGGTGTCCGAAAACTCGATTCACAAAACTGCCTTCATTACACCGGACGGGCAATATGAATACGTTAGGGTTCCGTTCGGTTTAGCCAATTCACCTGCGGTTTTTCAACGTTTAATGAATAAAATTATTAATAAGGTTAACAAAATGGGTGATGGTGATCAGATTCTGGCATTCATGGATGATATTTTATTACCAAGCAGCGATATTCCGCGAGGTTTAGAGCTACTAGAACTTCTCCTGAAAGTATTACGCGAGGCTAATCTTAAACTTAATATGAAAAAGTGTTTTTTTCTTCAAACTGAATTAAATTATCTCGGTCATTGCGTTTCTAAGGATGGCATTAAGCCAGGCGAACATAAGATAAAATCTGTTCGTGATTTTCCTACTCCATCTAATGTTCACCAAGTCAGGCAATTTGTTGGTCTTTGTTCATTCTTTAGAAAGTTTATACGTAATTTTTCCCTTATTGCTAAACCCCTTACAGACCTTACAAAGAAAAATATGACCTGGTCATGGGGAGAAGCCCAAGATAAAGCTTTTAAAGATCTTAAGTCTAGTTTAGTTTCGCAACCAGTTTTAGCAATCTATGATAGAAATTTGAGCACAGAACTCCATACGGATGCGAGTAAGTTCGGTGTTGCAGGAATTTTGCTTCAGCGTCAAGCAGATAACGCTTTAAAACCTGTAATGTACTTTAGTCGCACAACTACCCGTGAAGAACAGAATTATCACAGTTACGAATTGGAGACACTAGCAGTTGTTGAGTCGTTAAAAAGGTTCAAAGTTTATTTATTAGGTATTAAGGTAAAAATATTAACGGATTGTGTTGCTATTCGTCACACATTTGTCAAAAAAGATTTAGTTCCGAGAATTGCACGCTGGTGGCTGCAAATTCAGGAGTTCGATTTAGAAATAGAATATAGGGCTGGAGACAAAATGAAACACGTTGATGCGTTGAGCCGTAACCCAGTAGATGCCCACGTTTATGCTTTGTCTGCTGATGATTGGTTTCTTACTGTTCAAATGCAGGATCCTAAGCTATGTAACATTATCGACCAATTGCGTGGACCCAATGCCAATCCAGACATATTGAATAATTACAAAATAGGTAATGAACGTTTGTATAAGAAAACTTTATACGGGGATCGTTTGTTAGTTCCTTGTAATGCTCGTTGGAAGCTTTTGCAAAAATATCACGATAATATGGGGCATAGTGGATTAAAGAAATGCGACAGCGCTATAAAAGAAAAATTTTGGTTCCCTAAAATGACTAAGTTCATTAAAAAATATGTCACGTCGTGTCTGGATTGTGCTTTTCGGAAAGGACATTATGGAAAACTGGAGGGAAAATTAAATCCTATCCCAAAACCTGACGTGCCAATGAATACTCTACATATTGACCACTTGGGACCTTTTCCGAAGTCTAGTAAACACAATCAATATATTTTAGTTATTACATGTTCCTTCTCAAAATGTGTTATTGCCAGAGCAACACGCACCTTAAGTTCAGCTGAAACTATTCATATTTTACATGATGTATTTTCATTATTTGGTTTCCCTTCCACCATAGTGTCCGATCGTGGTCTTGCATTTTGTAGCCGTTATTTTAAAGACTTTGCAGTTAAACACCTAATAAAACATGTGCTGACATCAGTTGCAACACCAAGAGCTAACGGTCAGGTTGAGAGGGTCAATCGAACAATTTTAAATGGTTTAAGAACTAGTAGTGAGTAAAGTAACTGGGACTGTTGCCTGCCTGATGTAGTTTTCGGTGTTAACAACACGTGTCATGAAACCACAGGTCAAGCCCCCTTTAATTTAATGTTCAAACATATGAGTAAAATATCAAATTTAGAAAATAGTGAAAGCAATTTAAATATAGACAGTAGAAGATTAAAGGCTACTGCTAACATTAATCGTAAACAACAATTAATGAAACGTCAATTCGATAAGAAACGTAAAGATGGTCGTATTTACAAGAAAGGGGACTTGGTCTTATGGCGTAATCCAAAGGGCTGTGGTCAATCTGAAGTAAATACGAAGCTTGATGCTACGTATGCCGGGCCGTATAGAATAACTAAGTCTCTTGGTCATGACCGGTATATGATACATAGCGTAAAAGGGTTTAGAGGGTACAAGAAATTTAATACAGTGGTGGCTGTAGATTCTTTGAGGCCGTATATTGCTGTTGTTGGGTCTGATAGTGATGACGCTGACAGTCAATTGGATACAGAAGATCTTATAGATCTATTAGAAAGTTAACTAATGCACATCGTGTGGACACTTTGTTTCAGGACGGCCGAGCTGTTACATCTATACTGGCCCGCTAAGACGCTGGCAACACTGTCGGCGTGCCCTCACCACTGTCAAGCCCCTCCACGCACGTCAAGGCGCCATGACGGGAAATGGCGCATAAAATAGGCTTGCACGTCATTCTCGCCCCTTTTTTTCACACCAGCAACTGACCAGGTCGAACCTCCGTCAACTTTCTATTTTGTATTGCTGTTTGTGCTGGTCATATTAAAACCCGATAAGTATAACTAATCTTTTGATTTACGTTGTGTATAGTTAATTATTAGTGATTGTTAATTTGCTTTTCGTGTGACTAAATTATAACGGATTTTAGTTTAAATAAGTTGCTGTGATTTTTTTTCTTAAATATCTAATTAAAATTATTTACTGAGGTTGTCTGGATTTCATTTATTATAAGCCCTGTGTTAAATCATCTGTTACATAATCATGTCGCGCTTGTAAAAAGAGGAAATTAAATATTATGTCTTCATTTGGAGATTTTCCAATTCCTACGAGTCTATTTTGTAATTCCCGCTCTTCGTGTAGGCTCCAGCGCGGGGGAGGCTGACGAATTTCTTCATCAATAATTCGACAGGGCGTTTCTTTGACGTATATGTCTGCTTTGTTGTTGAATTTAGAATGAGGATTCGAAATAAACAAGAATTGTTACGCTTACCTTTATCCGAAAATGTGTTAGAGCATATCTTTACTTCCATATTGATGAAAAAGAATGACTATAAAATAATTAATGTATGAGAGCTCTCTGTGTATACACCTGTAAGTACCTAAGATGTTTAAGTTTAAGTTTTACCGTTACAATTTATTAATTCAATTATAAAATGTTATAACATTAAATAGCAAAGTAGGAAAATATGTAGAAAGCACATTCATTCTTGTCTATAGTTCTGGTTTTTTATGTCCCGTGACGAAGTCACATCTGTATGTAAGGGTCACGACTCACGATAAGCCTTTGAAACAATCCCACTTTATGCGTCGTTTATCTTCAGTTTTGTTGGACTTTTGTTCTAGAGCAAAAAGAGGTAATAATTTAAGTAGCATAAATAAAATGGCTATCTACGTTTTTTTTGTAAAATTTCGGGCACGTTTTTCGATGTTGGTATAAGTTTTGTAATTGAGTGTTTTGGGCTAGAGGAGAATACGTCAACCATCGCCTCGATCAAAACAGCATATGAAAATCGACCTTTAGATGTTATTCAATTAATCATAATGTACATGCTGTATGTATCGACAGACAGACGGGCCTGGCAGTAGATATCTCGCGACCTATCATTATATTATTACGAAGCTGCTTCCAAAATAACGAGGCGCTTTCAGGAAATTAATTAAGACTACTACTAAGAAATGAAAAGCTTTTCTGTCAGTACTACAACACACGATTAGAGAATGTTCCGACTACTGAACTGCATTATTTCATTATGCTGTTTTTGTTTATGTTATTATACATTTTATAGTAATATATGTCATTGACCTACCTAAACTATCAGTTACCTTTTCACTGAAGTCAGAGAGGCAATAAAATTATAAGAAGTTAGCACTCAACAAAACCGTCTCCACATAAAAGTAGGTACAGACCAAGCCATTATTCAAAGTTTAATTCCTAGAACTTGTAAAACTTGTAATAAAGTCTGACACGTTAATGTAAATTGTGTGAATTTTGTTCTTGAATGTGTGTGTGAAAAAGTTAGAAACTGGTGAATGTAACCCGAAGGTTACAGACTTCTGTGACTATTTACATTAATCGATAATGCTAGCTATAAATTCGTTTAGTACCCGCTATGTAACTAGTATGTTAAAGTTGTATGTTTATAGCAGCAGCACAATTTGAAACAAGACTGGACTGTAGTGGTTGCATCAAACAGGTGTAATTCCAAACGAAAAATTCATTAATAACCACTATCTTACCTCTTTCAAGTTAACAAACTATTTCAAGGCGTCAAACTTATCATTAGAAGATTAAATAGAAGTTCTAAACTTGAGATAGGTAAACTGCGGCTTTTGTAGGTGCTGTAATGTGCGGCAAGTACCAATTTCCCGTCTTTACAATAATAAACTCCAACAAATATGCATGAAGTACACAAGGTGGTACGTCTTTCTAAAAACATACAGTCGAATTGGAAAGCTCCTCCTTTTATAAGTCGGTAAAAACCAATTACAAATAGACCAATTACAATCACAAAAGTAAATGTAAGTAATTTACGCAAAGTATGGATATAATTTTATAAGTAATTGATACGTAAACAAAGCTATCGACGTATCAATGGGTTCTTAAACGTCAAACAGTTAAAATATACAACAAGAAGTTAATTAAGGATTTTCAAGTTAAGACGCCGCTTTTGCTCGTTACATTAGATGTGATGAATAGTTGCTTGTGCGCGTAATAAAACGGCAACAAAGGTTGTTGAGTGGTAAACATTATTTTCTTACCCTAAGTTATGTTCGCTTGATTATCTTTGTTGAAAAAATAGTCTGATGTAAATGGCGGCGTTCCATAAGGAAAAAAAAAATGTGCGGGATGAAAGTTGAAATCGCTAGACGCTTAGGTTCACAATGATTTATGTTCTAATGGTTTCTTTGGTATTTTGGATGACACACACAAATTAATCGAAAATGAAATTGAAAAATGGCATTGTTTTGTAAGACAGCAATAATTAAATTACCTTATAGTTAGCACTCCAAGCTAAGATTACGCTCCTGATACTCGTATCTCAAACTAAAACCTCAGAATTAGAGAAAGCAGTGCAGTCGGCATAAAAAGTGCCAAGTAAATATTCTAATGGGAGCGCCGCGCGCCGCCGGAGCGTCTCAGGGTTTCAGGCGAAAATATCGAGTAAGACCTAGATAATGTTCTTAATGTTAATTTTGCACCGTCTGAGAGACTTTGTGAATGAGTTTAAGTACGTAAGATGTCAAGTTGAGTATTAAAGAAATGTTTTTTTTTTAATAAGCACAAGTTTCTCTAGACAATTACGTAAAATATTCTGTAGTAGGTATTCACAGAAGCTTTTTCGCATTCAGTTTTAATTCTGTTACCGCTGTAGCCTTGTAGGTTTTACCTACCTGAAGAAAGGGTTACTTGAATATGTGGTGTGATTGTTGTGTGTATAATATGAGGCGGGTATGAAGTATGTGCACGTTATAGGTCTCGGGGTGTAGGTTATTACCTTCACCACCCCAACATTATTATGTTGGACATTGGTTGACGTGCGTGTCCCTAAGGACTGAGATTATCGTTTTGCGCGACACCATTCGATTTCACGGTGTTACACCGTAACGAGCAGTGGTTGGTGATATACATAGTACTTATGCCTTATATTTGCAGTAGGCAGGTTCATAACAAATTCCATAACAAATAATATAAATCGGAGCGTATCTGGCTAACCGATAAGCTTATCCAGTGAGTTGAAGTGTTTAATTTTCTCTAATATATTTAAAAGCTTCTAAATGTATTTTGGATCAGAGTAAATAATAATGTAGATACAACAACAATTTTCATTACGATAGAATCGAGTTTAACAATTAATTAAATTCTATTCTATCCTAATGAACATCTCTGTATCGATCGGAGAAGATCGGAGATCGGAGGAGATTGGAGATCGGACGAGCTCGTGGCTAAGTAATAACAGCCGCACTGGTCGATCAATCAGGTCAAGCTACACTTGCCGGGGTTAGTCCGTGGACGGGATACCGTCTTAACATATCGAGACTCCCCCGTGCCTCATTCGTGGCCTGGTCCCGGCTGTCATTCGTGGATCTTTGACAGTCAGAAGCCCGAAAATCTAACAAACAGTCTTACCAAGGGGTATCTTATTACCCAGTTACTGGGTTGTGGAGGTCAGATAGACAGTCACTCCCATGTAAATACCAGCTGCATCCGGTTGGACTGGAAGCCGACCCCAACATAGTTGGGAAAAGGCTTATAGACAGATTTAAGATCTCTGTATCGATGTTAATCGCTAACTAAACTAACACTGATGTTGTTGCTTTGTATTTCGGATGGAAGGCTTGTAGGGGAGTTCAATGGACTATGTGTTGATCGAACAACAATGTATGTTGTTTACGTGTAGCATACATCTCAAGGGGCCTAACTAACTGAAGGACATTGTACCGCAGATTCTGTCATACAAAGGCATTGTATAGACACAGTAGGTCCTACCGGTACAGCAGTGTTAGGCAGGTAACGCGTCAGCTAGGTACTGTTGAAGAGGTATTTTAATGAGAAAAGAGACAATTTTTTTTTACTCATTTAATTAACTTATAGTATTTTATATTTTTACATCATGACACGAGCTTTTCAGCTCTTCAGTTTTAAAATGTTTACTAATTCTTTTTTGCCTTTTAAATTCCTAATAGTGTTTATCTCATAATACTATTATCTTATAATTAGGTACCTATTCGAAAAGGTTGCATGGTAAAACCAAATAGATTAAGATCTCTAAATCTATGGAAATTTAGCAGAGCATTGCTTTTATAACTTAACATAATACGACACAGTCTTCTATAAATAGAACCGATTACATTTTATGTAGTGGTAATATTTATTTATCATTCCGTTACTACGCGGGATTATCTCGGCTCGCCATCTCTCCACAGACGTGATGTGAAATTGAATTATTTTCAATTTGGCTGCACTGGGCTGTAACTAATCAGTTTGTTTGTTTGGCCTTTATAGCGATTGAACATTGGCGAAAAAGTGAGTAGGTAGTCGAAAAAAGTTGTTGTGTAATTGATCATAAAAATATAATGTAGGTTCTAATAGAAAGACTTTTCCTTCCTAGGAGTCGTAACAAATTTCCGTTTGCTCAGATAACATCTTTTCATTTTTGAAAAATTTGAGGCAACGAAACGTAGCGATGATAATAGTGCTTCTCAGTTACGACCATAATTACCAACGTTCTTATTCCCAGGACAAAAATACCTTCCGTGAAATGTTGAGGAAGCTACACGTATATTTTTATTTCACAAATCACGGGGAGTAAAGTTTCTGTCTTTTTTGTAAATACCTTTGCCTACTCACGCGGCCATGGCGCTCGCCGCCATACTGGAATAAAGTCAGTACTGTCTCTAACCGGCATTTCAGTTAATCTGACGTATTCCGTAGTTAGTACTTACTGTGTGTGCAAACTTAATATTATTTATACCCGCTCAAATAATAATGAGTCAAGCACGAAGAGCGCCTTATGTTAAAAGAAAAATGATCGTTTCAAGTGTCATCGCGTTAAGTTGCGGGCGCTAAGTGTGGAGGGGAAACTCACCCTGATTTCCATTTACAGCATCAAAGCTTGAAGCTTCAGTACCCCGGTGTCTGCCGTAGTGAGTGGACATTTGCTCTGTGTCGGTTGTTCTCGTGATCGCGAGTGTGAACACGATGTGGTGTGTAAATAAAAGTGAAAATAGTGAATGATACACTGGAATGTTCTTTTTTTATCAGAATTAAACATCACCGGCTATTGAAATGTGAGTATTATTTATTCAATTTAGCCAATATAAATAAGTTGCAGTAAATAACTGACCTACCTATTTAAATTCGCTATAGTATTATTTAAATCAATAGAATTGTTCACATAAATTTCATTTTGAAATGATTACGACACCAGCTGTAAGTAGACAGTATCCATGCACTTATTTCTTATTTTATAATTTTTAACAAAATACTCACTGTACCTACATGCACTATCGAAAATATTTCTCTTTGTTATGGTCAAAGTTATGGTCCGAGTGTAGTACTTACTTGTAGAATATGTACAACGAACGAGTCTTGTCACCCACCGCTTGGTATCTCGAGGTTCACACTAAGATAGTGGTATTACACACGTCATCACAAATATAAAATAAGTAGGTTCTCGGGTACAAAAAACTGCACAAAGTCAAAGTCAAATCATTTATATCCAATAAGGCACTGTTGAACGTCAAAATTTACAAAAAAGTAAAATTTATTCTAGTCGCCAAAATCAATGTTCCCTTTGATTAGAACCAATCATAAACTAATCATACAATAGTGAACTAATCTGTGTAGTTACATTTAGTCGATTTTGGTTCGTCAGAAAAACATTAATTGGTTTATTGGTTACGATAGCAAATACGAATAGAATTGCGAGCATTCTAGCTTTCGAAGAGTTTAGACTCTGAACAAAACAACGAATACCTGGTTTGCAATTCCGATCTCTTATTCGCAAACATAGCCAATAAGGGAACGGATGGTTCACTGCATCGCTTGCTAGTTAGAACACGATTGTAATCAGTCAACGAACCGAAGTTTACTTGTACCATAAGAATAAATTTTACATCCATAGAATATTAAAATGATGCGATAAAAAAGATATGAAGAAATTCAGGTATATTCTAAGTTCTTCATGAAATATTAGAGAGAACACATTCGTAATTACTGAAAAATACTTGATCTGAGATGATTACTTGGCTGTAATTAGTGAGCTTATATTAAAGTACGCCGATACCGATAGGTGTAAGCATTAGGTCCACTCAGGGTAATTATTTTTCAAATTGATAGACTACGTCAAATTGCCGTTTTATAGCTGTCAAAGAATGACAGGTGTGATTTGAATATACCGGGAATTTTTGTTGGTAGTCAATTTGGTAACCAATTAATTTCCCTGACTTAAACTATTTAACAGCATACCACAAAGACGAGTTTGAATCAAGCAACTGACAGCTCGCGTGTGATGTGTTGGACACAGTGTTCGAATTATCCCGTTATTATTGCTAAGTGTGGTGTAGTTGGAACACGTTAGAAGTTTGAGAAAGCCCTCGGGAGAAGCTTATCTATTAACATAGAGTATGTCTAGTCAGGTGATACTTAACTACTAAACGAGGCTTACATTTCATAGACATAATTATTATTACCTTGCAGGTTGCTACTAAAGCCGGTGAATCATTTAGCTCTTCCGTGTTTAGTAATCTTCCTGGTTACCTGGCGCCGTTTTACCCCGACATCCATAACAGACGTTAGGACGGACATTTTCTTGAGTCGCTGCGAACTAATTTCCTTCGGAAATTTTCTCGCGACAACAAAAAGGTTAATTACGGTCTAGACAGACATAAGTGGGATGAAAATAATTATTACGGTCAGTCTCAAAGTCCATCTGATGGGCGTAGTCCTATCAGCGACTTTCTTTGAGAAATTACCTAAAGATATTCTTTCCTAACGTTCCCAAATTAATTGACTATTTCCAGCACTTTGTAGGAAGTAACACGAAACTATAAACGAACTCACACCATTAATAAATACTATTTATAGCAAAATCAAATTTATAATAAAACATTCGCTCTTATCCTAACTAATACTATAAATGCGAAAGTGAATTTGTTTGTTTTTTTGTTACACTTTCACGCTAAAACGGCTGAACGGATTTGGATGAAATTTGTCACATGGGTAGACCATGACCCGGAAAAGGACATAGGCTACTTTTCATCCTGGATCGCAGACGAAGTTGTGGGCAACAGCTATTGTTAATTTATTATTTAACGAATTATCATAAGAGTTAAATCAAGTGAAGTGTTAATTATCATCGACAGTGTTTTAAACTACACTTCAGCAGTGCTATTCTGCAACCATCTCACCGTGAAAACTTAGGTGAAGTGAGCTCGAAGTGAGCTGTCAGTCCCTAGCAGCGTGGAATGACAGCTCACTTCACGCTCACTTCACCCAAGTTTTCACCGTGAGAGAATAGACCGGCTGAAAATACTCATGTATTCGTCATTTATTCAAAATATACACTTTAAAGTTATGATATTATGGCTATTCACCATATGACAGCAGAATATTATATTCCCAAAACAAGAGACATCAGACAGATCACTTTAATAATTACTTGTCTGATTAAAATTATTCTCTAATGGTTTCATTTAATTGGGTGACGATCTTTTTTTTTTTTTTTTTGGGTTGGAAATTATCAAATAACTTCTCCCGCCCTGGGTGGAGCGGGAGGGCGTGTCAGACTCTTACAGAACAGAACCCACCCGTGTTCCTTCCGTTGCCTGTACGTTGCCAGGGGCCACGGTATCCCTTTCGGACTTTCCCGCAACCTCGGCAGGCATCGGTCTTGTCAGACCCCTTCATTTGCTGACATCTCTTTGAGGCGCGCGTGGAACACAACGCGCTGTAGACCCGGGCCTGGTCCTTATCGGACGGCGAGCTACTCATTGCTCACCGTCCGCAAGCCCGCGCCTAAGGTTGCCGGGAATCTGCCTGCGATTCCCGACGCCCAGGGCGTCTCCTGCGGCGGCTAGTGGCGTGAGTCTCTCACGCGTTCTGCTTCCTCCTTCGCGAGCATTACTGCTTCGCAGAAGGAGGTGACGGCCTCCCATGCCCTCTCGCTCCGTACCATGGCCTGGACCAGGGCCGGACGTGAGAGATCCCCGCCTCCGATCGCCTCCACGAGGACACGGCGATGCTCTGCCCAAGCCGGGCAGACCTCCACCGTATGCTCCACCGTGTCCTCCGGCTGATCCACGCAGTGATGACACCCGGGCGTTTCCTCCCGCCTGATACGAAACAGGACCCTCCCGAAACAACCATGTCCGGTGAGGAACTGCGTCAGGCGGAAGGTGAGGACGCCGTGGCGCCTCTCTATCCACTCCTCAAAGAGGGGACTTATCGCCGCAATAGTGGCGTGCCCATTGTATTTTACCCCTTCGATAACTTTATGCTAATCTACGGTGAAGTGGCGGCCATTATAAAATGCACTACAAAATTAGCTCGACGAAGGTTTTGTATGGCGAAACTATTAATTTTAGATTTTTCAAAATGTTTGGTGCTAGTTTCAATAACATAGCCTTTCGGAGTGGGTCCATATTGGCTCAACTAAAGTTCTTTACCCGAAATTGTTCTTCCTAACGATTTGTAATCCGAATGATCACTCTTCCTAAAATTTTTCAACCTAAAGTTTTCATTCATACTATTTGTAGTGCTACCGGCGATGTTCATAACACTCATGTTTCCGAAAATTGTAATTAATAATATCATTAATGTAAATATATTTAAACTCCTACTGTTTTTTATCATAACGCTTTTATCCCTAAACATAATTACCATAATATTTTCACTCATACTCAGAAAGAAACATTTACCAAGTGTTATAAAAAATATATGTGGGTAGAAGATGATATTTATAATTTTAATTTGAGGGTTCGATAATATAACATGGCATAATTTTGTTTATCCTAATTATATGTACGCATAACTTAATCAAATTCTAAAGCATAAATTTGTTTACGCATAATGATCATGACCATGCATGCAGCAGGCATGCAGCATGCAAGCATGCAAGCAAGCATGCAGCATGCAACATGCAGCAGGCATGGTTTCTGTCACGGCTCCGGCGCTGTGGGGCTCCGGCGATCCCACGCGAGCTGCTCGTCGCAGATGTGTTTAACGCTCACCACCGTAGCTTCGGCTAGCCTCAGCCTCGGCGGCGGGCGTTAAAACCACCTGCTCCTCAGCTCACGGGCCGCCTCGCCCCTCCGCGCCTTCGCGATTTTAAATAACACTCTAGGGGTAGGGCAAACAAGACTACGTGGAGTCGATTTTGCAACGATTCGTTTCTTGGGGGCACTATGAAAAAAATACTTAGAAAAATTTCGCGACCAATTTCGATGTGGCGCTCGCCGGCCGCTGCCGCGGCACCGCTCGCTTCGCTCGCTCGGCTCGCGCGTAGTTGGTCACAGTTCTAACCTAACCTAACCTATGGATATCTTTGCAGGTTAAAAGCAATTTAAAAGCAAAATGCACCAATAAAAGTGATTATTTGAAAGCTATAGCCGCTAATATTAAACTAATTTAATTGAAATGAGTTTAAGACAACATGTATTTAACTACTTGTACCATGGTACTATTATTGTTAAACGTTATATATGTTATGTGAAAATAAAGTTCGCAAAATTAATGTATATAATACTGATTATTATGAATAAAAAGAAATCTAAACAAAAAAGATATGACTTTGAATAATAGTATAAAAGATGGTTATGTTGAGAAAATATAGGGAAACAAATAAAAGTATAATAGATGTTTATTGCTACTGACATTATGAAGTTGAATGCTTCGGAATTATGAACATTAGAGACAGAGTAGTTAGGAATTGTGATTGTTAGGATGAAAAATGTTAGGAAGAACATTTTCGGATTTCCAATTATCGGAGTTGAAAATTTAGGTGAACTTTGGCGCACCCTTTCGGAGTACCTATCCTACATGAAATAGTGAGATTGTTTATAGTTAAAGTTAGCCTTTTATTGTGTTTGCAGTTCGTAGCAATATCGAGTTCTGTTATTTATAGAGTATAAACAATGTGGCTGCAGTTGCTTTTGGTTACTAAGAAAATGCAATCCTACGAGCCACTCAAGTAGACGTGATGTCTTCTTGAGTGGCTACCTACTCGTGTTTTATCTTATTCACACAGTGTTTTAGAGTTGTATGCTCTCATGCGCAAATTTGACTGTAGACCTGGAAAACTTTTCCGACATCCACACAAAGACAATGACAGCTTCGAAGTTCGAACTAACCTCGTAATCGTAACAATTACTAGTAGGAATACCTAATGACAAATATTCATAAAACGATATTATTTTAACCAGTATCATTAACTTTCAAAATCGTCACCAAATTCAGAAATAATAACGCTTCTGTTATCCAAAGAGCATTTCTTGCGAACTAAAATATCCAAGAAAAATACGTAGCTTGAGTAACTCGTACTTTTATAAGAACATGTCTGCACACGCACGTGTAGACACCTACACGAGCGACAACCAATTTGAGTACGACTGATATATTAACCTGAATCCACAACAAAATTCCATGAAAAATTAAGGATATTATTGGCAATAATAAGTGACATTTGAAAAGTTCGACTGAATTTCCTAATACTTGGCGTATATACGATTATGTCAGAAAAACCCGAGTTTGGTGATATCAAATTTAATATTCATAATTTCTAACAATACATATTTCATCAAACGTCAGACATAATGTTTAAGTACTTATGTCACAGGCAGATTGTATGATTCGTCATAACATTATACAAACGGCGCCGTCCGTTTACAAACGCTCGCAGTTATGCTAAAACATACAAACTGCCTGTGTCATATATACAACCTTACTGAACTCTCCGATGATATTTTGAAGACGTTGAATCACCAACAGTATAGGTAAATCGTTCCATTGACAAAAGCTTAATTCATTAAATTATACATAGCGTGTTCTATGGTTAGAGTTATCGAAAGATTTCTAACTTTATAAACCATGGTCCTATACTAGTATCGCTAAGTCCGTGGAATTTCACCTTTTTGCTTCACTATTTAAGTAAACCTCACTGTGGAAGCGTGAACAGTTCCCACTAGATTACTGAAGGTGTTCAGGGTTTTTGTTCTGTTCAACTCGGCTGCAGCATTCAGTTTGGTGCTTCGAGATAAGTTTAACGCTCGTTTTGTACAGTTTGTTATTAGATGCTTGCAATTTGTTGACATATTTAGTTGTTTACATTGTAAGTTGGATTTTTGTGTACAACAAATACCTCTTAGATAATGTGATGATTTTCACAACACTATCATCAGTTAGTTATCTTTGTGACGATTACTTTTGAATGTCTGCCTTCAAAGCGAAAGTGGACAGGTATCTTCTGGGCACGCTCGTTCCATCATAGACCTCATCCATCGTTTTCCATCAGGAATGATCGAGGTCAAGGGCAGGCCCATTCAGCAATAAAAAAACAAAATACAAAATAATCTACGTCGAAAACGAGCAAAAAGAAACTAGCGCAGATACCGAGAGATTAGGGCCCAGTTGGGCAGTTTTAACTGGATTGTGCAGAAAAATCTTATCGTTTTTTCAATTATTCCGCCGAGCTGTAATACTAAATAGTCTTTAAAGTCAAAGCAAAATTATTTTTAGAAGCGAACACCTTTAACAATTATTTAATGAAAAAAAAGAAGCTTGCTGGAACTTATCGCGAAAACACGAAATATTCAATTCTTTTTACTCAAACAGCCGGTTCACGGAGAAATTGTGGAATGAGAAACGAATCTACAAGGCAAGGGGAAGCTGATTTGCGACTAACTCGGCCGCAATTTCGCAGCCTAGAGAATTGCTCGGTCCATATTTTATCTGCTGTCCAATGTAAAAACAAGTGCAAACCTATTTTATGTCCGTCGATCCAAACGATTTGAGACAAAGGAACAGTGATTAAGGCTTTATTTATGAATCAACTCAATCTGCCTAGACTTTTCCCACCTATGTTGGGGTCGGCTACCAGTCTAACCGGATGCAGCTAAATACCAGTATTTTACATGGAGCGACTGCCTATCTGACCTCCACAATCCAGTAACTGGGGAATACTGAGAGTATGTCATGCTCACTCTAATGTCTCGCTGGCGGTGGCGTGTGTGTTGGATCATTTAGCTCCCTTCAAAATGGTTGAGCTGAATGGTGCTAATCCATGCGTCATGTTCGTGAACGGGCGCCGTCAGTAGGGACTGGTCATCTCTTAGCTGCCACGGCGATTTTAATTTAATTTATATTTTTATTTCTAACGGACGCTTTTAATGTTTTGCATCGTTCTCACATGTATAACTTCAACTTGAATGATGTAACCAATATTATGTAACCATCTTATTTTATTTAAAAGAGTGTCCGTGGAGTTTCTTGCCCGTTCTTCTCCATAGGTACCTACTACGCTTTGGAATGGGCGACTAGCTTCATATTTCTGACTGACCGACCCCTTGACTATTCAAAAGTGCCTGTAATTGGTTTATTTGAAATAAATGCTTTGAGTTTGAGTTTGAGTTTGATACGATACCCCTTGGTAAGACTGGTTGTCAGACTTTCGAGCTTCTGACGACCCGTAACGACTGTCAAAGATCCACGAATGACAGCTGGGACCAACGGCTTAGCGAGCTTTCCGAGGCACGGAAGAGACCCGTTATATAAAGATTGTCACCCATCCACGGACCAACCTGATGGATTGACCAGCGCGGCTGTTATTATTTAGCCACGAGTACCTCGTATTTTCCCCTATATGACTCAACTCATATTAATTATTTCCCAAGAAAAAGTGCTTACCTTATAATCCGTCATACCGCTCCAAAAAGTATTCCTGTACAAACTTGTTCAACGGAGAACTTTTAAGAGCTTTTGTGTGTGTTTATGATAAACTTACAGTAAAAGCACTTGGCATCTTTTTTGCAAGATTTTCTGTTACAAAAAATTAATGTGTCACAATATTTTATCTTATCAAGAGTTAAAGTGATGCGGGGGGAATTTAGAGACTAGCGTCTCTAAATTCCCCCTGACATGTCGACGAAACACAATTTTTATTAGTTGTTATCAAAATTAAGAAACTAAGGGAAAATAATGAGAAAAACTTTTAATGCGGAATACTGTTATAGCCGATAGTCGTCATAACCAAACATTATAAAGTAAACAGAAAAGTATGAGTAAGTAAAATGCTGGGTCCCCAAAATTTCGTTATTATAACCGGTACGTCTCGTTTGACTGTACATTCAAATTAGTACTCTCCCATTCTATCCCACCTTGTGTAAAATTCGCAAAATTCGACGTTTTATGATTTACTAGCCCAGGGTTTCATCCGCATAAATCTCGATCCCGTGGTCACGGTCTACCAATTTCATCCAAATCTGTTCAGCTATTTTAGCGTGAAATCGTAACAAATAAACAAACAAACCAACAATCCAACTCACATTCGCATTCATAATATTAGTTAGGATTACTATCGGGTAGTCTTATAAATTGAAAATTTATATTAGGTTTCATCTTTGGCTGTTAGTTTCGAAAGTAAATTCATATATCTAGTTTGATGCTAAAACAGAAGCACCAAGCCACACCTGTCATTATCAATCAGTAACTTACTTCTTCGAATGATGCTAGCGGGTCTAAGTAGTTCGAAAATCAGTTTCACTGCATTTCTGATGTCAACACACCACATTTTACTGTCTGTTTACGACATTTTCGAAACAGCTAGTTACATTGTTACACCCACATCAGCCTCACATGTGCACTTAGCAATGTGAGCAGCTGCCAAGTTCAACGACTCATATATTTAGCTACGAATATCGCGATCGCTCACTACATCATTTGCGAACATGTTAAGAGCTTTTTAATTAATATACCTACAGGTTTAATGTAACACAATTGCATACAATCTTTTATACCATCACTCCCTCGTCTCATTCAGCGCATCTCTCATGATATTTATAAAATTTACGGAACCACGGTAGTGGCTGCAGTGAGGAAATGCTTCACTAATTAAACTACTAGAAGTAAGAATATGGTGCGAGACGAGTGAGGTCGGGTAAACGAAGTGAATGACGTTCTACAAAGCTATTGCAGTTTAATAGCCATTTTTGATATTCCTTCATGGAAAAATATTTTTTGACTATCAATTAAAGAGAAATAGGTTCATAAAAATCTGTAGGTCTTTTGAATATCTCCCTAGCATTGCAAAACTATACAATATACTTAATTTTTTTTCTTATTAGCACTCCAAATAAAAGCAAACTTAGCATTAAATAAAACTCAGATTTAAATACGAATATTCTCGGAAAACGTCCACATTCAATGTATACAGTGAAAATAAAAGCTTTAGATCAACATCAGCGCCCCCCCGAGTACTCTGTGCCGGAGATTCGAACTCAAGTAACGAGAAACTTTCATTTGCATTCTTTGTACTTATGGTTAACGTTGACGTTTCATTTCGTTCTTGGACTTTTAGCATATATTTTTATTTAAATTTCTGATTAAAAAAAATGTATTTTGTACTCCCTAAGTAAATAGGTACTTACTTTTATTTTTTGCAACCCAGGCCAAAAATTTATAAAACACAAGGCAAAAATAATGGCATGTAACTCGTTTATCGATCACTAGGACTTTCTGAAATTACCCACTGTATAGTGTATTTGCTGCAGTACGGGGATCAAATCCGTGTGAAATTCGAATAGATGACTATCTCTTTGTGGAAAAATTGGCTATTTCCGTGTGAAAAGTTTTGTCCTGTTTTTATGCTCTTCTAGTTACTAGTAGTGAAAAACTATTGCAGTTTATTATTTCGGGGCATGCGGCATAGTATCGAATGAAACTGTTCGGTTAAAAGATTTTCATGCTTTTTGTAACCTACATCTCTACACGTCTGTTCCATTTATTTCAGCTGTAAATAGATTTGTGAAATCAGTGTTAAATAACGTTGGTACTAAGAAGTATAATTGTGTAGTTTATTGGAAATGGCTCTATTTCCATGTACCAATCAATTTCCTGGAACGCGCTGTAGCGTTGTGTGGACTCACAACTATAATAAATTAGTCGAGTGATGCTAAAATATTACAATTAGTAAGTGCCTAATCACATCACTAGAATCGGGGTACAACACTAACTTTCTTTCCGAGGACGCTCGTTCATTTCGTTTCCGCTTGCAGAGCTGGTGGAAGCAATTCCCTGATCCTCAGAATTCTGTGTGCCCCGACCTAGGGTGAGTTCCACATTAGTTTGGTAATAATGCCTGACTCTCTGCGCTGGATAACCTATATTGATTTTATCACCTAAGTAGTATTTGACTTCGCGTGTGTCAATGTTGGACACGCGGCTGAGAGTTATCCAGCGCACAGGAGATGGTAATAATTATGTATGTATTGCTGCTGCATCGAGGTGGTGTAGTGCCTTGCTGTGCTATTGTTAGTGATCAGTGACCTATCTGTGATGATGTTTACTTTGTGTTTTGTGCACGATTGCTCACATATTTATCCTAATTTTAGCATCTGTCAATGTGCTACGCTGTCCTCTCTATTTTCTCTCTCTCTGCCTGTAAGCCGCTGCGATGTGTTAATCTACCGCCTACTCTCCTTCCCATACCGTACCTTGGTAGCTGAAAAGGGGAAGAAGCTGGCCCATCGCATGCCGCCTGCTGCTATTGCACCGCATCTAACATGCGCTTCCTACCGCGCCTTCCAGGGTTCTCCGTACGGGCTGAGGGCAGGACCCCTTACTCAATCCTGCACGCTACCTACACATGCTAGCAAGGCTATCTAAGGCCTGACCTACCTGCGGCCTACCGCCGCAAGCTACCTCCACGTGCTACAACCACGAGCCTGTGCTGACAGGCCTCTGCGGCCTACCGCCGCGAGCTACTGCCGCGAGCCTGTGTTGACAGGCCTCCGCGGCCTACCGCCACGTGTTGCCTCCACGAGCCTGTGCTGACAGGCCCCTTCGTCTGCCACGTGCTACCAAGGGCAGTACCCTACCTTCCTCTAAGTGTGCGAGTGCTCAGAACAGAACTAGAGTGTTAAGGACCTTACCTGCGACCTAGCCGTGTACTAATATATGTTTTAATTTATCAAACTGTTCTTTCTCTAACCTATCTACCTACCTATCCGTTAACAGCCTACCCTGCGCAGCCCTAGCCGTTACAGCGCAAGTCAATCAATCTAACCAACCTTTTCCCAACTATGTTGGGGTTGGTTTCCACTCTAACATGCAGCTGTATTTTACATGGAGCGACTGCCTATCTGACCTCCACAACCTAGTAACTGGGTAATACGATACCCATTGGTAAGACCGGTTGTCAGACTTTCGGACTAGACGACCCGTAACGACTATCCAAGATCTACGAATGACAGCCGGGACAAACGGCTTAACCTGCTCTTCAAGGCACGGAGGAGTCTCGGTATGTAAAGATGGTCACCCATCCACGGACCAACCCCGGCACGCGTAGCTTAACCTGATGGATCAACCCGTGCGGCTGTAATTCTTTAGCTACGAGCTCCTCCTGGAACGCGCAAGTGTATGGATTTTCTATCGGGTGGTTGAGACGCAGGTAGTCACAGTTTGACCGCATAATATTATCATGTTACATTATGATAGAAACCCGTACTAATATTCGTCTGGCAATGTTCCAGTCTGTATGGCTTCAGTTGAAAATGTTAAACGGAACGTCTGGCTAAGTTGGATAATTAGGTTAATACGAAAGGCCTTGGCCAACTAAAGAAGTGAAATGCTGAACTTAAAATGTAATTCCCTCCTATTACTTAGATACTTGAGGGTCATAGCGTTCATTTATCTTTAGTTTTAATGATATTATGTAGTAGATTCTTACGTTAAAACTTTGAGATTGGAACTTTTTCGTCTCGAAAGTAGCGAGCGTAAGTTTAATGCTCTTATAACATCGTGATAATATTATAGGTAATATTTTCTACTCTTTATAAAGCCTGCAACATAACATAAATAAAAGCGTCTTATATTTTTAGAAAAATGTATTATTTAAGAACAACTATTAGTTACGTAGTAATCTGAAAACAAAGTGATCGTTCCCGTACATATTTTCCTTTCACTTTGGACTAATTCTAGATATGGACATGTATGGATATAAAAAAAATATTTAGATTACGATAAATTAATCTACTATCATCGATAAACACAGCAACCACTTTTATCTGAACACCTTTTTTTTTTTTTTTTTGGGTGGGAAATTATCAAATAACTTCTCCTGCTCTGCGTGGAGCGGGAAGGCGTGTCAGACTCTTACTGACTAAAACCCACCCGTGTTCCTTCCGTTGCCTTTACGTTGCCAGGGCCCACGGTAACCCTTTCGGACTTTCCCGCAACCCCTTCCGTTGTGCTGACATCTCTTTGAGGCGCGTGTTATATGTATCAATTTTTAGCACTATGTGTTTGTTTACCCACATTAATTATTTAAGTAAAATTGAATTTGCTTGAATCCGGAAGTTGTTTCGGTTGTGATTCAAATCATAAAATTATTGTTAAAACTACTTTTACACCATTTAATTATTATGATATTTATAATTATAGTTTTTGATACAGTTATATCGCTTTAGTTAAGTAAATTAAGTAAAGAATGGATCGGATGATCAATTTTGAACACGTGTTCTTTGTACCGACGGCTCGATGACGCCACTTGTTTGTCACTGAGTATAAAAGCTAGAGCCCAACCGCTTGGGGGGCATTCTTTGTCGAGCCTTCGGACCGAGCAGATCACCAAGTTAAGTATATTCTTTCCTGTTTCCCTCCACAAACTAATTCAATAAGTTGCTTGAATATTATTTTCTTAGTATTAACCTTCCCAATTTCTAACACGCGCGTGGAACACAACGCGCCGTCGAATCGGTCTGCGATTCCCGACGCCCAGGGCGTCTCCTGCGGCGGCTAGGGGCGTGAGGGCGCGAAATTTGCCTCTCCCTCACGCGTTCTGCCTCCTCCTTCGCGAGCATTACTGCTTCGCAGAAGGAGGTGACGGCCTCCCATGCCCTCTCGCTCCGTACCATGGCCTGGACTAGGGCCGGACGCGACACTTGGTCTTACACACTCTTACATTATGAGATATTCGGCGATCTGCGCTGAAATATAATTCAATTAGTACAAACAATACTATGCCCCAAAATTCTTACTTGTATATGAAATGTTTAATGTTCTCTCAACATAACCATTGTATTCTATATTTTTTTGTTTTTTTTCCTTTATTCGTAAATTATGTTAATTTTGTTGGTTTTATTTTTTGGCTCCTTTTTATTTTTTATTACTGTTTGTATTTCCTGTGCATGTCCCAAATAAAATATTTTTCTTTCGTTCTATGTTTCTTTAAATAAATAAAATTTGCCTCTCCCTCACGCGTTCTGCCTCCTCCTTCGCGAGCATTACTGCTTCGCAGAAGGAGGTGACGGCCTCCCATGCCCTCTCGCTCCGTACCATGGACTGGACCAGGGCCGGACGCGAGAGATCCCCACCGCCGACCGCCTCCACGAGGTGCGATCGGCGGTGGGGGCCTCGACGAGGGCGATGCTCTGCCCAAGCCGGACAGACCTCCACCGTATGCTCAACCGTGTCCTCCGGGCGATCCACGCAGTGATGACACCCGGGCGTTTCCTCCCGCTTGATACGGAACAGGAACCTCCCGAAACAACCATGTCCGGTGAGGACCTGCGTTTTTTTTTTTTTTTTTTTCTCTGAACACCTCAGAACAGTTTGCCGATGACGGGTTACAAACGATCTACGTTCCCTCCTCAAAGATTTGTGGTAGGATTTATGATACAGTTGAATAAAAGAGGACCTGTTCGTTTTAATTATTGTGAATGTGAGGACTATGTGGATATTTTATTTTTATTGTTTTTCCTCTTTCTTTAATTTTTTCTTTCTCAGTTAGTTTAAATGATGGTCTGGCAGTTTGAGTACTTTATGCGACCTACCCAAATGTCCTTTCTTTGGTATTGTTCGTCGAGTTGAGCTCCTTAAGTTCTGAGTTGAGCTCTACGATTACTGACAAATGCTTGCACTGACTGGACAGGTCCACTCAAATCTGTGTGGTTCTTTCCTCAAAAGACCATTTCAGACACTAATCTACATGGTCCTCATATGGCCTGACCAAGATTATACTTTAAAAGAGACTGTGACCTCTGAGTTTGTTTCGGTCTTTCTTCTCAGAGTAGTCAGATAGGAAACGCCGAACTCATCTAGCATTTTCTTCTTTTTTTTTTAATTTTTTTTTAATATGACGTGTAAAAGTGATTGCAATATCCTATTTACAGAATAAACAATTTCATTTCATTTCATTTCATTTCATTTCATTTCATTTCATTTCATTTCTACTTACACGCCGCAACTGAGGTTAGACCGCAATTAATATAGCCGTGTCGATCAAGGAATGAAATTATCATCCACACACTAGAAAAAAAAGGTTGAGATTTGTCTCGGTCTAGCTCTAATTCGCCAAGTGTGCAGAGTACAACGTGCGATGAGGAACTTCGTCGTTTGAATAAAAAGAAAACCTTGGACACTCAAAACGAAATGCCAAAAAAAAAACATTTTGATTATTTTCAATCATTGTTACTCAAAACAATATCCATACCATTAACACTTAAATACTCAATTAACTTTGTATTTTCCTCACCACGCGTGAAACACCGTGCACATAATAATTACCCTGTACTGATATTGTATATTATTCTCACACTTAAGCATTTTTTGCATCGCTCCGACAGTTTTATGAAACTCGGATGGGAGTCTCCTGAACACACTCTAATAAACATAAACTTTGATTGTGTTCTGTGAGGGACCCATGTGACCCACGTACACAGCAACGATTCTTTTTTTTTCGTGTGGTTAGTGTCTAACCTGGTGTCAGAGTTTTTATCCAGATCCGTGATTGTTGCCTGTTGTCCGTAAAAAAAACTACCACTCTTTAGTGACATTATTTTTATAATAATTATCTATTCAAAAATATTATTTTCTTTTAGGTTATTGGCTCGATCACTCATCGCTTTCAAAGTGTAATAATTATTTTCAGATTCTTAAGATTATCCTGTCGCACAAAGAAGACGATTAGTTTTATTGGAGTCACAGTAAAAAATGTAACGGCACTCTTAGAAACCGAGATCCGTCTTTGGCAAGTGTCCAAAGTCGTGGGGGCAATAATACGAACAGAAGCCTGCAGTGGGATGTAGAGTGTCGTTATCAAAATAAATTTTCTAGAGTGGCTTTGTCTTTTAAAGACTCGTTTGAAATCAAATGACCGGATTTTATTAGGAATTGCTATTTAATATAAGACGAAGATGGTAATATCTACCGTAAAAAATACTTGCGTCACTCCGGTTTTCGTATTGTCAATAATTAAACACTTAATTATCATTAACTAGCGACTCACCCCTGCTTCGTACGATTTTTATGAGTTGACAAAACGTTGAGATTTTGTTGTGATAATATGTTTCTATAATACATATAATTTAAACCTTTCGGAATAAATTCTCTATAATATTGGTTTAAGCTGCATCAAAATCCGTTGCGTGGTTTAGAAGAACAACGCGGTCACACAGTCAGACACAAAATGCGACTTTATAATTTATGTATAGGTTATTAAAGTAGATAGGTACTAGAAAAACACCGTCAGCTACAATAACTATACTTACAAGTTATACAAACTGTAAAGTTTTCATTGTTCTTTATTCCGTAAGGAGCACTAAAAACTTTTAAAGCTGAGCTTTGCCAAAAACCATTCTTATTTGTCTTACTTCGTAATATTCTGAAGTATGTACGAAAAGTACATTAAAATTTCATGCTTAATAGACGCGGGTTTAATAATGGTATCTACTTTTTAGGGTTCCGTACACGAAGGGTGCCAAACGGAACCCTATTACTAAGCCTCCGCTGTCCGTCTGTCTATCAGTGGGCTGTATCTCATGAAGCATAATAGGCAGACAGTTGAAATTTTCACAGGTTGTGTATTTATATTGCCGATAATTATAACAATAAAGATAAACTAATGTTAAAAATTTAACTGGGTCCCCCATACAAGAAACAAGTTTCGGCGATTTTGAAGTGAAAACTTCTTTAGCGGCATTGTGCACGTTTTTTGTTATGGGTAAAAAAAATTAAACTCACGTCAGGATGCGTGACCAGAACGAAAATTAGTAAGACGTATAAAAATAAAAGAACATCACTTCACTTTTATTATGGATGGAAGTTGATTTTTGAAGTGAAAACTTCTTTAGCGGCGTTGTGCACTTTTTTTGTGATGGGTAAAAAATGTTAAACTCGCGTCAGGACACGTAACCTAATCGAAAATTCGTAAGACGGAGGGAGAGTAGTACTAAAATATCAAAAATGCACAACGTTAATATTCAAGATTTCACTTCAGCCGGCACTCCCGGAGTGCAACCCGTTGTTTTTTTTTGCTAAATATTGTACGGTAGTATGGAACTCTTCGTGTGCGAGGCCAACCCGCACTTAGCTGGTTTTTAGGGTTCCGTACAATAATGATGGTAAAAAGGAACCCTTATGGTGTGACTCAGTCTGTCTGTCCGTCTCAGCTAGATATCTCAAGAACTTCTAATGCTATCAACATGAAATTTGGAATAGTTTTACATCGTGTTCGGTGATCGGTGAACGGTGGTCTTAAAAATTCGAAGTGGGGCTACTAGGGCATGGGGGTATTATATGAAAGAGAGCTATTTGCACATTCTCAAAGACTTTTTTTTAAGCCTAATCGTTTTCGACTTTTGTCGAAAAATTTAAAAAATAATACCGGAGATAAGGACCCCTTTATCACCGGTATTTTTTTTTACACACCTCATCTCCGAAGTTTGCATAGAAAAAATCGGAAATTATTCTATGTGATAGATGTTTATGCAAAGATTACAGGAAAAATTAAACGATGTCTCTAAATAGCTCACTTTTAAAGAAAGAAAAAGAAAGAAAGAAAGAAAATACGTTTATTCTGCACAAACAAAACGCACATTTAAATAAAATAAAAACACAAAATACACATACAAAAGTAGCCAAAAGCCTCGTATTCAGCCAACAAACAAACGCTATATATAAAATTGATTCATTAATCGGTTGATGTCAAGGCCACAGACAAAGACAATATTGCGTAATACTGTAACAACATTACCTACATACTCTGTGGTTGCGACATTGGCAATTTTGGCAAATGACAAGTGACAACAAAAACATAACAATAACAAAATGCCGATTGCAGAGTAAACTACTTTTGTAATAAATAATAAGAAAAATTAAACTGTGCGTCGCATCTGTGCAAGAACAGGTCATTGCTCAGCGAAATGCTGTGACTTCGGATGAACCTAACGTCAACAGCGCTGGTTTTCAGCAATTACCTAAGGAATGACACATTGACGTCCCCCCGTGTGCTGTAATCATATCGGGTAAGTATTATTTTCCACTGAAATATGTGTGATTAAGCGGAATACAGTATGTTCACATAAATAAGTAATAAAATAAAAATATATATCTGCATTTGTGCGTAACATAAATTTAAGAAATAATAATAATACATTAAATAATACAATGAGAATATAAAATAAGCACGAAATTACCAATTAAACGTAGTGTACAGTCTGTTGTGTTTTCCCATTCATTTCTGTTTTTAGTAATTATAATAATTCAGATAATTCACGAACAATATATAATTAAGCCTGCATTTATATACCATACATTCTTAGATGCGCCATGGGAATTGCGATTTGTGACTCGATGGCGTGGCGGCCATTTGCAAAACAGTAAGCGTCTAAGCATGGGGTTGGGGCTTTTCAGAAATCATCAACAAAAAAATACATTCGTTCCACTATCGGTTAAGAGATGGCGCTGACCTAAAACTGCGATATTCTACACTGAAGTATTAAAATTCTTTGACGAATATAGGCCGCGCCGATGCAAATTTAAAAACATTTCACGGTTCACAACCAAAATGTCCTCCTTCCTACCTACAGCTCGCAGGTTGCTTTGGGTGAAGCACAGTTGTAGTTTTTTCTGGGCACTGAACTATTTAGGTACCTATACGAATGAAGCTAATAGTAAAGTAGGTAGGTACTGTCCGCCTTTTCGCCCTTCTACCTGTCCGCCTGTCCGCCCATCCACCTGTTCGCCTGTCCATCTATCCTACTTTTGAAGGACTGTGCGTAAAGTAACACATCCAAAATATTTATATATCGCACACCGGGTGCTACAACGTCATAAGTAACAAATGACATTAGAGAGAGAGAGAGATTGAAAAAAAGAAAGAAAATTTAGTCATCATCCCTATTAGGACGTTCTCGCACTAGCGCTTACAAAAACCCTCAGTTGGACATTTTGAGAGTTACATTTATGATATACACCGGATGTAGATGCATGTTTGACATCATTTGTGATCAAGAACTCATTTTACCAATTTTAGCATTTATGACATTATTGCACCCGGTGTGCGATATGATGGTACGGAACCCTCGGTACGCGAGTCCAACTCGCTCTTGACCGGTTTTTTTTAAACAAATAAATCCTTTGTGACTTTCACATCACAGAGAAAGAATAACAGGGCCTGCTGAATAATTTAACAGATTTTTTGATTTTGACAATGGATTTCGTCGAGTCTGGTATTTATTTTAGTCAACACACGATCATTATTTGAATAAAAAGGCTTTTGTGGAGTCACGTCGTCCACTTGAACGATTCGAGTGATGAAATGCTAAATTAGAGATTAAACTTTTTTTATTCCGACATTGAATTGTTGACACGCTGATTTTGATGAATAGGAAATTGAGTTGGACTGTACGACTTTTTTACTCTATCTAAAAATGAAGGCGAAGCAATTTTGTCTTTTATGTACATTACTAAAGTGTCACGTTTTATTTCGGTTGAAATAAATTACAGAATTTCATCCCCATTTACCTCATTTTATTCATTGTAATTCACTGTAGCGATGTTAATAAATTGTGTGCACGTTTAATGTTAATGAAAGACGACCTTTATTGAAAAGTAGTGTAGAAAGTAAGTAGAAAGTCCCACAAAAATATTTGAGGAACCCGAGTACCGATTCTCAAGAACGCGTACAATAATGTCTCTTACACATACGAAATTAAACTTTTTAACTGCAAATGCTCCCGGTGAAATAAATCCAGATACGTGACTAAATTCTTCATAAAAATATATTGGTCACACACACATTTTGCTCCAATATAAGGCTGCAGGGCTGCCACAAAACCTGAAGCGAAAAATGTATACTCCATAATTTGTTTGTACAATTTCCTACTTGTTGCAGTGTTACATACATAATCACTACTTCTGTGTTTTAGAAAAGTAATAACATTATACATTACATTATAAGTACTGACCTCAACAGGTCAGAAGCACTATCGTTATGGTTTTGGAAATGTTCCTCCACGATTACTCATGTTATCTGTTATATGTCTTTTAGGAGCCAATTCGTTCATTGAGGCGGCGGCCAGCCCGTCGGTTGAACGCGTCCCAGAGGGTCATGGCCACCCGGCTGGTCCGGGGATACCGCACGGTCTCCGGTGAGGCGGCGAGCCTCCATGCCGGATTACCGCCATGGAATCTGGAAGTCAAAAGTCCTCGCGCGCATCTGGGAGTGGCGCGAGGAGTCGAAACGCCAGGGCGTAACTCCGTTTCCGCGAGAAATTGCGGCACAGCGGACAGAGCTCCGGCGGGATCTCATGGCATCATAGAGAGTGCGATGGAAAGTCCGAAAGGGATACCGTGGCCCCTGGCAACGTACAGGCAACGGAAGGAACACGGGTGGGTTTTAGTCAGTATGAGTCTGACACGCCCTCCGCTCCACCCAGAGCAAGAGAAGTTATTTGATAATTTCCCATCCAAAAAAAAAAGGATCTAATGTAAATATCTCCATCAGGCAGCCCTAGCGTGTGTGTGCTCACGGTCGACTGATCTGAAATCTTTGGTGATACGGATTGCGCTCGCTTTTCGTCGCTAGTGATCCGTGAAAATCGTCTAAATGGAATTACTGATACAAGCCATGTTCCAGCTCGATTTATTAAGTGAACGACAAACTAATTAGCTAATGGCTGGCGTCAGACTTACGCTTGCTAATTAAATTAGCTAATTATGAATATGCAAGAGCGGGTTAGTATTTTTTTTCATCTATAAAATTGATACCCCAGTACGGTAGCAACTACCAAGCCCAATATCTCTCTGTTGCTGGCAGACTACCAAAAAGCTCTCGAGAGCCATCAAACTGATCCTCTTCCTCTTGTTCAACAAACACACCAACAGGTGCTACTAAATAATGTTGAGTATTGAAAATGGCTGCGTGTGATAAACTGTCGTGTACCTGTATCAAGGGTGTCCGTTCTTAAGTAGAGAGGATAAGGAACTTTACGTGTTCATAAAAAGGAACTTTATATTGTGTAGCGAGGTGTTTATTTACAGACACTAGTTTCAACCGTCCACGTCGCTGGAGATACTTGAATAGGTATTTTTTATTATGAGGCAGTGTGTCAGTATTTAATATATGATTTGAAAAATAATAATGTCTTATTTTGTTCATTCTTCTTAGTAATAAAATCTCTTACGATATAGGTAATTTCGTTCTAGCGTCCTACGGGAGGTGCTCTTAAGATTTAATAAACTCCTTTTAAAATTTAATTAAATTAATCATGTTAATGGGATAATAAAGCGATTACTTTGAAAACGGCGATTCAATTAAATACAATGATTGTTTGATTGAAGATGATTATCTAAATTAAAATGAAGAACCGGCTCAGACTTTTAAGTTAGATCTCATAATTAATAACTTAGGAATAACATAGCTTAGTACTTCTTTGTTTAAGCTTAAACTTTTAACTCATGTTGGAATTACAGTTTTACAACAAAATCCTAAAATTAAGTAAAGCCAACGATCAATTTACATTTTTTAAACATTTTGCAAAAATGTTTAAAAAGGTAAAGTTCGACGTATTTCCGCGATGGGTGTTAAAAACTCGTAATACGGGAATATTTACGTACGTGCTTCAGCCGACGCGACGCAAATAGGTACTTTACGAAATGTATGTATATTAAGCGAGATTTACGCACTTTTGCTGCGCCTGAGACAATGGAGGCTGCGATCGTCAGGAGATTTAGATATGGCGTATGTTTGATATAGGTACGTGTGAAGATATATATTTTAGATCTATTTAAAAAAAAACACTGGAATACGATCGTATTTTATTATGCCCGTAGGTACAGTAGGTACAACTATTTCCTTAATGTCCCTAGGAAAACTTCGTGTTTCGTCAGTTATCAGTTGCCCTTTGCACTTGGTGCAGACCGGACGCTCTCAATCGACTTGGAAGTATATAAAGTTATTAATACTATTTTAACTTAATGTAATTTATTAAAAAAATGAGAGGAAAGCTGTTTGTATTCGGAAATGCGATGATTTCCGAGGGACATTAAGAAAATAGTTGTACTGTACAATCTTTACAGACTATACAAACTATAAAAACTTTACAAACATATTTGTGGAAAATATGAACCTAGCTATATTCTATACATTCTTCTAATGAACAAATGTACAACCTACTTTCATTAATAAAGGCAATGGTTTTCACCCTAAATGTTCTATGGTTGTTGTTTTTATCTGAAAATTATCGCCTGAAAAATTCAAAATTAATTCAAGGGCCAAGACTCCTTACTTAGGCGTATTTATTTCACGATGAAAACATCGTTTAAACTTAATAACTTGTAGGAAAACAGCCTGACGGTTTTCATAGCAATACATTTTATATCTTTATGAAAATTGGTCATCAAACAGGGTTTTCTTCGAAGGTCTTCCCTGGTTTTGTCAACACGGTTGATTGCTCAGATTACAGTATACAGTATACACTCATTATTTTTCTTGGCCCCAAGGGATTATGTAAACAGTACTTACTTTTCCAATAATTTGGGAAAACCTTTGAGACAGCCGAAGGTTGTTGCTGATGACCATGTTCACATATTCTTTTTATTTCAGTGGATAAATGAAATATGTTTATAACAGAATATCGCTGGTAATGCTTGGTTATCACTTATTAGTGTTGACCATCCATGTTCGTATTTGAACACATTATTTAGCATAACGTCAAAATACCTATTTTTATGAACGCGAGACTGAATAGACTATGTCAGATTTCTGACACTTTAACGTTATTTTAATTGCTGGACTTTGTGTAATCGCTTATAATACAAATAAAAATTTAACCCAGGAAGGCAACAGCTTCTCATGAGTTATGTAACAAAAAATATAATAACATTACCGTATCTCTTTGTTATTCAATGTCTGTATCTTATCATAAACTGTTCTGTATTATGATAAGCGAACTTTTTATAGTTTTCCTTTTTCCCAACTTTTCTCTCGGAGGAGTCATAGACTTTCACATAAGAGCTAAATGGCGTAGTTTTTATGGTCCAATGTTATCATTTAATGTTTGGAGAAACAGCTGTGGTCAAGGAAATGATGTCTTGTTTTATGACGCCTTAAACATGAATTATTATTACTCGTTGGCAGGCACCACTTTTTCCTCTTCGTAAGGACTGTAGAGAGCTGCAAGCAATCATTGGGCGATTAATCTGCCTAGCCTTTTCCCAACTATGGCTACAGCTTCCAGTCTAACCGCATGCAGCTGAATACCAGTTTTTTACATGGAGAGCTTACCTTTCTGCCCTCCACAACCCCGTTACAGGGTACACTTATTGACACGCTGCAAGTGGGATTTGAAAATTCTTCTGTTTTTGCGCGTATTCAGGTGGTTGCTTTACGATACTAACTAGATCATAGTTTTATTCTTAAAGCCCAATAATCGCATGAAGAACGTATCTACAATCCATGCATCATTTGCAGCTTATACTTACTTATATTAAAGTGAGCTGTATTACTTACAGGCTTACAACACAGTGACCCTCTTCTCTCAGAAGATGAAGTAATGGCTGCTAATGCACTTTATAAAGTTTATAGCCGCAATACTAACACATGTGACACATAATACGAGACGTGGGCACATAACACGCTTACCTACTCTCTAGCTGGCGCTAGATAAGGCAATATCTGCTTACTCATATTTTAACGAGATTACTCTCACCGAAGGCGCACAGGAAGCTCGTGACATCTGCATATAATGTTATTATCTACTTATTTATAGCCTTTTCATCGATTTGTGAGAAATTCGTGCAATATCTGCTAAGCGCGTGATAAATTGAACGTTTTTATGCTGAAAGTGTTTTGCATGTGCCGCGATCTGTGTTTTTAAGACATTACGGAGGGAATATTTAACATGGCTGGAATTTAAAGGGATGAATGTAGAACATTGAGATACAACCCTAAAGGATTTTTGAAAAATTAAGAAAATGACTACTGTTACAACAACTAGATACAGTGATATAACTTATGTTTTGTGTACTGTACAAACCATTATTGTGAAGAATAGCAATTATTCATCAAGCTCTTGTTAATTTACGAGTCACATTAAATCCGAATCCCTGCTAGTACCTTTAGAAGTTGTTCAGCTCACTACAAGATATCATAATATATCTACGTGTGCTTGTTTGTATACGTAGGCTTTAGTTCAGGGATACAAATTCAACAATCAGTATCTAAGGCACGCTGACTTGTTTCAGGAAAAAAGCGTTAAAAGATCAATTCTATGTTAATGTAACGTAAAGGAGCGTTTTGTAAGCTATGCCATCTATAAACTTTTACACAGCAATCATGATTAAATCTTCATGCCTTTCTTACAGTCTTGAAATATTTCTCCAACAAGGTTTTTATTTCAACATAACGTATACATACTTCGTTATCTTCCTTCTCATTACGGATGTCAATGGCTATCATGGCACGGTCACGTAGTTGCTTGTGTCCTTAAATAATCTTCTCACTAATGGGAGGGCGCTCACAATACTCGTACATAACTGAATAACACTTAAGTATATGTATTTTGGAATTTAGGAATACTTTAGGACTTGAAGACAACCCTGCGGCCTGCACGAGCTGTTATGGCTATTGCAAACGTAAGGCTTCAAAGTTAGCTTTGTGGTGGTCACCAATTTAAACCTTGACAAATAGTGAATTCGTTCATTTGTATTTCTAATATTTACGTCGGAAGTGTAAAGTTCCACTCTTACACAATTTTCCATTTCGAGTATGATTTAGCTTTTTTTCTGATGGTCTACGGCAGGTTAAAAATCATTCTTAACAAACTAATGAAGAGACAGTGATATTGAATTGAATTGTTTCCGGGATAAAGGTCTGCTCCGTTATTTGACGTTAGATGCTTATCGTTACTTGAACAATGTTTTTAAAACTGACCCTTTTGTTGTTAATGACAGTGAGGTCTATTACGTTCTATACAAAACCGTCGGAAAACAAATGCTAGAACGCAATTAAAATGTCTAAACAGCTTTGTTTTTCCTCTGGATTATTTTCGGTTCCCTAGCATGCTTTAGTCAAGTTTAGCGTAGGAAATTATCAGAGATCGTACCCATTACAAAAAAAAAAAAACTTTTTGGGTTAAGTAAAAGCATAGTTTTGTAGAGATTATAATTAAAGTATAAAATGCAATTTATTTTCGAATATCATGTTTGTTTTAAGACTATTAATATATTCCCTCATGTAGTGAGTTTAAATATTACAGTCGTTTAAGTTTTGTTACATTGTGGTAATTTTTAATTAACTTTATAGTTTAGTATCCTAAAGTGAAGTATGAAACTCAAAATTGTTTAGTTATTTTTACAACTCAGTTAACAAGTTCAGATTAAAGATAAATATAACATATATGTGGGATTGGACTCCCACAAATTTTGTTTTATTATTTATCTTTAATATGAAAATGAAGTCACGGATTAACAAGTCTAGGATCAAATGAATAACGTGTCACATAGAAGTGACGAAGAAGTGAAGTTGGAACTTTATTTATTATTTATTTTATTTAATACTTCAAGCACACAAATGTACAGAGGCGGACTTAATGCCATAGGCATTTTCTACCAGTCAACCTTCGGGTGATGCAGAGACAAACAGTGGTAGGTGCAACAGAGAGATTTGAAGATATATATATATATATATATATACTTATTAAAAACTATAAATATAAAAAATACACCTAATTATACATAAATATAAGTACAAATAAGACAAACAATGGGAAAACATTACCGTTGATGATACTGCCAGCTTCTTGCGAATATGCTTGCCAACTTTAATTCTAAAAGATAACCGGTTGGTCACCATCCTGATTTCCTGGGGGAGCGCATTCCACAGGGAGATAGACTGAATGAAGAAGGAAGAGTGAATGAAGTCTGTGCGGTGAATGGGACATTGAAGAAGACGATTGTGAGATGAATGTAGATTTCTATTGTGGTTGGCGCAAATGTACTGAAAATGGGGGGCCAGATAACTAGGGGAAGAGGGAGAGTTAAGAAATGAAAACAAGGTGGTCAGCGCCCTTTGCTCTCTACGCTGGCGTATGGGCAACCACCTAATATTACAATAGTAATATTGAAGGTCGAATATTAAAGCAAAGATTAGAAAAATAATAATGAAATTTTTAAAGATTTAGATATTCACAATCGTAGAAATCTAAACGAATTTATACAACGGGTTCTCTAGAGACGATAGATCACATAACTATCTCATCTGGTATAATCCTAAAACAACTGTTAACAGCAAACCAACAAAATTTGTAGTACCAAAAGAAGCTTTAGGTAACTTCGTGATACATAAAACCCGAATCCATATGTAGGGGATGTATAGGAGACTCAACACACAAGCGAAACACTTTTATCACACACCTTTTTGTTACAAATCACAAATATATCGCGGTCTGTAACATCGACTGTTTACAGCGTGTCTCCTAGATGACGTCACTGATCAATAGAACTGGTACACATGAACACGCTGTTAGAACAGTTTCAAACATGGCGCCGTATTTGTGATTAGTACAAGATTTGAATTTGCATAACTTCCTTTATCAATATACCTTAGTAAGAGAAGCGAATTGTTCAATGCTGCTTGATAACTGAAATATTGTATATAAGGGAAACCTAATAAAATAGTTTAATCATACAAACGCCCGTTTATTTAGACAAACCTTTAATTATCCAAGACTTGTGCGTTACATTTTTCGTAGTTAAGGTTAAGCTAGTCAGTCATTCTTCCATACCAACGAAGTATGGAGTTTACTCCACCGTTTGACAGTGTACATTCAATTTTTTATTATATCTACTTGTCTCGTTATTATCTAGCCCTGTATCGAAACAGAATTTAAAAAAATTGTTTGAAAGTTATAAACGTCGAAACTCCCATATTTCTACACTAATTTTATCGCATCATTGGGTATAAATAAATAACTCCCGGAGTATGAAAATGGCCAAATTGACCGTACAAAGATAGATAATTTATTCAATAATTGAAATAACTTTATTTTAAATAAATACACCCAGAGGTTTTTTCATAAAATCTATACGCTCAAAGATCAGACGCGTTCGTTTTCGTTATACTTAAATCATCGTCCATTTCACTTTCTCATACGATGTTAGGTGAAATAGCAAGCATATTAGCCACGCCCACCAACGAGTTCGAGCCGTCGACTAGCGCAACCATAACATTCTTGATAATTATTATTGTAATAGTTATCAAGACCAAATCGCTATGTTAATCGCTGCTCATTATCATTAAGGCAAAGCCTTGTTTAAAGTTTTCCTGTGACTGTACATATATCCGAGCTTAGTATAAAGCTGACCATTCACTGGTAGGTAGGAATCAGTAAAAATAAATATATCGAATAAAACAATAACTTGTTATAATGGCCTCGTTTGTATGATATACGAATACTTTTGGGGGTTTCAGCACTTTACTGCGTTTCTGCAAGACTAGGTATAAAAACACATTCATTTTTAGGTTATCCTTTCGTAATACCTGCTTTTATGTGATTCAGTATTAACGAGTGAGCAGAAATGGGGTACTTTATTCTATAATGGCTGTATTATTTTATCACATTTGTGTATAGTTTTACGTATAACGTAGGTATTTTTTGTATAATTGGCTAGTAGCGTTTACCTGTATTTTTAAACTGATATTTTAAATGAGTGCTATGAACATATCATTATTATCGCTAGCTTTATTGTGACATAATGTTAATATACCTACTTAATTTTTTATGAAAGTATTGTACCAAAACTGGTTTATCGAATCAATATATAAATACTTATCCTTCTTTCATTTTTTTGTTTCTCGTGAGGGCGTCACGCTCGCGTGTGACATCATCGTCGATGAGTGTTCCCAGTAATTAACTGCACAGCTACGTAACATCGTGTTGAGTGAACAGATTGTGGCTGCGTTATTAAGAGTACCCTACTAATTAATTTTAATATTATTATGTCTGATTTAAGAGGCAACGGCTCCTTATTAAAGATTAGTCTTGTGTGAGGAAATAAGCTGGATCTATCGTCTTGAATAGTCTTGATCCTGTAACAGAAAATAAGCAATTTTAGTAAGTAATCACTTGTAAAAATTGCCATAACTGACACACTATTAATCTTCAAAACAGCTATCAAGTTACATGCTTACCAAGTAAGGTCTAATTCTAACCTCTTTCAATTCTCGTCTAAGTCTACCTGCGTGAGACATAATAACTAACAAGTTCAGCAATCGAACTGCAAACAATAAAAATAGACAGGTCGTTCAAACAATCAAGTTTCTCTTGTCAATTTAGGTATGAGGATGACAAAACTTTTGCATCGGTAACATTGAATGGTTTTTAAAAATAGCGCACGCGGCTTTAATCCCGACAGTGGTTAAAACTACCCCGAGAGATGTGGACGAGTATGTAATCTTATGAATATGCTTAAAGTCCAGTCGTTCTGACCCAATGATGGTTATCGAGGTATGAGGAACAGTGTGTAGAGTTCACTCATCGTCCACAGAAAAGGGAGGATCCTTCGACCAGACGGGTATTGTGTCTGGTGGGCAACCGCCCGACGATTGCTGTCGGGATGTTGTATAAGGTATGCTAGTCGCGCGGTAAACTCTGCTTCTGCAAAGCAGGATTTTTGCGGGATGTAGATGGTGGTATAAAGTTACATTGGTCATAAAGTTACGAAAGGGAGAAAGGTCTCTCAAACAAGTTTTCTTTGATACTGTTTTTACTCAATTGCTACCCTGATTTAAACCTTATGAACGTTAACTTTACTAACTCAAACCAGACCTCCACACGACAGTCCGGTGTCGTCTGAAATGAGACTATACACTATAAACAACCTTCTTATCTAAACTCTCCACTCGATCAGCTAATGTACAGTTACTTCAGAGCAAGACTCGCAAACTCGCATGACCGACGTCTCGAACATACCAGTTATGTACGAGAACTTGACACAAGTCATACTTAAAGCGAGATATTTAATATAATAATATAATAAATAAACATTTTATTTCTCTTCCACAAAGGCGCCTTAAAAATATGAAGATTATACATGTGATAATCCTTTGTGGGAGACTGGTATCTGCACTAGGAAAAACCTGTCACACAGATTACCAGGCCCCCCCCAGAAACAGTGTTTGAGTATTAATATAATAATACCTAATAATACCTTGATGACTTGGGTTTAGAAGTCTGATAAATCACGTGTTTTTACTGAAGTAGAACTAGACTAGGACATTTCGTAGATTTAGGTTTAATTTGATAACCTTCCGATGAAGTAACGTTGTAGATATAATCCCCATTGCCCACAGCGACTACGGTAATTACTTTTGCTAAAATATAGGGTTTTTTTTTTGGATGGGATATTTTCAAATAACTTCTCCCGCTCTAGGCAGAGCAGGAGGGCGTGTCAGACTCTTACTGACTAAAACCCACCCGTGTTCCCTCCGTTGCCTGTACGTTGCCAGGGGCCACGGTATCCCCTTCGCACTTTCCCGCAACCCCGGCAGGCATCGGTCCTATCGGACCCCTTCATTTGCTGAAATCTCTGCGCGCGTGGAACACAACGCGCCGTTGACCCGGCTCTGGTCCTTATCGAACGTTGAGCTACCTATTGCTCACCGTCCGCGAGCCTGCACCTAAGTTGGCCGGGAATCTGCCTGCGATTCCCGACGCCCAGGGCGTCTCCTGCGGCGGCTAGCGGCGTGAGGGCGCGAAATTTGCATCTCCCTCACGCGTTCTGCCTCCTCCTTTGCGAGCATTACTACTTCATAGAAGGAGGTGACGGCCTCCCATGCCCTCTCACTCCGTACCATGGCCTGGACCAAGGCCGGACGAGAGAGATCCCCGCCACCGATCGCCTCCACGGGGACACGGCGAAAAATATAGGCTTTACAGATTGTTTGGCAGAACTGATGTGTTATGTGTTAAAAATCGTCCCGATTTTTTTATATAAACATTCCTAAACCTATTATTATAATAATGAATCGTTTATTAAGCCAATATAAACAAACACAACTTCAATATTTCAACTTGTGGTCTCCAAGCTAGGAACAGCATATCTCGTGGAAACCCTGACAGTTTCGAAAAATTTGAAATTTGAGGGTCCACTATTACACAATAATTAAATTTGTATTCTCTACCGCCAACCATAACCTTTAATTGGAAAACTCCGTGTAGTTTCGTAATAATGTAATTTACATCAAAAGGCACTCGTTTGTGTAAACTCAAACATTCTGAATGGTAGAGCTTCACCATCTCGTTAATGAAGGGGTTTTATTCGTGAGCACAATTAATGTGTGTTGAGCATGCATACAACGCATCGTTTATAACATACCGATGACAACCGTTAAATGCAATTTTATTATTTTAATGCAGCATAAAACAAATCATAATGTTGAATGCGTGTCGCGGGTTCGATTCCCGCACGGAACAAATATTTGTATGACCTAAAAGTAGTTGTTCCGGGTCGGCTGTTTGTGTATGTGAGTTTAAATGTTTGTAAACGCACCCACGATACAGGAGAAATTACTAGTGTGGGGAAAAGTTAAAAAAAAAATTGTACAGGCTGTTTGAATAACACATTTTATATTCATACTTTAAGCTAAGTAAAGGTTTCGAAGTACTCGTCGAAATATGAAGTTTTAGCCGTGAATATTAACCGTAGACAAAGTCTTTGGTTTTCTAAATACAGCCACCATATTGTAGACGACAAAGAGAAAGTTCAAGGTGACTTTTGACAGCCGGGAGAATGGCTGTCAACAGTCACCTTGAAATTTCTGTCTTTTCTTTTCTCTTTGAGGTGACTTGATTAAAACCCGAAGTTCTGCGGCAACATCTGACCCTGATTTATTAGCTCGCCACGTGAAATATTCAACGAATTAATTTACCGTAGAACGATTTCCTTTTGACGTTACTGAGTGGCGTTACTGTGTCAGAACATAATAAACTACTAATATTTTATCGAATTTAGATGCAATCATTTCAATTGATTCTGAAACCTTTAACATATAGAATCATTTTTTTCTAACTGAACAGACAGCTGTGCTGCTGGGGAGTTTGTTGCGCCACTTCTTCTTCCCAGCTAAAGCATTAGGAAGTGGTGAAGGGTGGGCGTTTTGGAGGACTGTCTTATGTAATTTGACGTTCGAAAAGTGCTGATTCTCAGCCTAGTTTGAATAAATGACTTTTGAATTTGAATTTGAAAATTCTTCGCTAACTTACTTTATTTCCAAATCACCATAATTTTTTTTTCCTGAGTTTTCTCCGAAAAGTAAATCAAGGTGATTTGTCTCGCGCACATTTGGGAGTGGCGCGAGGAGGCGAAACGCCGGGGCGTAACTCCGCTGCCGCGAGAAATCGCGGCACAGCGGACAGAGCTCCGGCGAGATCTCATGGCGTCATGGAGAGTGCGATTGTCGCAACCCAGTGCTGGGCACGCCACTATTGCGGCGATAAGTCCCCTCTTTGAGGAGTGGCTAGAGAGGCGCCACGGCGTCCTCACCTTCCGCCTGACGCAGGTCCTCACCGGACATGGTTGTTTCGGGAGGTTCCTGTTTCGTATCGGGCGGGAGGAAACGCCCGGGTGTCATCACTGCGTGGTTCGCCCGGAGGACACGGTTGAGCATACGGTGGAGGTCTGTCCGGCTTGGGCAGAGCATCGCCGTGTCCTCGTGGAGGCGATCGGCGGCGGGGATCTCTCGCGTCCGGCCCTAGTCCAGGCCATGGTACGGAGCGAGAGGGCATGGGAGGCCGTCACCTCCTTCTGCGAAGCAGTAATGCTCGCGAAGGAGGAGGCAGAACGCGTGAGGGAGAGGCAAATTTCGCGCCCTCACGCCCCTAGCCGCCGCAGGAGACGCCCTGGGCGTCGGGAATCGCAGGCCGATTCCCGGCCACCGTAGGCGCGGGCTTGCGGACGGTGAGCAATGGGTAGCTCGCCGTCCGATAAGGACCAGGCCCGGGTCGACGGCGCGTTGTGTTCCACGCGCGCCTCGAAGAGATGTCAGCACAACGGAAGGGGTCCAATAGGACCGATGCCTGCCGGGGTTGCGGGAAAGTCCGAAAGGGATACCGTGGCCCCTGGCAACGTAAAGGCAACGGAAGGAACACGGGTGGGTTTTAGTCAGTAAGAGTCTGACACGCCCTCCCGCTCCACCCAGGGCGGGAGAAGTTATTTGATAATTTCCCACAAAAAAAAAAAAAAAAAAAGGTGATATGTTTAACACGATCGTGTGTTGGTGACAAGTGTTCAAGGTCTCAAGATCTGAAATACAGTCGTGCCAGCGACACGAAAAAAATGAACTTCTTTATACGAAATATTTTTATTATTAAAATAAACGAAAGTTCAGCTGACCTGTCAGTAATATACATGTTTACTTTGCCATTACTCAGAATTTATGTATTTTGTTTGCATAAGTTATATTATAACAGTAAAACTTATCTGAGAACTAGGCATGTACATAATAGAAAAAGTTTTGTAATAGCTCCACCAGCTGAAATTTTAATGTTTCAAACATTCGACAGCTGGTAATCTGTCCACAAATGTTCTAAAAATACACAACCAGCTGGACAAACACAGAACAAATAATATACCGAGACACACATTTTTCGAACATGTAGGTCGATACACATGTTATACTTACGTTATATATTATACTTTATTAAAAGAATCCAATCTCCCATACAATAATCTCAACAAGAGAAAAAACTTTTATAAGGCAAATTATGAGCAGATTACAACTTACATAAAAGAATATGACTGGCTTCAACAGTTTGCGAACTGTAATGATGTAGATAGAATGTTAAAGGTATTATATGAAGTGTTAAACACTGCAATAAATACATTTGTCCCAAATTGTAAGTCAATGACTTGCCGTTATCCCCCATGGTTTAATAAAGCAATTATAAGAACACTCAAAGAGAAAAATAAGTTAAGACTGCGCTTTAAGAAATATAAAAACCCGTTAGATGAATTAGAACTAAAATTAGTTTCAAAACGTTGCCAAAACCTGGCCAAAACTTTGTACAGTACTTATATGAAAAACTTAGAGTCAGAAATTAAAGAAAATCCTAAGCTATTCTGGAATCACGTAAAGGCTAGGCGCGGTGGGACTAGTGTCTATCCACTAACAATGACTGACGGTCAAACTATTACTTCAGTTGGTTTGGATATTTGTAATCTATTTGGTAATTTTTTTGCATCTGTTTACACCCCTGAACATGGCACAGATATTAAGAATGACTCAAGTTTTCTTGACAGACTGGAAACTAATAGCCAGTGCCTAACAATACCAGAATTGGATAGTGATTCCTTACTCAAAAAGCTTCAATGTGTTAACACAAGGAAGGGAGCAGGTCCTGACGGAATCCCACCCTTATTTATCTCTACCTGTGCATCAGCCTTGGTTACCCCCCTATTAATGATATATAAGGTGTCACTAGCCACTGGAACCTTCCCATCTGAGTGGAAAAAGGCCAAAGTCGTTCCTGTGTACAAGTCAGACAAAAAAGACACTATTTCCAATTATCGGCCTATCGCGATTCTCTCCACGTTTGCCAAGATATTTGAGTCCATGATCTGTCCTCACATCCAACGCCATTTCAGGCTTTATCTTAGCGATCACCAACACGGCTTTGTTGCCTCAAGGTCTACTGCTACAAACTTGCTGTCTTTCTCCGAGTCCCTTATAGAATCTATCGACAAGAACAAACAATTTGATGTGTTGTACACCGATTTCAGCAAGGCGTTCGATAAAATTCCTCATTCCATACTAATTCACAAACTAGCAAAGTATGGTATCACTGGTCCCTTGCTGAAATGGCTGGAATCATATCTATCTAAGCGTGAATTTTATGTTGTTGTTAACGGTTTTCGATCTGCCAGCAATTATTGCATGACTTCCGGTGCCCCACAGGGATCGCATCTGGCTCCTATATTATTTATCATATACATCAATGACCTTCCCCACTGCTTTTACTTTTCCGAGTGCTTTCTTTACGCTGATGACCTAAAGTTTGCTCGAATCATCGAATCATCCAGCGATATCGCGCTTCTTCAGGATGATCTGAACAGATTTGCTGAATGGTGTGAAACTAACAAAATGGAACTTAATTTGAAAAAATGTTACCATCTGTCATTTTCAAGAAAGACTCACCCTATACAGTCGGAGTACTCGATAGGCAAAACAAAAATACAAAAAGTGGATGAAATTAGGGATCTGGGAGTGCTGTTTGATAAAAAAATAACTTTTGTCCCCACATCGAGAATATTACCATCGAAAATGTTAGGGTTTGTGCTAAGAAATACAAAGGGCTTTAAACAGGTTGGCACCAAAATAATGCTGTACTATAGCCTTGTACGAAGCGTTCTGGAGTATTGCAGTGTTGTATGGAGACCACACTACGCCACACATAAGTTACTTTTGGAACGAGTTCAAAAACGGTTTCTGTGGCACCTCGCATTTTCAAGAGGAAAAAGTAAACTGCTGCTCTCCTATAATACTCGTCTCAAATATTTCAGAATGCACTCGTTATCAACTCGAAGAGAAGTCATTGATGCCTTGTTTCTCTATAAGTTGCTTCGGAATAAAATTGACTGCCCAACCCTACTGAGTCTCCTAAAGTTTCGTGCCCCAGCCCGATATCCGCGAAATCCTATGACACCACTATACCCACCCCTGCGCAGAACGGTTTTAGGTGCTAACTCACCGATTTCACGCCTGTGTAAAAATGTAAACAGTTGTAGTGATCTTATTGATATACATCATGACAGCATTGGAGAATTTTATAAAATAATTATTGAGCACTATGCTCACAAGCAATGATGTCGCTACTGAGTGCCAATGTTTATTTTAATTTTAAATAAAATTTTAAGATTTTTGTATTTTTTTATTTAAATTGAATTGAGATATTTTTATTATTAATTTTATTAGTTATTATTTTAATTTAGCTAATGTAATTGTTATAAATCTGTATTATTTTATATTTTTTTAATATTTAGTATGCAACTTTTGCTATTATTATCGTTTCACATAAATTACCAAAAATTCATTAATAACTTAAATTTTAAATTTCCCTTTTGGCTTTTACACTAAGTATGTAAAACCATAATTGGTGCATGTTGTGTTAGCCTGTAAGTAATTGTTGCACTTATAAACGTACTATTAAGGAATTGATTGTAAATGTATTGTGTAAACAATTGTTGGTTAACCTAAATAAATAAATTATGTGCTTTTCACTTTTCCAATAGTTATATGTTTGTCCACTTGCAGGCTTCTGTTGATCTTTGCAACCACAGGAAGAATACTGAAAACTTAAAATGTGTGTTATTTCCTGTTTAATAAATAGAAAGTCACATAAACTCGTTACAAACTAAACAGCCTCTCGCCGACTTTCTCTTTGCAGTGACGTCATTGGTGTCCAGGTTTAATAAGAGACCACAGTTTCACTGTAATGGTTGTCTACTTTTTCTATTTTACTAACCGACTTCCAAAAATGAGGTGGTTCTATGTTCGTTGCGTGTGTATTTTTTTATTATTCTTAAACTTCCAATTTTATGGCGAGAAGCGCTTGTTAATAGAATACATAAATAATCTAGTAAAAAATAAGGTATAAAAACTAAAACCCTACTACGACAAAAAAGTCAACTAAAAATATATAAAAAAGACATCACAGAGAGACTAATTAAAATGCGGAGTCACACGTGTTTGGGCATAAATTAAATAGATTACGTGGATTACGTGTGACTCCGGATCACCCGCGCGGATCGCCCGGAGGACACGGTGGAGCATACGGTGGAGGTCTGCCCGACTTGGGCAGAGCATCCCCGTTTCCTCGTGGAGACGATCGGTGGCGGGGATCTCTCGCGTCCGGCCTTGATCCAGGCCATGGTACGGAGCGAGAGGGCATGGGAGGCCGTCACCTCCTTCTGTGAAGCAGTAATGCTCGTGAAGGAGGAGGCGGTACGCGTGAGGAAGAGGCAAATTTCGTGCCCTCACGCCCCTAGCCGCCGCAGGAGACGCCCTGGGCGTCGGGAATCAAGAGCCGATTGTCGGCCATCGTAGGCGCGGGCTTGCGGATGGTGAGCAATGGGTAGTTCGCCGTCCGATAAGGACCAGGCCCGGGTCGACGGCACGTTGTATTCCACGCGCGCCTTAAAGAGATGTCAGCAACTGAATGGGTCCGATAGGACCGATGCCTGCCGGGGTTGCGGGAAAGTCCGAAAGGGATACCGTGGCCCCTGGCAACTGAAGGAACACGGGTGGGTTTTAGTCAGTAAAAGTCTGACACGCCCTCTCGCTCCACCCAGAACGGGAGAAGTTATATGATAATACACAACCGAAAAAAAAAAAAAATTGTCCCGGTATCTGTGCCTTTTTTTTTTTTTCGGTTGTGTCCGTGTCCGGAGCCGCGTCCAACCAAACCCTTAGTGTGAATCATAGATTACTCAATATTGACACCATAAGCAAAAAACGAAAATTCAAAAAAAAAAAGTCACCGACTTCCGAAATTATAGTTATTTTTATAATTTGTATTGGTTTTGTTGGAAGTCGGTTGTTTTTTTTTTGTAATGACGTTTCTTTTCGCACGTTATACTTTGCACACTAACTTGAAGAATGAAAGGTAGACCGTAAAAGTGTAACATTATGACGGGCAAAATGTTACAGTTTTTGATGTGTGCTAAAGCAAAAGGAATTTTGTTCCAACCGGGTGTCCCACGTCACGACACATCTAGTTTATTTTTAAGATCACACGATCAAGTAAAATATGTGTAATTATTCACATCTGTTGTCCACCACATTAATTTTCCGGATATTTGAGCATCCGAAAAGAATAGATCGACCCTTATTTGAATAATTTCCATTAGCCCTCGGTTTACTTGTGATTCAGATGCTGTTAAACGTGGTCCTATACACGTGATGTCATAATTTAGCCACTTAAGCTAGAGAAACCCTACTACATATATCGTGTTGCGTCAGAAGCATATCGGTTTGATACAGTCATTTAATATGGTTAGAAACTCATTATTACAGTGTGCTGTTGCGACACAATACGACACTGTAGTGTATTTCTACCTTTATATTTTTGTCCCTCGCGTGTTAGAAGAACAATTGGAATGTTTAATTTCACGTAAATTACTGAATATTTTACATATATTTCACAGAACAATTGTGTGATTAAGTTTATAAGTAAACATATTTTACATAATTGTAGTGAAGTCAATAACCTCGTTTCTCTCGTAGCAAGAAATAATTTAATTAATCAAAGCAGTCACTTCAATAAATTCATCCTTGAATACATATCGTGTACTGTAAGATTTATTTCCACACCAAGTTAACTCCATTACAACCGTTTACAATTAAATTCAACTACCTCAAAGGATGCTGCTAGCTAGCTAGCTAAATTATGTACAAGTTAATATTCTTGGGTTAGCAACAATCAGACGCGGCTCTATTGTAATCATGTTTATTATTGCTAACATTGTTTACTATCCTAATCCTAGCTAATATTATAAATGCGATAGTGAGTTTGTTTGTTTGTTTTGCTTTCACGCTAAAAAGGACGAACAGATGTGGATGAAGTTTGACACATGGGTAGAACATGACCTGGATTAGGACATAAGGTACTTTTTATCCCGATGTTCCCACGGGATCGAGACTTATGCAGGTGAAACCGCGGTTCACAGCTAGTTCTCTATAACACCACCACACCACAATTCACAGAATTTTACCTACATTTTGGTGAGCAACATTGATTACATAGACACATTATAATTATGTACATAATCAAACTAGTAGATGTTTTAATAAGAAAACAGGGCAAGTGTTAAGTTTGAACTACTAAGAAAATGTTGAGAACTTAACTCTAGCTGGCAGCAACTCCACAGTTGTGTAGATAGAATCAACATAGAGATTCAATAAAAACAGGTCGATAATGTCTAACAATAGATCAGGCAGCTTAATAAAAAGCAAACAAGAATACTATTGATTTGAGAATGTCAGTTTTCCGCAATTAAAATATTTTAGGCTGATCTTTGCATCCGCCGAAACTACACTAAAGCTATATTTTAGTGGAAAGTTAACACCCTCGTCCACATAATTGCTTTGACTCGAACAACATAGCAACAATGAAAATACTCTGGAATCTTTCCGAAATGCTCATTTAAGAAAGGTCTAATTCATTCAAGATTCATCACTCGGCATGTGTCTGTATAAAAATCCACAGTCCGTATTAATAAACGCTCCCTCTGTACGGACCAGCGTGTGATTAAATTCTGGCCAAATGAGTGTAAGTTGCGTAAAATGTGGCATCTGAGTCATGGTCGATAAGATTATGTGCTCGGGTCGTAGGCTCATTGGCGGGGTTGATATTTTTTTTTTGGGTGAAAAATTCTCAAAAAACTTCTGCCGCTCCGCCCAGAGCGGGAGAAGCGAGGAGGGGAGGGAGGGCGTGTCAGACTCTTACTGACTAAAACCCACCCGTATTCCTTCAGTTGTCTGTACGTTGCCAGGAGCCACGGTATCCCTTTCGGACTTTCCCGCAGGCATCGGTCCTATCGGACCCCTTCAGTTGCTAACATCTCTTTGAGGCGCGCGTGGTACACAACGTGTCATCGACGGCGAGCTATCCATTGCTCACCATCCTTAAGCCCACGCCTACGGTGGCCGGGAATCGACTCTTGATTCCCGACGCCCAGGGCGTCTCCTGCGGCGATTGATTGGGGTCAAGATGGAATACTTATATTTCATTTGCTATTTCAATAGCTGCGAAATTGAATTTACTTCAATCGTACTAGAGTAAAGTTTTTTGTTTATTATACATTTTGCATTGCATCCGATTTGACTGATCAAATTTAAAAGGCTTGTATGTATATTGTGCTATGAAAATAAATTAAATCACCGATCCATCCCGCTGGCGCTGGCTTCAGTTCTTAGGCAAAGTCAAATTGATCATAAAACTTTGAATATTTCACTCCTGCTGCTGATAAGTTTTTTAAATTTGACTCACGATGCGCTGTCGTAGATCCCAATATCGCACTCACACAACCATAAAACCGTTAAAAATTTGATACGATACAGAAATATTATCTTCATCACACGACCAACATTATACTCGACGAGGTATTCGAATAAATAATTTTTCTGCATAAATAACTTTGAATATAATTCCCTCCATGTCTATGTTACCTACCTTTATTACCGTTGTTACTTTTCATATTAAAAGTACCGATTGGATTTCATACTAATACTGAATTTAATGTTAACACCACAAGTTTAGATTGAGAGAATCTAAACTTTTGGTGTCAAACACATCTCTCTATTGCACAAGCCGTACCACACAAGTCAGCTTATAATACAATTTCCTTGCAATATCTTAGTAAACACGACGATGTGTGACGTCACATAGCAATATACTGAATTGCTGTATTTGCAAGTGTTAATAACTTGTTACATTTGTGTGCAAGTTTCAAACTTAAGCCACTAACCACCTCCACGGTGGTTAGTGGCACTAGTTTGAGTTTACGACATTGTCGTTCGTCGGAAACATGCTATCAAATTGTTGGAGCTTCTTATTAATGTTACAAAACAGTCAGTTTGTAGACAAGTGAATCAAAACAAAACAAAATCATCTCACGGTTAAATAAATATTGCCTTTGATTCATTAACTTTGTCTATAAACTCAGTTTTCTTAATCTAAATCAGCCAATAATGCTCCCACTGCTAGGACCCAGGCCTCCTCTCGATGAGGGAGTGGGCCGTAATCCACCACGCGGGCCCAGTGCGGGTTGGTAGATGTCACATGTCTTTGAGTTTTTGGTTCCAGGACATGCCGGTTTTTCCTCACGATGATTTTTATTCACCGTTTTGAGAACAGTGGTGATGAAATTACTGACACAAATTAAAGTGCCTGTCTGGGTTCGAACCTACTACCTATAACTCGTAAATCGCGACCGTTACCACTGGGCTACCACTGGGCTACCACTGCTCAGTTAAAGTTTCTTAAATAAGGAGATGGAACAATTTTCTCTTAAAAACTTCAATCGTTAGAATAATTTGTAAAAAAAAAGTGTACCTACTCTACGGGAAAATTAGTATCACGCTTCACAAAGTTGTTGATGACTCCGAGGCGAAGATTCACATTTGCATTCCTTGGGTCTGAATAATTGAGTAGCGATACTCAGCGTTTATTTTCATGTTGTTTAAGGAAGTATTAGATAAAAATATTATCGTATTTAACACAAATTATAATATATACATTATACACACAAAACAGAATTTTATAAACAGACACCTATTCTAATGTGTCTCAGATCTAAATAATTAATTTGCTAATACTCTGCTCGTAAAACATTGCAAGCAACAGAACTATGCGAGGGTGGGGCAAAAGTAATGTTATAATGAAATGCATTTTATTTCATCTTACAATACAAAAAAATATGGGCCCTGTTTTAACGAAAGATTATTTAAAGGTGTGAAATTGATGACATTAAGTAAAAAAAATATATCGATTTAATTACCACCTGAGTTGATGCACATTTCTGCTCATTTTACGGCATTTTGTATTAATCTGGCTCCATTATGGTGATTTCTTGTTCAATTTTAGCTTTCAAGACTTGCAAGGTTGTGGTTTATATTAAAAAGCCCCAAAGGAGATCAAATCGCCAAAACGAGAGATTATACGGCCCAGAAATTGGTGTTTCAAAATCTCCGTCATTGCCTGAGGCTCATGAGCGGTGTGTATGACTCCATACACATCCTGCATTGTCAACTTATTCTGCATTTGTCTATTATCTAAATGTCAAAGCACAAAATGACATTTGTCGCCATTTGCAAACATTATTTTCACATTCACGTGACATTACTTTTGCCAAATTTTACACAAGTTCAAAATGATGACTGACAGAACAGTGTCGCGTCACGGAACAAGTTATAATGAACGCACTGTACTCAGACTAGAGTGCTAGAAGGATCTGTTGGCGCCTGAATGACACTGACAGGAGAGCATTGTTTTTTTTTTGTTATACGCATTTGTGTAAATTGTCACAGAAATTAAGTACATACGAGTACTAATACTATGGAAATTGAATTGACAAAATAAGATAGCGGCGTTAGTTCTGATTTTGACCACGCGCCAAAAGAACCGTGTAGCGTTGTACAGCAACATTTTTCAATTTAAAGTCGAAACTTTAAAAAGGTTGGGCTAAAACAGAACTCAATACTTTTCGAAAAAAGTATTGAGTTCTGTTTTAGCCCAACCTTTTTAGATTTAATTAAAAATACTGGCCGCTTGTTCACACAAATATTGAGATGCCATTAAGTTTTTTGTTTTTATTTCTTTTTCTTTTCTTACTTAATGACAATGCACATTTTTTATGAAAATTTGCCAGGATGTTGCTTAAATATTTGATTAAAACCTTTATAAATTATGATAATGTTACGCAAGAAATCCGTAAACGTTCAGTGCAACGAAACATAATTTTATTATAAAGCAGGATACAATAAGAACATTACTCTGCTATAAACTGCAGCTCAAAAGCTTTTGAGGTTCAATGTCCAGCAGGGACGACTATTATGAGCCGATTCAATCCAACCATAATCATAACGTAATACACATTGTTTTCTCTGATAAATCCTATATTGTTGGTATTAAAGCTGAAAGGCGAATAAATTGAGCTGCTAATAATCATGTTCGTAGCGTAGGGCTGTCACACTGGGGGCCGGATGACATACCTACACATAATCTGATTGATTTTCTAACAGATATATTACGATCATTCACTGGAAGGTTCATGGAAAAACAAATCATGGATTCATTATTTTTTCTAGATTCATGAACTGGATTCATTCATTCGTTCATTTTTAAAAGTTGTGATCAACGATGCATCAATTTCATTCAATAATGGAAAGTATCTCATAAAAACATTAACTTATTATTTCAATTAGCAAAGGTTTTGCTCTCTTCAATATAAATTATAATTTATAATGATAATTACGTGAAAACTTTATTGTTTATTAAGCTTCTCTGTTAATACTCACCTTAATAAAACTAAAAGGGGATTTTTTATGGTCTCCTAATTATTAAATTGTAATAAATATCTGAATCTTAAACGACAGATGAGATCTAAAATAATTATGCTTTTAAATATTTCAGTTGGTAAGGACTGAAGTTATTGATATTGTATTGCAGGTTTTAGATTTATCTTGAAAAGTTACACGTATTTTGTACATACCAAACAAAAATAATAATAATATTATATGACTAGTTTTTAAGCTGTCAGCCCTGGCAATTTGTAACACACACCGAAACAATAATGTGTTCCCCCGTTACAATAGTAACCGCATAATTGAATATTAAATACGATCAGAGTGCGCACTAAATGATAACTATTCGTTTAGCTTTTCATACGTAATTATAGGTATTACATAATACTTTAAAATTAAGTCAACAGTTTATTAAAACCACGATTACGCTGAAACAAAGAGTAAAAAAGGGATATCATCGTCGAGTAAGATTAGCATATCAAAAGCCGCATTGCCCGGTCTCGGGACAAAGCGAAAGAGTGCAGGAAAACGGTGACGCAAAGCTGTGACGTCATAGACTGTGGCTCAAGTACTCCTTTGAAGGCGGGAAGAAAAGTCGCTTACTACGACTGTGGACAATGCGACGAGATTTAAATCTCTAAACACAATTAGATTCAAGCGATTTACCGTTTTACTGAGATCCATTGTCTTAGTTTATACCTTTGTGAGGTTTTGTGGTGTTGACTTTGTTATTTCGAGATTATCACGAAGAGAATTTCATTTTATTTTGGAATGTTTCGTTCAGACCCAAAAATGTTTTAAATAGGTAACTTTTGTACAATATAGTACGCGAAGTATGCCCATCCCATCTATTTGCACGTTCAATCGTTTAATTTTGAACTTACTAGATAAGCCCAAATTATAATTGAAAACGTAGTTCTAATTTGCAACTAAATCCCAATAGGTTGCGAACATAATGCTGTATTTAGTTACGAATCTAGACGAGTCCACAAGCACACGATTAATTATTATATACTTCATACGCTATGCATGTCGTTTGTCACTAGATTACCCTACACCTGCTTATACAATTTTAATAAAATGTTTTCTAACTGGTCGACTAAGTATTCTCATTATTATAATTAAGATAATATTACCATAACCCTTGACTCTCTAATATCTACGTAACTTTATACTTTTTATTCGTTGGCTGCCTTTTTAATTAAATCCAAAATGAACATAATGGCGCCATGTTGTTGTTAGCTTTTGCATATCACAGTATTTGATAAAATAAATAAAATAGTATTTTTTGCTGTTTTGTGAATTTGAATATTTTATGTTTTTAGTTAATTTTTGTAATAGATTTCGAAATTGTTCAATTTCGATACTTTTTACAAAAAATTACTTAGTTATGTTGTGTAGGTTGGTATAATTTAGTGTAGGAAGGTATGAAAAGCCGTACTTTTTTTTCTGTGGTACCGGGAATTCTTTTTAGATTTTTATTTAAAAATTATTATGTTAACCATTATATTCACCAAAAAAAAATACGTTACATTTGTTTTTGTTTCAGGTATGTATTCAAATCGGGGTTTAACAATAGAATATCAAAGGTAGGATGGAGTTCAACAATGCTTCAAATCAAATTATTATTCCGGAACTAATTACGTTAATTAAGAAACAATTAATTATCAGTGGTAAGTACTGTTCCTTTGAAAGTTTAGTAACGAGAACTTTATCAAGTGTGACCCGGAGCCGCTTCTGTTATATTGACTTTGTGTTTGTGTTTCTACTGCGAGGTACCTAATTAATGACGGAGCATAACGACAAACAAATCTTACAGCTTGGATAATTATTCATTAACACATTATTTTGACAAGAAGTTTTAGGTTACTATTATAATGGGAACATGAGAACTAAGACTGTTGTTTACTATGTTGTAAAAGTAACATTGTCATTGTTAGCGAACCCTATCGCTAAGCTCAGTACAGTTCCCTGCTACACTTACAAATCATCTCCTAGCTAGATGCTTTCCTAGCCACTAAAAAAAACAAAATGTAAAAGGGTTCTTGACCCAGCGTTTATTAAAATATTATCTTGCAATTAATTCTTCCATCGCAGCCTTCTCATTGATTAAGGGGCCGGCGGAGCATGCGTAGTTCATACAAACGTAATACCAAAATAATTTGTAAATCAAACATATTCTTAAGGTAGTTTGTATTGGTCTCCGGCGGGATCTCATGGCGTCATGGAGAGTGCGATTGTCGCAACCCAGTGCTGGGCACGCCACTATTGCGGCGATAAGTCCCCTCTTTGAGGAGTGGCTAGAGAGGCGCCACGGCGTCCTCACCTTCCGCCTGACGCAGGTCCTCACCGGACATGGTTGTTTCGGGAGGTTCCTGTTTCGTATCAGGCGGGAGGAAACGCCCGGGTGTCATCACTGCGTGGATCGCCCGGAGGACACGGTTGAGCATACGGTGGAGGTCTGTCCGGCTTGGGCAGAGCATCGCCGTGTCCTCGTGGAGGCGATCGGCGGCGGGGATCTCTCGCGTCCGGTCCTAGTCCAGGCCATGGTACGGAGCGGGAGGGCATGGGAGGCCGTCACCTCCTTCTGCGAAGCAGTAATGCTCGCGAAGGAGGAGGCAGAACGCGTGAGGGAGAGGCAAACTTCGCGCCCTCACGCCCCTAGCCGCCGCAGGAGACGCCCTGGGCGTCGGGAATCACAGGCCGATTCCCGGCCACCGTAGGCGCGGGCTTGCGGACGGTGAGCAATGGGTAGCTCGCCGTCCGATAAGGACCAGGCCCGGGTCGACGGCGCGTTGTGTTCCACGCGCGCCTCAAAGAGATGTCAGCAAGTGAAGGGGTCCGATAGGACCGATGCCTGCCGGGGTTGCGGGAAAGTCCGAAAGGGATACCGTGGCCCCTGGCAACGTACAGGCAACGGAAGGAACACGGGTGGGTTTTAGTCAGTAAGAGTCTGACACGCCCTCCTGTTCCGCCCAGAGCGGGAGAAGTTATTTGATAATATCCCACCCAAAAAAAAAAAAAAGGTAGTTTGTATTTATTCCGATTGGATTACAGAATATCTGGTGCTTACAGAGTATATAGGTTCCCAAATATATATTTTGAATGGACACTGATTTAAAGACGAGATATGAGGACCCTGCCGGGCCTTTAGTGAGATTCTGTAAATAATAATTAGTAATTATGTTATGTCCTGGTCTCTCTCTAGAGAAAAAAATAATTGTAGCTTCTTCCTTTTAAATAATCATAAGCGATGTAAACGAAGAGGAAAACATACTTACAAAACGTGTTCACAATATACTGTAGATATCCTGCTCCTCCCACTTATCTTCTGTAATGTTCTTTTCCAACTGTATTAGCAAGTTGTCAACACGATAGGGTTTACTTTGCTTCCGCTTTTATAGTGGAAACAAGAGAGCGAACGTTTTCCCCGACGTGCCGTAAAAACTGTTTCAAATTCATGAAGTTTCTTGAAAGTCACAATTTCTGAAACTACTCTTTGTAAAACTAAAAGATATGTTGTAAAGTATTGTTACGGTGATTTCCTTTACTTCAGCGCAGAATAAGTTTTTTCTTTTTTCTATTTGCTATTCACATCTAGTAGGACCTACCTGTTTTTACGGTTAAGAGCGATGCATACACGATTTCACATTTTTTGCCAGAACATAACCATAGATCAGGCTGACAAGTCGAAAAAAATGTGCCAAAAGAATTTCACAATGCAACTTCTTAGCTTTGATAATTCTAGGAGAATAATGTACATTTAAAAAAAAAATCATACACACGTAAACTAATTACAAACAAAAACTAAAACACAAAAGGCAAGTTGGGAAATCTACGATTTAATTCTCATAATTTTACAAAATCGTCACTTCTGCTTGCTCACAATCTAGGGAAGATTGTGAGCAAGCACATATTATAATTATGTATATTTTTATAACCTAGTTTGGCAACTGGTAGATTGTTCAAATGTCACTGTTAGTGTACAAATAAGGAAAGTCTCCGTAGGGCCAACATCATGGTATCTGTATACCACAAATTATGCACGAGCTCAGTCCGAGTCTCTGTCGTTATTTTATTTTCTACGTTTCATATGGAATATTTTATGACTTGTTCATATTCACAAAGCAGGCAATTTATCTGTCTAAAATATAGGTTTCCAACGATTATACGCCTCTGCACTTTAACAAAACCCTTGAATAAAACGAAATCTCAAAAATCTAAATTCTATGAGTACAAATAGTTTTATCCAAGCTGGCGTGTAGGCACATAGCTTCATGCACAGTCAAATAGTTCATAAACCATTCTTTTGATTAACTCAGAAGGTAATATTTGAAAAGCTAGCAGTTTTATTTATATGTGAACTTAGGTTGTTCCGTCACGGAAATAAAACGCAGCATCGTTGTTAACGTGGTAAAATTTGTTACGAAATCAAATCAAAGCTACTACAGGCAGAATTGGTTGTGATTTGTTTCTGATTTGAAATAATCTCGTAATAATTATATTAGTTGGCAGTTAGAGCCAAGCACTACTCTGGCATTGACCCGTAATTGAAATGAAGATATTAATATTATTGTTAATGTCGTTTACGGGTGACGTAGTTACAAGGTTTCCTGCTAATTTCATCTTTAGTGACATACTGATGATTGAGTTCACAAAGCATTTGAAAATGATTTTCTGTCAAAGTCATTATTATTACTATCTCGAATTTTCCCACTGCAGGGCAATGGCCTCACTACTTCCATTTCTCTATATATTATATGTCGCCGCGAAAGCGTCTACCTGTAAAGATTATAACATAATCTTATGCGTAACTACTTATTATAATTGTTATTCACCATAAAGTCTTTGATCCTGCCCTCTATGGGTAACTGTGGAATACTGTTACAGCCATTTGCGTGCATCTGTGAACGTCATTGATTCGTTTGCAATCGAACGCCATCTATTACCAACTTTGTGAACCCAGTCAATATACTGTGGGTCAACTGGAAGAGAAATTTACTAACTTCGATGTTGGGGCAATAAACTAAAGTTAAAATTAAAAGGGAACATTTATTTAATGATTTATGGGTTTTTAGTCATATTAACAAGTGGTCATTTGACATAGTAAATTTGTTTATGACAACGCGGTACCGAAGATGGCGCGGTTTCCGAATATTATGATCAATAACCGAATGTAATAACTTAATACAAGAACTAAATAAGTTTCAATAATAGAAAACCAACTATAAAGTAATAAGATTATTTTACAATGCAATTTACTAGTGAATACCTGTTGTTTGATTAAATTCCTTGAACCACAGGAAGTGTTGTCAAAGGAGCAATAGAAAAGTGGTAGAAAGTAATGAAGCTTCTAATTCAACTTTAATCTGAATAACCTTTGTATTTGTGAATATTAGCATTGTTTAATTATAAAAGAATTAACTGATAAGCATTTAGCATTGTTTGTAAGTTTTATTGAACAAACTTAGTAATAAGATATTGTATTGAAATTCGGGGTATGTCGCCGGACTTTGACAAAAGCGAGGCGCACTGAATGGCGGGCGTTGGAAATAAACATGAAAAGAAAAGTTGTGTTAGAAAGAACTGTGATTGTAATTGTTGAACAAATAACCTCTGTACCATAATGTTTTGATTTAAAAGAGTGTCCATGGAGTTTCTTGCCCGTTCTTCTCCATCAGGAACCTACTTCATTTGGAATGGGCGACTAGCTTCAAAAAATAACTCAAACTGAATGACTCCTTGATAAGTGATAACTCAAAAGTGACTGTAAGTGTTATAATTGAAATAAATGCTTTGAGTTTGAGTTAAGAGTTGTGTGTGATTGAAAACCAACTACCTACCTATTCTACTATCAACGAAGAATTAAACCGGAGACTGGTTAGACACGGCACAGGATAGATACCCCGCCGTGTTATCAGAAGTGGGATCGCACTGTGCGATCCCCTACCGCTCATGCTTATGTCGGACATCCAAAGAATTACGGACAACTACGAAACCTGCTTGCAGTGCAGTGACCGAGTGCGTGCCAAAAGATTTTTTCTCTGAAACCATGAACATGGTGTGTTCTAAGAGTGAGCGACTGGTTGCCCAGCACAGCCAAGACTACTGAAATATTTCTTCCTTACTACGACCTTGATGACAACATGAAGATTGATCACAAATTTAATGATGATGGCAACTTCTGGCTGTGGCAGTGGACTTATATGAGCTTCATGGTGCACTCAAGCAGAACAACATGTACAGCACAGAATGACCGAAGCAGCAGAATAAACCAGAAAAGCAAATATAATGATCACTCCGTCAATGGATTTCAACATCCACCCGGGAAGTATTTTGTTTTATTATTTTAGCATATTGTTATTGAATCACTAACCCTTTTTGAACTATGTTCATTACACACTGGCAAGGTTAATGTCACTTTTGCTTGAAAACTTGTGGAAGTACAATAACAACACAAGATAAATTACACTACAAAATAAGCTCATTACAAGGTCAATGTTATTAATAATAAAAGTTTATACTAAACTTTTCTTAAAAAATGGATCTCAAACTTGTTTTGTTGAATTAGTGTTCGCACTACATTTAGGAACTAAGTACTTTTTGACTATTTTCAAGATTTGTTGTTGGCTACATACACACAATAATAATGAAATAGACTTGTTATGTTTGAAATTCGCACTGCTCTTTGTTTATGTCCTGCAATTTCTCTATAGCTTGTGTTTAAAGCAAGGTTTAGGACCTTGTTTATCATCTCCGGGTAAAGCGTTAATTAGTTGAAAGTTATTAGTTCCAAACAAAAGTTCTATTCTATTCTATTTTTAATAAATGGCAAGCAAAGCAGATGTCTACTATTCTGCCAATGTGTAAAGTGAGTTGGATAAATAAGAGTGCGTGATATAAAGAAATAAAAATTAAATTAGTTACAAACAAATAAAATCCTTAGATCCCAATGAGAGTTATTTGGCGAGTAAAAGTAATGTTATGAAATTCATAGCTATGGGGAATTTTGATTGGCGATTAGTTTTCCACATAAGTATGTAAACATTGAAACATATAGTGGACAACATGTTGCAAAATTCATACAGAAACATTTAAGTATGCAATAGGTTTGTAAAATAAGTCAACGAGATAAGTATGAGATACCATCAAACAAGAAGTTTTCAATGCAAACACAATTTGATAAACTGACAGAAAACATAATTTTCAACATGTTTTTATGCATTTAAATAAAAATAAAAAATAAAAACATAATAATAATAACCAATGCATTGTTGCTCATAGTACTCCTCTTCTGTTTAACTTCATCAAACTGTAATAGCCATTACATAACAATAGATTAATTTAATTATTAATTACTGCTTGTTTCTTCTAATCTAAATATTAGTAGGAACACCTTTTCCTGCATTATTATTTATCTGCATAACGTCTCATATTCCAGGTTCCAGGTGATTGTCATATCAAAAAGAAAATGATAACCCCTGCAGAACTACTATCAAAATTATCATAACAAAATTCAAACCAATTGTTATCAAGGTCGCCTTAAAAGGCGACTCAACCACTGCAGCCTGTTGAACAAGTGACCGTGTCGCCAGCCCAGGAAAAACCAACCTACATCCCACCAAATGAAAGCCAACTTAAGGACAGCCAATCAGAGATGACTGTTCCAGCTCTTCACACATCATAGCTCAAATAAAAGGTGAGGAGTTTTCAAACTACTTTCTACTCACCTTGCTCAAAGGCCCAATACAATAGCCAAGTCAACAAGTACCTGCCCACATGATTCTCACATGTGATGCATATCATGCACCAAAGTACTTCTTGATTTATTTTTACCATCTTTATATTTTTGCAATCTTACCTGTAACAACTAATTCTAGTCTATTGCAAAGTACTATTAGTATTTTAACTTACTTACGGGTTAACTGATAAAGAACTCAATAAGTAATACTCACACCAAAACTATTAGTAAGCCCTAGAGGTAACTAATAGGTAATACTCTCATGTTATCCCGCTGGGTCCACGGCGGACAATACCGCCCAGAGCTTGATTCCTTATATCCTGTCTAATACAAGACTTCATGCCTGTCATGGAGCAATGGTCCTAATCTCCTAAACCTTTAACCTTTATGTAAATGAAACTATTCAGCTAACAGCTGATCATATAACACTACTACACACTATTCTTAACAAGTGTGCTTATGTAAGATGCAACATCAATGCATTCAATATTTCTAATAAAGAAAAGACTTCGTGCCTGACACGGAGCAATGGTCCTAAACTCCTTAATATTTAATCCTATCAAATCAAAGACTTTGTGTCAATCACAGAGCATTACTATGTAAATGAAACTATTCAGCTAACAGCTGATCATAAAACACTACTACACACTATTCTTAACAAGTGTGCTTATGTAAGGTGCAACATCAATGCATTCATTATTTCAATTATGTAAATGAAACTATTCAGCTAACAGCTGATCATAAAACACTACTACACACTATTCTTAACAAGTGTGCTTGTGTAAGGTGCAATACCAATGCATCCAATATTACTATAAAAAAAAAAAAAAAAAAAAAAAAAAAAAAAAAAAAAAAAAAAAAAAAAAAATTACAAGACTTCGTGCCTGACACGGAGCAATTGTCCTAAACTCCTAAACCTTTATCCTATCAAATCAAAGACTTTGTGTCTACCACAGAGCGGTGTTCCTGATCCTATCCTTTAATCCTGTCAAATCCAAGACTTTGTGTCTACCACAGAGCATTACCTTTTGATGACTAAAATGAAACTTCAGCTAACAGCTGATCATAAAACACTACTACACACTATTCTTAACAAGTGTGATCAAATCAAAGACTTTGTGTCAATCACGGAGCATTACCTTCTTATGTGAATAAACCTATTCAGCTAACAGCTGATCGTACAACACTACTACACACTATTCTTAACAAGTGTGTTTATGTAAGGTGCAAAAACAATGCATTCAATATTTCAATTAAAAATAAATTAAGTAGACAGCAAATCTACAACAAGCTGTCACTAACTAAAACTGTTTACTACCAACTCCTACAATTCAATGGAAATTGTAGGATAATACAAGCAACAACATCCTGTGAAAATGAAACTAATTAGCTAACAGTTGATCATACAATAAACTGAAATACAAATTGTATGCCTTCAATGGCATGAAGCACTAGTTATTTTTATCTCCATTGCATGGCACATCTCTATATTGTAATCTGCTCAGATTACAGGAAAAAGTTGATCTTAGTCTTACTTGCAAGTGACTACTCTGTGTAGCCGTACTTATTAAGGTGTTCCATATTAAATGCATTCGATATTTCAATTCAAGACAAATTTGGTAGCAGCAGATCTATTATACGATTTTAATGTTACCTAGAACTAACTATTAACAAATTCTACAATTTCTGCATGCATGTGAAAATTAAACTATTCAACTACATCACATACAACAGCTGATCACGCAATATCAATAAAACAAATTGCAAGTACCCAAAGCTAGACTTTGTTTCATAAATGCAATCAATATTTCAATTTAAGGAAAACTGAATAGATGTCAGATCTATAACAAGCTTTAAATGGTAACTAAACTGTCTGTCACCAAATCCTACAATTCATTGAATATTGTAGGACAATAAAAGCAACAATAATCTGCCGACAAAATGTATCCCCATTGTTTCAGATAACAACCTACACCCACGCAACTAGGTAGGATGAGGGCATCGGCAGGTGCAGAGCGCGCACTGCTTTTCAGAATGGCCGTGTCGCCGCGAAAGCGTCTACCTGTAAAGATTATAACATAATCTTATGCGTAACTACTTATTATAATTGTTATTCACCATAAAGTCTTTGATCCTGCCCTCTATGGGTAACTGTGGAATACTGTTACAGCCATTTGCGTGCATCTGTGAACGTCATTGATTCGTTTGCAATCGAACGCCATCTATTACCAACTTTGTGAACCCAGTCAATATACTGTGGGTCAACTGGAAGAGAAATTTACTAACTTCGATGTTGGGGCAATAAACTAAAGTTAAAATTAAAAGGGAACATTTATTTAATGATTTATGGGTTTTTAGTCATATTAACAAGTGGTCATTTGACATAGAAAATTTGTTTATGACAACGCGGTACCGAAGATGGCGCGGTTTCCGAATATTATGATCAATAACCGAATGTAATAACTTAATACAAGAACTAAATAAGTTTCAATAATAGAAAACCAACTATAAAGTAATAAGATTATTTTACAATGCAATTTACTAGTGAATACCTGTTGTTTGATTAAATTCCTTGAACCACAGGAAGTGTTGTCAAAGGAGCAATAGAAAAGTGGTAGAAAGTAATGAAGCTTCTAATTCAACTTTAATCTGAATAACCTTTGTATTTGTGAATATTAGCATTGTTTAATTATAAAAGAATTAACTGATAAGCATTTAGCATTGTTTGTAAGTTTTATTGAACAAACTTAGTAATAAGATATTGTATTGAAATTCGGGGTATGTCGCCGGACTTTGACAAAAGCGAGGCGCACTGAATGGCGGGCGTTGGAAATAAACATGAAAAGAAAAGTTGTGTTAGAAAGAACTGTGATTGTAATTGTTGAACAAATAACCTCTGTACCATAATGTTTTGATTTAAAAGAGTGTCCATGGAGTTTCTTGCCCGTTCTTCTCCATCAGGAACCTACTTCATTTGGAATGGGCGACTAGCTTCAAAAAATAACTCAAACTGAATGACTCCTTGATAAGTGATAACTCAAAAGTGACTGTAAGTGTTATAATTGAAATAAATGCTTTGAGTTTGAGTTAAGAGTTGTGTGTGATTGAAAACCAACTACCTACCTATTCTACTATCAACGAAGAATTAAACCGGAGACTGGTTAGACACGGCACAGGATAGATACCCCGCCGTGTTATATATAATTTTATTTGATAATAAGTGCGCCCTATTTTATTTACATTAAATTTTGTAAATATTTTTTTTGCAGAATGTGGTGTTCTGCGAAAAACGAAGTTCGTTAAAAAACAAGTAAAAAACTTAAAAAAAAAAAAAATCTGTTTGTATTTTCGTTTTAATATTATTATGTAGCTACTCCAACTAGATTATTTGGTATATGTAATTTACGGACGTTTTTCGCGGCGGGAGTAATTAACTATTTCCTATTCTGCACAAAGTGAGTCCTTTGATAATCTAAACATAATAAATATTACGCTGATGCACAACACTCTGAGTCTTCGTAATTAATTAGATCTTGTTTCTTCGTCGTTCATACATTTTCCGCAAGTAGCCGGAAAATCTGCTGACTGAACTGCACGTCCATGTTTCAGTGACGTCATAGAGCAAATCAAATTGTCGGATCCAGAGCGCGTAATCAGAGAGGCTATTAAGATAACACGGAGTGGGACGCAAACATTACGCGGCATTCAGGATGTTCATTATATTAACGTGAGTTAGAGGCGCAATGGATGCCTAACCAAATATAGTACGTCGCCGTGTATGTACGGAAGTGGATATTAATCGATAAATGGCTGCCTAGCTTTTTGGAGCCGGCAGTTCTACCATGTAGTGTTCCACGAAATATATTTATGGTATAATCAATTCCGTTTGAGTAGTAAATAACGAGCCTATTTGAGTAGTAAATAACAGTGTTCACTGAAGATGTGCCAGTACTGATTAATTAATTAGCGGATTTTTTTTAACTATTGATGCCTGTAGAATTTACGTGAGAAAACAAATTGAAGCGTAAAATCGGATTTAATCCAACCGAACCCTAGGCTGGCCCTAGTTAGAACAAATTGTCTTCCGGAAATAAGAACATTTCTACGATGAAAGGATTTTTTTTGACGTCTGCCAATTTAAACACAGCTCTAGCAAAAGCAAGCACATCCAAGCACGTAATAGACTCCTACACCATAACAGTCATAGTTCTTACTAATGGCTGTTTTCACTGAACAAAACGACTCCCTGTCACAAAAGACGCGCTACCCGACACTATGTGAACGCTTTATACACGACGACAACGTAATTAAAGTAAAATGCAGCTCTATGGTAACAAGCTTTTATTATGAAAGTTATTTAGTGATTAAGTATGAACATTCTGTTCTTTATTCAATCTGAAAACATTAACAAAGTCAATTTATAAGTTTATTAACGTGTTTTTTAATTGCAAGGTAAAATAAATATCTAAAATTAGAATCTTGCTCCGTGAATAGCATCTTAATTTAATATTAAGAACGAAATAGCCCTATTTAGTAGTTTACAAAATAATTTAAGCTAATAGGCTTCAATTGAATCTTTATTCATAAAATGTTTTTAAGTTCATTTTGTATTTTCGTGGGCTTAAATAATATATAAACAAGTAGGCAACAATATTGAGGTATAAACCTATAAAAGATTTTTTGATGAGCTAATTAAAGATGACAGAGCTTATCAAGGTCCTGATACAAGTCATTCACCTCTTACAAAACGTATCCCCCATCTTGTTGCTTTTTCCTATTCAAAGATTTTATTTATCAAATTAATAAAAAATCTAATTAATTTAGGCAAATTTCGCGCCCTCACACCCCTAGCCGCCGCAGGAGACGCCCTGGGCGTCGGGAATCGCAGGCCGATTCCGGGCCACCGTAGGTGCGGGCTTGCGGACGGTGAGCAATGGGTAGCTCGCCGTCCGATAAGGACCAGGCCGGGGTCGACGGCGTGTTATGTTCCACGCGTGCCTCAAAGAGATGTCAGCACGTGAAGGGGTCCGATAGGACCGATGCCTGCCGGGGTTGCGGGAAAGTCCGAAAGGGATACTGTGGTGGCCCCTGACAACGTACAGGCAACGGAAGGAACACGGGTGGTTTTTAGTCAGTAAGAGTCTGACACGCTCCCCCGCTCCGCCCAGAGCAGAGAGAAGTTATTTGATAACTTCCTATCCAAAAAAAAAGACCTTATTTATTTAACCAGTTATTTATTTATTTAACATAAAACGGCCAAGGCTAATTACATTAGTTAAAGACAAACTACTCGACAGTCATACGCTCATCTCACAATACTCCAGACATATTGACAGAACCTTCTTCCATTCATCCGCGAACACATCAAAGTCAGGCTTAGCGTCCAAGAGAGCGTTGAGCGCAGAGTGTGCGAGGGACAGGAGACTGGGCTCGAGCGACGGTTCGTTCAAGTTTCATTTCCACATGAGTTAAGAAATTCAACATGACAGTATGACTGACAGCCGCCGCATGTTGCGTCGCAAACAAGATTTATCGTCTCGACATCGACGTATTCGCTAGTGGAGCGATACTGTTATCATCACATAAATAGTTTTTCCTTAGTGCATATGAGATCTAAGTGTCAGCTGCTCCAGTAAGTGGGTTAGTAAATTTATTCGGTATACATTTCATTGCAAAAATTTAGCTGTATTTTGATAAGTATAAGTTTTTCAAGCTAATCAAAACGAATTAAAAACTTCGCTGAAAGATTCGAAATAAAAGTCAACGACAAGGCCAAGTGATTCTCAAAGATTCATGAATCTTTTGTTAGCTTCAGGATCTAGATTAGGTTTAGTTTGCGAAACTTTATGCGTCTGACAGCCTCGTGGTCAGACATTGATCGAAATTACGGTCACTGTCCGAACAATTGAGTTCGATTTATCACGAATGAAAAAAATAATTCACTGCTTTCGTAACAAAATAAATAGACGAATTATTTTAAGTTATCTAAAGAACTTACACAAAAATGTACCTAAACCTAAAAAAAATTGTTTTGAGAAACAGTTTTCTTATAAATTTATTACGAGAAAAATATTAAAGACAGCCGTTATACGTTTTTGATTTTTCTAGACGATGTTTGATTTCATTTATTGTGAAAAAAAGTATTTTTTAGGCGCATTGTAGAAATATCAAACAGGCAACAAAAATATCAAAGCGATTCATTCGTTATTCATCGTATGCTCCGGTTTACATAGTCTGGAATACATGTTCATTATAAGATCAGACAAGCTCCTGCAAGGTTTTCCTTGTAATATTTAAGGAATCTTTGCAATAAATAAACCTTCAGTCCTTCCAACTTTGACTATATTTTATTAGAAAAATGCATTTTTTTTTACATTTAATGTTTACAAAAAAAAAATGCATTTTTCTATAATCGATATCTGTGAAACTGTCAGTACTTTTCCATATTATATTCTAAGCACTCATGCAAGTTATACCTAAAGGTACGATTCCGTAGCCGACCGCAGGCGGCAGCAGCAGGCGACGTGTCGCCGCGACACGACTGGTTTCTATGAATTTCTATGAAATACCTTCCGTAGCTAGCAACACGTCGCTTTCATAAAAATAGATAGAAATCGACTTCGTATCGCGGTGACACGTCGCTTGCTGCTGCCGCCTGCGGTCAAACGCAAACGCGGTTAAATGTAATTTTATTTACAAGAATAGTCCTAAAAGAGCCATCTGTTCAGTAACATATCTTTATTCTTGCCCAGTACACTGAGGTCACTGCTAACGACTGTACAGGAGCATTTATCTTCACATTGACTTCGGTTCACTGCCGCGTGATAGATCGCCATTCGTCGTATACATTGCTGCCTGCGAATGTACAGTCGACATGCCAAACAGTACGGTATGATTTGGATCTAGCAAACAGGACAAAGATACAGAAAAAGAATCATATTACTGTAGTCATATTTGTCGAGTTTCTTTTATTTTATGTCTCTTGTTAGAAACTCCACAGTTCGAGTAAATAATAAAAAAGGCACTCGAACATCTTTTTTTTGAATTGTGGATGGTATATGAATCCAACCTTTGATCTGAAGAGGTATACCAATTATTTTTGAAAAGAGCTCGTAAGTAGGCGTCTGTACTGTGAATCGAGTCCCGATACGGAAATACGCTTTGATATAATTTCTGTATCGTGCGTTCCCGTTATCCTATGTTATTTATTGTCTTATTTGCAAGCTTCAAAATTACGAGCTGTTAGGTCTGCGTTTCACCCAGCGTTCGATAATAATGTATTCACAGTGTAATTATCACATTGTATCCATGTAAGGTACGTTCGAGTGTGACCATGTGTTACAGTAAAACATGTTTACGATGCGCAGGCTTTGTGGTTCTGTTATCAATGGTAACACCATTTATTTGCTGTACGATAATGACAGAGTGAAACCGTGATGAAGATTATTAGAAAAATAATGTTTCGGAATAATGTTCAGATTAAGAAAAATCTCTTGTAGAAAACTATATCATCCACTTCTACATCAGTTATACACAAGTTTTTACTATATATATAACTATATAAACGTCCCAAGTAACAAATTCTCCTTTACCTTATCCCCACCTCAGTACCACGTACTGCAGATAGTGCCGGCCACGCGGTCACATAAAGAAGTTCGTGAACACATTACAACATAATCCAGTAATGTTCCCGACTCAAACAGCAATTTCAGCTTGTTCAGAGGCAGCTTGAATATAAAAAGATTCGGTGAATTTGAAAATATTGGAAAAAAGAGCTTCGATAATATGAAACACTGTTAGTACATACCTATGTAGTTCGTTAGTTGATAGCCTTTTACTGCTATTGTTCCAAAGTTTCACAAAATGTAATTTACACACATAAACTCACGCCTTCTCCCAAGGGAGTAGGCAGAAACTACAGAACGCCTGCTACAATCCTTATATCCTTTTTTGGCTTCGTTTACGTTCATACATCAAAATTTAATTTTGATGTCTTGAAAACATTAATGCAGTATCAATCTTGTCTCCAGCTACACGTGATCAAGTGAAATTGCTTCTAACTATAGTCTTTTCATTTTCAAGCTAATGGTGTAACTCTCAAACTACTAACTACACGCCCCGCATAGTTACGATACTTTAACAAAACTTCGGATCTGCCAAAAAGCGGCTCGTACTATGAACATAATTCAATAACATTGCTCTCTCTGGGAGAAAGTACTTCCAATGAACTTTTGTTCAATACGAATAAAATTAATTTGTTGCTTGACTGCGTCATTGGTCCAGTGGTCGCAAGAACTACTGTTGTGCATGAGGCTTGAACTGAGGTACCGAGGTCGCATGAACTACTGTTGTACTGAGGTCGCATGAACTACTGTTGTACTGAGGTCGCATGAACTACTGTTGTGCCCACCGTCCGCAAGCCCGCGCCTACGGGAATCGGCCTGCGATTCCCGACGCCCAGGGCGTCTCCTGCGGCGGCTAGGGGTGTGAGGGCGCGAAATTTGCCTCTCCCTCACGCGTTCTACCTCCTCCTTCACGAGCCTTACTGCTTCGCAGAAGGAGGTGACGGCCTCCCATGCCCTCTCGCTCCGTACCATGGCCTGGACTAGGGCCGGACGCGAGAGATCCCCGCCGCCGATCGCCTCCACGAGGACACGGCGATGCTCTGCCCGAGCCGGACAGACCTTCACACATGACACCCGGGACCTCTGCCGTAACCTTTGGGGAATACATGTGTGATGTAATGTTATAAACTACAACATATCTGGTGCAACCTGCGAAGTATTCTCTAAAGCAGTTTAGTACAGCTACCAAGCGAGATGCACTACTCGCTGGTTTCAGTGGAATACGCTGAAAATGGACGGTGAATGATGGTGAAAAATTCAATTTAACAAAATGAACGAAAAGCTAAATCGCGTGAAAATAGGAAAATGCATGTGGATAGAAATAAGAAGTTAACCTGTTAGTTTTGCTTTGATTTTTGCTTCATAAAAATATTCGGTTGTTGTATAATAATATTGTGTTAGCTTGGTATTCGCTACTCCGTTAAAATTAAAACGCTTTCCAGGCAAATCTTCAATATCCCACAGTGGTCAACAAACCGGTTTTTTTTTTAATAAGTAAGTACTGCTCTGTACTTACTTGGGCCTCATAACTCAGGCCCTTTGTGAGGTCTGAATAACAAATTACCATAAACAATATCATCCAATATGCCTGATATTAGCTAAGTTTCTCGCGCACGCGTCGTGGTAGACATGTGACACATCTGTAACTCCAGACACTTATTTAATCTTCACGTGATTTATGGAATAGTAATTACGTACATTATTGGGACAAATACATATTTTACAAATCAATTAATAAAAATAGCAAAATTAGAGACCGGACGGTATGTCTTTATCTCCATGGAAGGTGGGTAGGCCTTTAGTGTGGGATGCAACCTGTGTCGACACTCTTGCGCCATCCCATCTTCCTGGCTCAGCGTGCTGTGCTGGTGCTGCCGCTGCGGCTGCAGAAAACCTCAAACGGCGTAAGTACAATAACCTTACAGGTAATTATATTTTCGAGCCGTTTGGGGTTGAAACCCTCGGGCCGTGGGGTCCGAGTGCTCACGGCCTCTTCAATGAAATATCAAAACGGCTATTTGACACTTCCCGTGACCCAAGGGCTGGTTTTTACCTTGGGCAGAGGCTAAGCATTGCCATACAACGTGGCAATGCGGCCAGTCTCTTGGGTACATTACCAGTCGACAGCGATGCGGATGAATTATTCGATGCTATATTTTAGTTTTTCAATAGTTTTAGTTAAGTTTGTGTATAGGTAATCGTACATTATTTGTATGATCGTAATTGATATTATTAAGGTTTATTAATTATGACCAAGGGGCGCTTGTCAGACTTAATTAACATAACTAGTAGAGCAAATCAAAGCCATTATTTTCATCGTGGATATTCATCCACCTGATACAAACTTTCATTTTTAGCATGGAACCAGGATTCTATGCCGAATTTTAGTTGACTTGTCAACAAAAAATAATTCATTAATAATTTTAATTCACGTAAAATTTTCTTCCTTGTAACACCATGTTTTTCATATCAAACAACACAAAAGCGTCCGTGTATTTCTGTTATGATTTTTAAAAGCATTTTCATTAATAAAGTTATACGCGAAGTTAAATTTTACTGAAATTTACGAATTTCAGTCATATATATAAAAAAACAATAAATATGAATTTCAGTCATTTGTAAAACCTTCATTCCACCAACAATCGTCTTCTACGATGTCCTTGTTACCGCTCTGGTTTCATTCACTCTTCTTTCTATGTTCAGGCGGTCTTTCTTTGGAATGCGCTACCTCTGAACATCAGGACGGCAACCAGTCGCTTGTGTTTTAAAGTGATGGCACGTGAGCATATACGTAAGAGGTTGGCAGGTTTTTGTCTCTGCATCACCCTAAGGTTGACTGGTAGAAAATGCCTCAGGCATTAAGTCCGCCTTTGTACGGTATTTTTACTTGTTCATAAAGTTTACAAAAATAAATATATAAATTGAATTTGATTGAGTGTGGTTACTACAGTCTGACGTTAGCGCCTACCAGCACTATTGCACCTATTAGGTATAACATTTACCAGAGCTATTATCGCAGGCAGAACACCAACATAACGAAACCAAATCGCTCTGCGTCCTCTTGTACATTATATCGATGTTCGTCGAGATAACTGAAATACCACTACGAGGCTGAGCACGCCAGTTTAACTCCCGCCACAATGTTTTCCACAAGGATTACGGGAACGCATTAGATGAAGGGAACTACTGTACATGTGACTGAATTTTCCGAGTGTACAGCTATCTACGTAATCTGTAAATCTGTGATGATGATTGTGTTTAATTTTGATATATTAATCTTGCTTTAGTTAGACTAATGTGTGTTAATGCATTTTTTTATGTCATTGTCTAAAAGTGGCAACTGTAGACTAAGGCACACAGGAAATATTTTGTTTTCAGAGACATATGGAAACATGTATGCTGTCATGATCAAGCATAAATAATAAATTAATTAGAGATTATTATCGAAAATAATGAATAATTGTTAAGAATATCTGCTTTTCAGGCTTGGTAGATGTAAAAAAAGTGATTATTTAATTTATTTAATTACTGTAATTATTAAAGTTATGTTGTGTAGGTATAATTATTGCAAGCTCTGGTTATTCGTACTTACCTAATTAAAATTAATGTGGTTCCTCGTTGGTGATGATCACGAGGTTTATTAATTAAAATGACTCGAAGAAGACATTTTGCTTTAAAAGTTTTATAAGCGACTTAAATATGTGCTCTTGCCTCACTTCACGCTACATACATACATAAACTCACGCCTTCTTCCCATGGAGGTAGGCAGAAACTACAGAACGTACTACGATCCTTACATACTCTTTTTGCCCCGTTTACGGTCATACATCACGCTACTATAACATGTTCTGAGTGAATGCTTTCACCCACAGCCATATCAAATGCCATAAAATTTCAGTAGATATTTTAAAAGCAGGCTCTATACTTTTTCCACACAAGGCAGTTTTTTCCTTTTGTGTGACGTATAAAAAACCCAGCGCAGTAACCCTTCAGACGGATGCTCATTGTGATACATCCCGTCGAGCGACGTCATCCGACACACTCACTAACTCTTACTACTTTACTAACTTTACGATAAAAGTCCGAATTTATTCGGGTAACGTCGCTGACACAAATGTACTCAAGGTTCAGAATCAAACTGCCAATGAATACATGTATATACATCTTAGGAACTGTTTCTGAATGTTGATAAAATACATGAAACCCTAAGTAATAACCAGATGCTCTGACTCATAAATCCGAGATAAAAGGTGATAAAAGATAAAAGGTGTTCTTTTCTTTGTTTTCCTAAATTGTTTGTGTCTCTTTCTGATGCCTACCTACTATAGCTTTGATTTAATTTTTGTAAAATATTATTTGTAGGACATTGTTGATTTCGTTGAGTTTACTTATTTTGTTTTATGCCTACAGTAAAAGATAGCTAAGCAAAACTGTACCAGCTTTTAACGACGAAGGCAAGAGCCGTACCTAACCTACATAACAAACTGAATATCTAGATCACGCGACGGATACGAGCAAAATTCCTGTAACGCAACATCGAAACACGGCTTTGTATATTCTTGGAACTGAAATCGGATTCTCCATCTGTTATACTAGTTGAAAATATTTCACATTCATCGCAGCGCTGGAGTCAACGCCAGGATGCTATATCACGGACTTGCCTTAAAAACTTAAAACATAACACGTTAGAGTGATGAGGATGACGAGGGTCAATGAATTGGATTAAAGATTTTAGAATGTCAAATGAGGCGGACATTTATCACAAAGTAGACAGTAAAAGTAACGCAGCAGATATCTAATAAATTACTTCATTTTAGTCTCTGTGCTTTTACCATTCGGTACCTTTTCCACGATAGAAATTATTGCTTTTGTAGGAAACGTTCAATAACTTGCAGATTTCTGTGGAAAATATGTGATGTATGCTCAAACACTGTCAGTAAAGTTTAGTATTCTGACATCATGTCTTGTGTTTTAATCTAAAGTTTAAATAATAATTTCTAAAATGTATGTGAAGCCATAGGGGTCTGAAATCAATTAACTATTTATATTAGTACCTATTCTAAAAACATAATCAGCATATTCATTTATTTGTCTTGTTCTAGGCTTGCGATGCAGCGCCTGCTCAGCATCACTCTCCTCAGCATCGCCGCAGAGCACGCGCACGCGCAGCAGCGTGACAGGGAGCACCAGGGATCACAAACCTGCGGTGGACACTTGAATGCTCCTGTGGGCACGATAACGACACCAAACTTCCCCAACCCTTTCCCCGTCCCGATAAAGTGTAAATGGATAATAGAACACGACATAGTGAATGGGACTATATCGATATACTTTACTCAGCAGTACACTACAAGTGGGTTGACGTTCACTGAGTACATGTACTATGACGAGTCTTACAAGTTGGGCGAGAGGCGAGCGCTCACTGTCACCGACGAGAATATCACCAGGATCAAGTGGCTTCAGGTACGTTTACCTTTCATACTGTTGATGTTAGTTTGACTTCCTGAACTGTTTTGTGTAACTATTCTGTTTTGTTTTGTGTGTATGTGTGGTATTTGCTAATTATGTAGACAGGATAGTTTATATACCAAGAGTTACTTGTTGGTTCTCAAAATGAACCTTTGAAAGAATATCACAGGCAAATTAACGGAATAATGAACGACTGAAATATCTTCTCTCTAAACTGAAAAAAGTACAATTCATTAGATAAAGTTATTCCCAATAAAATATTAATGCCAGGCACTATATTTATGGTTTAGGTTAGAGATATAAATTACATAATTAAACGCTAGAGCACGCGAACGTTTAATGGCGACTATCAGTCCTAGAAGAGTTATTCAGTCATACAACTATAAAAGCCATTTTCTGCAGACAATTTTGTAGCCGAGATAACTCAGTATAATAATACCAGCCTTTTCTTGTCCCACTGCTAATTTAATCGGCTTCAATTTTCATCCGCTTGTAATAAAATGTACTTACAAAACTTTTTCATTATTACCAACTCAACACCGAGACTACTAAGAGCTTTACTCTATACAACAAATATTCATTAAATTCTACAGCCTTTTGGCTTTTCCACACACGCTTAAATACACACTGTATAGCAGCAGCGGCTGAAATAGGCTGGCGAATCAAATGTTATTGTTGTTTTTTGATATATTCGGATAGCTCATTACCTAAAGAGGTGCCGTAAAGAATATGAACCTAAAAAAAAACCGTGAAATTTGCGGGTTAAGGCTAGTAGGGTAACAATACCATAATGTTTGTGTTGAATTTTTGATACCATTGTTAAGATATGCGGAACGTGAATAAAACAACAAGCTCCAGTAATGACTGCCATATTTAATAATTCATTTTTATACCACCACCAACATTATCAATGTACCCACTTATGAATACCATCACACCTTTCTCCCTCAACAAACAACACAACAACAAACAACAACAACCCCACGCGTACCTTATTATCAAGGGTGGTTTATGTCGTGCCATTTTTACGCTATTTATTTTCTTCGAAAAATTATATTTTCTTTATTTAGTAATAATGTTTATTTTATTATTTTAACAGACTGATAACAACTTGTTATAACCGCTGATACCTAATCGCCATTCTGTATAACCTAAAAAACGTTTTATTTTACTGGCATTCAATAATAAAACGCATCGATTTTGAATGTCACTCATGTAACTAAATGGATTGATAGATGCGTTTGAATTTTTTTGTGTCCTTGTGAAGCAATCTCAGTAAATTGATAGTGCAGTATCTCATGTCGTTCAGAGAACGGTGGGCATTTTTATTGATAGATTTATTGACATTGATGACGTCAATAGAATAAAAATCTAATCTAAGCTATGCCATTATTCTCGCCGCAACTGAACGACAACAATTATTTTTGTTATACAAACTTGGTAGCTAAGAAAAAAATACCCCTTAAAGTATATATCGCGCTTTCCATTAGCATATGCAGTTTTGTTAGTTTTACCTTGTGTCGTGTCTCAGAGACGTGACGGGAACCGTAACCTCTCACAAACTTAACTCTACGATGGAGGGAGATCTTATTGATACGAATAGCCTTGGGTACCTGGGTAGTGGTACTTGGGTAGTGTTGTGCTTGTTTGCTCAAACTTGACCACAAACATTCATGGTATCTTACTTTTGTAACGTTGGACGATTGACTTGGTATCCTGAAGTATGCTGGCAGCACTTATTGACACCAGACATTGAAATATCCTAACTAATAATATTATAAATGCAAAAGTGAGCTTGTTTGTTACGCGTTCACATTAAAACGGAGTAACGGATTTAGATGAAATTTAACACATGGGTAGACCATAACCTGAATTAGGACATAGGATACTTTTTATTCCGATATTCCTACGGAATCAAGACTTATGCGGGTGAAACCGTTTTAAAATAATTGCTTTAAAATAAACGTTTAATAGCAAAATCTATACCCTGTACCCAGCAACATCCTATAAAAAAATAAAATATTAATTCCAAAAAAAAAGTAGGTAGGTAACACTTTATTTCGGTCACGTAATAAATATAAGTTTCTCAGTAATATTTATTTCAACAACGTGATTCGAACAATGTGAGTGTGTTACGAATCGTTTCCTTCTTTTTATAAGTACGTTCAAGCCGGAGTTTCTTTTGCTTCAGTAAAGTAGGTAAATCCTGCCTATGTGCGTAACAAAAGCAATTTTCATAATGTTTCTTTCATTTTTGGCAGTTATGTTAGAAGAAATGTACTAACTCGGAGATCCAACCGCGTATTATTTCCCAAAGGATCAACCTTATAATGCTAAGACATCATGTTTGGTGATTTGGTTAGAGCTCTCCATAACTTATTCTTCTTTATAGTTTTTCAAGTTAAATGTACGTTTGGCGCTATAACTAACTATAAAGTAATTTGTTTGCGCTACATGCTTATATTAGGTATGACCTCCAGATACCGAATAGGTAATAAGTGTTTGTGAATGTGTAATAAGTAGGAGGAATAAAGGTTTAAAAAATCTCGTATCGTACTTATGGCACAACATACATATTATAAGTGCCTAACAGCTAAACGCCAGCCGCTTGAGTAATATTGCCTCCGTACGGAAAACAATTTGTTGAAAATTTCACCTATACACACGTAGTATTCTTTGCTTTGTTTGTAATAAGCGAGCCTGTGTGAGAGGGCATGGGAGGCCGTCACCTCCTTCTGCGAAGCAGTAATGCTCACAAAGGAGGAGGCGAAACGCGTGGAGAGGCAAATTTCGCGCCCTCACGCCCCTAGCCACCGCAGGAGACGCACTGGGCGTCGGGAATCACAAGCCGATTCCCGGCCACCGTAGTCGCGGGCTTGCGGATGGTGAGCAATGGGAAGCTCGCTGTCCGATAAGGACCAGGCCCGGTTCGACGGCGCGTTTTGTTCCACACGCGCCTCAAAGAGATGTCAGCAAATAAAGGGGTCCGGAATCAAAAAAAAAAACAAAAACCGCCGTTCAGTACTATTCTAAGTTATTTTAATTTTTTTGTGTAAATATTGTGTGCCTTAATCTAAGTCAAATACATTTATTTTCTTTCTTTCTTCTTTCTGACAGAAGTTACTAACTTTGTGGATTAGCCTGTCGGTTGGCTGTTTTAAGCTGAGGAAATTAATAAAAAAACTGACTTAGAAAACATTAAGTACTCAATCTGCCTAGCCTTTTCCCAACTACGTTGGGGTCAGCTTCCAGTCCAACCGGATGCTACTGACTACCAGTATTTTACATTAAGCGACTGCCTATCTGACTGAAGACTGGTTGTCGCATTTTTGGAAAATTATTTCTTGCAAGCTATGTGAAAAGCTATAGTGAAACCCATATAATCTGACCTTTTCATGTGAAATGAACACATTAAACCTGATTTAAAAGGTTCGAAAAAAGGATTAAAGCAAAATCAGGATTTTCAGCACTACCTAGAATCAGACTCCAACGTCAACGTAACGGGTCGTGAAAACTGGGTAATTTGATCTAGCACACGGGCGTTTATTGGCGTGTGAACGGCACGCTGCGATTGGCCTATAAAGAAATAGCGTTGATCTTAGTATTAAAACTGTCTTTAACATAATTTATGTACCAAAACAAATCTTCAACAGGTCTCCTATAACACACAATTTTTACTGTCAATAATCAAAATATCCTGTACAAATTTATAACTTTCATTTGACACAGATCGCAAATCTTGCTCGAATATCTACTACATAACTAAGTTTATTTACTAATTTCAAGTGCGTGTATATTTTAATATTCACAAGTGGGCACTTAACAACTAATTACTAATTAATTAATAAAAATAGCAAAATTATATACTAACTTAACTAAAACTATTGAAAAACTAAAATAAAGCATCGAAACATTCATCCGCATCGACGTCGACGTGTAATGTACCCAAGAGACTGGCCGCATTGCCACGTTGTATGGCAATGCTTAGACTCTGCCCAAGGTAAAAAGCCCGCAGACCTTGGGTCACGGGAAGTGTCAAATAGCCGTTTTGAGATTTCATTAAACAGGCCGTGAGCACACGGACCTCACGGCCCCTGGGGTTCAACCCTTTTCCTGAATATTTTTTCAGTGTCGTGGACCAAGGATACGGAAGCCGGTAAACTAATACTAGAAATTTAGCGTTGATCTTGTTGTACCATGCCGCTGAAGAACCGACAAATGCCGTTGGAATCCAATTAACCTGCTTAATTGAACAAACTGAATAGAGGTAGAATGATTGATGTGAAGGCACTTAGTCCTGTGGTACTGGTCAACACTACCGAAGTTCCGATTTAGGTCAAATGTTTCAGGTAAGTTGCGACGGTTCGAATGTTCACATACGAGTAGCTACACAAATGACGTCAGAACGTAGGCAGGTTGCAAGTGCGGGCACTCACAACTTTCACTGCGCAACTTTACATAACCAGAAAAGTTTCGATTGTCGTTATTAGCTGGGTTTGTGGAGAACTAAACGAACTAATTTACCATTTATAAGTTTTAGTAATCCAATAGCTCGAGTTGTTCTAATTTTACGTTTATTTCCTGCATAGAAAGACTTGGTTGTGATTTGCCAAGTTATTTATTTACTGTTGTATTAAACGGCTACACGACAAATTGACGTAGGGTGTCAGTTTACTGAACATTTCATTTTCCTGACTGTACATTCGCTTTTCGCCAGATATGTTTCAGTTTCAGGTAGGGGTAAGCCTATTGGAAACGGAGAATGGAACACCTAAAATCCAGCCTCCTACTGAAAAACTTATGGAAAATCCTTTCGTTCATATTCTTAAAACCAATGATGAGCCATCAAGTTTTAGTTTAAATTATCAAAACCAACGGTGGTGTGGAGGAAATTACGAATAATATGACTTCATTTTTCTATTAGCTTATAATGGCCAACGAAATACATAGTCACGTGAGTGAAGCCACGGGGTCAACTAGTATTAAATATAACGTAAATAATTATTTTAGAAGAATCATATTCCACGAAATTAAACACAGAATATAGCAAAATTCCTGAAACCCAATTACCTGTACGTTTCCTGAAGCGATTTTTTTATTTTATCTCAAACAAGCACCATTCAGAATACACTGCTACAATCTCTTACAAATTAAATTGGACCTTAAACACATGAACGATTTTTTCCTCCAGAACGATGTTTCCGAACAAGATGATTTTTTATTAGTTAGCTATCTGTTTCAGTTTTTCTATTGTAGCGAGGGTGTGACAGGGGTATAGCGGCCGCAACCTTCCCTGTTGACTGGTAACGTACCGACCGTGAGGGAAGCAGTTGGCGGAAAAAAATTGGGTCAAACTTAAAATAGTGGAAGTTTTCATGGTTCAGTTTGCATTTAAATGATGCAGAAATGGCAGCGAAATTAATCATATAACTGTAACAGTAACTTACAAAACTGATAGAATTAAATATACTTGATATTTTAAGTTAACAAAAACTGTACCTAGTATTAGATCTAATTCATAAGATTATTTGAATTCGACCCATTTGCTAGTTGTTTAAACAAACAATTCGGTGTCCAGTGAACGGAATGCATAATAATGTAATGCGATTCGAATCTGATGTTTTCGTAATTTTCAGGTTAATAAAGGGATTCTGAAAGAAAACTGGTATTGTAAGCGACAGGCTGTATTACTGTATCGTACAAGATCGTAATCATCATAGCTCTGTATAACTTTTTCCAATACAAGATACACCGCCCGCCCTCTCTCTTGTTATTTACGTCGATAAAATGTAACAAAGTTAAATATTGATGCTACGTTGTGTAAAAACCTTTTTCGATTTGCAAGTTTCTGGTTAAAAGATTGCCCGGTTAATCACCACCTTTGACCGCTCACCCGTAGAGCCTTTTATTTTGAACAAAATGTTTGCTGAAAAAAATAACTAATGAGTACCTACGGATGTTTGTTGAGTGCGTTTTTCTCTGCATAGGCTTTGTATGAGTCATATATTCTTTATTGTAAGATGTAATATGGAACTACTCAGTTCTTTTTCTTATGTTGTCTCGACCATGAAGACCGTGGCTGTGACTTAGGTAAAGCAATGAATAGTTATGTTTTTCTATTTTAAGCGTCCCTACGTTACAAACCTAACAATAAAGCTCAGTTATTTTACGCACTCAAACCCTATTTTATTTACTCTAATGCTGTCAGTAGAAATTATCATTTGTACTTTGTTCCATCATTCCATTTAACTGTGCCGAGCGTTAGAGGACAAAATGGACAATTTGTGTGTACATAATATTCCACAGCCACATTCGTCGACAATTTTTGTAAAATGTTCTATGTGCACTGAATGGCATTGGGATTTTTATTAAGATTGAAAAAACATATTCAGTAAAAATTCTTTGAAAACGTCTTTGTAGTATAGCAAAACTAAAAACATAATACCTATAGCAGCGTGGATTGTTTATTGTAAGTATTGTGATTCGGTATGTTTAACGCCCATTTAGCTAATTTAACTGTAACAAGTTAACAAGTTTACTTACATTACTAGGTAGTGATTGGAGCCTCCTTTTAAGCTAATAAAGCCTGTATTAGGAGACTCCGCTCTTCCATACATTGTTGGTATAAACTATAAACTTGTTTATTTAAAACAATAATAAAAAATAAAAAAATATAATAAAGGAATCTAATCTACGAAAACTATGGATAATTTATAAGTTAGGCTAATAAGTGCTTTCAGAATTCAAATTGTTAGTAATAGTGTAGTTGTGTGTGATAGTGTCATTGTGTGTAATTGTGATTGGGTTGTTGTAATCAGTGTTGTGTTTGAATGTGTGGTATGTGTGTGTTATGTCATTATGTGTGTGGGTGGGAGTACCTATATCATGAGCGAATGAGCTTGAGCCTTAGGATACTGTTAGCATATTATATTTATAACAGTAATGCCTCTGTTTCCTCATAATTAAGCGGTTTTATCCATTGAGCTAAAATTTTTTTACATTCATTTAGTTTTTTATTGTATACGTAAGTTTCCCTATTACATTTGTTATAAAGCTGAGCAGACCGTTTTTTAAATTGGATGTTAGCAAATTTAGTTTTGGTTTGGGGAACATCTGCTACTAAGTCTTTTCTTCTTTTTAAATTTAAGTTAGGGTCATAAGGAAGGGATTTGTGTTTTTTAATTATAGTTCTAATAATGTATAGCTTTCTCACCGATAATAAGTTGCTAATTTGGTAGAGGTTGGGTGGAAAATCTCATGTTTTTAAAATACATCATCTTAATTAGAGCACGTTGACCCCGCTCAAGATCAATGAATTTAGTTTTTGCTGCACCACCCCAAATGGGGATGCAGTACGTCAAAACAGATTGCACCAAAGCTATGTAGATTTCATTAAGGAGGTGTCTCGGGTTATTCGTACTAGTAGGTACAACTTTTGGAACAATATGCCTTAGGTGCCTGTAGTTACACAAAAACAGGTAACTTTGTGAATTGCGTTAGTAAACCCTTATTATAAGCTGAAAAACACAAATATGTTTATCCATTAGACTCGTTTAACATCATCTCAAAGTAAGCTGCTCTGCCATTTGAATGAGATATCCGACGGATAGGTATCATGTTATTGATACACGTGACCACCCGTACCACAAAAACTTAACGTGAACGTTCAATAATTATTCCATACAAAATAAGGCCTTTATTTGAAAATCTTTATAGAAACAAACTGCGATTAGTTTAATTTTAACATTATTCAATTAAATACGTTCCAGTTTGTTTCCATAAATATTTGTATGCTACTGTCGGTCAATGGAACTGACAATTGAATGCCCAATGGAACGTGAGGCAGGTTCACAGCTACGCTTTAGCTGCATTGTGCGCGCTAGCAAAGCTAGTAACAATAAAATAAAAGTTAATAGCAGCTTGTAAATAAAATTTCAGTTCAATAATTTTGATGAAAGTTTATTTGTGATCATTGAAGTGCTTATCTGATTCAGATTTATTTATTGAATAAATTGCCAGTATTCTACGTAACCGTCAAAAATTAAGGAAGTGTATACGCCTAATCTAAAATCTGCCTCCACATCATCACCATCATTCTACTCATCTTTAACTAGTATCTACGTTATAATTATGGTGATGGCGCTTTTATACCTAGGTACCATAACATGCCCATATATAAAGCGACCTGTCTTTTATTATTTCAGTGTTAAATATACAAAACGTGTGTCTAATGTAGGAATGATGTTTCGCAATTTTATAGGTACTCTGTAATAATAATACGGAGATGCCGGGAAATTCAATTTTCATTCGTGTTGATATGGCATTCTCGGTATGTGTAAAGGGAAAATTCACCGATGCGTGAGGCACAATGAATTGATTGGTTTAGTAAACCTCCTTCAGTTTAAATCGTCATATTTTCATGTATTACATACAGCATGAAAATTACGATCATAGAAAGCTAAAAGTATTGAAAACAAAATTAATTAAATACAGGCTATATATAGCTATATATAATATACTCATTCATAATTCCTGACTCCGGACACCTGCGGTTGCCCTCTACTAATAAGATCTCTTTCCGTGTGGTTAGTGACTAACCCGGTGTCAGAGTTTTAAAGCCGCCTATGGGCCTCTGACTTGACTTCACATGCCGTCAAGAAATATCTCTCAGTCATGCCGGTTTCCTCAAGATGTTTTCCTTTAGCATTTTTGAAGCAAGTGATAATTATACAATACGCACATGAATCCGAACAGTCAGAGGTTGAACTTGAGACCAATGACTTGGCAGTCCATCGGTCACACCACTAGGCTATCACTGCTCACTAATGAGATAAAGAAGTTACAATTATGCAAACCTGCTATCTACACACGGTGTTCCCAGCAAGAGAGGAAATTCATCCACTTTATTCCAGATTCTTCCGAAATCTTTTAATTCAATGAAATTTCGACGCGGGGTAATCGGACGATCTCTGTTTGTATCGCATAAGGTCTTAACAAGTTTGATTAGCAGAGTAACTTTATACAATTCAGTATGCTTTTGTAAGAAAATTATTTGGGGTACAGTACTAAAATTTCGTGACCCTACTGTCATCTGTAATAAGACCTATATCAAGTACAACATTCATAAATTCCATTTCTGAAAACGTGCGAAGAACCCTTACAATATTATGGTAAACGTTTTACCTTCAGATAAAGCAGGTTAAGTGCCGTGTGTATGAAGTCAATTATAAAAGGTCCAACCATCGTCAGAAAAATGTAAAAAAAAAACTTATACTCCGCAAACAATGAAAGGTTCCTGTATAAAAATTGTTCGTACATTGGAAAGCAAATTCTCAGTATAAAAGTCTATATGATATATACGAATAGTAAATGGTAGTATTACTGGTTGGTTCCAAGACGCTGCATTTGTCAGCTCATGACGCGGATGACGAGGGTATTGTGATAAAAATATGTTTCTTATTGTTTGTCACTTTCATGTAAAACGTATTTTTGCATGAAACACATGTCGGTATGGAGATACCATAGAACAGATAATTCTGTGGGAGATACTAACAGAACTCATGTTTTCGGGAAAGTCTGCAAAGCGCACAAAGCTTTTCTTCACAAAGCTTGCTTCAGACTTTGGAACTGATTCAAGTCAGAAGGTTTTTTTTTTTTTTAAGCTACATTGTTATTAGCTTAGATTATAGATTGTTGTTAGATTGTTAACAGATACTTATTTGTATTTTTTTATAATATTTCCTCACATTTTTTGTATTATCTTATAATCACAGTAACCACCCTCGATGACGGATTTCTAAACAAAGTTCTACGAGGAAGTAAACCAACTAGAAGTGCTTTTATTTTATTTTATTGAGTGGGAAATTGTCAAATAACTTCTCCCGCTCTGGGTGGAGCAGGAGGACGTGTCACACTCTTACTGACTAAAACCCACCCGTGTTCCTTCAGTTGCCTGTACGTTACCAAGGGCCACGGTATCCCTTTCGGACTTTCCCGCAACCCCGGCAGGCATCGGTCCTATCGGACTTGACTTGCTGACATCTTTTTGAGGCGCGCGTGGAACACAACGCGCCGTCGACCCGGGCCTGGTCCTTATCGCACGGCGAGCTACCCATTGCTCACCGTCCGCAAGCCCGCGCCTACAGTGGCCGGGAATCGGTCTGTGATTCCCAACCTACTCGAAGTCCTATCAACATTATGGAGCCAAAGTTTCTATAAATTAGTAACTCAGTAGAGAAGTACATAAAACACAATCACATATGGAACATAATTATGCTGAGTGAAACTCATTCAAGTTTAGTTCACAAATGTTGTTTGATCTTTCATTCAGAAATTCATTATATTCAAACCCTGAACTGCTACAAAAGACAATAGACAACGATGTGTAATTAGAAATGGGTGCTGAATCGAAAATCTCAGTCAACTTAGTATAATTAAGTAAGGAATTTTTGATGTGTCCAAAATATCTAGAGTCTATGAGAACCATACTTATGACATCCACAATTGTAATAGGTACCTAATATCGCCGTTTTTTTTCATTTTTCTAGCGTAAAAATATTTTAATACATAAAGCACGTGTTGTGCTCATTTCATGTGAAATCCAAGTCATATCGCATTTGCCTTTTGATATAAATTCATGTATTACCTCACCTGCGGAACCAATATTGGATAACTCGCACCGTTGCTCCTGAGTGAACTGTAATATTATACGAGTGCGCGTTACGTTCGAGCTCATGTCAGTCTTGTATGTTCCTGATGAAGAACTAAAGCGTTTCAACATTATTTTTCATTGAAATGTAAAAAATAGTCAGCTGATATTTAATGATTCTCAAGAGGAAACGTAATTAATTTATGTTTGCCTCTGAAAAAACGAAATATTTGTGCATTTTTCCGAAAACTATCTATATATTTTTTTACCACTGGTAAAATGGACATACATGAATCAATTCTAGCTTTGTTTTGAAAGTAACAGCGGAGATTGATTGTGTATTCAAGTACTGACTGTGCCTCTCTTAGTTTGTACCAAAAAGATGACTTATGAGTATTAATTTTCTCTTCCATTTAGTAAACCTTAAAACGTATTGTTTATATCTTTTTTTGTGATTAATTGCTTGCGGGAATCATAACTTCGTCTGACGGAAAGTATCAGACTAAGCTCCATTAGTTAATAGGATTGTTGTGGTTGAATGGTTCTCAAGTTTGCTTATCAGATTAATACTTTAAAAGCAAAAGTTTTGTTTGTTAAGGATTCACTCTAAATCGTCTTATCTGTGGTTGCCGTCTCCAACTATGATATTTGATAAATCGAGGTTTTCTAAGGTTTTCATGCGAAGAAATTTTTACCTTATAAAAGTAATAGCAATTAGATTTACGCCGTATTTTATTACCTAAAGGAAGAGGGAGGCCTTTGCCCTCCAGTGGGACAATACAGGCTAAATAGATTAGATTAGATATAACCTAGCCTTTGACGAACATTATTAGCATTAAAACCTTAACTGTGGCAGTTCTGAATGCTTTATGCATATCGGTCTAATCTGGAAGCTATTTGAGCTCAATACACTATTGATATAGACAACCTGATTGGTTAGGATATCAATCGGGACGTCTATATTAATGGTGTATTGATTGTTTGTTTAATCAGAGCTTTGTAGAGCTTCTAACTAAATAAGAGATTTCAGTTGGATCCCAGTATTCTAAGATTCCAAATTCCTCCTGTGCCCTACATTAACTTTATCAATAACTAAAAGGCTCTTCTGAGATGAAGTATGATCCACGGGTTGACTACTTTCTACATCCACAAATATCTTTTTAGTTATGGAGCTACCATTTTCGTTAGAAAGAGGGTAGTAGGTTATGTAAATCGGTCACAACGTTTCCTCGGGGATATGCCGCAAATAGAATTTATAATTTAAGGTACTGATCTTGTACCACATACTAGGACTCCATACCTGCCTTCAAAAACACACGCATTTTAGCTCGGACGTTGCGGACATATTTCGTGTTGAAATATGTTCGTCGGACTCTTCAAACACTTAGAGAATGAGTGGTTTTTCTATTAGGAATTTCTTAATAACAGCCCGGTGTTTGTAAGTTAGCCGTGTGAAGGGGTATCACACGGCTAACTTACAAACACCGGGCTGTGTGCCTCGGAAAACACGATAAGCCGTTGGTCCTGCACCTGATCTCTCTCCGGTCGTGTCGGATTGCCGTCTCATCGGACTAACGGAGTGAGGGAATAGAAAGTGCACTTATACCTGCGCACAAACTTGTGCACAATAATATCTACCGCGCCGAAGGCTAGTCTCCACTGAAATTGGTCGTCATGGTCGAAATTCGGTCTGAAGGACTATCAATTATTATTATTATATTCAGAACCAAATTGGATTGATTAACATTCACTCGAATATTGAACTCAGTTCAATCCTCTAACCTAACCGAGTATGAGTATCTACTTTAAATCAAAGCATATTCAGCTCACGTTCCGTTTACATAACTAAGGGATCAGGTACACTTGTGCGTCGCTATTCATTTATAGAACACGTAATATACGGGGATACCTCGAAAATATTTTTCTCAATACAAATCAAGTTAAGTTAAGAGTTTTGAAATAAGTTTTTTTAAAACCAGAGAGATAGACACGACAAGCAATGTAGACCATGGTTTTTAGAGGAAGCTTAAAAAGAAGGTCCTCAATCAGATAGATCTGCAACTATTAGATGGTTATGAGGGAGGGGCGTTGTCTCAAAATGTGGATAGCAAAATAAATACTTAATTGTGAAAATTATGCTTTTGACACACGTCATGGTACATATTACTCATTGCAAATAAAAGTCATGACTATAATATATTTTTCTTTTAACGAACCCCTTAGAAAAATCGTCTCGTAGTCTGCAATAAGCCTTAATAAGCCTACTTGATGCAAAGCTATTACATATCACAGACTTCACAGCAGCGATGCTCTGCTGTGTGTGTATCCAGTAGGTACAGATATACTTAGAGATATACTAACTACACATGGGCATATTGAATTTGAGGAAGCATTATTTTAGATGTAGTCTTTTTCTGTGTAGCAGAACAGATCCTATCGATGTATGTGGAGCAAATCGCGGTCATTCAAGTAGGGACCCACTTCATTACAAACGAAACAATTCCAATACAAACTCAAATTGTTGCTTGAAATAAACTTAATTGCGTACCCTCGTCTGAATTCTGTCAGTTAAATGTATGTTTACATCTTAAAATTGATATAGGGAACTAGACACTCACCCACTACTAGATATAACATCTTTTTTTTAATTGTTTGTATGATTACTATCATGCAAGCAAGGTTCACAACGAACTATTTCAATTAAATATTCTGTCAATGCAAAAAAAATACGAATTAGTGGTAAAAAAAACGTCTGCACTCGTCGCGCAGAAATCTGTGCCGGCACTACAACGAGATGCAGAGCAGCTCAGCAGGACAGACACATGTCTGCGTCGCACGTGCCTGCGTCTCAGCATACGCTTAAATTATCTAGCGAAACGTCCGCAGACGTGGTCTTTATCAGTGTAAACTTCACAGACGTTTGGGGTATCAATATCTAAACACGACAAAATAAAAAAAGTTGGCAAGGTTTTACACGTTAGACTTTATATAATTTCAGAGCAACGTATAAACCAAACCCAATTAAGTTATACTGTTGTGTTATGTTATTTTGTGTGTTGTTGTTGTTAGTGATTGTTGAAACGTTCATTTGAAAGTAAGTTGATTGGGTACGTCTGAAAATTTGACAGGCTGATGAGCCGATCGTCTTAATAAATTCAGGAGAAAGTTTGAGTCATCGTGACTTAATATTAGGCATAATAATAGTTCAGTCTATGTTTCGGTGACAAACCTTATTTTGGGGCCGATTTTTCAATATGGAGGTTGGACATATCTAACTATTTAATAAAAATGAAATGCTGTTCGTCGGTAAGCGCATCACTTCCAAACGGCTGAACCGATTTGGAAAATTTTAGTTTTTAATTGATCGTAATAGCCCGAATCAGGTTTTTAAGGAAATAAAAAAATTAAAAGCTACCGGGAAAATTGTAAAAATCGGGAAAAAGTGAACGCCCATTTTTGTAGGACAGGACAACGTCTGTCGTGTCAGCTAGTTTTTTATAAAACATCTGTCAAACCGTCATATTTATTCCTCAGATAAAAGTTTTCTGACGATTAAAAAATCATTATAAACTTATCATAATGTATCAGTGGAGGACCAATCATGACCTAACTTTAAAATATATAAAATATAAACCACATATCGTTATCTCGATGTTGGTCTGGTCAGTTTATTGCGCTAATTTATTCAGGTGGACTGTAATTCTCAGCTTCTTTATATCCACAGAATAAGTTGTAAAGAGGCTTTTATGATACTAAAAAAGCCTTTAATTCCCAGGGACCCTTTATTACCATACAGAAGCAATAAAATTAAAGTGGCTGTTAAGGTTTCCCAAAGTTGTACAAAATGGTTAACTGCAGTTCAAGCCACCACACCGCGGGGAATTTATCCCTTTATAAAAAGTCACTGACCTAAACAAAAAAACCCCTTAAAGGCGCCACTGGCTGTTATATTAACCGCACCAGTTTCTTCCAAGTCAACTATAAGCAACCAGTGTAAAAGACAATAACGCTATATTTTGAAGAAACCTTTCAGAAATGCGCGTTAGCTAAATGACAAAAGGCAAGCGCTTTATATTGAATTTATAAAACCTTTAATGTTCCAAATTCCAGAAAAATGATATTCTACTGTTGAGCAGCACCTCATTAAAATGCCGTGTCTGGTGTAGTAATCAAACTTTTGATATTAATAGAGTTAGTTAAGGTCCCGAAACTTATATACTTTGGTCGCTTCTCTGTACCTTGCACTTAACTAACTAAATATATACCTATCTAAAGCTACCTCTGTAATGGAGCCTCTTCCTTGTGTTAACAAAATGTTAAGTATGCATTGCTAATAGTCATTACGCCTAGCAACATTATGCGAATTAAAATTCTACCAAAACAAATTAGCCTACAAAATAATTATGTCAACATAAACAATATGCCAAAAACAACTATGGCAAAGTATTATTATACCAAAATAGGTATGCCAAAGTATATTAGGAAAAAAAAAACATTATGCAAGGAAGGAGGGATCCCAAAAACAATACCTCTTGAATGTTTAAAAAAATCTCTTCCACTTCTTGAGGCATCCAGATACACACCCAAAACCAAAAAAAAAATCCGGTCCGTTAAGGGAGTGAAAAATTTTCTTTATGACTATACAACTAGTAAGGGATATGACAATTTATTGAGACAGAAATGGACAAAATATTAAATAGTACCCATTTAAAATAATCACAAATAAAGCAAATGCGAGTTATTTAATAAATTGAGATGGAAATAGGTAATTTCGCGACGTCCTATATCAACACTTGACAAAGAAAACATTAAAATAGAACCAGTAACGGCCAAGTTCCCAGACGCAACATTTTCATTTTTACTGTAGTTTTTATTGTAATTGCTTCCACAAGGTGCATCATAAAACTTTTTAAAACTCTACGTTGTGACATTTTTAATGCAATTTTATGTTAATGTAAAAGCATCGTGTCTAAAGGAAACTTACTAGTTCATAAAATAATGTTTAGTCTATCCTTTACTACGCGGTACTAAAACATTGTAATTATTGCTTATCTGACGGGACGAAGCTTAAGCATTATTAGGTTCAAAGACAAACAAACTTTATACTGATAGATGTTATTTTACACATATTACATGTACATTTTAAAAGGTTACCTCTATTTCAAAGGACGTTAGATAACGATATAAGGCTTTTCTATTCAGCTATAAATATGAATAGATAAGGTACTTGTCTTTCCGAGAATATTAATGAATATATTTTCTGAAAATATTATACCTATGCTTGATAACGTTTCAATTGTTTCCCCTAACAATAAGGAGTAACATTATCAAATATGTTATTAAAGTTATTATTTACTTTAAGGTGTAATAAAGCTAGGTATGCAAACAATATGTTTCTATCTCTTAAGATACAGGTTAGACCTAGTTTAAGGGATAGAGTCTATATAATTGTGCTTATAGTGTGACAAATGTAAAATTTATAATCTACAATGTAATCTACATCTGTATAATCTACAGTGCAATGTGTTCTTGTTTTATGAAATAAATATTTTTATCTCCTTTATTTAACTATATACATATAAATTATATTTTTAAATATTAGAATAAAAAATTAAAAACATTTAAAAATATAAAAATAGTAGCCCACCGGTATCGGGAACAGGGTCCAAGCTATCGGTGGTCAGGGCTCTTGAGAGAGGAATCTCCTAACGATACGCGCCGTGTCCAGAAGTACCGCTTTCTGGATCAAGCCCTTGATCCAGCTGCCTAACGAGAGCCTCCTCAGGTGTTGGTCGAGGCTCTTGGCTGTTATGCCATTGGCCGTCACGACTATCGGCACAATGATTGCTGTATCCACATCCCACATGTCGACAACCTCGCGAGCCAGGTCAAGATACTTAATTTGCTTATCTTTTTCGGCTTATTATTATTATTATTATTTATATATATTTTTTTTTATTTCAGCGTTTTTGTAATATCATCCCCTAAACATACTATAAAACATAAACAATTTACATCTAACAACTAAAACTAATATATATAAATTATGTACAAGTATACAGAGGCAAAAAAAAAAAAAAAAATATATGAAGAACTCACTGGGCATCAAAAAATTCGCCCGCATCGCTGTCAGTGGGAAAAGTGCCCAAAAGGCTGGCAGCATTATTATTTATATATTGTTTACATATTTCATTTTCCTGCTTTTCGTTTCACTGATTCTTGTTTTATTATGGCAATAAATCTAATATAATGTCAATACTTTAAGTGTGTCTTTGACTACTCCCCGTAAGAAATTAACAAATTAGTGGTAAAAGAGAGGGAAAAAAAAGTTGCCCTTCTGGGGTCCGACTAAATGTCAAGTTGTACATAGATCTACACTAACTTAAACCACAAACTCACTAACGTCAATCAAATTAAATCATTAATAGCTAAACAGACCATCAAAACCTAATAACCAGCAACAGCTGACTTAGTTCATGTAATAAGTAGCAGATTCTTAAAGCTCTTCATTAATCTGCGTGGCGCAGGAAATACTAATCTGTAGATATTGGGGAATTTGTCTACTATGCTGGAAATGTCTGCTTTTGAATCCTTATTTATTAGCTTAGCAGCCAATCAAATCCTAATAACCAGTAGCTGACTTAGTTCATGTAATACCAGATGAAGGCTGATAGGGAAAGCCCTCTATTAACACTTTGAGGGACACTAAACGGCCGAATAAATTTATTTGTTGCTATATTTCTAGTGTACAATAAAGTATACATAAATAAACAAAATGCCCCGTGCGGGTAGATGTCACATGTCTTCGATTTTTTGGTTATAGAACATGCCGGTTTCCTCACGATGTTTTCCTTCACCGTTTTGAGAGCAGTGGTGATGAAATAATTTACACAAAGTAAAGCGCCGGGTTCGAACCTATGGATGTATAATATATATTAATTAGTGTTTAACTGTTAGAAAAATAGTTTCTGTACTACCGAATGTCGAAAAATAGAAGAGACACAGACCACGTCTCTACGTCAACATGCTGCAGTTCTCACCTGAAGCGATCATCGTGTGTCGTTCGTTAGAAAAACAAAAGAATGGAGCTGTTAGATCAATGTGATGTGGTCGCTGTGTACGATGCGATACAGCGTGCTATATCGCGTCGCACACCAAGAGTATTCACAACTGTATTTCCCAAAGGAATAGCCACAAAAGTTTACGAATAAATGTTGTAAAAATGCATATAATCGCTAAAGATGAAAAACTTTTGTGGTCATACAAATATATTATTATCTGTTTGCTTTAGTTTCTACCATAATACCCCTTTGATAACAAAAGATTTTTATTGTAGAAAGCTTTGTGTATTGTGATCTTCTGTTTCATATTTATTTACTTATATACCATTGCATGCTTTTATTAGCATTAAAACAACAATTGCCGCATGCATGAAAAACAAGGATTATTAAAAAATATTTATGTTTCATTCTCCGAGCATTACAGAACAATTTTCCTGCACAGTGGAATCCAAATTCGTCAATTTACAATTCTCATTTTCATTGGATTTTGCAACTCTTTCCGGTACCTACCGACTTCCTTTATATATTTTTTAATAAATGGCCTAATCCAACCTACAGCAATTCATAATATCTGACTTAATAAAACATAATAATATCTCATTTAAGTACAAGCTATCAGCTTTCCCATTTAAATCTAATATGATCTATCTACTTGAATCTCATCGATCATTCTCAACATGAATGCTGCGTCGATTCGATTTAGTTAAAATAGTAGTTAATACAATCAATGTAGGTTGAAACCGGATTGCACAGTTAACTTTGACACGAATTTGTTCAACTAACCGCGTCAAATCGCTCGTAAATTATGCGAAATTTTCGAAATATTAATGGGAAACTGTAGACTATAAATTATATGGGATTGATAGTAGTAGGCTACTCATTTATATCCTAATATTTCCGTCCTTTAATAAATATTGTATGTACCTAAGATCAGCAAATATACAAAGTACCGCCTTTAAAGTCGCTCACAAAGCTAATTCCACACGATTTCGATTAAATTATTTATAGGACTGCATTGCAATAAACTACCGCGGTTTTGAAAAAGAAGAATCCTTTTCTTTCCTGAAGTGATCTTATTCGGACATCCCACTGTAACCGCAAGAAGGCTTTTATAGCCTATTCCATTTTCCCGGGACATTTCCGCAAAACAGCGCAAGCACAATTGTGTTATTTATATAATTTTATACTGAAACACATCTGTCTATAGAACTGGTAAATAAAGACTTCACCTGTGTGCTGAATTTCAAATACAGCGAACAAAATAAAACATAAAATTTCACGTATTTAAATAGCGAGCGAAATAGAAACCCGTATAGCTTGCAAATTGACTAACCGGCAGTTGCTGTTGGTACAAACAAAAGACGAGCATAACATTTTTTTTCAAGACTGAACCATGGACAGGAATAAAAAAATTCCATTGAATTTGAATATCTTTAGCAGGATAGAAAAAAAATGGTGTAGCATAAAAAGATGCTGTAGGTTTAACGTTCACATACATTCCTTTTCCCAGCAAGAAAAGCTCGGACAAAGAAGCCATTGACAAATGCTCAGTGACGATATCCTTCCGTCGTTATGGACATGTTCCCGGAAGGCCGCACTGCCCGGAATAGGCAATTAACATAAGCCATACTAAATGTTACGGTTAAAAAACCAGTCGAGCTTTCACGAGACACAAGTGATTTAGTTTACGCATAATGTTCAAGTTTCATAGTGGTCTGCAGAGGCAAAACATGACAGTAATATACATACCCAAAATTATTCCAATAATTACCTAGTTAACTGTAAATGAACCAGAAACAGAACGAATAAAAAGTATATTCAAGGCAAGGACCTAGAACATACTTTTCACTCGTATTAAAATAAAAATTGAATAGTAAAGGAGATCATTCATATTGGGCCCAAAACCCAAAGCCGGCCAGCGAAAAAACATGGGTTGGTCGGGGGCGTCCTTTTAATAGTTTTTTACTATGGCTCCGAATCTCTACGACCAATCTTTCAGCTGTTTTTTAAAGTTGAAAATCTAATTACCTTGAAGGCATTTATCGCGTCTGGGAGGAACATTTTAGTGACGGAGCCTTCTCGCCGTTCTTGTATCTTCGGTTCCACTCGTCGACTCGAACTTTGGGTTTTGCGCCTAACTTTGTATGAAACGAGAATGGTCTCCTTTTAGTTATATTTTCTTCTAGAAGTAAACTAATAACACTCAGTAACTATACAATACGATTGAGAGTTCAACGACGCTCAAGTTCTATTGGTTTGACCAAAACTACTACACATACTACTAAACTATGCCACCGAACCCTCAGATCCTCCAGCAATAAATACGATATTATTAAAGCTATACCATAATCGTTAATGTGAATGAAGCAATCGATATCAGAAATCTATTAAAACAGTTCAAACAATCAAACATAACTGGCGATTATTCCGGAATATCTCAGATATTCCCATCGCAGCACAAACTTAACGTAATCATGACAGATATTAAAGTAGTCGACGGCGCTGTCGACCAGTTTAACCAAGAACTTGATCATACTCCATTTTGTTTCACGGGAAAGGTCTTGTTAGTATTTTAATGGAGGCTATCAAATCGTTGATTTATTAAAATCAGAAGCCATTTAGTTGTGTCGATATAAATTGGATCACCGACATCGAATCGATTGGGAGTAAATATTGTAAATCCCACAGAACTGCCTTTACAATCTTATTGAATTAAAGTATCACTTAAAACTTTCAAGTTTAGTGAACGAAGTGGGAGGAAACACATACATGATTTGACGGGGAATTTCAACTAACTTAAACTGCAAACTATAACCTCCCCATGACACATCGCTACCTCTGCCCATGACTTAAAGCTCTTTCAATCCAGGGCTAATGTTGACCACTGGTCGTTTGATTTCTCTAGCTCGTCCCGCCAGCTTCTACCTCTTCATCTGACACATACTCGACAATAAATGGACGGTTGTTCAACAACATTCATTAATAGTGCGGCAGTATAAAGCCTACCCTTTCAATAGATGTCATCAGAGCAATCGATTGTTCAGCTCTCCGAACAGACTTCACTAGTATACCCATCGTAAATTGAGCTTTATTTTTCACACTTAGAGCACACATTACAATGAATCTAGCGGCGATATTGGCTACTGGTATTCTATTCAAAGATAATATCCTCCACAGTGACATTTTCGTTTTACAAAGCTGGTACTACAGTGCTTACCGTAACAATACTCGCATTTTCACTCGCAGTCCTCGTTCGGTGTTAATACAAGTTTTTCACTGTTTATTTTGTTTACACGCTGCACAGAACTTTTGTTCTTAAAATGCCTTTGAAAACAGCTACCAAGCAGTTTTCTTAACAGTTTGCAATATAAGCCAATAACAATAAAGATCAAACTTTTCCTTCTAACAACTAAGCTGATACCGCCGGCCGACAGCCTACTTGATGCGAGACACTGTAACGAAATGCACCAACTGAGGTTACTTACTAATGTTGTTTGAACACCTGTATAATTTTCGCATTACAAGCATTTGCCTAAATCACTAGTGCAATGCTAATTGGCTGGTTTTGTAAACATTATGCTTCTCACACTTAGGAGCGGCGCCGAAATTATACAAACGGAGAGAGCTACTCGTATTTTATGCTAAACTTAAGCAGCATAACCAAAAACCTTTCTGGATTAAAATCGTGGAAACATAATATGAATTCAGATATTATTATATTAATCAAATTCATATTCAGCTATGGATGTTCACGAAAATAAATAAAACCCACACGAACTTGGTTACACGTGACTTGACCTTACTCACATAAATCGTCTGGAAAAGCGACGTGCAGTGTACGATGACCCGCGTAACGTTTCCCGGAATCTCACGCGTCCTTACATTATTGACGTGCTGTGATGTATAGCGCTCGCTCGCGTCGCGCGCTGAGAGCTCACCGACACTACTAACAGTTGATTCCACTCAACTAGAAATTGCGGCACGTGATTTGTTTTCTGATATTGTCGAACATTTGACCAAAAGCTATGTTATTTCATCAACACTTTTCGGATTCCTTCTGCTGCTTTGGGGAAATAGCCTATTTGAAGAACCGGAGACGATATTGACTGTCTTCTTACTTCTTCTTGCCATATGTTTTATTGGAAAGAACATTATTAATACCTATTAGAGTTTTAATTTGGTAGACATCAGTAATGCCAGGTGTCTTTCACAATATTCGATACTTACCTAATTTTACCTCCATTTATAAATAAGAACATGATACGAGTATTATGTTTAACAAGCATAATAACAGATACCAACTTTAACAAGCTGCAGAAAACGAAAGCTACAAAGTCAAACATCAATTTCTTTAAATTTATTTTCGCACAATTCATGAATCAAATTGAAATCGTTACCGTTCTTCAAATCTGTGATACCCACGTTGCTGGACTTGACATTTCAAGTACTCTGAATTCAAAATTGATTTGATGCTTCGAACAAAAAGTAAGTAAGTATAACGGGTGTAAAAAGACTCTTAATGAAGCCGAACTTACTAAGACTTGTTCTTTCCGTCATTGAAATATATATTTTGTACTCGACTATACTTGGGAACCTTCTGGTTACAGGGATATTGAAGGTCAAAGTTCCAACAGTTTTTTTGCAAGTTTTAAATGTTATAACTTTAAATACTCCCATGACCCCTGTAACGTTGCATGCACCCATAAGCACAATATTCTACGGGCGTTATATGGTATACTACTACATACACAGCAAATTTTAACACCAAAAATAAAAATCGTTTCCTAACAATAATTTTTGCACTAAGTTATTCATATTCATATTCGTATCTTTATTTGCATTCCATAATGCTTAAAGGTGTTACAATGGCTTAAAGCTAAGGTACAATTACGGACCATGTAGGGCACAGCAACGAGTATAAAATTAAGTCTTAAAATAAAAATAAAATTAGGAACAATCAACAATTTTAACATTTCAGGTACTCCGAATCCGAAATTCTTTTGGATACATTATCAGTCGATAGCGATGCGGATGAATTTTTCGATGCTATATTTTAGTTTTTCAATAGTTAAGTTTGTATAAATATAATTTTACTATTTTTATTTATTAATTTGAATGTGTCAATAAATACTGCCAAATTATTTGAGTTTCAATAAATAATTATCAAGCATTTTAAATTAAGTTATTTATGTAGTCTGATGTACAGAGTGCGTAGATGACGACTTTGTGATGGGTCTTTTTACACCCTGTATTTAAAATTCTACCGGTTCTAATTAATTTTTCGTGAAGGATTTACAAAACGCTAAAGCTTAGTTTGTCTTGTCTCTACCTACCTACTAAAGCTGTTGTGCTTTCTAAGATCTAGATCTCTGTCAAGTCAACAACTCAGTTGACTAACAATGATGGACTTACCTACTTAAAAATATTAAATTTTGAATCAAACTTCGTGGAAGTCTTCTTCCGTATAAAGTTTTACACACCCGAAAAGAAACGTTATTTCATTCATTTACATAATTATGGAACCAAGCGTCCGCATAATGTAAGTAGGTATATTATACAGCATTCGTCATCTCTTTTAAACAAGAGCTTATCAGACTAGACGAAAAGAGGTAGCAAGATTTTGAATTTCATATTTGACTTTCAAAGAATTTCGTTCCCGGGGAATTTCAACATGTTCTTTTGTGGGTGATCGCTTGATTTTGAAGTTTATAACTTGTGATTAACTTCATTAAATGCTCATTCTTATTTCAAGTTAGCGTATCTATACATACCGTTTAGTGATCTTACTTAAGACAGCACTTTTATTTTAACCCTCTTAACGTTTTTCATTAGCAATTTCAATCCGTCCATGTTTTACTTACTTTAAGTTCATCCCGGGCAATACATCCAAATGAAAATGTTATCTTTCAAGAAAACTTCGTAATTAAAACTATAGCTGGAAACTGAAAACGTATTTTCTTGTGTTCAGAAATATATTTCGCGATATAATTTATGTTTCGTTGAAATGAAAGTTCAGACCGACGACGTTAACAAAGCCTGCAGCGTGTTTAAAATTAAAACTGTTCAACCTATTAGTGTCTTGTTACAATGTTACTTAATTCTTATGAATTTCTTAAAGTTTAAGCCATTACATAGTACCATTTGAAAAATAATTGTTTACAATGGAATACAAAATAACATCTCTACTTTGTTAGCATGATACTTTAATTTCTTAATACTTTTTCTAAGCCAGACCCACGTTATAAAGAGCAAAGATTATTCATACTCGAATATAAAATACGTAGCCCGTAAAACAATTACTGTCCCATTACATAACACAAGTTACATCTTTTTCAACTAGCTGAGACTCAGGAAAGTACTAACGCGGTTTTTCAGGAAAAATGTAGCAAATATTCGAGTTGAACAAGTTATTAAATACCTAAGTTATTTCATCTTTCTATTATATTCGCCCTAAGATTTATGATAAGCTATTTATTCCCAGGCAATAGGCCAAATGTTATCAATATTTGCAGACAGTTGTGGTTTTTATATCAATACATGTTATCGTTGTGTTGTCAGTATCTAGTCTACCTTATATTGATATAGGAATGCTGCGGTAAAAAAAGTATGTTTAATTAAGTAACCGGACATATAGAGTACACCATTATCATAAATTCAAGATTTAATAACGTATTAGGACGAGAAAAAGAAGTTGTAAAAAATTAAATCTAAGAAAACCTTCCGTCTTTATATATTATTTTCTCGATCTTTCTACAAGCAAAATGCGGGAGTATACGCGTTGTTTCTATAAGATTACTTTGTTTTCTTGGATCATACCGTTGTAAATCTTAACTAATATTTTAAATGTGAAAGTGAGTGTGTTCGTTTGTTTATTTGTTTGTTTTTTTGTTACGCTTTCGCGCGAAATTTGCACATGGGTAGACCATGACCTGGGTTAGGACATAGGATTACTTTTTATCCCTATATTCCTACGGGATCGAGACTTATGCGGGTGAAACCGCGGGCACAGCTAGTTGTATTGTAAAATAGAACTGTAGCTACAACGAAATATGAAGCAGAATATTTAATTTTCCGCCTTTGGAAATTGAATCAAATCAACAGTTTTTGACTTCGTGTTAAGTCACCTGTTCGTTATATTTTAGATTTACATGAATAATGTCTTCATTATTTGCCACCTCGACGTCTGCCCTCATTACTTTAACGGTTACATTTTATTTTGTTATTCATGTCTGTAAAATCTCCAAGCCAAAGTCCTCAATAAAACTCACTTTAAGCGATATGACACAGTATAATTAAGTTTTATCAGAATACAGAATTTCAACACAAACATAAAAAAATCCAAACTACTTATACTTTAGCCGGTAACGAAACCATACCGAGATCTAAATCGACGCCAACGCCATCTAGTTGCAAATCAGGTACTAAATTTGCACCGTCTCACTTAATATAACTAAAATATTATTAAATCGAATGTGATATGGTTTGACATTCCGCCCACCAAGGACATGCTCGAATGAGTTGTCCTTTAAATTGAAGCCGCCCACCATGAGGTCAAGGGGGCTACAAAATAATAAAGAAAACCAAAATAAAAGGATAATAAAAAAAAAAAAAACATAAAAACATATCAATCACTGGTTGGCAATACACAGAGTTTACAAATTGGTCTTTTAAATACTGAACCATTACACTTTATGGTCACCACTCGTGTGAGTCCGTCCGAACCAGAATGCTTTTCTAAAACTCTACCCAGTAACCATTTGCCCGGAGGCAGATTGTCCTCCTTTACAAGAACAATGTCGCCAATATTCGGCTCTGTTTCTTTTTGCGACCATTTATAACGCTTTAGCATCGATGTTAAAAATTCTCTGGACCATCGTCGCCAGAAATCTTGAGTCATTTTTTGTAAAAGTTGCCATCGCCTCAGCGTGCCAACAGAGCTTTGCTCGTAATTACGTTCCGGCACAAGAACCAGAGGTTCCCCGATTAAAAAATGACCGGGTGTGAGCGGCATTGGATCATCCGGGTTTTGTGAAATATGAGAAATCGGTCTTGAATTGAGGCAAGCCTCAATCTGCACAAGTAACGTGGCCATTTCCTCGTAGGTAAGAGTGGAATCACCAATGACGTGCTTCATGTGGAATTTTGTTGACTTGATGCCGGCTTCCCAAAGTCCACCAAAATTTGGGGCATGGGGAGGGATAAAGTGCCACTTGACACCTTTACAACTAAGCCAACTCCTAATTTCGTTAGCAACCGCTGACCGTTCAGCAGCGACTAATATCTGCAGTTCTTTAGCTGCGCCTACAAAATTCTTTCCGTTGTCGCTCCAAATATCACTGCAATGGCCTCTTCTAGCGACAAATCTCTTGAAGCCGGCTATAAAACCTTCAGAGGTAAGGTCGCTAATGGCCTCGATGTGCACTGCTCGAGTGACCATGCACACAAATAGGCAGATGTACCCCTTGTAAGCCTTATTGCCACGACCCTTAGATACTCTAATGTTAATCGGACCGGCGAAATCAACACCTGTATGTAAAAATGGCCTGGCTGGAGACACTCTACAGGTCGGCAATTGACCCATGAGTTGATTTTTAAACGTTGCTGAATGCCGAACACATACTACACACTTACGCACATAAGCCTTTACTAATTTTTTTGCAGATAGTATCCAATATTGTGTGCGCAAATAATTTAACATTAATGTTGGACCTCCGTGAAGAGTGTTTTTGTGAGCTTCGTTGATGAGCAGAGTAGCGAAGTGATGGCGCTGTGGAATTATAATGGGATGTCTCATGCTTACTGATAGTTGAGACTTTTCAATTCTACCTCCTACTCTTAAAATTCCTTGCTCATCCAATATAGGACATAAAGGTCGTAATTTGCTCTTCTTACTTACACTTCCTGTCTTCTTAATGTTCTCTATGTCTTCCTTAAATTCTTGTTCTTGGCATTTTTTTATACAAATTTCCAGAGCGGCTGTCAGCTCCTCACTTGTCAGGTAAGGTTCTTTATGTTGCTTGAATTTTAAGAATCGTCTACAATATGCCACTACTCTGATCAATTTTTGACATGATGAATATTTTGTCCACAGCCCATCTTCTACATTTGTTGTCACATGTGCTTTAACACTTTTCGATGATCTTTCTTCGAGTTTAGTTGAGATTGAGTTTGGTTTGACGTAGTCAATTGGTTCTTTCTTTAACCACAACGGACCGTGCTTCCACAGAGATGACTGTGAAAGTATTGAAGGTGTCATACCTCTTGACGCGATATCTGCAGGGTTATGAGTAGATTTCACATGTCCCCATTGAGTATTATCCAAATGACTCAGAATTTCAGACACCCTATTACCAACAAATGTTGTCCAGCGGCTGGGATGTTTACTGAGCCAAGCCAAAACGACAGTCGAGTCTGTCCAGCAGTGTATACTGTCTTTGGGGATTACTAGTATCTCAGCTGTCTCCACGATTAACTTGGCCAACAGAACAGCACCCATCAACTCCAGGCGAGGAATCGACAGTTGCTTTATCGGAGCAACCTTGGTTTTTGCGGATATTAAATTAATTTTAATATTCCCGTCAGCGTCAATAATCCTTAAATACGTAACAGCTGCATACGCTACATTAGACGCATCACAAAAACCGTGTAGTTCTACAACTACATCATCTTCTCTGGATTCAACCCATCTTGGTACATGAAACTCAGGTAAATTTAATAGTTCCTTTTGGTATGTTTGCCATTCTTTTAATAAGTCTTCAGGTAATCGATCATCCCAATCGATCCCGGTAAGCCATATCTTTTGAATCATTATTTTCGCCGGTATAACACACGGCGCTACCCACCCTAAGGGGTCGAACAGTCGTGATATATCTGATATTACTTTTCGTTTTGTTACAGACGCAGGCTGCGGAAATGTTATTGAATATCTGAAACTGTCAGATTCTCTATCCCAAGAAAGTCCTAGTATTTTCACTACCTCGTGTAGTTTTATCTCCACCATTCCTTCCTGGTTTGTGCCTTCTGCCATTATTTCCTCTTCTAATTCCTTGTTGTTTGTCATCCACTTCTGTAACGGAAACCCGCCTTTTTCCAGTAGTCTTTCCATTTCCCTGTGAATCCTTTTTCCTTCCTCTACTGTTTGACATCCTGACATATAATCGTCTACATAAAATTCTCTTGTTAATGTTTCAGATACCAGCGGAAACTTAGCTCCCTCATCGTGTGCCAGTTGCTGCAACGACTTCACGGCCAGGTAGGGTGCGGATGCAGTGCCAAAGGTAACTCTAAGCAACTCATACTCTTTTATTTCAGATGCAGGGTCACTTCGCCAAAATAGTCTCTGGAAGTGTGTGTCTTCAGGAGCGACTCTGATCTGCCGATACATTTTTACTATATCTGCACATAATACAATTGGATGCGTACGCCATCTCATGAGGATATGACGTAATTCCAGTTGTATGGTAGGACCTACCATCAACATATCATTAAGGGATCCACCATTAGAACCTTTAGAAGAAGCGTCAAACACAACTCTGACCTTGGTAGTGGTCTTGTCCTCGCGAACCACAGCGTGGTGAGGCAGATAGACTGCTTCCGACTGCTTAGTATCAGTTTCGCGAGCCACCATCTTCATGTGTCCAAGGTCAAGGTATTCTTGGATTACTTCGGTGTATTTTCTTTTGATTTCAGGATTTCTCTTGAAACGCTGTTCAAGGTGATGAAATCGTTTCAGTGCGATGTCTCTGGTGAATCCGATTTTACTTTGTGGATCTGATTCGCGAAATGGAAGCTTGACTACGTATCGCCCGGTAGAGTCTCGTCGAGTAGTACGAGTGAAGAATTCTTCGCACAGCTGCTCTTCTTGGGTAAGTATCTTTTTCATATTAGTAACATCAGATTCGATCTCCCAAAACTGTTTGAGCATATCATTGTCACTGAGGTGTGAATGCATACTAACTATAACCTTGTGACAATTTGCTGAATTGAGATCGCAATCTGTGGGTGTTAGTCCAGACAAAATCCATCCCAGGGTTGTATTTTGAGCAATTATGGGCCCTGGAGAGTGTTTGACTAAACCCTCTTTAAGAACTTGGCTGTAAACTTCTGCTCCAAACAAGACGTCGATTTTGTTTGGAGTGTGGTACTCTGGATCCGCCAGAGTTATATCTTCTAATTCAGGCCAAGTTGATATACATAATTTAGTTGATGGAATCAACGTTGTAATTTTGCTTAACACATATGCTTGTACTTGAATAATTGCATTTGGATCGTGACGTGAATGAATGGTTACGTAAACCATGTGTCTAGAGGCGCAAGCGCCTTCGTCACCTCCTATGCCTGAAACAATACTCTTATTTGGTATTTTCTGTAGTCCAAGCAATTGGACTGCTGACTCGGTTATGAAAGAGGCCTGAGATCCTTGATCTAATAACGCCCTCAGCAGTTGTTTACGACCGTTCTTAGTCTGTGCTTCGACGAGAGCGGTCGCTAATAAAACTCGATTTGGCACAACTTTTGTAGAAAAGTGTGTCGCTATGGTTGAAAACTCTGATTCTTTTGCCGCACCGGAAGCAGTTTGCAGTGTGGACACTGCTGATTTGACAACTACTGCCTCTGCCGGATGGCTGTTGGGTGACGATGGTCTTGAAGATGCTTTGGGGTGTAATAATGAGTGGTGTCTACGATTACAAACTTGACATGATGTTTTAGCACGACAGTACTTAATTGAATGATTCGCGCCTAAACAATTGTAACACAAATTGTGAGTTCGGACAAACTCGCTTCGAGTTTGGTAACCTTCTTTACTAAACTGTTTATAATGACTTATATAATGATCTTGTTTACAGAATGGACATACAATTTGTACAGAGTTGTTACTATTCGATTTGACTGCGTGAAAGACCCTTGGTTTACTATCTGTGGACTTCTGCTTTGACTTGGATGTGTCTAAGTACTCCAATGATCGAAATCTTGACTCTAAAAATGTTTTAAATTCTTCAAAAGTTGGCAATTGTTCATCTGCACTAATTTTCAATTCCCACAACTTTCGCGATTCACTATCTAGCTTAGCGCTTATTATATGGATGACTATAGTATCCCATGATTTAACATCAATTCCGAGAGTGCTTAAGCCATGCAAACAGTCCACCGTGGTATCCAATAATTCTTTAACTGCAGTTGATGACTCTGTTACATTTGATTGATTTATCAATCTCTTCAACATAGAATTAGACAAATATCGTTTGTTATTATAGCGTTTATTTAACATTTGCCAACATTCCTGATAATTTGCGGCTGTCACAGGAGTGTGACGCAACAATTGTTCTGGTTCACCCGATAAATGACCTTTCAAGTAATGCAGTTTTTGTACATCGTCAATTGAATCATTTTTGTGGATAAGTGATAAAAACAAATCACGGAATGAAGTCCACTCTGTATACTTGCCAGAAAAAGTAGGAATAACAACCTTAGGTAATTTCACATTCGTATACGTATTTGACGTTGACTGTTTATCTATACTAGCTTTTGTAGTTGTTAGTTGCCTAATAGACTCTTTCAATTCGGATTTATAGGTTATGTAAATATCCTCAGTATTGTCGTATGTCTCCGAAGTGAAGTAATTATGTTTAAAATCTAGTTTTTCTACTATGTCCCTGTGCGTTTTTATGAAATTAGACCACAGTTGTTCTAATGCTTCCAACCTGGTTTCTAAATAAGACACTGTTATCCGTTCTTTAGGACTTTTTTTATAATTTATCCTACCTTTTTCAATATTTTTCTTGTTATCTAGTTGTAAGTTAATTAACGAATCCATGACTTTTAAAGTCCTATCAAACTATTGAATTAATTCAAACACAAAAAAACAAGTTGCACAAGAACACAGAAATTTTACAAGTGTAAAACTGATGAAATTATTCTAAGTCTATGACAACAACAGAAAATTTTACAAGTGTTTTTAAACTAAACTTTTTAGAAAATCGGGCATAGGTTCCCCGTTGGTTCACTTTTTTCTTAAAAAATCTAAGTCTAAACTACTTAAATTATTCTAAGTCTTGATTATTACTTCAAGTTCCAAATCTTGATAATTTCACAAATAAAATTGTACTCACGGTTTTATTTTCTAAGTCCAAGAACACGTCACTCACTCACTATTCTCCAACTTATTTGTTGCTGACGCCCGCCAGGGGGCGCGCAGTACGCTCTCAGCTTTGGTGCTCAGCTACTTGGGATGCCACTTCCTCTTCTTCTAGATCCGGCTGTCCACACTCGGGATGTCCGGAAGGCCGCAGAACTTGCTGCGGTGGCGCCCTCTGCAGGCGACGTCCTCAGAAACACTCGGTTTCCGCGGTCGCGCCCTCTGCAGGTGACGCTGAAGCACTTCAGTGGCGATCCACCACTGTTTTCTGTGCTGATACACAAAAACTCGGTGCGCTATATTACGCACTGATCCAGTTCGAAGGACCATGTAAAATCTCCAAGCCAAAGTCCTCAATAAAACTCACTTTAAGCGATATGACACAGTATAATTAAGTTTTATCAGAATACAGAATTTCAACACAAACATGTTGAGTCGTCGCGACGCCCCCGCAAGGGGGCGTGGCGAGCGGGGTCGGAGCGTCGCCCCTCGCCCGCGGGAGCCATACAGTGACCCGCTACTACGGGCCCCTCACTATGTTGGCCTACAACGGCCTATGGCCTGCGATGCAGCAAGCTGCATCTGTGTGTATGGTTGCTATGGATATTTCTGTAGGCGCGCCACGACGCTATTTCCTATAGCGCCGCTTTTCTTCACGGCATCTCGGCGGTCAGTCCCCGCCAGGTGAGACCCCCAGTTGCCTGGGGGAGGCCCAACGAAGACGACCAGCGACAGAGATGCCGACTCGACGCCCTACAGGTAGATATGTAGTTTACCCTCGCCCCGCTTACAGATCTAGCCGTTTACGGATTGAGGGATAAACAGTCGTGTATGTATGAGCGGTTTGTACTGTAGTGTATCACCGCTCAGTGTCAACGTGCGTCGCGGCCCACGTCGCGCCTGCACGTGTTGTGTAGGATGCATGTGTAGTAATGGTTGTCTGTATATAGTTACGTGACATGCCTATATTAACTTAGAACACGCCACGCAACAGATGTGTGTGTACATCTGTAGAGTCTTATTATTTCGAGTGAGCTGCGTGTAACCTGGATGCTGCTCACTCGAGGCGTCAATCCGGTGGATGGGGTCAGTCGTCCGCTACCAGGTCGCGGGGCAGGGGTCTCGCGTCAGGTGGGCGCGCGTGCAGTGGCGCTATCTGCCTGACATGGGGCCAGGCAGAAGCGTCGGCACGCGCGAACATCACCTTCGCGAGTCGCCTCACAAACTCATCCAGGCTCTCTATCCCGAGGTCCCGCTGGATGACGTCATTCCTCACGTAGCGAGGAGCGTCTACGATAGTCCGCAGCGCAAGGTTTTGTTGCGCGCGGAGCTGCTTTCGGCTCGACTCGCTCGTGAGGGCGAACCAAGCGGGCGCGGCGTACGTCAATACCGAGCGTATGTACGTCTTGTACACGCTCAGTTTGACGCGCACCGGGATGCGGGACGAGAGCACAGGTTTGAGCAGGTTGCGGGCGACCCTACCCTGCGCGGCGACCTTGCGGACGTGTGGCCCCATCGTGAGGCGGCGGTCGATGGTCACACCCAGGTACTTGACCAGGGGCGACCAATCGACGGCGGCTCCTTGTAGCTTCAAAGGTGGTGGGAGGTGCGCGTACCCGGTAAGTAGCGCCTGCGTCTTACCCACGTTAACCGACAGCCGCCATTTAGACAGCCACTCGGGGAGTAGGTCGAGGGCGCGCTGCATTTTGACCGCCGCGTGTTTCGCATTGAGCGAAGTTGTAATATACGCGGCGTCGTCAGCATACAGCGCGAGCGTCGCCTCTGGAGTGGTGGGGATGTCGTCGGTGTAACGTGAGTAACACGCCGGCGAGATGCAGCTGCCCTGCGGCACGCCAGCCATCACCGGGCGGGCGCCGGATAGCGCCCCGTCGACCACCACCTTGAAGGTCCTGTGGGACAGAAAAGAGGAGACCACCCTTACAACGCGACGGGGCGCGTCCGAGGTGGACAATTTGTATAGTAGGCCCTCGTGCCATACACGGTCGAAGGCCTTCTCCATGTCAAGGAATACTGCCACCGAGCATTCCTTCTTTCCTAATGCTGAAGTCAAGAGGTGCAGTACCCTTGACAGCTGAAGCGTCGTGCTGTGCTCCGCCCTGAAACCAAATTGCTCAGGACGCGGCGCAATATGAGGTACGAGGTGTCGCAGCAGGAGTGCTTCGAACACCTTGGAGACCGTCGGCAGCAGTGTTATCGGCCGATAGCTCTCCGGCTTCGCAGTATTCTTCCCCGCCTTGGGCAGCATAATGACGCGCCCCTCCTTCCACGAGGTGGGAAATACCCCCGTGCGCAGTATCGCCGTGTACAGGCGCGCCAGTGCCGCTACCGTACGGAACGGCAAGTGGCGCAGCGCTGCGTTGGTGATACCGTCAGCACCGGGGGCCTTCCTGGGCTTCGTCCTTAGGATAACACAAACATAAAAAAATCCAAACTACTTATACTTTAGCCGGTAACGAAACCATACCGAGATCTAAATCGACGCCAACGCCATCTAGTTGCAAATCAGGTACTAAATTTGCACCGTCTCACTTAATATAACTAAAATATTATTAAATCGAATGTGATATGGTTTGACAATGTCTTCACTCCTCTTTTTCTTGTCAGAGTTATGCCATCTTTCAAGTTTATTATTTCATAGTTTGTATTAAATATTTTCTTGGCAACCTATTATCAGCTTTGTTACGATTTGTTATTTGAGTGACGACGAGCAGACTACATTATAGCAAAATTAAGTAAATATGGAAATATTTTAGATTTTAAAACATTACGGATTGAATAAAAACTATTTTACAAAAAAAAAACAACCGACTTCCAAAAAAAACACTTAAAAGAGAAAAATAACTTGAATTTCGGAAGTCGGTGGCAAAAACAATAGTATTTTATTAGATACATATATAGTAAAATATACCTACCGTAATATATATGAAAGCAATTCATAACTATTTCCCTAGGGATATAACTATATCACGGCTTCAACTATGCGAACTGCGAACCATCTTAAAATATAACTATATGGATCTGTATTTTCGTTTTTGCCACCGACTTCCGAAATTCAAGTTATTTTTCTCTTGTAAGTGTTTTTTTTGGAAGTCGGTTGTTTTTTTTTTGTAAAATAGTTTTTATTTTTCACTTTTTAGTTGTGTTTATACCTACCCCGCACAAATTCGTATACCAGTCGAATAATGGAAACATAACAAAAGATTTTTCAAAAATTAACGAATCATTCCAAGCGCCCCGCTGGTGGGGCAAAGAGGAATGCCTAAAAATTTTCAGTGGAATATGCCCCACTAGTTCGACTTGGTGGGGCAGATTCCACTAGTCTAAAATCTTTATGGATTCTGCCCCACTAGGGTTGGCACCTTAGAAATAACTATAAGTCCATGTTTCCTCACGATGTTTTCCTTCCCTGATGTCAATAATGTCCAAGATAAACTCAGAAAGTTCATATGAATTGAAAAAGTCACATTAGAACCCACAACCTCATGCATGAGAGGCGAGGCCTTAACCTCTGGGCCATCATAACATATTAAATTACCAAAAAATATATATTTTACTTAACTATACATTTCTTTCTTTTCCAAACAAATATAAAATACGAGCTTATCCCCTAACCTTCTAACCTTTCACTGTAAGTTCCTATATGTACTGTTCACCGATGAGGAGTTCCATGCGGTATCTTCGAAGACTATAATTAGTTCACCACGGATGGATAGATAGAACCAGCAATTATTTTTGATCTTTAGTACAATATCCAAATCACATTACGTGTACTGTTTGTTTTTGAGGAGTTCCTTCGTTTATCTCCCAAAGTATACATCAAATCTTCACAAAATTAATATGGGACCACCTCAGGAGTATACCCTTACGAATAAAAAAAGAATTTTCAAAATCGGTTGACAATTGGCGGAGAAATCGGTGAACATACATAAAAAAAAAAAAAAATACATACAGTCGAACATATAACCTCCTCCTTTTTTTGAAGTCGGTTAAAAAAGAAACATGTTTCCATTGCTGTACGTTGGAATGCCATATTGACGGTACATGTGTCAATAATTTAAGTTATGCTGACTACATGGTGTTGATGAGTGCTTCGGTCTACGGCTTGAGGGAGCTGTTACAAATATGCGAGGAATATGCTTGTGGTCACGATTTATTGTATAATGTGAAGAAGAGCCAGTGTATGACCTTTGAGACCGCCAGTGCAAAATGTCCGGAAAGCATACCTCCGGTCAGACTCAATGGGGTTCCTTTGAAAAGGGTTGACCAGTTTACATACTTGGGGCATGTTTTGACTGTCGACCTCAAGGATCACGCAGACATGAAACGGGAGCAGAGGGCATTGTCTATTAGAGCTAACATGATCGCCCGCAGATTTGCGCGGTGCTCTAATGAGGTTTAAGCTACGCTCTTTAGACCGTACTCTACTTCGCTGTACTCGTGCAGTCTGTGGGGGTTCACTACTCTAACAGAAATTACAGCGCCATCCACGTCCAGTACAATAACGCGTTTAGGGCGGTGATGGGGCTACCCCGACACTGCAGCGCCTCGGGCATGTTCGCAGAGGCACGCACCGATTGCTTTCACGCGACCATGCGCAAGCGCGCCGCGTCCTTGGTGCGCAGGGTACAGGTTAGCCCCAACATCGTACTGGCGATGATTGCGGGAAGGCCGTACTGCCCCTTATTCTTATTCGGCATTGTTCCAGCAGACGTGTTGCTGTACCAGTGTTGGAGAGAGGGTATTAATTTTATTATTGAATTATTTATTTATTTTTAATTTAATTTATTTTTTATTTATTTATTTATTTTAATTTAACATAATTTATTATCATTTGATTTTATTTTATTGTATATTAATCAATCTTTAAATTTGTTAATTTATGCTTGGCTATGGGTGTTATTTACCTGAAATAAATGAATATACTCGTATATATATATTCACATCCTCACTATTTAAAACCCCTTCCTCTTCCTCTCTAGAGAATACAGATGTTGAATTATAAACGGAAAAAATAAAAACGGGTTGTTAAACTTTTTAATCAATAAGTAATGGCTAATATTTAACTTTTGGTTCACCAGCAGTTTGTTGCATAAATCTCCATGCACATGGAGATTTATACTCCGTCGCTTATTTTTTTATGTAATTCAGGTCTCTTCCGAAATACCTACTTATGGAATATTTTTAATGACGATATCATGAAGTTTTACCCAACTATAGGGAGAGGAACCCGATAAAGGGTTATCGTTTTAATAAAATAAAATTCAGCATCATCTCAAATTACCGTACATTTCTGGCATAGGCTGGTCCACAAACAACGCCACATCAGCAAAATACTGATGTAACAGTTCCTTCATTTACGTTTATACCAAATATCAAAGTAGGAACACTATAATAGGGAACTTGGCAAATATAAAACATAAATCATGGACACTCTCGATACACACTCGATATCACGTATGTGACGTGATAAACAATCAATCAGAAGGTGTTATATACTCATACATACAAATATTTTTCTCAAACATGCTTGAAAATTCGAGCATTATTTTGACAACCTTCTTCGAGATAAATCGAAATTGCTGTACTTGCCGAATACATGCGAGAATTTTTGTATGAAAACCTGCCGTGTTTAGCGGCCAAATAAATATTCTAGCTCCTAATATTTTTTTTATTATTATTCTGACGATTGAGGAATGACATTATATTGTTTTTTTTAACTTTTTAAACAAATTTTTTTACAGACTGTACCCAACTCTTTCTTCAATCTTAAATAAAACATTAATTTCAAACTACGTGATTGTTTTTAACATTCATAAAATATTATAAAGTTCCTCGCCTACATTACAAGTAGCCCTTGATAAATATAATACTCGTATTACCTACACAAAAAAACGATTCATTCCAAGAATCAGAAAAGTAACTGTTAAAAAACACGAATAAAAAGTTTTGCAAAAATAAACTTGTCGTTGCATAATGCACGTCTTGAGACTTGAGAGTTTTATCCGGATTTTCAAACAATCTGTGCTCTGGGAATTATTGAACGACTCAAAACTCGACCGAGCGACGATAGAATGGAAAAAAACCGACCGAGTGCGAGTCGGACTCGCACACGAAGGTCGCATACGGTCGAGAATTATCGAGAAAAAAACGCCAAAATAACACACTTTTTGTATGGGGACCCCCTTTAACTATTAACCTTATTTAATTTTTATTATTTGTTGTTATAGCGGCAATAGAAATATGTGAATATTTTAACTATCTACCTTTTATGGGTCATGAGATACAGCCCGCTAACAGACAAACAGATGGACGGCGGAGGCTTAGTAATAGAGTTCCGTTTGACACCCTTTGGGTACGGAACCCTAAAAATGTTGTTTTAACATGTTTTTTCAACTACTTCTAATAATTATTTGTATATTAAATTTTATAAAAACAGTCATGAATTTCAATGTTCAAACTCTTGTTCAAACTATAATAATTTATAACATAAACATACAGAACGCCAGCTCGTGAGCCTTTTAACCCATCGGCTCATTACTTAATGTTTCAATGTTTCAATTTTGAATTATGTTCGTAGTAAATAAATAAATAGTACCTAACATAACCTCATCCTAAAACAGCACCCGCTTCGACTTTTATTATTGAAAAACGTATGTATTGCAGGATCAGTTTTTAGTAATAGGTCTCGAAAACTTGAAAATTAAGCAAGCGTTATAGCTTACTTGAAATTGTGGTTTTAGTAAAAGAGGGGAGTTTTGAAATTACCGTAAAATACCATTAGCTGCATCACAGATAAGGTATTTAATTTTCAAATGTTTTCTCTCTGTGGTTAAATAACACAAAATTATCTAAAAACATAACATAACATCACGCCGATTCCCCAAAGGGTTAGGCAGACGTGTACACTCACATTTCACTAGTTATGTTTAAGTCTCATTTACTAGGGTAGGGGGCGGGTCTATTGCCATCAACTGGCCACAAACCCAGACTCCGGGCTGCTACTGAAAAATTCCAGATGAAAAGACCTAATAATACTTTGCCTGACCCGGGAATCGAACCACATTCTCAGCAGGATGTAAAAACTAGTTGGTAAACCAGTACAAAGATTGAAACACAAAAGCCCAAGCTTCTTAAAAAAATTGTTTCTTTTTAAAAGTAGCCAGCAATAATATTATGTGTCCCGTTTACTGTGTTATATTATAAGCACTGTGGTTACAAGTTACTCCGTGTGATGAAATCATAGCTGCATAGTAACGCAACAAGTTTTTTTAATGTAGAAATAAATGCTCGATCGATTTGTGCTGATAGCTCTGGAACAACCGGTTTTACAAAAAATCGGGCATTGGAATCGGACATTCATATATTGGTATTTTGTAGTTTAATTTAGGAAAAGCACTAAGCAAGTAGAATCCATGTTTCATTTCTAGGATTCTGGGTCAAAAGAAAAATTTCTTTGTTAGTTGATCAGAGACCGTCGGCCACCGTCCCGTTGACCAACCATTCTAATAAGTAAGTTTGTCTCCCAATTTTCTGTCACTTCGATATCGTTGCAAAAAAAAAAATCCTATTGCAGTTCACTTGAACTTCCTGGTTCGAACTTCGATATAAGGCGATGTGTGTGGCGCGCGTCCAATTGGTGGCATACATAACTTGCACACGAGCACAGGCTTCCCTTCTCGCTCCCATAAATAACAAGGACCGTAACAGTAATATTCTTACAGTGCCCGCAGCATGTGTCTAATATAAAAAGCGCTTTTTATGCTGAAATGGTCTGAGGCAAACGTTGAGAGTGGCTACGTTAATACGTAATGTTGTACTAGAAGGAATAAGGGAAGGTTTACCATCAATGATGTTGTAATTAAATCAAATACACTGAAAAGCATTAAAACCTTTGACTAAGATTATCTAAATCATAAGCAGTGATAGCCTTAGTGGTGTGACCGGCGAACTGCCAAGTCATAGGTGTCGAGTTCGTTCCAAAGGCACGCACCTCTGACTTTTCGGATTCATGTGCATATTGTATAATTATCACTTACTTAAAAAACGATGAAAGAAAACATCGTGAGGAAACCGGCATCGGCCTGAGAGATATTTCTCGACGGTATGTAAAGCCAAGTCAGAGACCCTTGGGTAGCTTTAAAACTCTGAAACCAGGTTAGTCACTAACCACACGAAAACGAAACAGAAGATCTAAACTATATCTTTTGCTACGTCAAAGAATATATTATTATATAATAAGGGTCGTTGTTCTTTGGAAAGTGCCATCATCAAATGGTCCGTGCCATCTTGAAGCTGTAGTAATAATGTGAGCCAATAGTATTTAATCATTAAAAGTGAATATTGGATTTCTCTTGGACATACTGGTAAAACAGTAGTCACTTAGTTTAAAAGCACGTCTTCTACAATTCAATTCTACCCAATTGTTACGTGGTTATTACCCGGATCGGTTAGGTATTGGTAAATTAATACTAATTGATTTTCCTCCATTATACGCGGGCTCCGTTAATCAACAGATGGCGAGTAAATAGAAATTCCCTTCGCGAGCAACCTCTGAATTAATTTAATAAGATTTGGGTCACAACTTCATTAAATACCTTTCAAAAACACGTCTTCTCTGTAAATACCTTTTTGAAATGCGATTTTATTAAAGGCAATGATAGAGTGTTGTGTTCTGTTACTTGTTAGGTACGGAAATAGAAAATGTTCTACCTAATGGAAAGTTTGACTTCGTAGGAGGAAAACTCAGCGACCTTAAAAATGGAATGAACTCGGTTTAATACTAGAATGGCGCAGTGAGGTATCAACATCCACCTGCACCCCAGTTGCGTAACATACTTTCTAACATAAGGATTTTGAAAGAAATTCCTAATCCATTGCTTCTCAAGTTTGAAAAATTTGTCTGCTCGATAACGTAAGGTACGTTGTCAAATAGTAAAAAAAACAAGTGACTTCCAAAAAAACACACAAACTTTAATTGTGGAAGTTGATGTCTTTGGTTTAGAATTTTCGTTTTTTGCCACCGACTTCCGAAATTAAAGTTATCACTTTGTAGTGTTTTATTTGGAAGTCAGCTGTTTTTTGTTGTAAAAAGTTCTTATTTTTCACTTTTTACTTATGTACTTTTTACTAACTGTGGTACCTACTCCACACAAATTCGCATACCTGCTATGTAAATAAAAGTGACAGGAAGTTATTATAACATCATCTACACAGTGCGAAAAATACGTATTATTGAAGCTAAATCAAAAACTACCCAAGCAAGGTTATTACAATTTATATAAGACCATCGAGCAAATTTCCTATACCAAATGCAAAAATATTATTTTAAATCAATCTACAATTGACGAAAATATCGAGGTACTATCATTAAAAAAAAAACATACAGACGAACATAGAACCTCCTCCTTCCTGGAAGTTGGTTAAAAATAAAAGACATTGCAATTGCTATCTGGGATGACACAATTTTTGCCAAATACCATATTTTCTTTAGTGTATAGTTTAAGGTCTCTTGTGCGTGTATACTTAGAAAGCTAAGTACCAAATTACGATATAAATTATTTGCAATGTTCTTGCTCTACCTATAACAAACGGCTCTCATGATGTCGGATACTCCCAGCAGAACTAAGCTTATCTGTTATTACTACTGAGAGGTTGTCTCTGTTGCTAGGTAATCTTCTGTCCCATCTCAGTTCATTGGAACCCCGCTGTTGGCAGGACCATTGCACAGCACGTCGTAAGCAAAATTCAAAATTCTAAATTCAAAAGTCATTTATTCAAACTAGGCTGATAATAAGCACTTTTCGAACGTCAACATTACATAAGACAGTCCCCCAAAACGCCCACCCTTCACCACTTCCTAGTGCTATAGCTGGGAAGAAGAAGTGGCGCAACAAACTCCCCAGCAGCACAGCTGTCCGTTCAGTTAGAAAAAATGATTCTATATAATAATATGCAAAATGATATTTACATTACGCAACACAAAACATAATTTAAATTATAAAATTAATAGCCATATGACAGCTAGCACACGCCAATATACCAACCAAAAACATCGAGAACTATACTCAAGCAGAAATAAAAATAACTTAACGAAAACAATATCTAAATAAAAGCCTCCAGGCATAAAGGGCGTGCCCGCTTACAAATAGCTGTAACTAGAAGTTATAATTGATAAACTAGGACCATCGAGGTAAATTAAAAAAATATCGAGGTCACTAGCTAACCCACATATTGCAATACAACTCATAAAAAAATGAGTAGATTATGTCAACAATAAATTAAAATAAAATAAATTGACTTATAAAGTAAAATTATAAAAAAATATATAAACTCATATAACCTGCCAGTAAGTAAGCTAATTCTGGAGAAAGAACATATAAACATTGTCTTGAGTTAATCACAGCGACCAACTATTCTTATCATTTAAGTAGTCGTTGATAGAATAGTATGCCTTTGAACAGAGGTTGGATTTTACTTTAGTTTTGAACGCATTAAAAGGCAAATCTAGCAAAGAAGAAGGTAGCTTGTTATAAAAGGTTATACCAAGCCCAACAAATGAGTTATGAACCTTATGAAGCCAGTGAAAGGGAGTACGTAGTTTGTCCTTATTTCTAGTATTAACATTGTGAATATCACTGTTTTTAGTATATAGTAAGTGTATATTATGCCTAATATATAAAGCCATTTAAATACTCGTAGTAAACATAATAATTGTAACCAAGTTCATTAATAAAAAACCGGTCAAGTGCGTGTCGGACCACGCACAGTGAAGGGTTCCGATGGATGTTAGAAAGTTAGAATGAAGTTAGATTTTTCCGACCGCAAAAATAAGTTTTTATTTCATAGTATTTCTCGAAAAAAATTACCGCAGTTGTAACCGAAAATACAAGGGGTGTTTTCGGTTACAACTGCGGTAATTTTTTTCCTCGATGAACCTCCCATTTAGAAAGTGAGCCGCTCCAGCGCGTTACTGAAAAGGGTGCATTAAATATTTCGGACACTGTCGCCATGTTAGTTCCTCCTTTCCTGACTTGATTAAAAAGCCGCCATTTCTAAAATAGTGGATGTAACGGCGTTTCTAAAGAGAAAATAAAATTGAATTGTAACCTATCACCAATTGATAGAATTATCCTTCCGAATGGGACGAACAACAATTATGAAGAAACACTACGAGAAGCTTCGGAGAAATAAATTGTCATTAAGTTGTTAATTTTATTGAAGCCTTTTTCACTAACGTGTGAGGAGTGAACGACACTAAAAGGTAACAACCAATACGGGGGTTGTAAACTCGAGAGGAAACTACTTACTCAGAAGTGTATTTGAGTATATAAGCTTTTACTCCAACGCGCTGGACAACAAAGCTCCCCAGACATAGAATGATATTCTCAAAACAACGTGTTGAAAACTTACACTAGAAGTTTCATGAAACAGTTTGTAAGCAATTTTCAGGTAGTATGGCACCGATTTCTCTAACGGATTTCTTTAAGATTTAAGATTTCTTTATTTCTCTAAGATTTTTACTAATGCCATAAAATATAAAACAATAAGTAACCGCCACGCCAACTCAAGTACAGTACAACTATTTTCTTAATGTCCCTCGGCAAACTTCGTGTTTCGTCAGTTATCAGTTGCCCTTTGCACTTGGTGCAGACCGGACGCTCTGAATCGACTTGAAAGTAACTTAATTAATGTAATTTATTTTAAAAATGGGAGGAATGCTGTTTATCTTCGGAAAGGCGATGATTCCCGAGGGACATTAAGAACAGTTGTACTGTATTTCAAACCAAATTCATCATTATGCCTACCTATCATTGGTACTACTTTCCCGAAAATCTACATTATTATATATTGTGATGGTGTCGCATAATAGTTATGCAACTGTTGTATAATAAGGGGTATTAAAACACGAATGTGGGTTATAACAGTATCACATGAGTGTTTTAATACCTAATTATGTACAGTTGCATACAAGACTTTATCTATATCCATGATATGAATCCTCTTTAAATGATTCTGAAACCATATAGGGTATTGTATAATGTTGTAAGAACTCTATGTAAATTCAAAACGCGCGTGCATGAAAACGTTCTTTTTTTGAAATTGGAGTTGCATACATGGGTGTAGATAAAATAAATAATCTATTCTCGGTCAGACTTCATCCCTTTTAGGGTTAGTTTTTTTGTAAGCTGGTCTCTGGGTTTTACCCAAAACGTGCTAATGGGGGTTATCGTGTTTGTGCTCGCCAGTTGGCTCCACTGACGAGTAAGGTCCTGTCCGTACTTTTATTTGATATGTTTTGGATATGTTTATGTACCCATTACTTTATTCATATTAATATCCAATGAATATTTACATTGAAATGTTCCTAAAATTGGCAAGCATGAAGCAGACAAATATTATTCTTCCTCCAAGTGATATCAAATTAGATCCTGAGTTGTTACTTAAAATTTTAAGCCATAATTAATCAGAAATGGCATATTCTTTACAAAAATTATGAATAATAAGTAAAATTTCCGATAGAAAATCGCGCAAACAGTGAACATTCAATGACATTTGACATTTCTAGAGACCTAATAGAAGCCACATAATTTAAAATCTGTAGAAAATTTTAGTTCAATCAAATAATTATATAAATGACATTCTGGCCAATTATGATGAAAAAATGTGCATTGCCATTAAAAAATAAAATTAAATAAAAACCTAATAGCACTTCAATATTTTTGAATGCAACTGACGAGTGTTTCTAAATGCAAATCTAAAAAGGTGGCGCCTAAACCTTTTTAATCAAAAATATTGTTGCTTAGCAACGTACAGTCAAGAGCATAAATAACTTACAATTACGCAAAATACACATTTTATGCATTTTGCATTATGATTAGTTTAAACATTATGATATATCTTTGGTCATATTTTGTTTTATTCAAGTGTCCCAGTGTACTAATTACTTTTGTCTGGTTTTAACGTTTCCTACTAAAAGCCGATCTCCGATCTGAAAGCACTATCGTGTTCGGCTTAAGGATCACATCTACATATTCCTTAGGTACCCATGATGTGTCTACAGTTTGCCGGCTCATCGTCTAGAATTCCTGAGAATAGGTACCGCACTATAGCCTATTTCCGTGCTCGTACTCAATGTTAATTCTGCAGCAAGATCTTATAATGGTGGGTACACATACGTGAAACGTATGAAATGTAACATACTTGGAAAAGAATATGCCGTCCAAATTATAAGTTACATTTCATGCTGCACTTGCAAAATATTTATAGATATATATATAACGAAGAAGGGTATGTGTCTCTTTCGTTATTATCAGCCATATAACTACTGTGGGCGTACTTTTTTTCTATAGCGCAATAACAGTTTAGTTTAAATTATAAATTACTAGATACACGAAACAGCTATTCGGAATGCGCGACTGTTTCTAAACGTCTTCACTGTTTGACCGCCACCCACGAAGTCCTGCTTGACTCCGGCCGGTCCGAGCGTTAGGTTGTAGACTCTGTCGAACGCCGCTAGGTAGCACTGGCATCCCGATTAGTCAACTCAGTAACGTATTTCCGACATATATATTACTGATATTTTTTTGTTTCACATTGCATGACGAAGTCTAAGGAGCAAAAGAAAAATAATCTTTTGAAAGTACCTAGTTTTTCGTATTACAGCAAAATGCGAAGAAATAGGTACCTACACTTGAATATGTCCAGCACATAAATCCTGTTGCGCCGCGGCGTGCCGGTGCAGGTGGCCCCCGGGTCGCAATGTACTCGCAGACTTATACCTGCGGGGTGATTGCGTAACACACATAAATGACAATTGATCGCAATGGGTTTAATTTTGACAGTTCACTCACGTTTATTGCGTTATTTACGTTTTTGAGCAGACGAATTTTTCAAACCTATGAAGCAATGGATTAACAATATCCTTCAAAACTCTGGAATTGTGATTAAAAGTGTGTTAAGCAAATTCGGGTGCAGGTATTGCAGGTAGATGTTCCGCTTCAACTACATCAATGTCTGGGAAATATAAGTATAATGGATTGACCGCGCGTAATGGGACGCTTAATCTGCACAAACTAGGGCTAAAAATGTTTTATCATTATGTCTACCCTTTTATGCAAAATCTCTTCAAATACGTATTTATATTAAACGTACAATAAGACTTATGTTTTTATGATAATTATATAGGTTCACTCCTGGGCAATTATGTCGGCCGTCCATTTCATCCACACACTTAGTGCGTCATAATTAAATACCAGTGTTTTCTCACACAACACAAATCTACTGAATATTGTATGCGCTGAGTGTTCAGCGAATTATTCCTCGTTAACTAACCTCAGGGGATGGTCAATGTGTACCAAACGCATGTGCTTGTAAACAAGAATACTTTGCAGTAGTAAAGAGGAAGTTTCACGTCAACTGAATTTCATTAGTTAGCATTACTAAATACAGTAATTTCTTTCTTTATAGGTGAGTAATTATTTCATTGATAATTTGATAAATTCAGCGGACGAGGCGAGACGAGACTTCTTTGAAAAAAATATTACCTGGTTGAATAAATTAATTATCTTAATTCTATCTGCTTTTCGGACGCGGATAGTAACAGTTGTGTGTAATTGATGAACGAATTCAGCTTTCTATAACTCCTGTCTGACCTAACTGAAATGACTCCCGAGCTAATCTTTATACTCGAAAGTGTGTACAGGGTTTTATTGGAACGAGAAATGAGGCTAAAACACATCGCGTGAAAAAAAAACTGGCTTGATAGAGTGCAAACGGCGCGTGTTCGATTTTCGAATGTTCAAATTATCATTCATTTATTTGTGGTCACTACAAAGCTTAATTTTGTTTCATAACAATATTCAGTGATATTGTTTTAAAATGACAAACAGGAATAAGTAACAAAAGAAGCATTGGACGGTATATTATGCAAAAAATTATTAATTTGATCAATAATCCTACAAATTAAGAATTTTAATTGATTAATTATTATTTTAGAAATCTGAGACTTATGTTTTTTCACGCGATTATTACTTATGTTTACTTTGTATTTTACAGTATGGATGGACAAATATTAAACTTGTGTGTCTGTAATGTTGTCACTTTTCGGATAACGATGACGGTGGACTCGCCTGGCAGCTACAAACAAACTACAAGTTTATACAATCAGCACACTTAGTTAAAGTACTAACTTGAGAGGCTCGGGACAGAACTGCGTATGTACGTGCTCTATCATTCACTAGCTTAGGGAGTTGACGATTTAAACTTATAGAGATTTGTTGTAGAACGAGTAGTTTAGAAATCATTTTATAGTGAATTTCCAACAGACCACAGTCCGTAATATTATGAGTTTTGAGATATTCAAACTCCTATAACTAATTAAATCTTACCTGCTTTATTTACTAGCTGAAAACTCTAAAAACACTTCGGTTATCGGGAACAGTGAACTTTCCCATTATAGCTCTCTTCGAGCTCAAATTAATTATAGTGTGTCGCCCGAAAGCTACCGTACCGTTGCAAACGCTCATGGATTAAAAAGTGCTGTGGAAATTGCTCGCCTCTGAGAACTCGTAAATATTGCAGCACACTCGTTTATAAAACTCATCCACCGCAAGAAGTGGTTTTTATTGCTCACAAATAAAAATCAAAAACATCAAAACAACCTTTTGAAATTAAAATGTAGGTCGCTCATATGAGAAATGCGCTAACAACTCGATAGAATTTTAAATGTGGTACACGCCTTAAGAAATTTTAACTATTTATAGTTTGTGTCTTCTTAGGCACTTAATCGTGTCGTGTTAGCTGGTATCGTCACATTATTAGCAATTTCGGCTTCCAGTTTGCAAGAGGGAAAGAAGAAATAATTACTTCGTCTGGAGATTTGCGAAATCCGCCCTGTCAAATTATTTATCCAGGGCGACATAAATAATTTGACAGGGCGTTACTTTGAAGTATGTCTTCTTAGTTGTTGAATTGATAATGAGGCTGGAAAATAAGCGATAATTGTTAATCCGCGGTCCCACGCCCCATTAACTGACAAGCCGCGCCAGGCGTTCCTACGCCTGTCGAGGCCTGTCGCGGCCCGTGAAGACCATTCCCACGGCGTATGTTGGCCTGGTGCGACCTGTTGGCTGGTATTCCAACATGTCAAGTGATATGGAGCACATGGCTGCATGTGCAGCAACTGTGGTTTTAATTAGTGGTCAACGCAGAAGAATTGCGCCCGTCCCGGCTGCGACTGGCACCTTCGCACCGCGCCTTCCGCGCCTTTGAACTTACCGACACACGACGGATCGAACGTGCCACGACAGGCCACCGCAGGCCGCATCGGATGTGACGGTTCCCGCGGCCTTTCGGGCCTGGCTTGTCGCGGTCTGGCTTGTGAGAAAGCGGGCCGTGGGACCGTAGCATTACGCTGACCTTAGAAACTTTAGGTACTTATGCGAAAATGTGTTCGAGTGTTTCTTACTTAATTTATATTTCAAATTAAAATGAGAGCTAAGATTAGATAAGATAATCATTTATTTGCTCAAACATGAGTACAATACATACAGCACAAATTCTCAGAATACATTTATTTTGATTTAAATAATAAAAACAGGTCATTACGTTTGCTTTAGACATTATTATGCAAATATTAATAAAATAATGTATAATGTCACTCCGAGTCAAATTATTAAAAATGTCATTATATTATCACTACATAATAATTATTATAAAACAAAGTCCCCCGCCGCATCTGTCTGAACGCGATAAACTCAAAAACTACTGAATGGATTTTCATACGGTTTTCACCAATAGACGGAGTAGGAGTAATTCATGAGGAAGGTTTAAGTGTATAATTAATTAAAAGTTTTAAATAAATTGGCTTTAACATGACGATGATCGTTGAAGATGTCGAAAAAATTAATGCTCACATCTGGTAGCTTTACTGGCGTACGCCACGTAAGAATAGAGTTATTATGAAAACAATTTATTATGGAATTAATACATTGTTTACCTGGATTAACAAACAGGGTACTTTTAATCCCGGTAGTACGTTCCCGTCGGATATTTTCCGACATCCACGCGGGCAAAAGCTAGTAGATAATAAATTAGTAAAAAAGTATCAAAATCTCTCATATAAAAACTTATTCAAATTATAATAAGCTAGGAAATTAATAACTTTCTTTTTTAATGCTACATTACATAACTGCATCCAGCTTTTAAGATGCTTATTATATTTTTTGGAGCCATGCAAACCATTTTTCCGCACAAGGGCCGTTCTATATTGATGTAGGTAATTGCTTATTATTGTCACGTCCATTACGAGGAAATCGATCTTCCTTGCAAAAAAAGAAAAGAGGATTAGATCTTAAGAACTATATAGAGACTACCTACAGTACAGGATCTACCTAGTCTCAGAAATATATTTTGTTTTTACCAAAGTATAGAAAGTTCAGTTTCACAATTTCAGCAGGTTGTAAAGTTGAGGTTTTATTTACAGGTCCAGAGCCCAGTGCTGGTGATGGAGCTAAACCTAAAAAGACTCGAGGGCACACAGCTCAGGGCGCTGGGTCTGCTGTCTGTGTACGGATTCAACGTAACGTATGAGGTGCGAGGAGCAGCGCAGTCATTGGGACCCACTTCATGCAGCGCCATCGATTGCAGGCTGCTTGGGCACTGCTACGCCAGGCGGGATTATCAGTAATTATCAATACACTATACAATAGAATACAGATAGTGCCATCCACGAAAACGCGCCCTACTCTTCTTCCTAATCGCTTACAGAACAAGTGTGCAACATACGGCTCTTGTTTTAATATCGCCGTGTTTACTAATTACCTATGAGTAGGTAATTAGTGTGCATCGAGGCACGGTGTAGCAGTGAGATATATCAAAGCTATAACACAAGCAAGCAAGAAAGCATAACAATTCACAACAGAATATAGTGAGCGTCATTCACTGGTAACAAATTATTACATGGTTGCGGATATTTCCACGCTATTATTTACATAATTTATTGCTAATTCTACAATATTTTCCGCATCGCAGGGAGTTTTACTGTTCGTGTTTCGAGGGTTACTCCGGAGCGGACTGTGGAGAGGGTCCGCTGTGTCCGAGGACTTCCAACATGTGTAAGAATGGTGGCACCTGCAGGTGAGTGAACTCATGTCCTTGTGTTCACCATAGTTTCGTTCACATTTTCTCATAATTTACATTTAAGTTGGTCACCAGTTTTTTTTTCATCGTATTTTTTTTTCGAATTCCTGCAACAATAAAATGTTTTACTTTATTGAAGAACCTAGCATAACAGGAAAATGTGTAGAAACACATTTTAAAACGACAGCTTTTTGTTTTTTAATTTCGGAGACAGCCACATCTGTTCGTAAGGGTCTAATTTAGCTTTTGAGACAATTCCCGGTTTTGCGTCATGTATCCTCAACGCCGTCGTTTTTTTGTTGGAACAAAAAGGGGTCAGAATTGAAGTACCATAATGTTAGGTTACGTTGTTTTGTAGATATCTGGCACATTACTAGTGTGGACAGAAGTTTCCATAATGTGTATTTTCTGCTAGAAGAGTGTATAACAAACGTCAACTCGATCAAAACTGCTCATAATACATCAACCGTTATCCGTTATTCATTCAACAATACTGTTGAATTTTTGTATGTATCGACAGACAGATGGGCCCGGCCGCCGTCAGCTGTATCTGTGCGCCGGGCTACACGGGCGACCTGTGCGAGGCGCAGCTCGCACCACCCGGTGAGAAATATTGTTAAATTTTCTAGATTTTCTTTTTCTAAAAACAGCACTCCCTCAAAATAGCTTCCTTCTTATACCACTATTTCCATTTTTTATTAAATTAATTATCATATCCTTATTTGTGTGAATTTTGTTTCAGAGTGCGGTATAGAAGAATGTGCAGAAGTTTGCAGTAAGGAAGGAACCGCTTGTGACTGTAACCCGAAGGATACAGACTTCTGTGAGTAATTTACATTTTAATCGATAATGCTAGGAAGTGGTGAAAAATTCGTTTAAGTAGTAAATACGTACTTCACTACCTATGCTATGTCAGTATGGGCCACTTTCTCGAACGAAAATTATAGCACAATAATGTGACAAATTGTGAGCGCGTGTAAACTGCTGCGATTGGCTGTTGATAAATCATTTAACTAATCACATCGGTTTACGAGCGCTTGACAATTTGTCACATTAATTTTGCGATTATTTCCGTTCGAGAAACTGGCCCTAAATATTCAAACGTTTGTATGTTTATAGCATCAGCACGATTTGAAACAAGACTCGAAGTAGTGGATCAAACAGGTGTAAACATATCTCAAGAAGTCATAAAACAGGTATTTCTTGATAAATAAAACCACAGAATAATTTATAATTGTTCCAGAAGGAAAATTTATTTAAAATAACAATGTCACACTCTCTCTCTCTCTTTCAGTTAACAAGTTATTTAAAGTCGTCAAACATTACATTAGAAGATGAAATAGAAATTTTAAATATAAGGTAGGTACGTTTCTGTTCACTAAATACTGCTGCTGTGTATATCGTGATGGTGTATACATATGGTCTGTGCACGCGATAGTGCGGTGTCTGCGAGCGGCGCGCGCGGGGTGTGGGTGCGCGTGTGGGGCGCGCGGCGCGAAGCGGACGCACTGCGCGCGGCACTGGCGCGGATGCGCACACACCACGTGCGTCTGCGCACAGACACGCTGCATTTCTACATGCAACCCGCGCTTAGCTTGCACGTGAGTACCTGCCTATATTCCATTAATCTGTCGTTGTAAAACAATCATTCTCTGAATGACTTTTTGTAGGATCTTGAACGTGACGAAATACTTATTAAAGCCTCTAATTCACTTCCAAGGCTCACAACCATAATAACACCATAAATTTTCACGTAGCGAAATCTACTTAAGAGCAATCATGAGTGCTTCAGGGAATTGGGAAAATCTTAGCTCAATTATTCCTAAGTATTCATCCACTGTTGACGAAAAGAATGGCTCGAGTTTGATTACCGAAACTGGATGGAGTTTCGGGAAAATACAAAAAAAAAACACAGTTTTACACGAATTGTGTGGAACATTCCAAACAATAAATTGGAACAATTTGTCTATCTGCTCTATTTGTTCATAGTTAAAAGGGTTTAGTAAAATTTATTGCTCGGTTTGATAGTCGGTATAACCCGGAGTTGCCATACCGAAAATTTGGGGAAACCGCACACGGGAAGCATAGAATAAACGGGTTGACCAATCCTGGTGTATGTTTTGTTTCGTTAACTGTACATAATTAATTTAAACATTTTTGAATAATTATGTGAGGAGCAATATTATACTGATCAAAACTGTAAATGATCTAAGTATTTTATACGAACCCAAAAATAATAAAATCCCACGCGTTTGCTTTACGGCTCCAGAATATAATATTAAGAGTCTATAATACCTCAATTACTTAGCATGATCCTCCGTTTGATCAAAAATACTGCAGCAATAATTTGTTAATAAATATATGGTTAAGTTGAGGATTAATGATATGTTTGACGAAAAACTGATTCCATAAAATGTTCTCTATAGAAACAACATCCAAAGTTACCTCAAAATCGAACAATAAACACCTGGTATTCAAAAATACTTCAAATTAGATCGGAAACTTTGCATAATAACTTAACTAACTAAAAAGTAGATACTATGAGTTTTATTTTGTTTAAATAACCATTATTTCCGCCGTAAAAAGAAATTACCTAAACTATTGGCACCTTGGAGCCTTTTTTTTTTTGGGTGGCTAGTTACCAAATAACTTCTCCCGCTTTGGGTGGAGCGGGAGGGCGTGTCAGACTCTTACTGACTAAAACCCACCCGTGTTCCTTCAGTTGCCTGTACGTTTCCAGGGGCCACGGTGTCCCTTTCGAACTTTCCCGCAACCCTGGCAGGCATCGGTCCTATCGGACCCCTTCAATTGCTGACATCTCTTTGAGGCGCGCGTGGAACACAACGCGCCGTCAACCCGGGCTTGGTCCTGATCGGACGGCGAGCTACCCATTGGTCACCGTCCGCAAGCCCGCGCCTCCAGTGGCCGGGAAATGGCTCTTGATTCCCGACGCTCAGGGTGTCTCCTGCGACGGCTAGGGGCGTGAAGACGCGAAATTTGCCTCTTCGCGAGCATTACTGCTTCGCAGAAGGAGGTGACAGCCTTTCATGCCCTCTCGCTCCGTATCATGGCCTGGACCAGGGCCGGACGCGATCCCCACCACCGATCACCTCCACGAGGACACGGCGCGCGATACTCTGCCCAAGCCGGACAGACATCCACCGTAACCTTGGAGCCTTTTCCCCGCCGCTCAGTCTCGCTCTCACTCAGTCCACAAGCAGAATCGTGCGAGCGAGATAAGGAGTGAATTCGAGCTGAGGTATTATGGACTCTTAAGGTAATATCTTGTAACAACGGTTATGTGTCATGGAACCAAAAGTTAGCGAAGTAATTACTTAGCTAAGCGTCATCTTATCTCATGGAAATTCCTTATCGCAAGTTATACTCTGCACACTTGGTGAATGAGAGCTAGACCGAAAAAAGTGTAACACTTAGACCGTCACGAAACTTTTGCTATAGTTTTTCTTATTTTTTTTTAGTTTAGTTAGGTATTCTCAAACGTTGTTAATTTATTTCATTGTGCCTATTATTTAATACAAATCATACAGCGTAGGCACAGTATAATAAAGTAACAGTGTTATATCTCGGCAGTCACCTTGAAATATTTACCCAGGGCCGCTCGGTTGATAAATCTTCCACGTCCTTGCGGAACTGCCGCGCACTCGAATCTGTTGCGTACTGATATCCACTGAAATTTCGAAGCGCGTCGTTTCGACCGTTTTCTATGAAGAAATAATACTGTTACTTATTTATACTGTGGTGAAAGGAACTTCATTCCAACCGGGTGTCCGACGATATATTAAGACTTTTTTTTACAGAATTTTCAACAAAAAAAAATCTCCAAAAAAATCATTTTTACAGCGACCTAGCATGTAAAAATATTTTTTTAGAGGATCAAAAATTATCACGTGATAGCCGCAGCGGGGACACGACGTGGAATACAGAACCAAAACTATAGTTCAGTGAGCAGACGTGATGTCGTAAGAACGACACACTGAACTTTATGTCAAGAACCCTTAATGGTTTTTGAAGTCAGCCTATATTCGGTCTGTTTTTAGAAAGGTCACATTCAGCCTCCCCTTTTAGCCCTCTTGCGTGTACTTCATAATAATATTCGTTGGAATTTTATTACTACAAAGATTAGGGTAACATGACAAAACACGCCGTAGTTCAGTACCTACAAGATATTCACATTTTTGGAATAGCGCGGTAAGCTTAATTTAAAATAATTGTGGAGATGCCTTCATTTTAGGCTCCTACACAACTATAATAATAAATATTATATACAGTGCTTCGGGGCATTATTATAATGCCCGTATATGTATGCCGTGGAAGGATACTGCAACGCCACTTTATATAACTTACACTTTTTGCGTCGTGGTATGGTAGTAGATATACTGGTTTTCCATAGCCTTAACTTATTATATCGTCCTGGATCAATAAAACTTTACTGTAAAAGCTGAATAAAGAAAATTGATGACTTGCAATTTAACATTCCAAAAATAAAACACAAGATCTGCAACAATGAGCTTGAATCCTGCGTTCATTTACTAATACGGCGTTTGGTGCCGACTATAGCGCCATTTGGCGTCGGTCCAGCACACATGATAACACTCGTTAACCTGGCTTAGCCCTTACTTTATGACGCTCATTGTTAGGGACACCCAAACACGTTTCAGCCTAACACATTTTATAAACCGCGATTCTATCCATTTCACTCCAACAAATTCGAGCGCAACTCATTATTTTTCAACGAAAACTAAAGTAAAATCTCTTAAAGTTATGATCGGTTCCTTAAAGCAGGATTACCCAAACTAAGGGTTGCGACCCACTGGTGGGTCGCAACAAATATTAGTAGGCCTTGAAAACTGATTTTCAGCTTATTAATATTTAAACTAAATACAGAAATAAAATGGACGTATCAAATTCATAGCGATTAAAAGTAACTAAAATTTAAGATGATGCTAAGGCAAAAGTGACATAGTGACAAATAGGAAAAAAAAACATTCTTGCCATTGAAAAAGCACTCCTTGTTTGTATTTAATTATGTATTAAAATTTTCCATAGTAACTGAATGTTATTTTCTTATTAGAACAGGGCTTCATTCATATAGTTACGCCCCTTTTTTACTTCTCCATGACAGCCAAGAGGTGAGTCCCGGGTCGCGGTCCAGTCAACTTTGGGAACCACTGCTTTAAAGGGTATTTATTGAGATTGGATTTCACCTCCAGGCGTTGAGGACTAGACATTACACGAACAAAGAAATATGAAAATTTATTTTCAAACTGTCGATTCATCGTTGCATACGTTACCGTAATTCCATTTACTTTCAGTATTATTTTTGCTAGGACGTGTTCAATTGACATACTTTTGCAGACTCTGGTTGTGAAACATCGTCCTGAAATATGGGAGGGGTCGGAGTTCATACTGACATGTATGGCGTATGGATCTCCGAACATCGCATTCACGTGGTACAAAGACGGTGTCAAGATAAATTTCAATGGTACTACGAGGTAAGTAAGTGGGACGTGAAGCAGTCTTTTCTAGTACAAAAAATGAAACCTTACAAAGTTAACCAGGCTGATACACCTTGACATAGCAGACGCTATCTAATAGCTTGGCGTCGAGACCGACGAGTGAGCGCGCCTGTGCAGTCCCGACACCTAACGAGCGCCCATCTAATCACCGGCGACTGTTATTTAACTGCACCGATTAATCGTCGTAACAAAACTTCCGACACACTCGCTTCTTGGTGGTTTCACGTCGTTTAGAACGTATGTATAAGAAAACAAGTTTAATCAGCAGAAGTGTGTTGGGTTTTAAAACTCAAGTTTAAGCAAACAGTAATTTTTATTTTCTTGAATAACCGAAATGACTCAGTACGTTAGCAGCTGTCTAGAAGTAAGCATTGCCAGTAGAAGAGCATTTTGTTTTCCAGAGACATTTGGAAGCGCGCGGTGTCAGAAGACGCGCTCGGTTGTCGCATGTCAGTGTTAGGCATATCAGAAGCGAAGAGACCCGACAGCGGCAAGTGGTCGTGTGCAGCAGACGATGCTGGCAGGAGACGATGTAGAGCGCTGACGCTGACGGTGCTGAGACCCCCCGATATACGACTGGTGCCTTCTACTATCACTGTCGATAAGGTGAGCCATTCTAGACCAGTGATAAAATCTATTCTTAAGTTGTACTGATATAAAAGTTGATATAAATGTGTGTCAGGGCGACAACGTAAGTATAACATGTCTGGCGGGAGCAGGGCACGTGCACGGTGCGCTCGGCTTCAGTTGGGCGAGGGAGAGGACGCTGCTACCGATGGCGCCGGGCAGAGAGGTCTGGGAGGACCTGTACCCCGCGGGGACCGTGCTCAAGCTCTATAATGTACAGGTGTGTTATGCACTCTATTACGTAGAATACTTTTACAATATCAAAATATGAAAGTCTTCCATTTTTGTACTTTTTGATATACCTTTTGGGTTTTTTAATAGAAATCGAACGAGTTCCGATGTCAAGTATCATCGGTAGCTGGCACCAACGCCAAAGGCGTGACCATGTGGGCTCTAGGAGTCGACGACTTAGCGTGTGAGAGTGACGCCTCCCATGGCTTGCGCTGGCCGAAGACTGCTTCCGGAGCACACGCGACAGCCGCCTGTCCACCTGGACATAGCGGAGAGACTACTAGGCATGTGAAAAATACTGATTAAACTAAAAGTAGTTAGTAACTAAGAGTAGTTCTCTATCAAGTAGTAAAAGTTTTATGTTGGTAACTATTTTTAGGTTTTGTGAGCCGAAAACCGGACAACATGGCGTCAAGTGGATGCTACCAGATTTCTCTGGCTGTGTTGCAGACTCACTCAGAGATATTCATGAACAGGTAAAAGAAACATAACAAAATTTAAAGGTTTTTTTCTATTCATAACAACCAGTTGAAACATACGTTATGTTGTTGTCAGTTCACTCTGATATCGCTGGGCTACTCTTGGCGCTCTGTGTCGCACGTGTCGCGGCAGTACGGCGCAGTGCTGCGCTCCCTGCCGACACACCCGGGCGAGGGCGAGCTTCCCCTCACACATGCAGCACACATGCTGCACTACCTCATGTCTGCTGCAGCTCAGCCAGCCGACAGGTACCACAGCGCGGAACATCTGCTGCACATCTATGACCACCTGCTCACACATCCAGATGCTTTCCTAGATGAAGAGGCAAGTAGTTGCTAAAGTTTTAGGATGAAGTTGAAGCAAAGTAAATTTCAGTAGTTAAGAATGTTACATTGATTGGTGTTACTACTTCTATTAGAAAATCTTTGATCTTCAAAACGCGGTGGTGGACACAGCGGGCATGAGGAGTAGCTTCTACAAGCACTACCACGAGTTCACAGTCACAACGAAATCAGTACACGAAGACAACGCGGCGCACTTCGAGCTTCAGCCAGATCCAGTGGGGAGCAAGGAGTGGCTCGTGACGTCAGCAAGAGTAGAGCTAGCGGATAGAACTGAGAATGCTTCCGTGGTCACCGTACTGTATCATGATCTAGGAGCAAGATTGCCGTCATTGAGAAGATACGTTGAGTATAAGTAAGGATCCTTTCCCTGAATTGTGATTTTGATGCAAAATATTGTAAGTTAACATTAATTTTGGGTTCCGTTTTGGTTTTAGATTGTTTTATTAACTCCAGGTTGTTTCATTTATCTTTTAAAGTATTTCTTTCGTTTGGTTTTTATTTATTATTTTTTCTTTCCCTCCTACACGGTAGTTGTAGTGGCAATTCTTCCAGGTCCGGCCGCGCGACAGAGTACACATTAGCGTCACAACAGGTGCAGGTGTCCGTCTGCGGCGCGGGAGTAGACGCCACGCTCTCTCACACTATCACACTGTTGTTCGCGCACTCCAAGAATGATAGCGCTGTTGGTGAGTAGATACCCTACACAATACAGCTCCTTCAATAACGATGCCAACAAAAATGTACGCTCGCTCATGTAGTTGTTCTGTGTCAGCACCTCAGCTCGCGTGTGGAGGTCGGTTGCGCTCGGCGCCGCGCGTGTGGAGCACGCAGGCGTGTGAGCTGCGCGTACCGGAGCGCACACACGTCGCGTGCCGCTGTCGGGGACTGGCGACCATCGCACTCTTCACTGTGGACCGGGAGATATTCGTGAGTACTAAAGGAGAAGTGATTAGAAAGAAAAAGTGAGTGAATTAAGTAGCCTCATATGCTACTTAATTCACTACAAAATTATTTTTTCAGACAGGTACAGATAATGACTTACGTGGCATCGTGAAGATCACAGTGAGCCTGGGAGGTGCGATGTGTCTTGTGGCGGCATTACTGCAGCTCCTCGGCCTGGTAGTTGGCAGTAAGACAAAGCTGCAAGTGATGCTCAAAGCTGCCACTGCGGGCTTTCACTCTGCAGCTATGTTGGGTCTACTTGGATGTGACACGAGGCAGGTGAGTATTAATAACCTGGGTCCTGTGTAAATTTTTGAGATACAAGTTAGTGAGGTGTGTTGCTATGTCGGGTAGGACATAGCATGTCCGGGTGGCGTGGGCTGGGCGGTGGCGATGTGCTGGATGGCGGGCTGCGCCGCGCTGTGTGCTGCGCCGCTGCTGCTGCACGCCGAGCTGGCTGCCACAACCACGCGCGCGCCCTCTGTCGGACTACTGTGCGGTACGTGTAGGTGCAGACGGGCCGGTATGCAGGAGATCCGGGCGTGTCGCTATACTCACGTGGACATTACAGGCGTGTGCACACTATGCTGGCTGACAGCTCTGCTGTGGGGAGGCGCACCGCTGCAGCTGGGCGCTGCCGCCAACGCCGTGTGTGCTGCAGGCCAAGCGCTACTAGCTGCACTCGCGCTCGCACTCGCGCTCGCGCTCAGAGGGCGAGCACGCGAGCACAAGGCGGGGAGACAAGAGCACGTGCGCGAGCGAGCACGAGTAGTGCGGCACACGCTAGCGCTGCTGGTCACTACGTGCGCGACGCAAGCGGCTGGAGTGGCGTACGTGCAGCCCACAGAGACCAGCATGCCGCACGTTGTTGTGCTGGCTGCCACCGCGCTGGCTAATGTAAGGCAACTTAACTCAATGACATTGATTCTTACTGTCATAGACCAATGGACTCGGCTAAAATCTTCCATTGCTTGTCCAGGGTATAGCGATGCTGGTGTGCTATGTGATCATGGACGACGAGTGTCTGCAGGCATCACGGCGTCTGCTCACACTTTCCTCACACACCGAGTGGCAGGACGCACCCGAGGGAGACGCCTCGCATAGTCGTGAGTGAGATTCTGCTTTTTGACACATACTTTGCCATGATTTATGTGGAGACCTCTCAAGTGTTAAAATATTATACTGCTTTATCATCAAATTTGTAACGACTATTATAAAAAAGAATTTCAACAAAAAGAGCATGGCTTGACGTGAATTCGATCCGACGCATCACCCAACATAGCTTTCACCAACAATCCAGCTCGTTGTGATTGCGATGAATTTGTAATCTACTATCGTCCGTTCTAGTTCATCATTTGATCTCTGCTAATTGATGGTTGCTATAATTTGAGGGTATGCATTCATTTTATTAAACGTTATTAAAGACTACGATTTTAATCAAGTTATTTTATTAAAGTTATTTCTAATTCTAAGAACAAAAATAGTTGTTTTATCATATTAACAAAATAATGTGATATAATGTAACAATAATTTAAACATACTTTAAGGTAATCGGTCATTATCCTTATTAACTAGTAATTTTTTTGTGATTTTTTTGTAATAAATATTGCAAAATAAAGTAGGAAGAAGACCATATAGATTGAAAAATTGAAAAACATAAAGGAGTTTGAGTAAATGGGTTTGTATGGACTAAAACACTTCTTATGTTTTTCCAGACTATTTTTATCTTTAATAAATGGCTGAGGTTGTTTGTATCAGCCGAATGCACGACTTCATCTAATTTACTACCAGCATAACTTTGTAAATTTTGTAAATTTATTTTTTCCGTCATCAAAAGACAACCCTCTTGCCTAAACTCCTAATTAAAGTTATCTTCTTTTCGATTTCCTTCTTGTGAATGTTAAGGTATCTACTTAATTCTAAACTATTATCATCACATTGTTGTAGTGTACATAAAGCAAGCTCGCGAAGTGGAGTGCTCCTCGTCTCATGTGTCGCCCGCTAACACCTACTGGCAAGCGCCGACGTTAGAGAGCCCGAACACCATGTACAGGTGAGGACTGAGGTACAAGTTCACTATCACTCAGACGCCATCACGAGTTTATTATCTGATCTGGAAGTACCGTCTACAGTCAGACTTGATAATATATTCCCTGGTTGCTGCAGACGTCAGTCGAGCGGCGCGTGTGTGGCGGACACAGTGCGGTGCGTGGAGTACAAGCACAAGCTGCAGTCACCGCGCACACACTCGCGCGCACTGTGCGACCTCATATCCGCAGGTAGCTGGGCAATGAGAATACTTCTTGAAGTAGAATAGGTGCTAAGGACAGGATTGTTGGTTGTTTGAAGACTCAAAAGACTTTTGGGTCACATTGTAGACCACTTCTGGTCACCTGTAATTTAACTTCCCAAATCATTTCGTTTACTTGCATTGTAACATATGTAAGAGAAAAACGTTAGCTGTGTAACGATACGCTTAACATCATACATCATAGTTACTCATGTGACTCCCCGCAGACGGTGATGGTATGCACGCGTGCACACGGTCGCACGTGTCGCGCGTGTGTGTTGAGCTGCGCGTGCTGCCCGCGTCGCACGCGCCCCCACACGACACGTGCAACTACAGGAACAGTACCGACATGCCCGAGGTAAGTCAAGTTTGAAGACGTAAATCTATCTAAAATGTCAACTGGAAGTCTAATCGAATCATAATTTCCCAGGAGAGCTGTACGATCTGTAGTCAGTCGACGCCCGACGTGTCGGCTCGTCCAATCAAGAGCTGTCTCAAGAAGCGCGCACCGCAACTGTCGAGCAGCAACTCGCTGCCGTCCATCCACCGCGAGTGCAACAACGAGCACAACCACTCACACATACAACAAGTCAACACACACTCACACGACAGAACAACTACTCACACCACACACACACACACTGACAAAGTGCTGCACAAGATATCACATGACCTGGACTTCCTACTCAACAGGACGCCGAGCCGAGCCGCCGACCACTGCTCACAGCGCATAGAAGAAGCGCCAACTTAGTGCGGGTTAAGTGTTAGTAGGTGTAAACTAGTGACATGGAAACAGAGATGTGATATGACAACCTTAGATATAATAATGTACATAATTATTGTAATAGAGATTGTATAGATACTAACTTAGGGTAGAATTTTTATAATTTTGTAAGATAATTATGTTCGTAAAACTAATGAACAATAGGGATGATGCCTGGGAAAAAAAAAGAAATTATATTTAGTCCGTCAGTCAGATAATAAATAAACATATTAACACGTATTTTTTGCTTTATCATATTAATAAAAAAATACAGATGAAACGCATTAAAGTTGGGGAGTAGGGGCTCGCTACTTCACAACTCACTATAAAATCTACCAAGGCGTGACATCATGCCTCATTTTAACTCAATGTATCGACGTAAACAACTGATTACGTAAAAAAAAAAAATTTTTTTTATTAATCTAACTGACGGACAAAAAAATATGTTTAATCATCATCCCTATTTATGCTTAGATAAAAGAAAAAAACAGTTGTGTTACGTTAAACTCTTGTTCCTTACACGATTCACACGATAGATCTGACCATTGTTAATTAATTTACCTTTAAAAAGATAATCATCTATGAACATAGGCCGCACATGCCGCTGTAAGATTTATGATAATTATATTTTTGTATATTTCAAAAATGTTGTTTTTTTTTGTAAATTATTAATTCACTATTATCCTTCCCCTGCTTCGCACGGTTTTTACAACTTGACAAAACATTAAGATTTATTTAGTAATTATGAAAGTTTATATAAATTATCTAAATGATGGTGAAAACTGCATCAAAATCCGTTACGTAGTTTAGAAGAACAACGCGTCACACAGACACACACGAATAGCGACTTTAGTTCACCGTTTACCGGGTCATCAAGTACATATGATGACCCGGTGAACTTCGTACCACGTGAGACAAGTTTCTTTGGGTTTTTTCAATACCTTTTTCGTAAACTACCTTTGTACTGCAAACAAAACAAAAAAAATATATTCAAATCGGTCGAGCCATTTTTGAGTTTTTGCGAGACTAATGCACGGCAATTTATTTTTATATATTTATTTTTATAGATAGATAAACAAAAAAAAAATTTTTCCACATCTATTCAAAAAGAGCAAGTTTATTATTTTTAAACAGGGACCAAAATAGCTTTTTAATTCCTAGGGACTAAAAGTGATTTGAATTTGGAATGTGGATATTGTTAGTAAAAGTTCCAATCACCAAAGAGACCAATCACGAACATTGTGTAAACAAATATATGCTTATTGTTATTTTTTATTAATGGAGACTTACAAAGGGTTCAAAAACTTTTTCGGAGACTTTACTGCTGTCGTACTATGAAGTAATTCATAGAATTATCACAAACGAGGCAACCATCTACAATGTTGAGTAGGTATTTACTCAATGTTGAGAGCCACAATAAAAACAAAAGATGACGTGCAGATTGAAACCTATCCTAAACTTACTGAATTTTTTAAAAGAATGTCTGTACAATAAATTTACTTTTAACATTTTGATATTGTTTGTTTTACAAATAAACATGTGGTTATATTTTAACTAAGTAGTATTTTTTCACCTTCAGGTATTTTTCGCTGCTGAGGTGAAAACTTGTATGTGTTAGACGAGACCAAAGTTATTTGCATCTCGCGCCTTTGAATCTCTCGCTGCGCTCAGGATTCTAACCTAGAATCAGTCGCTTACTCGGGATCCAAAATCAACACTCGCAGCAAAAACCAACTTTGCTCTCTTATTGCTCCAATAACTATTTATGGTGAGGACAAGACACTAGCGTAAGCTGTCATAAAAATATGAAAAACCTTTCCTGCCGGAAAATAAAGATCATATTGTCAGTAGGTAAGTAAAACGGAGACATGAAGAGTTAGATGCTGTAAAATCTCGCCGCGATATATTTCATGAGCCTTTACTATCTTACAATGGCGCTCAATAATGAAGATGGGAATGAGTCGTTTTATACTCTAAAAGGATGTCCTGTTCATTTTTAGCGATACGTGGTCACTTTAGATAACAGTTGAATGCGGTTCGGTTATCTTTATGTACACAAAGGGATACTTGGAAGTGATCGGTTGATAACCAGTGTCAAATCCTGAATGTAAAACAGATAAATAATTTAAAAATATATTTTGCCCTTTGTCGGGTGAAGACGACAAATAAATCCTTAATTTAACGCTTGCACTCCCCGAAGATACGCAAATTCAATTTTGCCCACAATTGGAAAAGGTAAAACAATTCAAAGCGAAGTACGAAGAGCTTCGTTTTCAATTATGGGAACAACGTTTGGCAAGCCACCGCGTATCCTCGGGTAAGCCTGAGGAAGAGGCATTTATTAGGTTACTATTGAAATACTCGCGTTATTTAGCTGTCTCTCTGTCAGGTATGTTATACAGAGTTGAATGACAAAGCCTACAAGGATAAAGCCCTCTGAACCCAAAAATGTTTTGTATGTTTGGCTCGTTCAATTTGTGACATAAAATTTTGTATTTTTATGTGCCAAATAGCCCTCTAAAATCACAGACGTTTTTATACATAGTCCTGCGTTTATACATAATCTTAGCGGTCACTAGAAATCGACGTGGGAGATAGTATAGTGCGCAAGTGTGTGCACAGATACAAGTGCAGTCTGTCTTCCCTCCGAGCGGTTCTGCACTGCATCCGATCCGAATCCGAGAAATGTCAGTCTAAAGTAGCCATAGTACTAGCCATACACTAGCATACTATTTGTATGAGGGGTTGCGCACTAGATCCGAACTGTGTCCGTCCGAATTTAGAACATTGAATTTGATTTGGGATTCAAATTGAACTCGGATATTGAATTCGAATTCAGATCGGATGCAGTGCAGAACCGCTCTTACTCTCATACGCCTCTGGACGGCAATCCGTAATGACCGGAGAGAGATCAGGAGTAGGACCAACGGTAACGCACGTTTGGTAGGTAGTGCTAGGTACCCATTATAGAAAACTTTTCTGTAAACATACAAATACAATTTTACTGTTGTAAAAGAACCGACCAAGTACGAGTTGGACTCGCACACGAAGTGTTCCGTACCACCGTACTATAATATTTTTCATTTAACATTTAAAAAATCGCAAAGATAAATTTGTATTTTATAATTATACTATGAATAGCAAAGTTATTTTTTGCAATTGCAGAATAATGCCCATATTTAAATAAAATACACCGCTGACAGACAGACGGACGGATAGCGAAGGCTTAGTAATCTGTAATAGGTATCCGTTTGGCACCATTCGGGTACGAAACTCTAAAAAACAATACAATAAAATAAAGATCATATTTTTGTGCAGTGAAAGTACGATTGTTGGTTGGTTGATGGTTAATTAAAATATAACCATCTGATTGAGGACCTCAGCAGCATGCATGTTGGATGCCATATTGATGACATATTATGTATAATATTCAATTGAGGCTCTCAGAGAGCCGTTAAAGGTGTGTGAGGTTTATGCTGTGGATCATGGCCTGAGGTACAACGAAAGTAAAAGTGAGTTCATGTTATTGAAATGTAAAAATAAAAACAATATCTTAATACCACCTTTATTACTTAATGGTGTACCTGTAAGTCGTGTTGCACAGTTTAAATATCTGGGACACATTGTAACTAACAATTTGAGTGGCGAATTAGACATTGAGAGGGAGCGCAGGGCGTTGTCGGTGCGCGGTAATATCTTGACACACGGGTTCGCTCGTTGTACTGCTCCTGTTAAAATAACAATGTTCAAGGCATTCTGCCAGACGTTCTCCACGAGCGGCCGGTGGGCAAACTTTACACAAAAAGCCTACAATGCCTTGCGCGTCCAGTATAATAATGTGTTCAGGGCTCTGTTTCGGCTCCCTCGATGTTGCAGTGCTCATGTTTACTGAAGCCAGCGTAAAAAAGTTGCATTGGTGGTGCGACGAGTACGGGGGAGCCCGAATAACGTCCTAAGGCTGATTTTCGAAAGAACCAATACTGTTCTGCTCAGTAGGTTCACTGAACTCCATGTGTTGCGAGACCGATTTGCCTACTGTGCAGGGGTAGATGATGTGTCTAGTTTCTTTTTTTTACTATTTAGTTACTAACATTAGTTTTAAGCAAAATTCTTGTTACTAACAACTTTGCCTTGCCTATGGACTTTTTTGTCTGAAATAAATGTTTTTCATATTTTTTTATAGTCGATTTGTATATTATCGGAGCAAAAATTCGATTTTTCCTCTTCCCACGGATATGATGTGAAAATATGTTACGTAGTAGATACAATTTTTTTCCTTTAGTCTTGAAAAACTAAATTATTATATCGTGAAGGACGTATAATGAATATTCAGGTTTCCATAGTGCAGAAACAGTATGGTGGTAGATTGAACGTAAATATTTTCGCATTCGTACATATTTTTTTATAAACCGTTGGTTGTTGGCGTGTAAAGACTGAACTTGATTCGGCATTTGATCTTATGTAGTACCTTGTTTTTACATGTGATTAATAGTTGCTTGTGCGCGTAATAAAACGGTAACAAATATTGTTGAGTCATTATCATTATTTTCTTACCCTATCAAATTATGTTCGCATGATGTAGGATTATCTTTGTTGAAACATTTGTGAAAATGGCTGGGAGTTTGATTAAAGCGTTTCATTGCAGGAAAAAACTTAAGTGAGGGATAATAAACGAAATTGAAAGACACTTGGGATCACAATCGTGATGTTGTAACAGTTTCTTAGGTATATTGGATGACGACCACAAATTAATCGAATATGAAATAGTACAAAGCTTTTCTGGGGCATTGTTTTTAAAGACAGAAATAATGAAATTACTAGAAAGACAGCGCTACAAGCCAAGAATACGTTTCCTTTGACTATTAATTAAGTACGCTTGTACTCCTATCTCAAAATAAAACCCCGGAATTAGGGAAAGCAGTGCAGTAGGCATAATAGGTGCACAAGTAGATGTTCTAATTAGAGCGCTGGAGTGTGTCAGAGTTTCAGGCAAAAAGCTTGAATAAGACCTGGATAAATTTATTTACCGTCTAGCAGACTTTGTAAATGGAAGAACACTCTTATGATCTTGTGATAAATTTGCACGTATCCTGAAATATTTTCAAGACCTACGACGTGTGACTACTCACTTGTTATGCAACTATGAAAAAAATACTTCTTTGTTTAGAGAAATGATCGATTATTTATTATTGTAATACCATGTTATGCTATCATTCAGTTATCTGTGACCCATGTCAGCATGGCACTTATTCAGGTAGGCTATTCATTCATTTAGGTAGGCTATAACTATACCTGAGTACATTTGAAGAAAGGGTCACTTAAAGGGCCGGGCCCTTTTATGTCCCACTTGAAAGTGTCTGATGTGATTGTCGTGTCTATGCGAGGCACGCGTGAAGAGTGTGCCTGTTATAAGTTAAAGGTCTCGGGAGAGTAGGTAATAATCTTTGACATTGGTTCACGTGCGTGTCTGGGGGGAATAGACGTGATCGGTTTGCGTGACAACACTCGCTTTCAGACGCAGAAGCGAAGTTGCACTGTGTTGTATTACAGTAGGTAGGTAAGTAGGTATAACAAATATAAATGTGACCATATCTGACGATCCGATACGCTTATCCAGTGTTTAATTTTCTAGATAATTATTTCTGTTTAGATAGATCTATAACAACAATAAATTATATTCTGTTCTAATCTAATGTAGATCTCTGTATCGATGTTAACCGCAGTTTATAAACTGGCACTGATGTTGTATTATATTTCTGGTGGAAGGTTTCGAGCGGAATTCAATGGACTATGTGTTGATTGAACAACAATGTTAGTTGTTTACGTGTTGCATACATCTCAAGAGGCCTAACTAACTGGAGGACAATGTCTCACAGATTGTGGCAAACACAGGCATTGAATCACGATAAGTCCAATCCTACCAGTATAGTCACATCTGTGGTTAGGTTTACTGGTGGGATGGGACCTATCGTAAGACCTAGGTACCTATCTATAAGGCCAGAAACGCATCAGCTTGGTACTTTATTATGGAAACTAAGCACAGCATTGTTTACTCATTTGATTTATTTTATAATTTTTGGAAAACCATTAGCTAGGCATGTACAATAGTGCATTTGTTAATAACACGAACATGACCAATTAGGGACGTACAAGTTCTTACAAATAGGTAAACAAATAAATATGATTTAATGGGTAGTAGGATATTGTTGATTTAAATTTACGATAATTAAGACTATTTTAGGTTGCCAAAGAAATCTCTAATTGCTTTTATTCCTCATCACCACACGAACAGATTACATGATGTGTAGTGGTAGCATTTATTTGTCGGTTCATTATTACGCGGGATTATTTTGGTTCGCCATCTCTCCACAGACGTGATGTGAATTTGAATAGGCTAGTTGACAGTTTTATTAATATACGTCTTAAAATAATAATCATTGTTCTATTGGACCGTCATAAAAATATTGTATTTTTACAGACTAAAAACTTTAATTTTAATGTTATTTTTTTCCTTAACAGACGAAAACGCTGTCGACCATAATGTTCTACAGATCGACCAACCACCAACTAGACCAGACCTGTGCCAAGACGTCACATCATTTGACAAACACGTTCTATAGAATATTCCTGCTTGCAGCGCTCGGCCGCTATAGTAACGCTTGCGCGGTAAACAGATGTAGTCATCGTGTGCGCGGGATTTCATTTTCAAAGTGGTTAGATATGCATGACCGCGATGGTACATACCTGCGTACCAAAGAAATAGCCCATCTAAGTTCATTAAAAAAAAAACTTTTTTAAATAAAATATGAATACACACATTTGAGAGCATGAAATTCATACATTGATGAAATCAAAGTCAAAGTCAAATAATTTATTTCAATTAGGCACAAAAAAGGCACTTTTGAACGTCAACATTTACAGAAAAATAATAATTGATTCTAGTTGCCCCTTCCAACAGGTAGTTTTCGTATGGAGAAGAATGGGCAAGAAACTCCACCGTTACTCTTTTAAAATGTTTTCACAATATCTTCTATACATCAATTATATAATTATATGTGAAGACGATGCACCTAGAATAAGATTACTATACCACGTTAGGTAAAAATAATGAAAAATTAAGGAATGACAGATAAATTAATCATGTGATAGATGCATGGTGCTCACATATTTACAAACATGGTAAAATTATACGATATTCCAAACATTTTTACAAGTAATAGGTACTAATAACTCAGTGTGTGAGTTCAAGTAATCACAGAAAATAAAATCAATATTAAAAAAAAATGTATATATTATACAATTAAATTAGCAATCAGTTAGATTTTGTCTAGATTCTAAATTGTCCTATGGTAAATAAACAAATGGTCACTTGGGAATACTTTGCATTTCATCGTAAACGTAATGCATAATATTAGGTATGTTTCATAGATTTTTATGAATTTTATGATAATCTGAATCTATCTGTTTGTTGTTCTGCAACTTTGCTTATCCAACGCGTCAATCGCTCAGCTTAACATAGATCCACAACAAATATCACGTCTTTTTTATAATTTATTTGTTTTCTTGTATAGTATTCTCACAGCTGGGACACAGGCCACCTCTCGGTGAGAGAGAGTGGGCCGCAATCCACCACGCGGGCCCAGTGCGGTTTGCTAGATGTCACATGTCTTCGAATTTTTGGTTCTAGGATGTGCCGGTTTCCTTACGATGTTATTTTCACAAAGTAAAGCGCCTGACTGTGTTACCCGTAAGTCGAGGCCGTTACCACGGGGCCACCACTCTCTTGTTTTCTTGCAAGCCGAAATAAACAACTTGATCTTAATTAAAATCTAAATGGAAACAGAAACAAGATATTTTAAGTTCTGAAGGGTAGACATACGTAGTTTAATGATATAATGTTTATATTATACTAGCTGCGCCCCGCGGTTTCACCCGCATAAGTCTCGATCCTGTGAGAATATCTAGATAAAATGTATCCTTTATCCTAATGCAGGTCATGGTCGTGTAAAAGGGTGACAAACAAACAAACAAAGTCACTTTCGCATTTATAATATTAGCTAGGATTAGTTTGTAATAGCAAGCTTGTTTATTTGATAATGTTTTGTTATAGGCTCTCAAATATTTCATATCATGCTAGAAATGATAAAAGTGTACTTTAGCACATTCATGACTCTACAGTTTATGACGACAGTTGACGGCTTGAGCACCCTGCTGCCATATTACGAGGTAATGCTTCATGTTAAAACGGTGAAGGAAAACATCGTGAGGAAACCCTGCCTTTGAGATATTTCTCGACATGTGAAGCCAAGTCAGAGGCCCATGGGCGGCTTTAAAACTCTGATACCAGGTTAGTCACTAATCACACGAAAATAAGAAGTTAATACGAAAAGATTAACCTGTTAACTTTCGATATCTTAACAAAGTTAGGATTAAACTGTTAAATACCCGGTACGCGTTTACGAAGCTTGCTTGTTTAAGCAGAGAAGAGAACATTACCTGAATCAAAAGATTTCAGTAGATTCAACTGAATTTTCCTATCTCATTTAAGTTCTTACTATATTGTGTGGGTCAATAAAGTTTGTTTCGTAAAGTCAGTTAGCATGTTTTCAAATCGCACTTTAACTTTTTAAACTTAATTTTTTATTTCAGCTTTTTTTCTTCTATACATATACTTATTATTATAAAGGTTTGTTTGTAAGTTTGTATGTAGGAGATAGTCTCCGGTATTAGGTACCAGTTGGATTTGAAAAATTCTTTTTGCATTTGATAGCCCAATTTTGAGGAAGGTTATAGACTATTTAACATCACGCTACGGGCACGCCTTTAAGAGCCGAGCAAAACGACAAAAAATTAGAAAGAACACAAAGCGAAAACGAAGTAATAGCGCGGGCGGGCGATGCGATGCGACGGAGTGGGGCAGGGACCGAAATTTTACGCGGACGTAGTCTCGGGCAGCTATAAATAAATAAGACCCGAATCTACTTTAGATGCGTGATGTCACTGCACTATTCGCAAATTGTTTCTAAAGACTTGCATAGAATGGAGCGCTGCATGATGACACTAATATAACTTTCATTTTGCAAGAAAGTTGTAATAGTGTCAGTAAACGCTTTTGTTAAGCGCTACACCTGACTGTCTCCTCGGCGTTTTCTTAATGAACGATAAACTTCAACAACGGCTGCATTGTTCTCGTTCACTTCAGCTCTTACAAAGGACCCCTTTCTCTATTATGTCGTGAGAACAACACTGCTAAACATTGTTACTGAAGCCTGTTTGCAGAGACCCACTCCATTAGGCAGTGCGGCACTACTGTATGAAATAATAACATATTTATATCGCCTATTTTTTATTTCTCCTCCGAGAATTTTATGCAGATCTATAGCGACGTGACGGCCATTACAAAATGCACCACAAAGTTAGCTCGACAAAGAAACAAAAAAAAAAACAAAAAAAAATTAAAAGTTTTTTTTATACCGAAACTTTCAATTATTGATATTCGAAAATGTTTTATGCCAGTTACGCTAACTAGGCTTTCAGAACACGTAGGTATAATAGTGAGATGGTGTAAAACAGAATAAGTTGCCCTTTATTGTAAATTATGCTTTAAACTTTGTAGAAGTTATTGCAAGCAAAGTTTACAGCCTTATTGAAATTTTATTTTCAAATTGAACGCCGTAAGTCGAGCTACGAACAAAGGCTAGTATTTCATTACGTGATTTCGGACGATCCTACTTTTCTGTAAACTACTTTCTCCACACAATACAGACTGGTCGTCATCACGGCGGTGTATCTCATCGTGACACAACCGCGGTGACGTCACAATACAGATTGGACGGATGCCAAGTGCGCAATATTTAGAGCGATACTACAAAGGCATGTGGGTTTGACCGCGTTGAATTTACAATTGTAAATAAAGAATAAAAGATGTAATGTAAAAAAAACTTTTTTACAAAAAAAAACTACCGACTTCCAAAAAAATCACTTAAAAGAGAAAAATAACTTGAATTTCGGAAGTCCGTGGCCAAAACAATAGTATTTTATTAGATACATATATAGTAAAATATAGTTATGAATTGCTTTCATATATATTACGGTAGGTACTACCGTAATATATATGAAAGCAATTCATAACTATTTCCCTAGGGATATAACTATATCACGGCTTCAACTATGCGAACTGCGAACCATCTTAAAATATAACTATATGGATCGGTATTTTCGTTTTTGCCACCGACTTCCGAAATTCAAGTTATTTTTCTCTTTTAAGTGTTTTTTTTGGAAGTCGGTTGTTTTTTTTTTGTAAAAAAGTTTTTATTTTTCTCTTTTTAGTTGTGTTTATACCTACCCCGCACAAATTCGTATACCAGTCGAATAATGGAAACATAACAAAAGATTTTTCAAAAATTAACGAATCATTCCAAGCGCCCCGCTGGTGGGGCAAAGAGGAATGCCTAAAAATTTTCAGTGGAATATGCCCCACTAGTTCGACTTGGTGGGGCAGATTCCACTAGTCTAAAATATTTATGGATTCTGCCCCACTAGGGCAGAAATGTGTAGGTAGGTATGCTCGTATTTTATATTTGTTTGGAAAATAAATAAATGTATAGTTAAGTAAAATATATATTTTTTGGTAATTTAATATGTTATGATGGCCCAGAGGTTAAGGCCTCGCCTCTCATGCATGAGGTTGTGGGTTCTAATGTGACTTTTTCAATTCATATGAACTTTCTGAGTTTATCTTGGACATTATTGACATCAGTGAAGGAAAATATCGTGAGGAAACATGGACTTATAGTTAATATTAGTCTGAAATCACCAACCCGTTTTGAGCAAGCGTGATGATCAGTGCTCGTTCCTTCTCTGTATAAGACGAGGCCTTTGCCCTGCAGTGGGACAGTAATAGGCTGGTATTATTATTTTATTATTAATTTTTATTTACTAGTTGTTTCTGGAAGGAATCGGGTTTTAAATCATACGTTAATTACACGATTTGTTACAAATAAAATAAAATCTAAGTAAATACAAGTCCTAGTTACATTTTACTTACATATAAATTTCTTTCTTTTCCAATCAAATATTAAATACGAGCATACCTGCTTACACAAATTCTAAGGTGCCAACCCTTGTGGGGAAGAATCCATGCCATGGGGCAGAATGCATTTGCCCCACCAGTGGGGCGACTTGATGGGGCAAAGTGGAATGATTGTAATTTTTGTGGGTGAAAAGGGGGGATACGGTTTGTCTGAAAGATATTATTAATTTGGTTTAGAAAACGTGGTATAAACTTATCTAAGTAATAATAAAGATGGAATCATACATTTTTCAAAACTGGCTTGAAAGTGTAGAAATGGGGTTTAAAAATTTTTTTGCATCTCAATGACATCTATTGGCCCAAAATGGTACACATTTTGGAATACATTATTCTACATTCAATTTAACAGAAATAACATTTTTGAAATTTAATTACAGTCCTATTAAAATTGTAAATATAACATTATAACGATGTAACATTTAGTTTTCGTTTCATTGCAATCGTGAGACGATTGCAATGAAACAAAAACTAAATGTTATACAATAAAAAGATATGCTAATTTAAAGTTTTCAATGTGAGACCCATACCACCAACAAGCACTACGTTCCAGGCGGCAAGGGGTAACGGAGATGTGGAGCGTATGCTGCCTCTAATATTAAGCTGGGCGGTCACAGTCCATAAATTACAGGCTACCACCCCCGAAAGAGCTGTGATCGACTTTGGAAAAAAAAACTTTGCAAAAGAGCAAATATACGTCGCGCTTAGTCGTGTCAGAAGTTTGGAAGGCATAGTTTTATCAGAGTTGGACGCCAACAAATTATTAAAGCGATCACACGGCCGCAGATCATTGACGGAAATAACGAGGCTACAAAATCTGTCTTCTGACAATCAAGGCCACACATAACATACGACTCAAGTAGCGAAATTTGATGCCGGGATATTACCATTAAAATCATTTATAGCCAGAGTACATTAGTCATTAGTCATTAGTCATTTATTCATGAACAATAAATTGTATACGAAATCACATGGTATAAAAAGAAAATTGATATTAAATTACATAAGGAGAGAGAAAAAAATTAAAATAGACACGTTAAAATATTACAACTGCACAAAAATAAACAATAACAAAACAAAATACAACATATTTGAAAATTTCGTCATAGATCCTTAACATCATAAAGACACTTATTCAACAAGAAACTTTTAAGCTGCTTTTTAAAAGAGCTTGAGTAGATTGCGTTTTTTAGATCTAGAGGCAACTTATTAAATAATATAACCGATTGGTATCTGGGACTGTGCCTCACAATATTTAGGTTTGGCTGTACCTTGTAACGTATAATGTCTTGTCTGCGTGTGCCTTCTCTAATCTGTCGTTTTTCTGCTGTCTCATATTCATGTATATATTTGGCCATGTTACTTAGAAGAACAAATACATAAATGCTTGGGACTGTTAGAATGTTCAAATTTCTAAAATGTTCACGGCAACTCTCTGTTTGCGGGATACGGACTATTGTGCGAATTGCGCGTTTTTGTAGCACAAAAGCTCTTTTAATATTATAGTCATAACTATTTCCCCAGAAAATAATAGTATATCTGAATTTTGATTCTACCAACGCGAAATATACCATTATCAATTGCTCAATGCTAATTTCTGTTCTAAGTGATCTTAAAGCGTAACATGCGGAACATACTGATGCATTTATACCATTCAATTCTGCCTTCCAATTTAACTGTTCGTCTATATTTATACCTAAAAATTTAACTTCCTTGACAAGAGCAATTTTGTCGTCGTTCAACACTACCTCTAAATCGTCGTTATTACGGGCTGTCGTTCTAAATAATAGTATATTGGTATTTGCAGTGTTGATTAACAATTTGTTCATAGTGAACCACAAGTGAAATGCTTGTAATGCTGCATTTACAGTCTCTGTTAATTTATTTATGTCATTTGCTGCTACTATGGCATTTGTGTCATCGGCAAAAATAATTATATCAATGTCAGGTAGAATTGTATTCATGTAGTTGATTAAGTCATTAATAAATAATATAAATAAAACAGGTCCCAATATAGATCCTTGCGGGACGCCTGTAGTCATCATTACCGTTGCTGATTTGTAGACTCTTTTGGAGCCATCTTTCGTTCTGTCAATCTCTACGAACATTTTTCTGTTTTTGAGATATGAAGAGAATAATTTCAAAGCTTTACCTCGAATTCCATAATGCATCATTTTTGTAAGAAGTAACTCGTGGTCTATAGTGTCAAACGCCGAACTTAAGTCGAGAAAAATTCCGGCTACTTTCATTTTATTGTTCATTTTTCTTATCACATCATCAAGTAAGGTATATATGGCGTCAGAAGTACCAACACCTTTTTGATAACCGAACTGTCTTTCGTTTAACACTCTATTTACACGCAGGTGAGTTAATAGTCGGGTTTTTATGATCTTTTCAAATATCTTTGACAGGACTGGTAACAAGGAGATGGGCCTGTAATTTTTAGGATCAGTTCGACTTCCTTTTTTGTAGACAGGTATTACTTTGGCTACTTTAAGCTGGTCTGGGAAGATAGATTCCTCAATACACTTATTGTAAAAGTTACACAGAGGCTCAGCTAGTATGGAAATATGTTCCTTAATTACTGATATTGGGATCTCATCATAACCACAAGAATACTTGTTCTCCATACTTTTGACTATAGTTAAGACCTCATTTGGCGTGACAGAAGCGATTGTCATTTCATTGTTGTTGTTGATTGCATACTTCTGTAAGAATTCTATATTTTGATGTCCTTCTATTACCCTAGAAATACATTTATAGTTAAACTGTTTCGCTAAAATGTCAGATATTACCTCTGGATCCACTACAAGTTGGTCATTAACTTTAAGACGAATTTCCGGTTTTATCGTTTTTTCCTTATTTGTGCATTTTCTCACTACTTTCCACACCTCTTTAGTAAGATTTTTGGAATTATTTATTTGCTTCATTATTGCATGTTTTTTAGCCTTCACCAAAACTTGTCTATACAGTCTAACATACTTATTTTTATACGTTAAGACACTGGAATCAAGATCGTTACCATTACGTGCACATAAGAACCGTTTCATTTTACTTGATGTACGAATTCCTTTCGTGATCCATTTTAACTGTCTATTATTTTTTAGGCTTATTTTATAATCCTTTTTTCTAAAGCTGTCTTGGAATACTTTGTGAAATGTTTTAAGAAAAGTGTTTATTCCCATGCAACTCCAAGTTTTTTCACAGATACCCTGTTCAAACTGGGCACTATTTTTGCTATTAAAAACTCTTTTATTTATGATAATGATTGGAAACTTATTTCGCGTTAAGTGGCTTACATTATCCAGACGAACATCTGCAAAAATACCTCCATGGCCATCAGCCAGACCATTGTGATCTACTGCACATCCAAGAATACACAAATCGGACACGTTGGTAATTATATTGTCAATACACGAATTACAACCATTACGAATGAAAGTAGCAGAATTGATTTGGGGCCTGAAATTATAACACCTTAGCAAACTGAGAAATTCCATGCTCTTTTTACTGTCCACTAGTAGGTCAACATTAAAATCTCCACATATTATAGATTTCTTGTTGAATAAGTAATCGAGTAAACTCTCTAATTTTTCTAAAAACACATTTAAATTTTTATCTACGGGATTTCGATAGCAACAGCAAATATATAATCCTGTGCATACATCCTTTACACCACATATTTCAAAACATTCTACTTTATATAACTTATTTATTGCATCGACAATTTCTGTATGCCTATCCATATGTCCTAAGATTAAACTACCTCCTCTCTTTTTAATTTTCCTGGTGTTGTACGAGACTAGTTTGTAGTTATCTATATTAAATAAATTTGCTGTGTTTTCGTTCAGAAAATGCTCGCTTAAACATATAAAGTCTGGCATTTTATCTAGGCTTTGTACATAAACTTCTAGTTCAGTCCTTTTGTTATTAATTCCACAAACATTCTGATGAAATATGTTTAAATCGCTATGCTCATTTGATACATTATTATTCACGAAAAAAATTTAATGTTGGAACAGACCCCACGGCTTGTGATACTAAGGAATGCGATGAATTTGGTTGAGTCTCATCGCCACATTTGTTTGCCTCAGCTTTATTAACCCTTTTTTTAAAGTAAAAGGGTATAGTATCGGGTTTTAAGTGACTCATTTCACTATGCTCTTGACTATGTACCACATTTAAATCATTACAGTTGTTGTCCTCATATTGGAAAAGCTTTATATATTTTTTTAAGTCATGAAAAAAAATAACTATGGCCTTATTATTTACTTTGCCTGTGTATTTGGAAAACAATTCGTGTGTGTATTCCAGATGCTTATTTGAATCAAACGTATAAGTATATTTATAAGTCTGGTTACTGAGATATAGAAGTCGATTGAAAGCTTCTATTCTGGTATTGAAAAAACTAACATTCCATTTCAGTTTAAAGTTAGGACAGCACAAGATAACATTGGTATGCTTTATATTCTCAAGTTTTCTTTTAATGTGATTTACTAATTCTTCATAGTTATTTGAGGCCAAGAAATCTTTTTCACCTAAGAGAATTATACAATAGTCATATATGCAGAAATTTACAAGTTTTTTTTCTAATGTATCTAAAAGATCCACAATACCTGCCTTCGGCATACAATAGTGGCATATTGTGGCTTTCGGAAAAGTACTTTCAGCAATACCTAGTATGTTATTCACATTATTATCACTAACTATACATAATTTATACGAGTTATATTCTATGGAGCTGGAATCGTATAGAGACTTTGTGTCCAATTTGTCCCTTTGTTCAGTGGTGCAGTGATGCTCTGTGGTTACCTGCGATGGTGGTTCATAGCAGACAATATTGGGATCTACCTCAACCGTGGTTGATACTAAAGGCATCATTCTAATTTCAGTTTCTTCATCAGGACTTTGTTCACCATGTCTGAAGTTTAGCCTTGTTCTAATAAGATTATTACGCTTTAATTTGGCTGATGATGTCTTTTGTTTTGTGCTTGTACATATGTGTGTCAATTTGTCAATTTTTAGTTTGTAGTCAGTGATTTGCTTACGTTGAGAACTATTTTCTAACAGTAAGTTCTCTATTTCCGTATCTGCGATTACCAACTTTTCCTCCAGTTGACGTATTCTATTATTTAGTTCTATCACTTCGTCATTATGTTTATAGTACAAGTCCGGATAGCTTTGGTTAAGATCATTAAAATTTATTGAGGGTGTCGAAGTAAGTGATGCGTACTCATCTTTATCGGTAAATTCAGCTTCTACCTCCAATGAATCATTTTTAGAAGTAACTTGCTTGGATTTATTTCTCAACGTTATATTGTTATTAGCGTATGTTACGTTTGTCGTTGTAGGGCTATATGATTCTTTGGCCGTTCTCATGCCTTCGTTACTCTTACTTGCCATCATTATATTTTAATACATATGACAAACTTATAAACATTCAAAAAGAGAAACGCTTGGCTGGATTCGAACTCAAGACACACGCGTCTCAGTCACAGTGACCGCAACTCTGGCTATGCGAACATTACTTAAACTTGCGAAATTGGTGGTCTTTACTTACTGGCGCCAAAAAATAATTAAATTAGCAGCCGTTACACTTGTAGTCGCAGATACCTGACATTTCGCAGAATTTTGCACAATTTTTTTTTAACACTTTATTTATTGTTTTCACTATTTGTTCACTGTTTTGGGTCACACGGGAAATAGTTTTTATGATTCACTGTTTTGAATTTGCGGTCTTTGATCAACACTCTTAAATTGTCGTTGTCACTTGAGTTTTTGGTCACAATAAATATAACATTAGATTTCAGTTTTTTTTACTATTTTACTGCTCTAATGTTTTGGATAACGCTTTCACTTCGTTATTGTCCGGTTAGCTTCACTTTTAACGCAGATATATGTTGTATCTTGTGGTAATTATATTTTTAAACGACTTTAAAACACGGACCAATTTATTGGGTAAGTGTTCACCAAGTGGCGCCCCCAGTGGCCTTATAGGAGATTTTTTTCAGAAAGGTCAGGTGCGTAGTAGGTTCTCGCAACTGGCGTGCGCGAACCATGAACGTAGACGACAATTCGAATAAGCCCAAACACGGCTAGGATACATTGTTTTATGACGGAGTTCCGGTGCCGTCCTTCCGGCTTCATCTTCAGATCAGTTTGATGGTCATCAGAATTATTTATTTAAACGTGCTTCATTGTCGCTTAGCTATCTTAATCGAGATATCTTATCGCCACCCGTGAAATACTTATCATTGAGTAGTTCCGGTGGCCATCTATCTTCTTTATCAGTTCCATTTCACCAAATGATACTTTCTGAATGCAAATGCTTAATTTGTTGCTGAAAATACCTAAATCGCTATGTGTGTGCCTATAATATTTGAGGAGTTCCCTCAATCCGTCATGGATTCCATCATCAGAACTGTTTTTTTTTTAATGGGACCAATCTGGACGTAGATCCTTCCAAATCAGAAAATAATTTTCCAAATCGGTTCATAAATGGCGCCACCCGTGAAATACCTATCATTGAGGAATTACGGTGGCAATCTGTGGTCTTCTTCATCAGTTCCACTTCACTAAATGATACTTTCTGAATGAAAATGCTTAATTTGTTGCTGAAAATACCTAAATCGCTATGTGTGTGCCTATAATATTTGAAGAGTTCCCTCAATTCCTCATGGATTCCATCATCAGAACTAAATTTTGATAAAAATGGGACCAATCGGAAAGTGTATCTTTTCAAATAAAAAAATAATTTTCAAAATCGGTTCATAAATGACGGAGATATGAGGTAACATACATTAAAAAAAAAAAAAAAAATACAACCGAATTGATAACCTCCTCCTTTTTGGGAAGTCGGTTAATTAGGTCACGCTTCTTAAATTAGCAAGTTAAAAGTAACAGGTCGATTCGACTTGTTACTTTTGTAAGATAATTATTTAGTTTAGGTCCTTGCTTTGATTTTCAATACTGTTTTAAGAACTAGGTAACGAGTAACCCTTTCGTTAGCGTAACAGGTATTTGGTCAGTCATTACTCACACGATACCTCACATCTGCACTTAAAGTACTCAGAGCAACACTTGCATAAAGTGACACAAGCGGCATTGCGTCAGTATCACGCTCTTTTAGAGACGTGGTGGTGGTCCCTAGCACTTCTTTCGAACTGATAAACGTGACGAAGCGGCTTTTCTTGCGGCAACTGTGCGACAGTCCTCGTACAAGCAACAGAGCGGCTAGTTCCTGCGGCATTGCGTCGGCATCATGCCCTTTAGGAGACATGTTCCCTATCAGTCCTTGGACTGAATATAAGATAGATGTGGTCACCCAAACCCCTGGAGGTTCACCCTTCGCACAAAAAGCATATCTGCAAGACACGTGTTTATGTCAGTCTGACCGAATGATTGGTCTTAGATAAAGAATACAACATTCAAGAATTACTAGCTAATAGGGTTGAGAATCGAAACTCAAGAATAATTATTTATATAATAGAGCTATAATAGATTGGATATATCCACGCACAATGGTCCACCTGACGGACTAAGTGCGGAAACCAAACCCCCTAACATAGAACATAGAACATAGAGCTTTGGATAATCTCTCTTAAAGCCCTATTATTGGCCTGAGGCAACGAATACAAAATTCAAGATTTAGGTACTAGATAATAGAGTAGAGAATCATAATTCGAGAATCATTAATTAATAGAGTTGTGGATAAACTCACTTGAAGGCCTATAGACAACCCTAAAGCGCCCACCCTTCACCACTTCCTAGTGTTTGAGCTGGAGAGAAGAAGTGGCGCAACAAACTCCCCAGCAACACGTCTTTGTCTATTTAGTTACAAGAACTTTAATTACATCACCAGCCTAGGATAATTATTATAATGAAAGACTCACCCAGTCGCACCAAAAAACACACACACATACTACGTTATACTACATTAGTCTAATCCGGGCTTCAACCCAACTATATTTAACTTAATAAATAATACTAGCTATCTTACGACAGCCACTGGACATGGCCTTTTTGGTATTCACCAAGTCTCCTAATATAACTCGCCTAGGATATTACGTTCGCACCCTACCGTGGTCTAAAACGAAGTCCCTCTCTTGTCTTACAATATCAGTGTCCTCCGTTCCTAAAAACACCACGGCCCAACTTCCCAGTTTCGCCGAATAGGTTTATGGCTGTTTTTGTGTACAACTTCTCAATTGTTTCAAAAGGGTCCGCGAGCCAGATGTATACAATAATGTCCGTTGCATTGCGTCCAGGGAATATCAACCTTTTCCGACGGAAGATTCAAAGTTACAATTTATATATATTATATTTTAAAACCATACTATTATGTTTTTAGCACAAAACCTAATTAAAGTATTTTAACTAGCTGCTAAAATAATAAAATAACTAATCCAATAATGCAACTGCAGTTATTGGATAATAGATAATGTACATGCTTTTTGAATGGCTCATAAGTAGGTAATTGTCGTTTTAAGTTTCAAGCATGACTTTAGATTTCTATTTTTTTAGTTACCTTACTTTAATTATATTCATGTAAGAGCACGCTTGCTCGCACTAAATTTGAGAACCACGTGTTGACGAACTGTGCTTCGGTTTTTTACTTACAATCTGCAAGCCATAAAGTATAAATGGAATGGGATTCTAAGAGGTTCAATATTGTTTTACCGTTTTAAAGAAATAGGATCTTTCGTAATTTATTACGGTAATGGGTCGAGCTGTCCATGTGTTTCTGAATGTGCCGATTTTAAAATAAATATAATATTTCGGTATTAATTTAGAGTAAATGACACATAGTCACAATATTTCAATGTAACCGTAGTCATATTCGATCACATGTTCATTCAAGAGTTAATTTTACGTTCCTAGCTAACTAACTTCTATCAAATTCTTTTCGACGATTCGTGACTATCGTGTTTAAACTATGGTATTATAATAACATTGTAAAATTCGTGGAACATCACCTCTTCGCTGCACTATTTAAGTTAACCCCAATTCGGAAGCGTGAACAGTTCCCACTAGATTACTTGAGATGTTCAGGGTTTATTTGTTCTGTTCAACTCGACTACAGTAGTAGCTCGCTCGCTTTGTACAGTTAGTATATTGTTCGTTGCAATTTATTTTTTTGTTCACTTGTTTACATTTAAATTCTACAAAATATATTGATTGTTGGGCCTATTTATGACTAGTATTTCTTGAATAAGTCGATAACGAAGCCATTTGATTTCAAATCGTACCGAATAAAACGACAATCAAGCAGATTAAGTAACTGGATTTCAATCAATCATTTATTTTGTTAAACATAGGTATGGTTACAGATAGTATATTGTCTAAAATATGTGCACTATGTTTTGCCAATATATCGCTCATCCAATAGAACAACGACGTAATTACGAAAATGTCGAAAATGAGTTTTGAATGTCATAAGTTCACGTTTCGAAAGTTCTATCTATGACAAAAACGACAGAATTATAGTTACGGTGGTTTTTGATAGAGTGAGTGACTGTCGTTTGGGAATTGGGGTATTTTTCAAAAGGTCACCCGGAAACATCTTTTAAAACGTTCTCCTGAAAAATAGCTAAAACGTAATTACGTCATTGTTCTATTGGATGAGCGATATGGCGTACAAAATTAACATAAACAAGCAATTACAATAAAAAAATAAAAAATACAATTTAAAATTATGTCAGGTAAACAGGTCATTTCAATTTTAGATAAATAAACACATACTTAACCAATAAATAAATCACAAGTGTTTAATTAGCAAGTCGGAATCGTCATACCTCTGTTTGTCAGTAGTAAACTCAGTGATGGAGTAGTAACATCTATCTAAAAGGAATCTAAACAAGGACCTCTTAAAGGATCCCATACACTCTTTGTTTCTAATAGCTGCTGGTATACTGTTATATATTTTTGGGGCCATACCTAGCACTTTTGCCGAAAAATGAGGTTTTATGAGAGGTAACATGAATGGTATTCTGATAACGGCGAGAGCGCAGTTTTTCAAATAAATGCAGGTTACAGCGGACAAACACTCCCATTTCATATATGTACATAGACGGTAGAGTGAGCAAACTAAGTTCCTTAAATGATGGTTTACAACTATCAATCAATTGTAATCGTGTTAACGATCGCAAGCATTTTTTCTGAGCTTTGAAAGCAATGTCTCTGTCAGTGGAGTTGCCCCAGAAAATTATTCCGTACCTAATGCCAGAAGCCACATAAGCATTGTAAGCTATTTGTACTGTAATGCGGTTAACCGTTTTTGATAATTTGTACAGAGCATACGCAAATTGACTAAGCTTCTTTGACAAAGCGTCGATATGATGTTTCCAAGTCAGACGACTATGTATGTAAAGGCCCAGAAATTTTGTGTTGTCACTTTCAGAGATTGCTACGTTACCATATTTTATATTCAGTTTTGGTTTATTTGTTCTTTGATTAAATGTCATTATTTTAGTTTTGTTAAGATTTATTTTTAGATTATTATTAACTAACCAATTTATAATATTTTTAAGATCGTCATTTATGTCATTTTCAAGAATATTAATGTCATTATTAGAGAATAAAATTGTGCTGTCATCAGCAAATAAGACCATCTGGTGCTTACTGACCTTAGGCATATCATTTATGTAAATATTAAATAATTGGGGGCCAAGAATGCTACCTTGGGGAACACCATAAGTAGTTTTCCTAGGACGTGACACGTATGCTCTTTCAATTTTCGAGCTTGCACATAGCCTATCGAGCATTGTGGTTTGAGTGCGATTAGAGAGATAAGATTGTAATAGGTTTAATGCAGTTCCTCTAATCCCATAACGCTCTAATTTGTTTAGCAGTATACCATGATCTACATGGTCGAATGCTTTAGACATATCCATAAACAAGGCTGCCACTGGAATTCTAGCATCAACACTAGAAACAATTTTCTTGATCACGTCATAAATCGCCATATTAATGGATTTACCTTTCCTAAATCCAAATTGTTCTTAGACTATGAGATCATGCTTTTCAAAAAACGACGAAAGGCTATATATATCACCTTTTCTATAATTTTGGAAAAAATTGGAATAAGTGCTATCGGATTTATGCGGAAAGTCCTTTCAGCTTTTTAAATCTGCGTTTGAAAGTAACTTTCATCTCAGTTTCGTTAGATTAGAGACTATTGATCTTTCAAGACGCTTCGTTTTTTAGTGATAAGGCGAATGATAAAACGAAGAAAAAAAAGCTTAGCAATCAAGGGCTTATCATGAAAATAAAAAAAATAAACACAAACTCTATTTACCTTTAATTTATATTTCATTTTTCGGGCAAAACCTTCCATAATCATGACCTTGTACGGTCTTTACTCCGGTACGTATCTAATTTTCTCGAAACAAAATTAAGGCTGTAATACCTACACGCGCCTCGCCTCGACGTCGTCAAGCCACACCATCTGGAGAATCGTCTCCTGCTAATGAACAAAATTAAATTAACCTTGTCTTGTTCATGTCTTACTATTAAACGTGGATTTACTAATTAATGTATTTTCGTGACAAATTGTTTAAGTAACTGCTTCGGTATTTTAGAGGTAGTACTGAATGAATAATGTGGGTATTTCTGTTAAAACTTGCTGCATTTATGATCCGTTAATCGTAATCTATGGCTTACGGTATTAGTATGGCAAGTAATTTTCTTTCAAGCCAATTAATATACAATAGTGTTTATTGATTTTGAATAAATATAACTTAAAGAATAGCGTAGAAATTTTTTCAAAGTACCATTGCAGGATCTCTAACGAGACGTTGCACCCCCGAGGCAGTGGAACGTTCAGTAAAGTAGCGAATTTTAACTCACTGCGTCCATTTGCTCACTAAAATTGCATACTTTTTTACCTGCCTGCAATTGTATGCTTGTTTAAAAAAAAAAAAAACAAAAAAAGGATCTTGTCAGTCCGTGCAAAAGAAAGAATACAAAAAAAGATTTTTTCACTTTTTTCAAAGTGTAAAAGAAATCGGATAGTTTTTGTTTTTTTTTTGTTTTTGTTCATAGGTGTAGCAACCAAAAATACACATCTAACTCCGAAACTTTATACAAGTATTTAAAACTAATCTTTTGGCAAGATGCCATACTTGTGGCAGGCTGCGTAACTACGATGTTGACAATCGAGGGCAGGGAAAAGCGAATTCAGACTAATTCGACCATATTTGCCCATTCCGACCCAGATTTTTTTGCCAATCCTACAGAATTGCCCGGTCTTTATGTTTGTTTTATCGGCTCAATGTGAAGGCCTACTTTTAGGCCAAGCACCGGGAAAAACCTACAACAGTTTTTCTATTACAGTGCTACAAGGATCTTATAGCGCGCCAATGACGTTGACAAGGGGGCGCTGTTGGTAAACATTTGTGCAATTGTTTTGTGAAATGTATTGAAAAAACAAGATAGTGGCGTTATAGTTCGACCGGGACCGCTATACCATGCCTTACCATGCCATGCTTAGGTATGTGCGCGGCGAGAAGAGACGCTCACAGCGTCCCGTCACTCATTCGTCAACGCTGCCCTCCGCCTCACTGCGTATTCCTAAGGCGCGGTACAGCGGTCTCGATCGAACTATAGTTCTGATTTTGGCCACGCGCCATATTATCCCTGTTCATTAAACACAAAAACGAAAGACCCGTATTGGGCAGCGAAGTTTTAAGTATTAAGTTTATTTACGTAAATCATATGGTGAGAGCAGTGGTGGCCCAGTGGTAATGTCCGCGACTTACGAGTTGTAGGTCGTAGTAACCAGGCAGGCACTTTGTGTAAATTATTTGATTACTACTGCTCTCAATACGGTCATGGAAAACATCGTGAGGAAACCAGCATGTCCTAGAACCAAAAATTCGAAGACATGTGACATCTACCAACCCGCACTGAGCCCGCGTGGTAGATTTCGGCCCACTCAGAGGGAGTGGGCCTATGTCCCAGCAGTGGGAACATTATAGGCTGATTATGCTGCGTAATTCATAATTACGTTAAAACGACAAGGCAAAAAATAATGGCTTGTAACCCTTTCATCGATCACTAATACTTTCAAAAAGGACCCATTTAACATCGAATAGTGTAGCTGCCTACGGAAACTACGCACAAATCCATGGGAAATTCGAATAGATGGCCTGCACCCTGTGTGAGAATATTGGCTATTTCCCAGAAACAAAAAGTTGTTCTCTTTTTGTGCCTCTCTAGGTACTTACTAGTGAAAAACGATTTCAGTTAACTATTTCGGGGCATGCGGCATAGTAACGAAATGTTAGTGCTCGGCTAACATTTAAAGGATTTTCACACTTTTTTGTGACCTACATCGCTTTGCCTACTCTGTTCTTTTTATTTCAGTTTCACTGAGACTGAGAAGTGGTACTGAGCAGTATTGTAGGCATATTGGGAATGGCTCTATTTCCATGTACAAATCAATTTCATGGAACACGTAAGAGTAGTAATTAAGAATAGAAAATTTATATCGGGTCGTTGAGACACAGATCACACAGATAGTTACAGTTTGTCCGCATTAAGTACAATGTTACATTAGGATAAATACTCGCAGTACTATTCGTAGCAAAATTGCAGTCTGTGGCTGTGATCGAAAATGTTAAACTAAACGTCTGGGTCTAAGTTCGACAATACATAATTAGGAATATCTAATGCCTCGTCTAGTTAGCGTCTCGTGCCTCGGAAAGCACGTTAAGGCGTTAGTCTCGGCTGTCATTCTTGGATCTTTGACAGTCGTTACGGGTCGGCAGAAGCCCGAAAGTCGGACAACCAGTCTTACCAAGGGGTATCGTATTACCCAGTTACTGGGTTGTGGAGGTCATAAAGTGGAGTGGTTGTGGAGGTAAAATACTGGTATTCAGCTGTATCTGGTTAGACTGGAAGCCAACCCCAACATAGTTGGGAAAAGGCTCGGCAGATTGATTTTAATGCCTCGTCTAGCTTAAGAAGTGAAAAGCAGAACGTTTAATGTTATTTTGTATTACTTACATAGACTATAGAGGTGATCTATCAAATTCAGTTTTAATGATTATATGTGGTACATACCTGCTACCTTAAAAATATATAAAGGATAGTAAAAGAAGTTCCAATCTTGGTACATACGTTCTGTATATCTAGAACTATTTTCTTCTTGAGAGTAGTGGGCGCAAGTTAATGATCTTATGACATCATAATAAATATAATATTTTCTATTCTATACAAGTATAAAGCCTAAAACATAAAATAAAAGAAAGCTTCTTATATTTTTAGAAAAAAATATTATTAAAGAACAACTTTTGTTACGTAGTTTGGCTTTGAGTAATCTCAAAAGAAAGTAGTCCTTTTGTAAATATTTCCCCAAGGTACGAGCTAACCAGTTTCAAAGGCTTTTGTAAAGTTTTCGAAGCAACCGAAAGTATGCACGCAGTAGAAACTAGACGTTAGATTTCCCAAAGTCTTTCGAAGTTGCTTAAAAAAAATTCTAACTAAACGTTCCCCGAAACGGTCAATTGCAACTGTCAATTTTGACGTGATTGATACACATTGCGCAAATTGATCGTCTACCATTGCAATGGAAGCGATTGACAATACGAGTATTACTTCAATTGCAATTGATCGTTTCGAGGATCCTTAACTCCAGTGGAGCTTTGACCGAGTAATCTAATAGTTGATAAAGTTGTGGTCATCAAATTCAATTTTGAGCATGTTAAAGGAAAATTGGTTTTCACCTCAGCACCTCAAACAAGCAGGTTTTGCTGTTAGAAGAGAGTGAGCAAAATTATATACTGCTGCGAGCGTAAGACAAAGTAACTTTTTTTTTTTTGACAGAGTACTGCGGGTGCAGTTTCAGAACGCATCTTTAAAAAATAGAGGGCGTCAAATTTTTTTTGTTTTCTTCTTCTGTTACACTGCTACAAAGTTCGATACAAGTTGGCTATCATAAAAATAATAATAAATATGAATAAGTCTCGTGAAGAAGTCTGCCATTTACCCCCGGAAGAATTGAAGCAGCATGTGAAACATGCAGAACTAAGTTTCCTGCCTGATAAGTCTCGCGAAAAATCATCTTAAAACTTATGTTAACATAGAATTATCACAAACAAAGCAACCATCTACCTACAATGTGGAGTATTTACTCAATGTTGAAAGCCAAAATAAAGACAAAAGGTGACGTGCACATTGAAACCTATCCTAAACTTATTGCATTTATGAAAAGAATGTCAGTGCAATAATTTTACTTATAACTTATTTTTTTTAATATTGTTTCTTTTACAAATATACATGCGGTAAAATTTTTACCATGTTGTATTTTTTTACCTTTAGATAATATGTTCTCGCTGCTGAGGTGTAAAGTTGTTGAGGTGTGTGTTGTCTTTGAATCCCTCGCTACGCTCAGGATTCTAACCTATTATAGAATCCTTCACTTACTCGGGATTCAAAATCAACACTCGCAGCAAAAACCAATTTTGTTCTCTTGTTTCACAAATAACTATAATTAGCACTGTGTGACCTAAGCCCACACTTAACTTGTGTTACAAGTCAAAAATGGGTAAACTAGGCCGCACCAGCAGGTGACGAAAATCGGCTGTTTTCATTTCCCGAAAAGTGAACAAAGTGGTTGACACACTGGTTTGCTTACTAAATGAAAACGAATGTTTGTAAATTATTGCATTGCAGTATTATAAAATTTGATGAAAAATTAAATCGCAACCGGCGTGCGTGTATGACCAGATGTGTGAACGTAAACGAGCTAAAGGAGTATGTAAGGATCGTAGCAGGTGGCGTTCTGTAGTTTCTGTCTACCCTCATGGGAAGAGGGCGTGAGTTTATGTACCTATGTATATAAGTATGAAAAGTTAAATATAATTTCATGTCAATCTAATTTCACTGATATCAAATATTTAGACAATCCAGCCTACAAAAACGTTGTTTCAGTTAAACTGTGGCAATTTGTGCTCAACTAAAATGCCACTTTTGGTGCCACGGAGGGTAACACGTCAAAACGGGCAAAAAGGGTCGACTCCTGCCAATGACGGGTACAAATCGTCATTCGTTTGTAGCGAGACAATCCTAAAAGAAGGCATTTACAATGTTGTTTTTTTTACCCATAACGACTCAGGCCGTCTCCGCTCCATTAATAACAGACAAGAGACAGCTCTCGACTGCTCGACGAACGACTGTGAACACTTCATTATTTTCAAGGAAGACTCGAGTCAGAGTTTAGAAATGTATTAAAAAAAATGCAATTTTAACAGTTTTTGGACGAGGATTACCTTTTATCGTTACAGGTATTTACTTATGGTAACATTAATTTATGAAATGTCAGTAAACTTCTAATCGTATAACTATCTCATGTGCCTCCGTCCTGCCATCAATATCGCAGTTTACAGATATCGTTCTACAAGACCATAATTTTGATAGTATCTTAAAAGCATTCTGCCGGTGACTGGTGACTGGAAAAAAAAGCTTCGATAAATATATACTAGTCTATGACACCCCACTGATCGCTTTAACAATATTCGAAAAATTGCAAAAATGTTATGAAAGGCTACCCGGCCGCTACGACGTAGCATACGTGACGTCATCGCTACGCCTGCTACGCTGTTCGAACTTGGATGTGCAAGCATCTATTTTGCCTGCAGCAAAATCATTTAATAAATAATGTCGCAACAGGTAGTCTCTATAATATATTATAAATAAATCTTCCTCTATTTAAACATGAAGGAATATTTTCGTTAATCGTGATACCTACAAATCCATCAGAAATTAAACTTCAATTCAATCGAGGTATTCCTAGAACCAATTTATGTTCCTAGAATGTACGCTAGTGTAACTCGTGTATTTTTCGTATTCCTTTTACGTTAACGTTTTGATGAGCTTGTAGAAGTGTATGAAATACGAAATACACTTTAATATTTGAAGAGACTTTCATTACTCGGCAAAATCTTGGCACAGGATTATTATATAAATATGAGTAAAAAAATTATAAACCCAATACGAGTTTACTCGATATTATATCGAAATGTTATCACGTTTAGTTATTACAATTACTTATAATAAAAGTTAAGGGCTCTTTAAGCGTTCCCTGCCGGGGTTGCGGGAAAGTCCGAAAGGGATACCGTGGCCCCTGGCAACGTAAAGGCAACGGAAGGAACACGGGTGGGTTTTAGTCAGTAAGAGTCTGACACGCCCTCCCGCTCCACCCAGAGCGGGAGAAGTTATTTGATAATTTCCCACCCAAAAAAAAAAAAAAATAAAAAAAAAAAAAAAAAGGGCTCTTTAAGCGTGTTATTATTGGACTGTATATTGCTTTTGCATGGTGTTTTTCTCGGAGAGTGGATCTAATAGGACCTCCCACTTAACTGATAGAGAGAAACAGAACATTTTTATTTATGGGGTAACATTTAAGTAATTTAGAGATAGCAATTATATATTTTTCTGATAATATTTTCTTGTTAATACGGATAATAATATTGGTGGTATTTAGCTTGTTACTAAGTAGTACATTCGAGCTTTATTAGCTTATTAGAGTGTTACAACAGTTATGTTACCTATCAATTTATCATTTTGTGTTTGTTTTTGTTTCAGATAAGAGATGACACACAACATACACTATTTACAAATTACAACTGAGGTTAGACCGCAATTAAAATGGCCATGTCACGTCGCGTTCTAACCGAAAGCGATCGTCACGTGATTGCGGAATCGTCGCCTTCATAATTATGTCACTTTTTGTTCAACGAACCGGAAAGCGTGGTTGCGCTGACAGAGGTCGCAACAAAAACAAAAAGGGCAAAAAGTGACATATGAACGCGATGATCGCATATTCACGCGATCAATCATTTTGGTTAGGACGCGGGGTAAATCAAACAAAGGAATTAACAAAGAAAAGCTCGGGCACTCACAAGGAGCGGTCATAAAAAGGCGTTTTGATCTTTATTTTCAACAATTGTTACTAAAAATGCTTTCCGTGCCATTAATACTTAAAGACTCAATTAACTTGTTACTCTACTTACCCGCGCGTGAAACAGCGTGCACATAACAATTACGCTGTACTGTATATTACTCTCACACTTGAATATTTTTTGCATCGCTCCGACAGTTTTATGAAGAGCGGAACATGTAGGCTTTGGCAACGAACGGGAGTCTTATGGGCACACACCGAGAATCGTAAACTTTATTCTTTCGTCTGACCCATACAAGCAGCAACGAATGTTATAGATTTGAACTTTTAACACAATGAAACCATTTATCACCTTAATAACTCCTAAAAAAACCTTGAGTGTTTTCAAAGCAATTAATTTTATGTTTTATGAAAAAGGGTCATCACACACGCTTTTTATTCGAAGACCTCCCCCTCTGGGCTTGTCAACACGGTTAATTGCTTAGATTATGGTAATTCTATGTTTTTTTTAAGCTAAGCGGTTCGCTTTATTCTTTTCTTGGCCCAAGTGGTTTTGTTACTCATACCTATCTTAATAAATTTGAGGAGCTCGTGGCTAATGCCATGCGGCTCGTGGCCATGCGGTGGGTGTCGATCCATCAGGTAAATCTACGCTTGGCGGGGTTGGTCTGTAGATGGGTGACCATCTTTACATACCGAGACTCCTCTCTGTGCCTCGGAAAGTACGTTAACCCGATGGTGCCGGCTGTCATTCGTGGATCTTTGACAGTCGTCATGAGTCGTCAGAAGCCCGAAAGTCTGACAACCAGTCTTACCGAGGGGTATCGTATTACCCAGCTACTGGGTTATGGAGGTCAGATAGGCAGTCGCTCCCTATAAAATTGGATTTGGTTAGACTGGAAGCCGACCCCAACATAGTTAGGAAACGCTAGACAGATCATAATAAATTCTGAGAATATTTATTTTGATATGAAAAGACAATGTTATTGTTTGGATTAGCTAAGTTTATAGTAAGATATACAAATCACAATGTAACAATATTGACCGAAATAAAATAAAAACTAACAAGATAAGGCATTTTTCAGTTTCCAGTATTTAGAGAAATCGTAAACGTTGATACTGTTGTATCATCGAGCAAAAGAGACTTTTCCACGAGACATAACACAAAATTCGTCGCATCATAAACTGGCTTCGGATAAGCCAAATTTTTACGGTTTTATTATCAAAATGTGTCCCAGAGGTAACAAAGATTTTCTCAATAAGAGCGTCGAGTGTCGTTTTTTTAAGTATGAATATCATCATTTCTAAAGTCTATCATAGAGGATATTGTCGAAAGATTCAACAATCCTCTTTAGTTGAAGAAAAAAAAAAGAAAAAAAAAACATTAAATTAGATGGCTACCTCCTTATTCTTTCTTTCTTTTAAAATTTTCTTTATTTAATCAAATATCGTTTTAGTAAAGGTCCGATCAAATTCTAAACCCATCATTACCTATTATTGTGAGGGTTCCGTAATAGGTAAAACAATCAATATTTATAGACTAGGCTTTGTCCGGCTGCCCGCGGCTTAACACAGAGACTCTTGGTACTAAAAAGCCTGTAACTTGGCATGATTATATATAATTAATTATTAATCACGCCTACAGAGTTATGACAAATGATATAATAACATCTTGATAAAAAAAAAGATTTTATTGGTAAAAAACATCCCCACTTTACGTGTTAAGGTTTTTTTCTCGTCTATTCCATTGTGTAAGGTCTTTCAAAAATATTGGTGGTGTTAGATGACCATTTTTCGAATCAAAAATCCACTAAGCTAAAGTCGTCTTTTACCAACATTAGGCGTGGCGGAGTTGACTTATTGACTACGGGACGGGCCTAAAAAATCGGCTAATTTAATACTAAATATTGGTAGTACCCGCGTTTAAATGTGAGACATGGCTCTTCAATCCATACGGACACGCAAATGGATGTTTGAAATTCCTCTATTTGAGCACATACTCAGGTTATTGTTTTATGATGAAGGCTGCTGATGCACTACACAAATTTTATAGCCGCTATACTATCACTTGCGACACATAATACGAGACGTGACCACATAACACGCACATTCACTAGCCTACGCTAGATAAGGCAATTTTTACTTACCGAATGTCACCGAGGCACTGTACAGGCAGCGAGTCACATCTGCATATATATTCTCTATTTACAGGCTGTCCATCGATTTGTGAGAAATACGTTCAATATCTACAAAGCGCGTGATAAATTAAACGTTTTTATGCTGAATGTGTTGAGCATGTGCTGCCATCTGTCAAAGTAATGCCGTGTTTTATTGTTGTGAAGACATTACGGAGGGAATTAGTACCGATATATTTAACACGGCTGGAAGCTTAGTGCTCGGGAGGTATCGTTTATGTAATTGATTGCTAAAGTTGACAGATATACCGTCTGTATCCAAGTAAGATATAAACATTACGCCTTACCATTATATCTCAACTCAAACATAATAAGCATCATTGTAGGTAGAACGTTGTGACGTAGCAACAAAGCATTTTTGACAAATTGAGAAAACGACTACTGTAACAACATCTAGGTACAATATTACCTACGTTTTGTGAACTATACAAGCCATTATTGTGAAGGATAACAGGACACAGTAAAACAGTTTCTTACCCTTGTTGATTTACGAGTCACAATAAATCCAAATCCCTGTTAGTAGGTTCCATCTGAAGATGTTCAACTCACTACAAAAAATAGGCGAGACGTAAATAATGAATCGAAATAAGTGTAGCAAGGATTGTCAGTGAAACATCTACGAGTACTTATATAGGTGGGGTGTGGTTCAGGGATACAAATACAACAATCAATCGGGAGATAGGACGTCTATTTATCTGAGTAAAAAAGGCGTTTAAAGACTTGCTTTCTATGTAACGTGCTACGTAAAAAAGTTTTACGTAAGTTATGCTACCTATAAAGTTCAACTGACAATTTACAGCATCCAAGGCTGTATGAGCTTTTCTTGTAGAGGAAAAGCGAATACCTCTTACAAAGAATTCCGGTTAGTCATATTTTGTGTAAATATTTCTTCAACAAGGTTTTCGTTTCAACAAGCTTTAAAATCTTCGTTATTTTCCAACTCATTAACATCAAATTTAAATATGATTGACGTGTAAAAGTGTTTGTACAAACCTATAACAGAAATAAAATCATTTATCATTACAGATTTCAATGGCTATCTTAATTCTAACAAGTAGTTGCTTGTCTCGTTTAATAGCCTCTTGATTTTGCTTACCAGCAGCTAACGAGACCTCACTAATGGGAGGGCGCTCGCAATACTCTTAAATGACTGAATAACTTGGAAATATGTGAATACTTTAGGACTTGAGGACAACCCTGTGGCCTGTACGTGTAGTATGTCTGTTTTAAACATAAGGGTCAGCTAGGAATTCGCTTTATGGTGGACAGCAATTGAAACTTTGATAAATTGTAAATTCGACCATTTTGTGGGTGTCGCGCGCTTTAGGTTTGTCTTTACGTTTGTATTTCCATGTTTACGTCAGAAGTAAAGTTACATCCTTACAGTATTTTCACTTTTGAGTTGTGACTTTTAACAATTTTTTTTGCTGTAACAGATGGTCTGCTGCTGGGTCTAAACTATTCTAAAGACAGATAAAACGAATGAAGGGACATTGATGTTAATCTTTGCACTATGGTGGCGGCTCATTCTCCTGAATTGCTTCCTAGACAAAGGTCTGTTCACAATATTTGATGTTAGATGCTTATCGACACTTGAACGATGCTTTTAAAACTGACCTTTTTCTTGTTAATGTTAATAAGGTCAACTCTGTATAGAAATCCGTCTGAAAATTCTGCTGGAATACAATTTAAATTACTGAACATGTTCCTTTTATCTATGATTTGATTTCAGATCCTTTGCATATTCTTTGGTCAAGTTAGTATTATCAGATATAAGTTAAGTATATGATAGTAAGTTGGTGAACTATGAACTTTTATGTAAAACTTAACAGTAAAATTGTTTGTTAGTCAGTAGAACAATTACGCTTTTGTTTAGTAACCAGTTAAACAGTTCAGTTCAATGATAAATCAAACATTTATTATGTGGGATTGGACTCCCACAAATATGTTATATATAAATATATAAATCAAGTCAGGGATATAGAAGTCTTACATCAAATTGATAACTTGTCACATGTAATAAGTGATGTTTGCATTGTACTTTGCAACAGTAATATTGAAAGTTGAAAATAAACAAAGAAAGGAAAATTCTAAAATTCCATACTTGAAGATAAGAAAGTCACAATCGCAGAAAACTAAACGGATTTATACAACGGGATGTCTACACGACGGTCACATTATGTATATCATCTGCTATAATCAGAAAACAACTGATAACACCAAACCAACAAACTTTTTACTACCACAAAGAGCTTTAGGTAACTTCGTGATATAAAACCCGAACCCGTATGCCCGAAACTCAACACACAAGTGAAACACTTTTAGAACGTAACTTCATGTTACGAGTCGCAAATATATCGCGGTCTGTAACATCGACTGTTTACAGCGTGTCTCCTAGATGACGTCACTGATCAGTAGCGGTGGTACACATAAACACGCTGTGAGGGAACAGTTTCAATAATGGCACGGTATTTGAATTTTGATGACTTGTTTTGTCAATATAGTGAGAGATGCGAACTGTTTAATATTGCCCAATCAATCGTTGAAATCTGTGTAAAACTCCATGAAACAGTAACGCAACTAAAACTTTATTTTCAGGAATTCTATAAATATGCAACTAACACTTGTGCATTTAAAGCGTTGCTGTGAACAGGGTTTAGCTAGGACTGGTTCTGTGACCATTCAACCAACCCTATTATGTGTGACTGTTGTTTTGCTGATAGGCATCAGAAAAATGATTGAATCGAATAAAACAATAACTTTGTTATAATGGCCTCGTTCGTATGATATTCGAAAAGTTTTGGGCGTTTCAACGCTTTACTGCGTTTCTGCTAGACTGGTTATAAAAGCACATTAATTTTTAGGTGATCCTTTCGTAATACCTGCCAGTATGTGGTTCGGAATGAACAAGTGAGCAGTAATGGGGTACTTTATTCTGTAATGGCTGTAAAAAAGTAGGTCCACGAGAAAGCACCCAAATATTGTTTTTGTCGAGTTAATTAAAAAAAAAAAAAAAAAACAGCCAATATATAAATTTAAAAAAAGCACAGTTATTCCAAAGTTTTAAGTTTTCACTTCTATTGGCAGTCCCCATGACTGCCATTTTTTTACTCTGGTAGGTTCTTATTACCAAAAATCCTTGTATGTTGAAGAATCTACTACACTAATTGTATGTACTTAATTAAGAGTGGTTATTTAGTGTACTAATCAGAAATAAAATGTTAGTGAAACTTTTGGCTTAGCAATTTTGTATACTGTGGTAACTTGGTTCACAATACGGTTTTAGAAAATCAAGATCCACTACAACTGCAGTCTATAAGTACACTAAAATGGCCCTACAGCACATCAACGATAAAAAACTAGCTTTAGGAGTACTATTAGACATGACGAAAGCCTATGATAAAGTTTCCTACGATATCCTTCTGACAAAACTATATGGCTCGGGAATACGAGGACCTGCCTACCAGTGGTTCAAATCTTACCTACAAAACCGCAAACAATTAGTACAAATAGACTATTACAATACCACCAACCATCACGTAGAAACAATAAGATCTAGACCGAGACCCCTAACCTGCTCAATCCCCCAGGGAAGTGTAGTAGGATGCATATTATTCTTAATCTACATAAATGACCTACCAAAATCCCTAAACACAAACCAGATTCTACCCGTACTATTTGCAGACGACATATCACTACTTATAAAGTGCGAAAATTCTGAAAATCCCCAACACATCATGGACGACACTTTAAAAATAGTAACACATTGGCTTCAAGACCACAACCTAGAAATCAACTTGAATAAAACAAAAATTATGCAGTTTAGGTCATATAAAAATGTCCCATCCAAATGGATATCACATTTCAAAATGCACCTATAGAAACGGTAGATACTTTTAAATTACTAGGCATAAATATAGATACACACCTAAATTGGAAATGTCACATAGAAGAACTAGCAACTAAATTATCAAAATTCACCTACGCGCTATTCCAATAATAATAAAAACATAGCACGAACACAAAAACCGCACTATCAGCATACTACGCTTTTGCCTATTCGTGGCTAAGCTATGGTATTATGTTGTGGGGAAACAGCGTAAACATACAGAAGCTATTTATTTTACAAAAGAAATGTGTTAGAATCTTGGCCCAAATAAACAATAGACAAAGCTGTAAGCCCTATTTCCTTAAATATAAATTACTCGCGCTTCCATGTATATATTTACACGATATTTGTATCTACGTATTCAAAAACATACACACGTTCACTAAAGTAAAGGACATACACACTTGTAACACCCGACACAAACATAACTTATACCAACCACCATCAAGACTAAAAATACTACATCAGAGCCCACAACACATGGCAATAAGAATATACAACAAGCTGCCTCAGGAGATAAAAAGTGAAACTAGACTCACTCCGTTTAACAATAAATTGAAAACACTTCTTTTGAAAAACTGCTACTACTCAACTGAAGAATTTTTGAATCAGAAATAATTACTTACATAATAAAAAATAATAATAATTGAATAATTAAATAATTGAATAGCTAAAAATGAAATAATACATACATACTTAAATAATTGAATAGTGAATAATTAAATAAACAAATACCTAAACACCAGACATACTTGAATGATTAACTAAATAATACAGACACACATAGCCTCGCTCACAGACATTGTACACAAATAGAGTTAATTAATTATAAGAATGTGCATGCGTCAAAATGTTATGACTTAAATTATTAGTAATGATAGAAGATAATTATGAATTTCATTGTCGTATAGTTTAAATGTTCAAGTTTGCGATGCCTGGAAAAGGCCGCTAAGTTGTAAGTACCTGCATTTGTAAACAACACCAAAATGTACACTTAGTATGCAAATAAATCTTTGACTTTGACTAACTATAAACCTATAGTGACATATTTCAGCTCAGCGCCTGCCACCTAGAACGTGGCCACTAACTAACTGTACAATAATCGCTTGCAGATTGAATGTTCCGTAAAACAGTGAGTGGTCGTCACACGGTACATTTCCTCTCAAGTGACACGAGGCTTGATAAACATGCCTTCACTTACAATTTAACTCCAACCTCTCAGCCGTGAGGAAGTAGGTATTATACAAAAACGCGTCCGTAATTTGTTCAAGCGATGTAATTCCTGATTTTTTCACGAGATTTCCTTTTCTTTAGAAAGTAAATAAACTTGTTTATTTACTCCAGAACTGCTTAGGATGAAGCTTCAAAGAATGTTTTACAAATTTACAGACACCGAAAGCATTTTTAACGTTCAACCACGACTGAAATATTGTGTCTAGTAAATTCACTAGATCCATTCCGGAATTGTTTTCGCGATATATTCGTACATTGTGACCACATTTTGTTTAAGTTGTTCGCAACTTCACTTCTTGGTAGATGCATTTATAGCAATTTTATAGGTTTTCGATAATGCTGTATCAACACCCGGTTGTTTATCTTTCAGAACATGTATTTTATTTAATGGTAAATGTATATTTATTTAATAGGTACAATAAGACTTTAAACAGTAAAACAAATTATACAACAAGTTATCTAACACACAGCCTTACTAGAAATATCTAATCATCATTATAAGTCTAACTAAACGCCAATTCCTGCCAGTTTCGTGTTATCAGCGAGTTCACGATTATTCGATAAACGAGCTTCAATAATAATTATGTCTTTTGTAAACATTATTACACAAACTCATTTACAGATAATGAGTATCACCAACTTTCAGTTTTGTTAAAAAAATTCAAAAGCAATCTTTTTTTCTAAAAACTGCGTCTGAAAAACAGTTTTATCTTTGTTCCGAAGTTTGTTTTTCACTTAAAACAACTTTGTAGAATAAAGCATTATATTTTCCTCTCGGTTATAATTAGCAGTAGGTATTATTAGGGTTCGGGGCAAAAGTTGTAGCAATTGGTAGTTTGAGTGACTTATTTCACGACACTTTTAGTTTTAATTCCGTTACGTGTCTGAAAGTTGGAGTTCCACACGAATAGGCACAGGGTAGGTATAACAGGACACTACATTTGACATCGTTTATTCGTGTACTGGACGAGTACAAACGTAGAGAAACAACTAAAATGTTACTAGAACTAACTCCGAAACTTTCGGAATAATTCAATATTCAGCATCAGTTAGTTTTGCACCTTCCGTGACTAAAGACAAAATTATTCTTTAGACGATTTGTGATAAAATAAATAAACACACACAACATAACAGCACGCCTTGTTTCCTCGAAAGGTTCAACAAAATAAATAAAATCGGTGAAAAAATTAGAAGTTACACGCCTTTGAAATTCTCCTTTATCCTTGTCACGCAAAACAATCGTTGTACAGTCACTAGCATAAATATATTACTATAGACAGCTTGGCAAAAATATCTGATTTCATGATTCATCCATCAATAACTGTCGTTAAAATGATGGCAAATATATGTGATCATTTGTGGAAGGCATATACAAGTGATGAGAGCAGTGGTGGCCCAGTGGTAACGGTCCCGACTTACGAGTTGGGTGTTCAAACCCACAACACATTGTTCGCTCTCAAAACATTGAAAGAAAACATTGTGAGGAAACCGGCATGTCCTAGAACCAAAAATTCGAATTCATGTGACATCTACCAACCCACACTGGGTCCGCGTGGTAGATTACAGCCTCTCGAAGAGAGGAAGCTTGTGTACCAGCAGTGAGAACATTATATGATGATTATATACAAGTGGCAGCACAAATATCTGACATCGAAGGAACACCAAAACTATCTGATGAGACAAGCGACACCAAAATAGAGGATGGCGATAATTTGTTTCCCGTAGGATGTCTTATTTTTATGTTGAATAAAACATTACAAGTTTTTTTTTTCCTTAAAAGGTACGAACATCGATTTTGTTGTTATTCTATTCAGCATCAATGGAAAGGGTGAACCTAAAATAACTCGTGTTGGATTACCTTCAAAAGCGCACTGTTGTTAAAGGAAACACTTTCAACATCAAAGGCGATCCGGTAGTGCGCTTTCTAATTGCTACTCTCAATTAACCAGACTTGCCTGAAATTTAATTTAAATTTGTTATTTGTAAAAAGAACTTGAAACAGAAAATAAAACGTAACCACTTCTTAATATACATAGTTCTGTTACCAAAATATCGTACGAAACCAAGTTCGTTCAAACAATCAAGTTTATGTTGTTAACATTTTAGGTTTCACAAAAAACTTTTACTTCGACTATTTTTGTAAACCCTTCAATGCTAACATTGATGGGTTTACAAAAATTGTCGGATTGGTATACGTAGAGGTATTCCCGATAATTGTTGGGACTACCCCAACTACCCCGAGGGGCGGGGACGAGGACGTAATCTTTGCAAATATGCTTAGACCCAATCACGGTAATAAAGATGCGAAGGGTAGCAGTTTCAACAGATTTCAAGCCGTGTCATAAGATTTTTTTCTAATTAAGTTAAGGCAATTATTAGGTACCCTAATTTGTACCTTCAATCAATCAATCTGCCTAGCCTTTTCCCAAATATGTTGAGGTCAGCTTTTATTTTACATGAAACGACTGCCTATCTGGCCTGCAGAACCCAGTAACGGAATAATACGATATCCCTAGACTTTCGGGCTTCTGACGACCCGTAACGACTGTCAAAGCCTGATTATTTCTTTCTTTTCTTTCTTTCTTTGATTAAACTTGTCTCCACCCTTCAGTCTGGTCTGGTCCGAAATGAGGCTTTCAAAGTGTATACTGTGAACAACCTTCCTCATCTAAATTCACACTCGATTAACTAAAACTCAGCGTTACTTCAGAGCGGGAGTCGTCAACTCGCCTGGCCTACTTCCCGAACATACCTAACGAGAATTGACCCGAATCGTAACGCGAGATATTTCATACATATTTGGCTCTTGAAGGAACGTCTGAAATATCACGTGCTTTTACTGAAGTAGAACAAGAATAGGTAGGTATTTTGTTTGTAAGCTTATAACTATAAATATTAAATGTATGTAATTGGCTAACATACTTGTAAGTGTATAACTAATAAAATACGTAAAATGTGTTTAAATACAGTAGTGGAGCATGATTAAATATGAAACATTCATGAAATACTCCGATAACTATCCTACAATATAATATTATATATTATTTATATTATTTTTTATAATGTTTGGATGTTTGCCATTTTTGCGTGATTGAATCACGCAAAAATGGCTGGACAGATTTGGATGAAATTTGTCTAAATGATAGTTTATAACATAGACTAACATATAGGATACTTTTTATCTATAATAAAATGATAATTTAAAATGATAAAGGATAATTTCCGACATCCACGGGGGCGAAGCCGCGGGCGAAAGCTAGTAATAATAATAATATCCACACTAATCCATACTAATATTATAAATTCGAAAGTAACTCTGTCTGTCTGTCTGCACGTGACCTTTTCACGGCTAAAGTACTGATCGGATTTCGATTAAATTTGGCATGGAGATAGATGGCATCCTGGAGAAGGACATAGGGTACTTTTTGTCTCAATAAAGAGGGGTGATATAGGGGATGAAAGTTTGTATGGGAAATCTAGCATTTTTTAAGTTAGGGATATGAAAATTCAATTTTATTATATTAATATTTGGTAAGAAATTTTGGTAGAAGTTACACATTTCAGCGTTTTTGTAAAATCATCCCCAAAGGGGTAAAATAGGACATGATTTTAAAATTCACATGTAATATTGTTTTTTGTGTCTTCTTTTCAAGAGATTTAAGGGATTGGAAATATAGTCATAGTCCGTATCTTGAATTAACATTTAGTTTTTTTTTCATTAAAATCGACCCACTGTCAAAATATATTACAATTTAAAATCATAAACTAACCTTTCTAACAAGTAGGTATTATGTGTTCAATGGCGGCACTAGAGTAGGTATTGCAAATTAGTGGTGATAATAATAGGAAAATGAATATTTAATATTTTAAGTATGGCATTTAGACTCATATAAACCTGTTTTATTTATTAAAAAAAACCGGACAAGTGTGAGTAGGACTTGCGCCCTGAGCTGGTGCCGTCTCAAAGCTGTGCTTGCTCGGATGCCAAAATTGCCATATCTGAATTGAAAAACAAACCTTTTTTTTTTTTTTTTTTTTTTTTTTTTTTTTTTTTTTTTTTTTTTTTTTTTGGGTGGGAAATTATCAAATAACTTCTCCCGCTCTGGGTGGAGCGGGAGGGCGTGTCAGACTCTTACTGACTAAAACCCACCCGTGTTCCTTCCGTTGCCTGTACGTTGCCAGGGGCCACGGTATCCCTTTCGGACTTTCCCGCAACCCCGGCAGGCATCGGTCCTAACGGACCCCTTCACTTCTGCTGACATCTCTTTGAGGCGCGCGTGGAACACAACGCGCCGTCGACCCGGGCCTGGTCCTTATCGGACGGCGAGCTACCCATTGCTCACCGTCCGCAAGCCCGCGCCTACGGTGGCCGGGAATCGGCCTGCGATTCCCGACGCCCAGGGCGTCTCCTGCGGCGGCTAGGGGCGTGAGGGCGCGAAATTTGCCTCTCCCTCACGCGTTCTGCCTCCTCCTTCGCGAGCATTACTGCTTCGCAGAAGGAGGTGACGGCCTCCCATGCCCTCTCGCTCCGTACCATGGCCTGGACTAGGGCCGGACGCGAGAGATCCCCGCCGCCGATCGCCTCCACGAGGGCACGGCGATGCTCTGCCCAAGCCGGACAGACCTCCACCGTATGCTCAACCGTGTCCTCCGGGCGATCCACGCAGTGATGACACCCGGGCGTTTCCTCCCGCCTGATACGAAACAGGAACCTCCCGAAACAACCATGTCCGGTGAGGACCTGCGTCAGGCGGAAGGTGAGGACGCCGTGGCGCCTCTCTAGCCACTCCTCAAAGAGGGGACTTATCGCCGCAATAGTGGCGTGCCCAGCACTGGGTTGCGACAATCGCACTCTCCATGACGCCATGAGATCTCGCCGGAGCTCTGTCCGCTGCGCCGCGATTTCTCGCGGCAGCGGAGTTACGCCCCGGCGTTTCGCCTCCTCGCGCCACTCCCAAATGTGCGCGAGGACTTTTGCCTCCAGATCCCATGGATGCCAAAATTGCCATATCTGAATTGAAAAACAAACCTTGCTTTTCATTTAAAAATAAATTTTAATAGAGTAATTAAATACAGACTAAATGTTACTAATGATCAAAATACTTGTTTTTGCTTTGGAATCACCACCCAAACATGTACATATGTATTTGGGTTAAAACTTACACATTTTCATACTTTGAAATCATAAAAACATGATTTATTTATGTTTACACTTGTAATGAATTACAGTCTCAATATTTTACAAGGTAGAGAGGTGACCGTTGAGAGCCATTCTCCTTCAAATCGCGAAGTTCTCCGACAACATCCGACCCTGATTTATTAGCTCGCAGCGTGAAATATTAAACGAATTAATTTAACGTAAATAGGTTCTCTTTTTTAAGTTACTAAGTGCTGTAGTGAGTGTCTGAAGAACTTTGATTACATCTATTAATAATATACCGAGTTTACTCGTAGATTCAATCGATTCGTAAACCTATAACATAATTCAATTGGTTACCGATCATGAATCAATTTTAGTAGTGATTGTTTAATCAAACACCAGGCTACCAGGGAAACTATTAGTCAATCGCATGTGATAATTTCTAATTACCTAATTTATACATATGTAACCAATATGGCATCCAACATGCATGCTGCTGAGCTCCTCAATCAGATGGTTATATTTTAATTAACCATCAACCAACCAACAATCGTATTTACATTGCACAAAAATACGATTTTTATTTTATTTCATTGTGTTGTTTTTTAGAGTTTCGTACTGGAAGCCTCCGCTGTCCGTCCGTCTGTCTGTCAGCGGTGTATTTTATTTAAATATGGGCAATATTCTGCAATTGCAAAAAATAACTTTGTAATTCATAGTATAATTATTAAAATACAAATTTAATCAATACTTGACTATAAAGTCCATAAAGCGGTCTGTCTCAAATTGAAAATATTCGTAAATAATTTATTGCTAAGAGATTTTGCTTTATTTATCTCAATTCTAACTGCCCACAAACTCTGGAAATAAATATTTGCTGGCGCCAGAAATATGTTACGGTAAGATATTCTCAGCAATTAGCCAGCATAGAGGCGGAATCATGATATTATAGCTTTCGATTTATTTCGTTTGCTATACAGACTTCGATGTTGTGCTCTCTCTCACATGGACTGTTAGCTCACAGCACACAAATATTGTGACTTTACCTTGTTTGTAGGTATCCAAATAATATAACGTAAGTAGCACATAATCCTTTTTATAAATGCGAAAGTGAGTTTGCTTGTTTGTTTGTTACGCTTTCACGATAAACAGTTTAACGGATTTTGATGAAATTTGGCTCATGGGTAGACTATGATCTGGGTTAGTACAATATACTCGTACTTTATATACGTCATACTTTCTGTCTCGATATTCCCACGGGATCGAAACTTATGCGGGTGAAACCTTGGGGCGCAGCTAGTTTGTCATATATACTCGCTTTATAGGAAAAATAATTTTCGCTTCGAGAGAGATTACTGATAATCACCCGCGCTTTGAAAAAGTACGATTTATTATAACGTTGAGAGCGTTACTTATTAGTTCAGAAGATAATAATACTGGTTGTCAGACTTTTTGGGGTTGTTCTGCCTACCCGTAACGACTGTTAAGGATCTACGAATGACAGCTAGGACCAATGGCTTAACGTGCTTTCCGAGGCATGGAATCATATTCATTACTGCTACCATTGTTTACCATTCTCTGTAACACCACACAAGATCAACAGAATTATGCCTACACTGTGGTAAGCAACATTGATTACATTATCACGTTAAAATTATGTTCCTACGTAATCAAAATATTAGTGGATCTGTTTTCGTATGAAACAGGGCAAGTTATACACTGAGCTTGAACTAGCAAGAAGCTCTTGAGAACTTAACTCCAGCAGCACTTAACTACATATTATCAGTCAACAACAGAACCAATAACAACAACAATAGAACTATGATTTTGATGTAGGATTATTTAGATGTAGGTTAAGATTTAGGATATAATATGTAATTTTACAGGATGTAGATTAAGGATTTAGCGTGTAAGGCCACTCTATTGCATTGGATCACAGATCTGTAATTGTATTTGTAGGTAAGATTTGCGTAAATAAATAATAAATGTGGCTTTGGACGACCGCGCGTGGCTGCAAGCTACACTACCCATTCGTTTTGGTGGGCTCGGCGTCCGCAAAATTTCTAGTGTGAGCTTACCGGCGTTCCTGTCCTCGGTCCACAGCACCGAAAAGTTAACCAGAAAAATCTTAACCGCTTCCCAGGTTGACTCTGAAGTGCCGTGTTTGACTGATGCGATAAACGCCTGGAAAGTGGCTTGTCCGGGCACGGAGCAGCCCGAGAACCCGTCTTCCCAGAGACAGTGGGATGAGCCGCTCTGCAGGTTGGTACGGAATAACCTCATTAATACGTCCACCAACACTGCTGAGCGTGCCCGCCTATTGGCTGTGGGAGAATGGGAATCGGGCCTCTGGCTTCAGGCGCTACCTTCACCCAACATAGGCACTATGCTGGGTGACACTACTTTCCAACTCGCTACAAGTCTGCGTTTGGGAGCTCCTTGCGGAGCTCCGCATCGCTGTCAGTGCGGTGAAGCAGTCGACCGTATCGGACACCATGGTCTTTCCTGCAGCAAGAGCGCTGGTCGTTTGGCACGGCACGCAAGCATTAATGACATTATCCGTCGGGCTCTTGTCACCGCCGGGGTGCCAGCTGTTTTAGAACCTAATGGCTTGGCACGCGACGATGGGAAGAGACCAGACGGAATGACCATAATGCCTTGGAAGTTGGGTAGACCCTTGGTGTGGGATGCAACCTGTGTCGACACCCTCGCGCCATCCCATCTTCCTAGCACGGCGGGCTGTGCTGGAGCGGCTGCTGCGGGTGCAGAAAACCTCAAACGGCGCAAATATAATAACCTTATTGGTAGCTATATTTTCGAGCCGTTTGGGGTTGAAACCCTAGGGCCGTGGGGTCCCAGTGCGCATCGAGTATTTCGGGACATCGCCAAGCGGTTGGTCGAATCTTCACGTGACCAGAGGGCTGGCCAATTTTTAGGTCAAAGAATCAGCATTGCCATCCAACGTGGCAATGCTGCCAGCCTTTTGGGCACTTTTCCCACTGACAGCGATGCGGACGAATTTTTTGATGCCCAGTGAGTTCTTCATATTTTTTTATTTTTTTTTGCCTCTGTATACTTGTACATAATTTATATATATTAGTGTTAGATGTAAATTGTTTATGTTTTATAATAGTAAAAATAAAATTATGCGTAAATAAATAAATAAATGTTAAAACAAAAAAAATTATACAAAACAGATGGAAAACGCCTTTTTGTAACAAATATTTCAATTTCCAATTCAACGTATCAACGGATGCTATTTTGGTTGAAAGTCACAAACATATAATCGTTTTGACCCGTACAAATAACAACAATGTATATTAATACTCTGGAATCTTCCCGAAACGCTCAGTTAGGGCAGATCTAATTCATTCAAGATTCATTACTTCTCAAGTTACTCTATAGACATCCGCAGTCCATTAAACGCTCCTTCTGTGCGGTTAAGCGCGTGTTTCATTTCCGGCTAATTGTGTACAAGTTGCGGGTAGTCGTAAAATTCGGGATCTGAGTCATGGTCGATGAGATTCTGTGGTCGGGTCGCAGGTTTAGGTTCAGGCTTTGTGTATTCTAGTTGCTAATTGGTTGGGGTCAGGATGGAATGTTTAAATGTAAGTACCTCGTTTAATGAATACTTTTAGATAAAAATTATTTTATAAAAGAGTAATGTACCTATTTGCTAAATAAATATTTTGCATTGTATCAGATTTGCCTGATGAAATCAAAAGCCGACCAAGTGTGTTTCAATAGCTGGGATAAATATTTACGTATACACAGTATTGATTTTATCGACCTCAAAAATAACTTTGTATTTCATAGTATTTGTCGAAAAATCTTTGAAAACAAAGTTTGTAACCGAAAATATCCCTTATCTCAAAACGATTGACTTAAGTAAACGAACGGACAGACGGACTTAACAAAATTGTAAGGGTTCCGTTTTTTCCGCAATTTGGCTACAGAACCCTATAAGGACAGGTGTGGTGTGGATGTGCGATGAAAATAATTACATTCACCGATCCATCCCAGTGGCGCTGGCTTCAGTTAATAATATGCAAAGCTAAATTGATCATATTCCTTCACGGTGGAGCATACGGTGGAGGTCTGCCCGGCTTGGGCAGAGCATCGCCGTGTCCTCGTGGAGGTGATCAGTGGCGGGGATCTCTCGCGTCCGGCCCTGGTCCAGGCCATGGTACGGAGCGAGAGGGCGTGGGAGGCCGTCACTTCCTTCTGCGAAGCAGTAATGCTTGCGAAGGAGGAGGCAGAATGCGTGAGAGAGAGGCAAATTTCGCGCGTCACGCCCCTAACCGCCGCAGGAGACGCCCTGGGCGTCGGGATCGCAGGCCGATTCCCGGCCACCGTAGGCGTGGGTTTGCGGACGGTGAGCAATGGGCAGATCGCCGTCCGATAAGGACCAGGCCCGGGTAGACGGCGCGTTGTGTTCCACGCACGCCACAAAGAGATGTCAGCAAGTGAAGGGGTCCGATAGGACCGATGCTTGCCGGGGTTGCGGGAAAGTCCGAAAGGGATACCGTGGCCCCTGGCAACGTACAGGCAACGGAAGGAACACGGGTGTGTTTTAATCAGTAAGAGTCTGACACGCCCTCCCACTCCACTCAGTGCAGAAGTTATTTGATAATTACCCATCCAAAAAAAAAAAAACATATTCCTTTGAATATTTCGCACCAGATGCAGGTGATTTTTTTTAAATTTGGCTCACGATTCACTGTCGTCTATACCGATCGCGTGATAGTACATTACGTACAAAACAAATACCTCACTCGAACAACCATAAAACTCGGAGTTAACTGCTAGCTTACTCATCGTCAATCCAATCATTCTCTTTGGATTAACCCTGACTTAGCTGTTAACTCCGAGATATTTAGCTACCCCATGAACACGCAAGTGGGCCTTAGTGGTTTTATGGCATCCCTTAGAATATTACTTATATTTATATAGATACGTAGATATATATTTTATGTATCTATGTATTCACTGTACATGTAAATGGTGCACCGCAAAATACCCTTCACTTTGATGATTTTCTTGAATTCCCTTTAATCTATCCAAAGGTTGTCTTTAAAAGATCACTTTTAGCGATAAGAACGCCCATTGTGTCACACTATATAAAATTTGTACATTTATATCTGTAATTTTTATGGTGTACATAATAAAGAGTATACTATCTATGTATATTTAAGCTGTATGTATGGTCTGTTTCAAAGAAAATGTAAACAAAAACAACACACAAACAAATGTATCAGAAAGCGTGCCGTGCTGTCAATTTGTAGTGCCTCTTACAAATTGAGTTATTATTTGAATACTTAAGTCGTCAATTCTAAGTTTAATTCAGCTTAAAGATGTTTTTCATTGAAAAAAAATGCAGTTATAAAATTAACCTCAATTGTTGAGGCTGATTTTATAACTTTTTTTTCGATTATTTTTCAAATACAATTTAATAATGTTATTCAAACAAAAATTATTCGAAAAACTGGTGAGATATTAGCTTAATTAATATTACTATGTTACTTATCCCCTTTAGTGAGTGATTTCGTGAGAAATAACCCTGAAAAAGGTTGGTTTACACTTTCATCATATGCTTTTGGAACACACATTAGTATAGATAGGTGTCGATCGTACCTTAATTCCGAACTTGCTTAAAGTTTCAGGTATTGGCAGGTACCGGAACTGATATTAAATAAGTTCCTAAACTTAAGATCACGATCTGACCTCAGATCACCTATAATTATACTGCGAAAATAGTACGACACCATCAACGACCAACCGTAAATGATAGCAGATCAATATGTATCGTATCACACGACTCGGTCTCCTATAATTCGATTCCTATGACCGACATCGACGTAGAAGGTGAACATTTACAATGTTATTGGCACTTCGACAATCTTCACACCGCAGTGTGTGTGAATGTGGAGTTAGATAAGGAGAATAGCGAGTGTCGTGTTGGCCGCTTTTGAAATGGTTGCTATAGAACAGTTACATCAACCGCTTATAGAGGAAATTCAATGTTCTAGTTATAAAATAATTTTAAAAGATTATCGACCAAACTAAACAACAATTTTTTTATTTAAAAGTATAAAGAATTGTTTTAGGCCAACCTTATAAGACTTTTATTAAAAAATACTGACCACTTTTTAATCTCAAAAAATACTGTGATGCCATAAAGTTTTTGTTTTTATAATTGTTTCCTTTCTTATAAAACGACAATGCAGTGTGCATTGTCGTTTTAAAGAAAATTGGCCGGGATGATTTTCAAATATTAAATTGAAACCATATTCAGAATTTAAAATATGTATAAAATATGATTTTAGGCAAAACGTTCAGTGTAACAAATCATAATAAAAACATACAATAAGAACTGTCTTCTGCTATGAACTGCAGCTCAAAATCTTTAGCAATGCAATTCAATGTCCCGTAGGCACGGGTATAATGAGCCGATTTAATCAAACCGTAATCACAACGTTTACACAATGATTTCTCTGTTAAATCGTAAATAATGTTGGGATGAAAGCTGAAAGTTGAATAAATTAAGCTGATCATATACATGTTCGTAGCATAGGGCTGTCACACTGCGGGTGACATACAAATCGTGATTGTTTAATTTAATCGTGGAATTTTCCAGTGAAAATTCAAGACAGTTTTTAAATTATAGTGTAAAATTTAGAAGTACCCCATTGAAACATTGGTGCCGATTCTCTTGTCACAAATTCTTCTGAACTAGACTAAAAATCACCAAACTTTAGTTTATTCCTGTCAAACTACGATTTCCCTTTCTGAAATAGACTAAAGTGACACAACTGAATTATATTTTAGTTTGACAGCACTAAGATGGCACTGAGTTATCAATTTAGTGAAAATGGTAATATTGCTATTCTGAATTTGACGTTTTCACCAAAAATTTTGATTGTCTAACTAAATCTGACTGTTTTTAATCGGGCTAAAAAAGGTGTGGAGTAAAATTAGTTGTCATGAACTAAAATTCACACTAACACCTCGACTTCAGGTCCAAAAACAATACTGTTTATTTTTTTTATTATCTTTTGCTTATATCTCGAAAATGGTGTCATATCACAAAAATAGGACATATATATAAATAGTAGGGCAAACAAGTACCACGTGGAATCTATCAATCAATATATACAATTAAATTAGCAGCCAGTTTGATTTTGTCTAGATTCTAGATTATCCTATTGAGCAGGACCAGCATGTTTCCAAGCCGAAATGTTATGCGTCCGACCCTTTTGTCGGTCAATCGATAGTTGCGGGCCCTGTCCGGACGATTGTCCGCAATTTAGCACAAAAGTAATATAAAATTATGGCCTGAGACAGTAAAATGACTATGATTTGGATAATGACTGATATAGGAATCTGTATAGCAAAAAAGCACATTGTAATGTTAACTCTGCGAATGAAACTCAGATACGACTCGGAGCAGTGCAAGATCACGTACTTACTGTACTGGTTACGTCACGTAGCGACGTTCATGATCATATTGCGGCATTATTCAGTTAGGTTAGCTTACCGTCCGTTCATAGTGTTTTATAACGTTCGAAGGAATCCAATTTTAAACTGAAAGGAATCGGAAATTGTGGTTCTTTGGTGTGTAAATGTTACTAACCTACTAGTCTGCTCAAGCAGATTGGTGTAATGTTTCGTACTACTTAGGTACTACTAATTATGCGAGTTACGCTATTTGAACAAAACTTCGAATCTACCTCAAATTCCGGCTCGTAACATGAACATTGTTTTTCACTCTTTTTGGGGTATACAATGAAACTTCAATACAAATTCAAAATTCGAAATATTTTATTTCACATAAAGCTACATGGGCACTTATGAAACGTCAGAGGCTAGGTGCACGGTTCCAATTGGTCGTTTCCTATGGAGAAGAGCCGGCAAGAAACTCCACGGTTACTCTTTAAAAAATAATTGGATTTTACAATATTTTCAAATAACAGTGTTATTAGGCACGGAAAATAGAAATATTCATGTAGATTTTTCCTACCGTGACGCAAATGGCACATTCATAACCATAATATAAGCTGAGAAGTCTGGTGCAACTAGAAAAGTATTCGCTAAATCAGTTTAGTACAGCTATAAAGCGTGATCATTACTCGTTGGTTTCAGCGGAAAACGCTGAAGATAGATTGCTGCCATTGGAATGCTGCTCGATATGACCAAAGCATATGATAAGGTGCAATTTAAAATACTATTAGACAAATTGCATGGGATAGGAATACGAGGAAAAGCTCATGAATGGTTTGCATCATACCTAAAGGATAGGGTACAAATAGTAGAAATTGAATATTTTGATAACAACACAAATGAAATAATTAAAATGAGATCCGACAGTAAAGCAGTTAACGCGTCAATTCCCCAAGGAAGTGTAATAGGCTGCCTATTGTTTCTTATCTACATAAATGACCTTCCTAAAATTATAAATGGACCATGTGTTCTATATGCGGACGATATCTCTCTGCTCACCTCATGCAAGAACGATGATAATATAAACGCCAAACTAAACTCTCTTCTTTCTACAGCTGTAACCTGGATGGATCACCATAATCTAGAAATTAACGCCACCAAAACAAAATTAATTACTTTTCATCCCCATCAAAAATCCCCATTAAAACTAAATTTCATTTTTAATAATGCAAAACTGGAACAAGTAAATGAATTTACTCTCCTCGGTTTGTCTATAGATACCCACATAAATTGGAAATCCCATATACAGAAAATAAAAGCAAAATTATCAACATTTTCATATGCCCTACGCGAAATTAAAAAAACTACCAACCTACAGACTGCACTTGTTGCTTACAATGCATATGCCCAGGCATGGCTCAGCTATGGGGTCATGCTGTGGGGTAACAGTACAGATTCACAAACCATATTTATCTTGCAAAAGAAGTTAATTCGAATAATAACCAACATAGAACAAACAGATAGCTGCAAACCACACTTCCGAAAACACAAAATACTCACACTTCCCTGTCTATATATCTTAGAATTATGTAAATTTGTCAAGAAACACCCAGATTTTTACACCACTTGCGAAGAAACACAAACAAGATACACCTTTCGACACAACAAAAACAAAAGAAACATACCTCAATCCCGACTCAAAATGCACTCAACCAGCCCTTTAGTTATGTCCATAAAAATGTATAATAAATTGCCAAATGATATTAGAGAAGTAAGTAAAAAAAATACATTTATACATAAATTGAAACAATTTCTGGAATCCAAGTCATACTACTCAGTAAAGGAGTTTTTAGAAGACAAATCGATTCTAAAATAAAATAAAAAAATCTCTCTCACTATACACCAAACATTAAGAAATATATATAATAAATATAATATAGAATATCAAATATAAATAATTGAAAATATTAATACATAAATAATAACATAATTTAATAATAATCAAAATACTTCTAAGAATTTCATAATAATTACTTACATTATTCATATTCAATACATAATTTCAAAATTACACCGATATACGTAAACCTAATAATATATAATAAGAATGTATAATTGTGTATATATAAATAATTATACACCCAATTAAACACATGTAATACTTAATATATAATAATATTAATTGTTTGAATAGTTACTTATCCCTCTTCCTCTCTCCTAATTTTGCTGTGCCCGACAGGGTCCATATTGATCTTTTACTTGTTTATACCATCTATGTAATACTATGGAATGCAATAAAGAATTGAGTATTGAGTATAGATTGCGACTGGTTGTAAAAAGGAATTGGTTGATGTCTATCGTTAGGAACAATAACTTTTCGTTAATGACAAACAATTTCACCAGAGCCTTCAATAACCTAAACCCTTTGTAACGCCTGTATATCAAATAAACTAAGCCAATATCGTCTAATATGTCTGATACACGCACGTGTCACAGTAATTATGTGACACATGCGTCATACCAAACATTTAATCTTCACGTGATTTATGGAAATTATTATTCATATTCCACTACAGTTTGAACCATATAAATATGGAAGAAGGTCGTAATTGATATTTTGAAGTTAGAGCAATGTTTAGTGTTAATGTATCTTTTTTTCATTGTCTTAAAGTGGTTGCTGCAAACTAGACACAGGAACTATTTAGAATACTTTTTAGAGACGTTATATGGGAACATTTATGCTATCATGAAAAGGCGTTATCTTTTAAAAAAAGCTTAAGTAATAAATAAATTAGAGATAATATCTAAAATATTTTTATTCGTAATTATAAACAATATACTTAATGATCCTATATTCTTGTTAAGCTTGTATTTAATTTAACCACGCTTGTTAGCAGGTATTTTTTACCTATATTATTGGAAGCTGAATGCATAAAAAAGAGTAATATTGTTCATCACAGCCGTTCATTAATTAATCTTTCAGTCTCACTAGTCTTCGTAATTGGTAATTGCAACGTAAATATTGGAATCTCTCGGGGTTCACGCACTTTCGTGCTTTAAGTAAAGCCTTGTTAACCGTATGGTGTCCGATGATATTGGTCAAGTGTAGAGCCACTTTGTGTTACCAGTTTCACCCAAAAGTTTTGCGCTAATGCTATCTGCTTGCGACCAGTGAAGACAAGACCACTAAACATCTGATACAAGTTGATCCTCACAGCCGTGAAAAAGTCAGTGTTGGGTTTTTTCATCTGGAATTTCTCTATAGCAACTCGGAGTCAGGAGTTGTGCCCGGTTGATGGCAATAGGCTCACCCCTGTTACAAGCGACTTAAACTGGCGAAATGTAGGTGTACTATAGGTACACTTCTGCCCAACCCTTCGGGGAATACAGGCGTGATGATGTCATGTTATTGAATTAATTTAGTTCTTGACGCCACTAATCAACTGGTTAGCAAAATCTTGAAGCAATTTTATATAAGAGCCGTATATAACCGCCGTCTCCATTAGATTCCGTGTGGCATACATATAAAACCTTCCATACCTCACACACATAGCTTCCATGTTATAAAAAAGTTCGCAGGCATACCGTCATTAACTTCACCTAAATCATTCTGCGTCATTACCACTAGCTAGTCCGCACATCTCATTGGCGATATTTCGGGAAAAAGCTAGCAGCTCAAATAAGGCGAAGAGTGCGAAGAAGTCGATTTAAAGAGAATTAAGTATTGATGCCTGAATTGAAGCTTGGAGAGCCTATAGACGATTTGTGAGCGTAACTGCCCGTAAAAAATATTTACGAGGCTTCTTGATACGAATCGAATATTTATCAGGTTGCCGAATTTTCTATTGATTGAACTGAACTGAAGACGTTATAGAGTTTTATAAGCGACTTACGTGTTCTTGAGTTTGGGTTGTAACCTAACATCACGCTACTATATTATGTTCCAAGTGAATGCTTTCATCCATAGCCACATAAAATTCGAAAAAAATTCAGTGTATATGTCTAAAAGCGGTCGGTGCGCTTTTTTACAGAATGGAGACTTTTACTATTATGCGACGTAAAAAAAAAACCAGCGTGGTATAGTAAGCCGGATGCTCATTGTGCCACATACCGTCAAGCGAGGTCATCCACCACGCTCATACCTAAATACAAGTATATATTTTTGTACTCGTGGGCGTTGTTAAGAATGTTGAATAGCGGATTCTGCTTTTTGAGCCTTTAGTAGCAGAAAATAAAATGCGAAAAAGTATTTTACCTGAAATAGTAAAGTAGGAATTCTATGGCGATTATAAATATATTCCGAGAGGATTTCCACATGTCCAGGTGTACAAAGGCGACATTTGTGGATTAGTTAAATCAAGCAGCCGTTATCCGAACGTTGTTTTATTGAATCTGGACGGATTCAATAAAAAATGGAAGTACAACGGATCACTTTATATTTCAAGGGATACCGAGTGATGTGAACACAGGGAAAAGGTGATCAAGTTAATTGTAATTTATGACTGGATGAAAAGTAAATAAATAATGTACCTACAAATAGTAGGTATTTATCTACTTAAAATATGGATTGTTTCAAATGTGAAAATTATAATATTTCACAAATTGAAATTTGTCAACAATCTATAAAATAAGTGAATCAATAAGTAATAGGTATTAATAGGTACAATACAAATATATTAAATTGTTTGAAGTTTGTCTTATTGAATAGAACATATTTCACAAATACATTAAATGAATACGAATTTTGACGTATCAAACACGTTTGATGGTGCGTATGACTCGTTTTTAGCAAATTTTCTGGTACTTATCGTGTAGTATTGCGAACTAGTTTAGTTTAAGAGCACTCATCTGTTATAACAGATGCAGATTAAAAAACCTAACATCATGCTTTAAGTCACATTTTATTTTAGTATTAAAAGATTAAACATAAACCACGAGTGGTCCTTCCTTTGTCTTATTCCGGTTTTTGCCACCATTTACCTGTAAGTTTCATGGAGACACCTTATTTATTGCAACCCGTCTTGGCTTTCCGCGGTAAACGTTTATCTTCAGAACTCAGGTAGAATTTTGCTCCAAACTAGAGTGATTTACGCTTATCCTTTTTGTGGCCAAAGCTTATTTAAATTCTATAGCAATTTTTGTATGCAATACTCTCGAGAGATAAACCACGCAGAAGCATTAACAACCTCCCAATTTATTATAACTACTTCCTGAACAAAGCTTCAGTAAAATAATAAAACCGGCCAAGTGCGAGTCAGACACGTAGGGTTCCGTACCACCGTACATTATTTAACAAAAAAAATAATATACTAAACGAAGAATATTTATAAGAGTCTTTCATCTTAACAAAAACCGCAAAGATAAATTTGTATTTCATAATGATACTATGAATTACAAAGTTATTTTTACAATTGCAGAAAATCACCCATATTTTAAAAAAAACCATATGAGTCGGCGTGTTTAGTATGTGTTCATTATAAAAAGTATATGCTACATAATATACAGAAGTTTCAAATTCCAAACTTAGTTTAGTTGTTGAGATAGAGCTCGTACAAAAATGGTCTAAAACTGACAACTTTTACGAACCTCTATTTCATCACTTTGGAAGATAATATATATATATATATATATATATTTGTCCCCTACTCTATGAGTTCTAGGCAATGATACCCAACAAGCCAGTGCCAGATAAAAAAAAAATCTGAAGTTTATTGTATGGAGAACCCCATTTAATCATAAATTTTATTTAACTTTTATTATTTTTTATAGCGACAACAGAAATGCATAATCTGTGAAATTCTCAACTGTCTACCTATTAATGAGATACAGCTGGCTGACAGACAGACAGACGGACAGCGGAAGCTTAGTAATAGGGTTTCGATTGGCACCCTTCGGCACGGAACCCTAAACATTATTTGACTGCGAATGGTCCCACTAAAAATACGTTCTATCCTCCAAACTGATTTTCAGTTTCATTTACTTGTGTTCAAGTAAATGGAACTGAAAATCTGTCCAAGTTTATTCGTGTAACCTCGCGTCGCTGAGACAAATGTGCTCAAGTTACAACATGAAACTGCAACTGAATGCGTCTGTACATCTCGGAGTCTGTTTCTGAATGTTGATAAAATACAGAAACCCCTAATAACGAAAGGGTCTGCCTCATAACCCTGTCTTTCGAGGTTTTAGGTGTTCTTTTGTTTCGTTTTCTTAAAGTTTTAAGCATTTTACTTTAGTCCCTATTTCTCTGTTCCTCGTAGGTAGATACTTGATTTAGATTTATCATAAGAGACAAAAAAGTGTAACATAAGCAAGATGATGACGTATTTTATTTTATTTTCACTCATCTTTTGGTTATGGTAAATATGTAATAATTATCTAACACTCAAACTGTACTGTACTTTTATAACTTTGAAAAAATTCGCACTCCAGAGCCACAAGATACAAGCGACGCTTAGTTTGTGGTTCACCGAATATCTCACATTGTATTGTTACTTTTTCATGAATAAACTTTTATTATTAATTTATTTATTTATTTATATTTATTTATGCCAAAAAGTATGCTGTTCTAGGCAATACTAACAATGACAGTGTGAGCCGTTCACTACAAAAGCGAGAGTAACACATAGCAGACTGAATATCTTCGCCCTATGACGGATACGATCAAAATTGTTTCAATTTAACATCGAAACACGGCTTCGTAGATTCCAAGAACCGAAACTGAATTTTTCGTCTATCATGCTAGTTGAAAATACTTCACGTTCAACGCAGCACTTGAGTCAACGCAGACGTGTTTCAGAGACTGCAAATTTTTATAGGTACCTCTTTTGCAAATTGATTATCCGTTCAAAATATGCGTATTTTTTAGAAATAGTAGGTATAATAAAAACCGTTGTAGCTAAGTGAATTTTTATTCTTGTAATTATTAATGGCATTTTAAGACAAGTCAAGATATTCATAATTATTATCTTCTTATTTCTATAGCGAAATGTTAAGTCAAAATATGCTTTAGAAAACATGTGGAAACAAAAAAATTACCGACTAAATGCCTTTAGATATTTTGACGCAATTCGTAACTTCCGAAACCCTTATAAAAACAACTTAGGAGGCTCTCAAAAGGGAACCACTTTCAGCGCGAAACTCGTAACTTAATATTGTCTAAAAAATAATAAACATATGAAGGCAAAGAAAAACTCTCATAAAAGTTGTGCTGTAACGTCTGCAGTCAATCTAATATCGCTCCACGGACCTCTGTACTGCGTGAAGTTGTCAGATTAATTAGATACGAAAATTTCTCATTGTAAATTGGAGCTCACTTAAGGGTCGGGTAAACGCCGTTGACTTTGGCTATACAAATGCGTGTTGCGCTCACCGCCACCGTTCGGTTTCATGTGGTAGTATTTTAGTAACGAAAATATGAATATTTGAAAAAAATCATAGATATAATTTATCTATCTAAACATATATTATAAAGAGAAAAAAATTGATTTTTTGTATCTTTGTTTGTCACGCTTTCACGCTAAAACGGCTGAACGGATTTGGATTTTTTGCACATGAGTAGACCATGACCTGGGTTAGGACATAGGATACTTTTATCCCGATATTTTTACGAGATCGAGACTTATGCGGGTGAAACCGTGGGGCGCAGATATTAGATAATAAAATAGTCTATTCATACAAAAATAAAACATTAAAATATCTTAAGTAAGTAGTGTGAAAATAAGATCGTTTTTATACTTATGATAGACGGAATTTATTTCATAAAATATTTTACTACAATACATATCACATATAGAATTGATGTGTATGCGTTCTAGTTTAACAATTTTTTTTGCATAACTAACTTGCATTATTTGAAGGTGTAATAACAGATTTAAAAGTTACTAAAATCATACATGGCGTATCGCATATAATCATAAGCGCCTTAAAAGTGTACATCTTAAAAACACGAACTGAAATCATTCTATTATACCTAACACCAAGACCAATGACGAGGTCAATGAATTGGAATAAAGGATTTTAAAAAGACAAATGAGGCCAACATTAATCTCGAAGTGGGCAGCTGAATTACCGTAAAAGACATCTAATAAATGACTTCATTTTAGTCTCTGTCCTTTTTCCATTACTTTTTTCACAAAAGTAATTATTGCTTTTGGTTTTTTGAAAGGTTTAGTAGCTTGTAATCCCAAATACTACTCAAAATTCAAGCATTACTTAAAACTCGTTAAAAGCCTTTTGATTGGTTGAAACTAGTTTTAAGTAATGCTTGAGTGATGACCTCACTCATCACTCAAGCATTACTTAAAACTAGTTTTGATTTTGTAAGCCGGGCCTTAGAGATGGTTCAAATATATTTCAATAGAAGATTAGTGAGGAGTGGTCGAAAAATGTCATCAATGTTTAGTTTCAAAACCAAGATAATTCTGCATGTGGTTTAATTTGACCGTAATAAGAATTTCTGAATGTGGACATGATATTAACAACAGTTTCTTCCGTTCCAGATCGTGTATCACTGTATTGTATTGTATTGTATTGTAAGTACTCATGTAATGATATTTCAACGCAAATCGCCGAAAATCTCATAATGTGAGAGTGTGTAACACCATGTGATTACAGCGGCCACATAATATTTTATTTGCTGACTCTTAAACCGTATGTATTTGTATTTTCACTGGTGGATTTTCATTGTTTTACACTGAGTTATATTGGCTGCAAAATTGTCTATGGAATTTAAAAAAATTACACAATTTTATAGCCAATATAACTTGTGTAAGAAAATAGAAATGCACATTTATATCCTTAAAAAAATCATGTGAAGAGGAAGCCCGTAGATTCTTATTACGACAGAGAAAATTGTGCTCGTTCCTGCTTTGAGCGGCTCACTGTGGGAAGGAGGTTAATAATGTGCCACATTACTGTAATTATTCAACGTAACGAGGTTGTCGCTGACTGTACCGCGGAATGAAAAAATGATGTTGTTGACTTTTTATACGCTTGAAGCGTATTTTTTATGCGTATTTTATATGGTCGAGTTTATTTTTTCCTTATTTTGGTATCGTTAATTGTTGTATGCTTACTTTCCTTTCAATGATTTTATTTTGTTTGAATCAGGCCTTCTAATCATAAGCATTATTAGCTGAAATAAGTTGTAAACATCATTTAATTAGTAGCATAAAACTGAGATACTTTTAAACGTTTCTCGAACAGCGTCAAAGTTCCTGAGCAAAAAATAGTGTCTCGACCTTTTGGACATCAAACAACCAAGAAGGTTCGCTGCCACGAAGCCAGAACAAATACAACTTATTTTTGTCTGGTTAAACTTTAAATCTCATTTTACCCTAAATCTCCTTTCTTCATTTATACGAGTACATACAACACTAAACAAAATACTCTTGACATTTTGTTAAGTTTTCTGGACTCCCTGGTTGTGTTTGATGAAGACTTATAAGAAGGGAAAACACTGAAACTAATTTATTTCTCAAGCAAGACAGTTTGGCATCTATATCAATAGGTACATACATAGTATAAATTAACGTGGCTTTGCGAGTCTGTCTGTGAGACCGCGTTGTTCTTCTTAACTAACTACGCAACTGATTTTGGTTTGGTTTCCACCATCGTTTAGGGAATTTATTCTAGAGGTTTATGTGTATAATGCATTGATATTGAACTTGGATATAATAAATAAATATCGTTTTTCTTTTCAAATCCTAATAGCTTTGCGTGGCAGGGGCGGGTCGCTAGTGTGCAATAAATCGTAGATTGATTTTACTTTTCTGTATTTAATACATGAGCTTGAAGCTGCAGCGTTATATTATGCTCGCGTTGATACTTAAATTTATATTATATTCTAGGTACATAGTGTGGATGAGATTAAAATTAAAGCTATTACGACTGTTTGAAAATACTGGTATTCAGCTATATCAGGTTAGACTGGAAGCCGAACCCAACATAGAATATATTGGGAAAAGACTAGGCAGATTGATTGATGACTGTTTGACTGACTGCCTCGTTGGTCTAGTGGTCGCAAGCGCTACTGCTGAGCATGAGGTCCTGGATGCGATTCCCGGGTCGGGCAAAGTGCTATTGAGTTTTTCCATCTGGAATTCCTCAGTAGCATCCCGGAGTCTGGATTTGTGCCCGGTTGATGGCAATAGGTTCGCCCCAATGTGGGTGTACTGTAGGTGCACTTCTGCCTAACCCTTCGGGGAACACAGGCGTGATGTTATAATTATTATGTAATGTTTGCTGTTTGGTCTGACACAAGATACTCTGATCTTCAAACACATTCATGAAACCGCTATCTAAATACAAGCTTGTGTTTATTTGAATTCTGATGATGACAATGTATTCACGTTACAATCATTAGTACATTATTTTAATTGGACGTTGTGGTGTTGAAATAGCTTTGTTATTGCAATAATCTCTAATTACAGATTATTTCGTCCACATTATTTCGTGTAGGTAATAAAAGCAAATCATTAATAATTTTAATTAAAATTTGTTATTGTTCTGTAACTAGAATTGATTATTTTCCACTAGGTATTTAATTTATTTGAAACATTATTGTTGTGGCTTGCTACTTGGCAAATTTATAGGTAATACAAGCACACCGGTAAAAAAAATTAAAAAATTGTTACAGTTCTATAAATAGAACTGATTAATTTTCCTCTAGGTAGGTACCTATTTAATTTATTTGAAACCTTTTTGTAACTTGCTACTTGGCAATTTTAGCAATAAGATCTAAGTATAATTTTCAAACCTCTCGTATCTATCTTTCTACATATAATTCTTCTGTACGTGTGTATGTCACCGAAGTCCTCCTAAACGGCTGGACCGATTTTGATGTTTTTTTTTGGGTGTTTGTGTGAGTCCCTGGTAGTTTTGATTCACAATTGGACCCGGTAGTTGGCGCTGCGATCGAGTTCTAGGAAACAGGACAACGTATGTCCGGTCAGCTATAAGTGTATTTATAAAATCATAGACAATAACGTCAAAAGTAAGAAAAAGCATACGATATCACCTGTTCCGTTCAAGAAAAATAGAGAAATTAAATAAAAATAAATAAGAAATTAAATAAGCAATAGTGAGTTTGAGCTGTTTGAGCCGACTGAGGAAGAGGACAGAGGAAGGAATGTCGGATGTGAGCACGCGGCAAACGAGGACGACTTTAATTTGATTTTCCATAAAAAGGATGTCTGCTTTCGTTGGCCAGAGGATAAAGTTTAGCCATTATGAAGGTAGAATTTACAGTCTAAAGAAACCAGCATAATAAAATAAGCGAACTTTTATTAAATTAATATTCTAATACAGTAAAGTCAGTCGTCATGAAAGTTCTCAAATAGAAAACTATTAGTTTTATTTAAGTTTACATACCTAATTCAAATAACTGTATTAACAGACAGCTGTGCTGCTGGGGAGTTTGTTGCGCCACTTCTTCTTCCAAGCTAAAGCACTAGGAAGTGGTAACTGTCTTATGTAATTTTGACGTTCGAAAAGTGTTTATTCCCAGCCTAGTTTGAATAAATAACTTTTGTATTTTTGAATTTGAATTTATTAAAAGTTTATTGCTAATATGTTTGCATTTGCATGCTATTTGCATTTTTGAAAGTATTTTAATGAATAATGTACTATAATGTCATCTTTGAAATATTTTAATAAGATAAGCGTACCGTTGGCATTTAATGAACTTAACAATTTAATACTTCACTTAAATTGAAATGTACCTGCACAACTCTTCCATTAACTAACAAACTCACCACCGAAACGACTAACAGCTTTACTGTATAGTTTATTGGTACAACAAAATATTCATCCATTTCCACAGCCTTTTGGGTTTTCCACACACAAAGCAAAAATTTGCTCCGTATCAACTGCAGCTGGAATAGGCTGGGAGCTCACCGAGCCGTACGTAACGCTATTAAAAAACACGTGACCCGCTCGGGTGGAAGCCAAATCAAATATTGACCGTGGGAATGTCCTGGTGTGTGCACGCTGTATGGCAAACGGAATATCCAACCTAAGCCTTTTAGATTTTGGCATTCAATAAACCGAATCGATTTTGAATGTCACTCATGTTATATAAATTGATTTTTTTGACGGCACGGTTGGCGCAGTGGTTAAGCGATTGATTGCTGCACTGCGTGTCGCGGGTTCGATTCCCGCACGGAACAAATATTTGTATGACCTACAATTAGTTGTTCCGGGTCTGGCTGTTTGTGTATGTGAGTTTAAATGTTTGTAAACGCACCCACGACACAGGAGAAATTCCTAGTGTGGGGCAAAGTTTTCTTTAAAAAAAAAAAAAAAAAAAATTGTAGTGACTTTGTGAAGCAATTTGTGTAATTAATAGTAAACTATCACATGCTATGAGAGACAGCTCCTATTTACTGATAGATTGGTTACATGAAATAATTTCAACGGAAACTGTGTATTCTGCTTATTAGTACACTATTGGCCAAAATATTTGACCGTGACGTTTTTAAGTCGAACGATACAATGAGTATGAATCTAGTTATGCTCTATTCATGAGATTACAGAAAAATCTATGTTTTTGTCAGTAATATTTGTCAACATTTTTAGTGAGCCAAAATCTATGAAGCCAAGATTATGTCCTAGTTTACCATGCTTTCACAACAATGAAACAAAGTCTGCTGCAAAGTGTTCATAAAACTTTATTTCCCAAGAAAATATACATATTATAAAAGGGCCGTAAAACACTTACTTTCAGACCAAACGTTCACGTAATAAATATAATTTCTTAGTAATATTTATTGTAAAAACGTGATACGAACAACGAAAGTGTCACGAATTGTTTTCATCGTTTTATAAGTATGTACGAGCCGGATTTACTTTTGCTTAGCTCAAGGACATCTCGCCTCTGTACGTAACAAAAATGTGGTTATACTTACAGGTACATGATTTCCTTCCATTTTTTCTTAGTTTTTGAAGCGAAAATTTCTTTGGACATACTTTGCGCTCTTTCTGAACAGTGAACAAAACTGAACCGTCACACGGGTCGGTGACGCTGAATCGGGTATACTTGGCTCCAGTCGTAAGTTTTCACTTCTATCGTGTTTTCATTAGTACTTACACAATCCCTTTTTTTAGAATAAATGTACCTAATACTTGTAAATCCAATACGGTTTTCATTTCTTTAAAACTGTCCATTTAATAAAGATAAACCTGATAATACTTGTAACACGTCTGTGGAACATGCCTCACTAAGTCTCAGCCATTTCTCTCTTCCTCGTATTAGAACAATATACCTATCGGTAAAAGCCAACCGCTTGACTAATTGCCTCTGTACGGAACTCTTCTGTTGTAAACTTCAACTGCGCGATGCTTTGTCTGTGCCAAGCGAGCCTGTGTGAGAACAACACTATATGTGAGAAATTACTAACTTCGTGGAGCGGCCTGTCGGTTTGCCGTTAGAGGGTCATGAAACGAGTTTAAACACTACTTAGGAACGTTGTAATTCCATTTCTTCCAAGCAACGTTAATAATTGTAGCATAATCAGCCTATAATGTTCCCACTATTGGGCACAGGCCCCCTCTCTGTTAGAGGGAGTGGGCCGTAATACACCACGCGGGCCCAGTGCAGCATGGTAGATGTCACATAATAGGTTGGGGAAAAAGTTTCTTCGCATTTTTTAAGAAAATTCAAAACATTTTTTAACATAGTATGTTTACATTTAACTAAAGTATGTAGGTACCATTTTGTTCGATAACTTTTTGCCATCTTGTAGGTAGGGACATGATCCCATTGCTATAGAAATTTTGGGACTTCTGATCAAAATACCGCGACAAGTGGTTTTGGCAGTCCTCCCGTGATGTTAACCTGACACTGCCTAAAGAATTCTGAAGAGACCGAAACAGGTGGAAATCTGAAGGTGCAAGGTCAGGACTATACGGCGGATGCATTAACACCTCCCAGCCAAACTCTCTTAATTTTTGCTGAGTGGCTAAAGATGTGTGAGGTCTAGCGTTATCATGATGAAAAACCACACCCCTTCTGTTGATTAATTCCGGCCGCTTTCTCTCAACTTCTTGCTTTAATCTCATCAGTTGTTCGCAGTAGAGTTCAGAATCGATGGTCCTGCCTGGTGGTAACAGCTCATAATGAATAATGCCCTTCCAATCCCACCACACACACAGCATCACCTTGTTGCGAGTTAACCCGGGTTTTGCCACAGTCTGTGAAGCCTGACCGGCCTTTGACCACGACCTTTTTCGCACGTTCTTGTCGTACGTGATCCACTTTTCATCACCAGTTATCAGCTTCTTCAAAAATGGTTCGGTTTCATTACGTCGTAATAAAGAATCACAAATGAGTACACGGTTCATTAGGTTTCTTTCAGTGAGCTCGTGAGGTACCCAAATATCGAGCTTTTTTGTGTACCCAGTTTTTTTCAAATGCGCCAAAACTGTTTTGTGATCAATTCCCAGTTCTTCAGCTACGTCGTAACTACTAATATGCCGATCTTGCTCCACTTTTTCAAAAATGGCATCCATTTTATCCGTAATAGGGCGACCAGAGCGACGTGCATCTTTGACATCAAAATTTCCGGATTGAAAACGCTTAAACCAAATTTGTGCTACTCTCACAGACACTGCACTAGGTCCATAAACATCGCAAATTTTTTTCGCGGCTTGCGTTGCATTTTTACCTTTTTTGTAGTAAAATTTTAAAATGTATCGAATTTCTTCATTAGATTCACTCATCTTGACAGTACGAAAAACAAATAAAAATCACACATTTTCCTAATTTGAATTTGGAATTATGTTCTTTAAAATTTAAACTTTCAATGATACCAAAACCAGCCAGATACACATAGTATAGCCAAAGAGATTTTATTACAAGTTCATACATACTATAATGCGAAAAGACTTTTTCCCCAACCTAATATGAATTTTTGTTTCTAGGACATGCCGGTTTCCTCACGATGTTTTCCTTCACCGTTTTGAGAGCAGTGGTGATGAATACATTTACACAAAGTAAAACGCCTGTGGGTTCGAACCTACGACCTACAACTCGTAAGTCGCGGCCGTTAACATGGGGCCACCACTGCTCCTGCTAGGCCACTGCTCCCTGTGGAAAATATGAATAACTGTAGTAAAACCATATGCTGACTCTTGTTCGTATGAAATGTACACACTAAACCAGATCTACGGGATTGGAAACAAAGGGTAAAAGTTAAATCAGGACTTTCAACATTACCTAGGATCAGACTCCGTCGTTAACCTAATGGAACGTAAAATGGGTTTCAGCAGCAATTTCCATATAAATGGACCTTCGCAATTGGTTGGTACAATACTTTCAGTAAGAGAAAATGAGTTGATTTGTGGAATAGAACATTTTACCAAAAAACATGTCATATAATTTACTTTTTCTCTCAGAATGAGAAGTGACGATGTATCAAACAAACAGAACACATTATTTATTAGCATTACATTAGGTATGGTTCATAAACTAGCTAGAAGTGGTGTCGAACCAAACAATCGGCTGGGTCTTCTTAATGCCGCGTTGTAGGTAATCAGATCCTGTTGCACAATGCGGTTACACAACGAGACTCAGACGACCGACAGGGATGATGGCGGGATTGGCTTTGGCGTCCAATTTGCCGGCTCGCTTGTGTGATCGGGTTTATAGCATAGAGGCTAGTCTAATACGTACACTTTCTTACTATTCCAAAGAAACAATAACTGCTGAAAAAAAAGTTTGTATTGTTAGTTATGTAGGTACGTAGTAGCTACACAGATGCCGTCAGTACATAGGCAGGTCGCGAGTGCGGGCACTAACAAATAGCGCCGCGCGACTCCACAAAAAGAAAAAAAAATGATTGATTTTGTAAGCTGTGCTTGTACACAAATTTTACTATATAATTTACCCTTCATAAATATTCGTTCAATGGTTCATCTCTTGATATCATTTGGTTACAGAAAAATAACAATTTAAGTTAGTTAGAGATTAGTTGAGATTGCTAGAATCACAAGGAAAACTTGTCCCGGCCTACAGCTGCCGACTAATTTCCTGCAATAGCTGAAACATAAATACCATTTTAATACAATAATATCGGTAGGTACACAAGAGACTGCTCTCCTTAGGATGAAATCATAACTCGAGTTAGGTATAAAGCCGAGGTATAACACGAGTTAGGTATATTTTACCGAGATATGTTTTTGCAAATATTATATGCGGAAACCGAGCCTATTGACATTCTATAGAATCGAGTACAACACCGCGGAACACAATTGTCCAGGTTTAGCTGCTTTTTGTTCTGTTAGTTCTCGGCTTTGAATATCGGCTTCTGTTTGCTCCTACTTGATCTTACCGCTATTGTTTATTCAGGTTCCAGCTGAATATTTTATTTACCGTTGACTTTTGCAGGATGCTGGAGTACTTTCAGTGATACAAAAAGAATAAGGTTGGAATGTTACAATGTTTTAGCCGTATTAAATATACAGAACATTTGGAAACATCAATATGATATGCGCTCATTAACATTTCCTTACGTTAATATTCCTCTTAGAAGAATCATATTCCACGAAATAAAACACAGAACGTAGCCATATTCCTGAAACCCAATTATACTTTCCCTGAAGCAATTTCTTTCTTTTATCTTAAACAAGGATCCTTTAAAATAGACTTCGACAAACTCTTACAAATTAAATTCAGCCTGAAACAAAAGAACGATTTTTCCTCCACATTCTTGTTTCCAAACTAAATCACATTTTATTATCTAGTTGTCCGTTATAGTTTTTTCTATTGTAGCATGTGAGACTCTCAGCCGCTTGACCCCTCAAGCGGCCGAGACCTTCGTCAGTTGACCGAGCCAGGAGCCGACCGGCCACCGTTAAGTAGAACATTCTACCTAACGGTCGTACTGCAATGCGACTCCTATCTTGAGATAAGAGTTTCATTGCACTGACTTAGATACTAATGGTTTTACGCCATTAAAATTTTATCGTGAATGTCGTGCTTTAAAGAAGTAGTTGGCGCACAAAAATGGGGTCATTTGAAGTTTCTATCGTTAAGTTTTAATTTTTTTATTATTGTGATGAGAAATCTGAAAGAAGAAGTCTGAAAGTGGCAGTGGTGACTGAATAGTTGTGTGGAAATTAATTATCATGGTAGGTACGGGCGCGTGACGCAGAGGAATGAGGAAAATGTCGTAAGGAAAGTTTTGATTTTTGATAAGAGTAGGGACAGACCAAAGTAACGATGGATGGACTGTGTGATAGATAATATGGCAAGAAAGTGGCTGACTACCGAGATGACATGTGTTAGAGAAGTATGGAAGAAAAGAGCATGTTGGGCCGACCCCAAATAAATTGGAGTAAGAGCAAGCGAATGATGATTATTGTGATGAGAAAATTTCAATGGTAAATGAAATAATTTTGAAATAACCAAGCTGAAAAAGTAACAAAAGATATTTTTTTCCCGTACTCACCCAGAGTACGGGAAAAAAATATCTTTTGTGTTTCGACTTTTCTGGCGCCAGCTCAAAATTGGTAATTTACTTGGTAATTTAATTTAGAACCGTATTTAGACTAAAGGTTTATTTTTTATTTTTCGCTATTCAGTTTCTTTTTTCGTTGGTTTAATCTGAACCACAATGTTTGCTCAAATGAAACGGTCTCGTTTAATAAATATGTATGTTTGTTAGGTACCTTTTTCTCTGTGTGAGCTTTGTATGAGTAATATGAAGAGTAATTTATTTTTATTTCTTGTTTTTGTAAGATGGGATAGGATGGTTAGATAGAACTATATGCTCGGTTCTTTGTCTTGAGATGTTTTCTCGACCACGAAAATCGTGGCACTTCTAGATAATGGCATTTTGAATATCTATGTTTTCAATTTTTGTAAACAAACAAACCAATTTAATAACAAAAATATAGGTAATTTTACGCATTTGAAATCCATTTATTCTTAAGCTAGCAGTATAAATCATTTTTTGTATTTATTAAATCGTTCCATTTAGCTGTAACGACCGTTAGGGGACGAAATATACAATTTGTGCGCACATAACAGTTTACAGCTACACTCATAGACAATTTTACTGGAATATTGTATGTGCACTGAATGTGATCGAGATTTTATTTTAATTGAAAACGCATTTGTTTCTATTCCAGCCAAACATGGATTGTTTATCGAAAGTGCCATATTTCAGGATTTTGAAGTGTTTTCATTCAACTTTAACTATACTTGAAAAAGGTAATCTTATAATTAGAGCAAATTAGAACATTTCTGTTAAGATTTTTTTTTATCCATAAGAGTCGTTTAACACTAACATTTCAGATCCAAATCATAATCTAAATATTTTATTTCAAATAATCATGGGTACTTATGAACCGTCAGATACTAGGTGCACGGTTCCAATTGCCGAAACCCGACAAGAAACTCCACGGTTACTCTTTTACAAATAATTGACTTTTACAAATTATAGTGTTAATAGGTGGTATGGGGCAAACAAATCTACAGAAATATAATGAATAAAAAGAAAAAAAAAGAATAGAAAATAAAATATTCAATATAAAACAACTATTTGAACCAAATGACATGATTGCCATTACAACTGTAACAAATCTGAACAAATATCGTGTTCACAAAAGCTACTCAGTTGAAATTTGAATTGTAAGAATGTAATGTCTGAATGAATGTTATCTCAATAATGAGATGATTACGTCAAGGAAGTATGTAAAAAAAGAGAACAAGCTGTCCTGCCAATCCATTTGACTGACGGTTGATTATCCCCCATAACAATACGTCTACGAGACACGTTAACACACGATCACCAAAATAAGGCATGAATATTCAATTGTTTCATGTGAAAAAATAAATAAAGCGTTCATTTATATATAGAATAATGGAAAAACAAATTTACTCGCTGATTGTCTATCAATTTTTTTACCCTGCCTGCTGTCGGTCGGTGGAACTGACAATTGAATAGGTACCCAATGAAACGTGAAGCAGGTTCACGGCTACGCTTCAGCAGCAAAGTTGTGTACTGTTTTCAAATTAATTAAAACAGTTCAATTATTTTAATGAAAGTTTATTAACGATTATCAAAAATCAAAAGTACCTACTTATGTGGTCACATAAAAGTAAATAATTTATAAATTAATTTGCATGCTCGTAAGTTCAGCCCTCCAACCACACATTTTATTAGCTCAGTTCATTTTAACATGCGTTGAGTAGTAATAATGTACGAAACATTTTTGCAATCACTTTATTATGAACATGAGGTAAAAGTAATTCGTGTGTTAATACGGGATTAAACACATTTGTTATGAAATAATGTTAATGTTAATATTATAAAACCATTAAATTACTGTATCTTTCCCGGGATATAATAAGGTCTTCTATTCTCTCAGAGGTGCTTTTAATTGTATCAGCAATTCACACAAGAAGGACTTAAGATAAAATGCGTCTAAGACGAAACATACAACAAACAAAAAAAAATGTATATGGATTCATGAAAGTATCTCCTCACTTGACATAGTTCATCTAATTAGCATACCAGTAGGAGAAGATAGCTGTAAGTGTGGCAGGGCCACTACTAATATTCTGCAATCAACCAGATCAAATGCTTCAGAGACGTCCAAGAAACATGCGTATATACGTGTGGATTTTATCGTCCAACAGAACATTTCAGCATTTAAACCCCATTTATTCGAAAACATTTGTGTAATATTCTGAACCTCCAATTTTCTACTTAAAAAAGGTTTCCCTCATTAACTTATCATTTCTGCTATCGTGAAATCCATTTAAATGATCTCATCGCTTACAAAGCCCGCGCCGCGCCGGTACCTACATAATAAAGCAGCTGAACAGAGAAAAGTCCGTATAATATAAATAAAATTCTAAAGAGAAAATTAAGTACTGAGAGAGGCATAATGAAGTGGACGGTTCATTAAACGTGCTTGAGTTTATTTCGTTATATTTCCATGTTTACATACAGCATGAAAATTAAAACCAAAATACTGATTTGTAACTCCTAACTCCGGCCACCAGCGGTTCCCCTTATCTAATAAGATAAAGAAGTTACACAATATGCAAAACCGTTATCCACAAACATTGCCCCTACCAAGAAGGAAGTTCTTAAACATTTCATTTAAACGTTCTTAAACATTTGATTTCATTTAAGCAAATGATTTTGGACGAATGCGGAAGTCGTCCAAAATCATTTGCTTAAATGAAATCTGGCCAAATAAGCTTCCCGGCAGATAATGGGTACCTTCCATCTTGCGCCGCCTGTGCACTTGAGGATTTGATGACTAATACGTCATCGAACGCCAATCGCGTAGCTAAATTTTGGGCCAAACATCAACTTTTTTATGTGCAAGCGATACGCTAAGAAAAATAATGTAATATGCGAGGTACTCGGACAGTCTCTGTTTCTACCGCATACTCTTATTGTCGATGTTTGCTATGAGTCTCTATTATATTACGTATTATTTATTTTATTTTTTATGTCCCCACAGAAAAATACATAGAGAGGCGAAACATAAAATTTGAGTACAAAGGCACTCCTCATTTCTAAAGAAATTTCTTCCAGCAGACCTGCGAAAGGAGAAATGAAAAATAAATCAAGTTTTGCTTTTTATTTAAGGGTTAAACTTGTTTGGTATGCAAGATAAATGTGTTACTTTACTTCAACTCCTCTGCACATTTTGTGTGCTACATGTCCCTAGGGAAGGTGTTCTTGGTAATTACATTTTTATATACCCTTTTGTATGAAAAATATTCGGGGTAGAATATTAAAGTTTCGTGACCCTTTTATAGTAAGTAGGCAAAAACCTATATCAAAAACATTTATAAATTCGATCTCTGAAAGTCTGCGGAAAAGCCTATAAATATGGTAAACCTATTTCCCTCGGAAATATCAGGTTAAGGGCTGCGTGTATGAAGTCAACTAAAGAATTTTCCATCAATCAGGATAATGAAATAATAAAAAACTTGAACCTTTTTAATCGGCGAAAGATATAAAAAGGCGTATAAAAATAATACAAAAAGAATTAATACTTAAGAAGTAAGTTCTCAGTAAAACGTCTATTCAAAACCGCCATATTTTCATGGTTTTATTAATATACAAATAGTAAATGGTAATGTTACTGACTGGTCCCAAGACTTCATGTGTCAGCCACGACAAAGTTCCGGTTTCGTTCATCTACAACTCGAAATCCTATCACCGTCGGAGCAAAGTTAAACTGAGTAGGAAGTACTGTGACTGTACCTAAATTACCCTAGGCTGATAAAATTTTCGTTTTTCCTAATTACGTTAATATTAGTGTTTGAGTCGGTTCCCCCTTAGGGGGAAGGGCCGCACTCCACCCCGTACGGCCCTGTAGAGCTCGTCTCCGGACTGGTCACTCTCCCACCGATATAAGAAATTAATTCCCAAGTAAGAAGTCCGATACCTTGACCCATTAATAAGACAAGGAAAGGATTGAATGAGATTGTAAATAAGACAGGAATTCATAGTTATAAAAATACATTGGATATGGTTTTAGAAAGCTAATAGATAATAAAGGGATGTAAACTATATTATTATATAAACTAGTGAGTAACCCTTACGTTAGCGTAACAGGTATTTGGTCAGTCATTACTCACATGATACCTCACATCTGCACTTAGAGTACTCAGAGCAACACTTCCATAAAGTGACGCAAGCGGCTTATCATCGGCATTGCGTCAGTAACACGCTCTTTTGGAGACGTGGTCCCTAGCAGTTCTTTCGAACTGATAAACGTGACGAAGCGGCTTTTCCTGCGGCAACTGTGCGACAGTCCTCGTACAAGCAACAGAGCGGCTAGTTCCAGCGGCATTGCGTCGGCATCATGCTCTTTAGGAGACATGGTCCCTATCAGTCCTTGGACAGAATATAAGATAGATGTGGTCACCTAAACCCCTGGAATTTCACCATTCGCACAACAAGCATATCTGCAAGACACGTGTTCATGTCAGTCTGACCGAATTATTGGTCTGAGACAAAGAATACAACATTCAAGAATTACTAGCTAATAGGGTTGAGAATCGAAACTCAAGAATAATTATTTATTTAATAGAGCTTTTGATAATCTCTCTTATAGCCCTATTATTGGCCTGAGGCAAGGAATACAAATTGCAAGATTTAGGTTCTAGATAATAGAGTAGAGAATCATAATTCGAGAATCATTCATTAATAGAATTGTGGATCAACTCTCTTGAAGGCCTATAGACAGCCCTAAAGCGCCCACCGTTCACCACTTCCTAGTGTTTGAGCTGGAGAGAAAAAGTGGCGCAACAAACCCCCCAGCAACACGTCTTTGTCTATTGAGTTACAAGAACTTTAATTACATCACCAGCCTAGGATAATTATTACATATAATGAAAGACTCACCCAGTTGCACCAACAAACTCACACACATACTACGTTATACTACATTAGTCTAATCCGGGCTTCAACCCAACTATATTTAACTTAATAAATAATACTAGCTGCCTTACGACAGCCACTGGACATGGCCTTTTTGGTATTCACCAAGTCTCCTTATATAACTCGCCTAGGATATTACGTCCGCATCCTACCGTGGTCTAAAGCCAATTCCCTTTCTTGTCTTACAATATCAGTCTCCTCCATTCCTAAAAACACCACGGCCCAACTTCCCAGTTTCGCCGAATATCTCTCAATCGTTTAAAAAAGTTCCGTTTAAATTGCCTAAGCATTACAGCCAGATGTGGATGCATGCCCGTTGCATTGCGTCCAGGGAATATCAACCTTTTCCGACGGAAGATTCAAAGTTACAAATTTATATATATTATATTTTAAAATCATACTATTATGTTTTTGGCACAAAAAATTAAAGTATTTTAGCTAGCTGCTAGAATAATCAAATAAGTAATCCAATAATACAACTGCAGTTATTGGATAATAGATAATAGACATCAAAGCATTGGCTTTGCATGACTTTTGAAAGATTAGGTTGAATCTGACTCATATTTCTTGTTCCAAGCATGACTCTAGATTTCTATTTGTTAGTTATCTTACCTTCATTATATTCATGTAAAAACTTTGAGATCCGCATGTTGACAATCTCTGAAGTGAAATGGGATTCTAAGAGGTCCGATATTGCTTTACAATTCCAAAGAAATAGGATCGTTTCTTATTCATTACTTAGTGTTACGTGTTGAGCTGTCCATAAAACTGAATGTTAATGTGTTTCTGAGTGGCCCAAATCATGTGCCGGTTTTAAAATAAATATAATATTTCGTTATTAATTTAGAGTAAATGACACACAGTCAAGTACATTCAACACATTACATTTACAACGTACGAGTATAAATACTCAGTATGCTGACTGAAACTCATTCAAGTTTAGTTCATAATGTCGTTCGATCTCACATTGAGACCTCCAGACCCTGAACTAATTTAATGTGAAAACTTGGGCACTGGAACATACTCCAAGACGGATTGCTAATACATTTCAAAGAACCATTAGCTAACTGTTATGAAGCTAAATAATACATTTACAGATTATGTTTACTAACTAGGTATGTATGTTGACTGGCTCGTTGGTTTAGTGGTCGCCAGCGCTACTGCGAAGGATGAGGTCCTGAGTACGATTCCCAGGTCGGGAAAAATGTTATTGGGCTTTTTCCATCAGGATTTTTTCAGTAGCAGCCCGGAGATTGGATGTGTGCCCTGTTGATGGCAATAGACTCGCCCCTTATTACATGGGACTTAAACAATACCTGGTGAATTGTATGTGTACTATAGCTAAACCTCTGATTAACCCTTCGGAGATTACTGGCGTGATGTTATGTTATGTGATTATATATGTAGATCTGTAGACCATTTATGTAGGTATGTAGATCTCTAGACGATATCAATCAGTATTGAATTACTTGGTTTACAATAGGAAAGTAATGTAATTTTGATCGTATTTTGTTTGACTAATTAAGTCAAACAAAAAAAGATAGTCAGTGATATGTAATTAGTAATGAGAGATGAATGGAAAAGCTGAGACAAACAACCAGCATGCCTGTGAGATATTTTTCGACGACATGTGAAGCCAAGTCAAAAGCCCGTGGGTGGCTTTTAAACTCTGACACCAGTAACCTGGTGTCAGAGTTTTACACACAGAGGAATTGATTAATTTGAGAGGGGATATAGCTGGCGGCCTCATCAACCAGAGGGTTGCGATGTTTGGCGGCGGTATCAAAGTAACGCTTGGCGTTTAAGAAATTTTAAGATCGAGATGGAGGATGTCGTTTCTAACATGCCAAGGGGATCTCTTTGCCATTCGAAGGAAATGTTCTGGAGGGCCTGCATCCTATGGATGTGGTGGGGCTTTACGTGTGCGAAGACGGCACAGGCATAGGTCATTATTGAACGAATGCACGCCGTGTAGTTACGCAATTTACACTTTAATGACAATTTGCTACGTGCATTCAGAATGGAGTGGATTCTACCAGGACCGAAAGCGGCTTGCGAACGAACCCACTTTATGTGCTTTGAGAAGGAGAGATGCTCATCAAGGACCACACCTAGATATTGGGAGGGAGGTGTTGACACGCGATTTTGAAAAGAGAACCGCTTGACTTTTGTCGAGATTGACTTCGATTCTCCACTTTCTCAACCAGGCGCTGGACTTGTTAACTGCGGTTTGGAGAGTGAGAGCTATCGAGTTAGGGCTTTTGCGTTACAGGAAGCCGGGGTAGTGCGCGCTATTTGATTTGACCAATGAGCGCGCGCGGTACTAGACTTCGCCGTCAGAAACGACCTTGATGAGGTCCCGCCCTTTTAATGTTGCTTATTACCGAGTTATTACCTTAATGTAGCTCATTACCAAGGTCAGACATTACACATCATATGCGACTACCGTAAGGCCTGCTCGTTTCGTCCGCTTACCGGCCCATCGTGCTGCTCGATGAGGTGGGCAAGCTCTTTGAAAGAGTCATTGCAGACCGCCTCGTCGGGCGGCTGGTGCGGGTGGGGCCGGATTTGGCGGAGAGCCAGTTTGGTTTCCGCAGGGGGCGCTCTACGGTGGACGCCATCATGCGCGTGCGAGCCCTCACGACGGGGGACGCTGTGGCCCGGGGTGGGGTCGTCTTGGCGGTGTCTCTAGACATCGCCAATGCCTTCAATACCCTGCCCTGGAGTTGCATCAGGGAGGCACTCCGGTATCACCGGATGCCGACCTATCTCTGTCGTGTGGTCGAGGCCTATTTGACGGACAGGGCCGTCATCTACCCCGGTCACCAGGGAGAATGGAACCGGCAAGAGATGTCGTGCGGTGTCCCACAGGGATCAGTCCTGGGGCCGCATCTGTGGGACATCGGATACAACTGGGTGCTGCGCGCTGACCTCCCTAGCGGCGTCAGCGTCGTTTGCTACGCTGACGACACGTTGGTCCTGGCGCAGAGGAGGTCGCACCAAGCGGCGGCCGAACTAGCGACACACGGGGTTGCGACAATCGTGGGCAGAATCCGGCAATTGGGACTCGAGGTGGCCCTGCACAAGTCCGAGGCCATGTGTTTTCATGGTCCTCGGAACGCGCCACCGTTGGGGTCCCAAATAACGGTAGGAGGAGTTCACATCGGCATCGAGTCGACGATGAAGTACCTTGGACTCGTCCTCGACAGCCGGTGGAACTTCGTGGAGCATTTCCGACGTTTGGCTCCCAGACTGGAGCGGGCCGGGGCTGCTTTGAAGCGGCTCCTGCCCAATCTAGGGGGTCCAAACGCCTCCTGCCGGAGGCTATACGCGGGGGTCGTGCGGTCCATGGCTCTTTACGGGGCACCGGTTTGGGCGCATTCATTGAGGTGGCGGCCAGCCCGCCGGTTGAACGCGTCCCAGAGGGTCATGGCCACCCGGCTGGTCCGGGGATACCGCACGGTCTCCGGTGAGGCAGCAAGCCTCCTTGCCGGATTACCGCCATGGGATCTGGAGGCAAAAGTCCTCGCGCATATTTGGGAGTGGTGCAAGGAGGCGAAACGCCGGGGCGTAACTCCGCTGCCGCGAGAAATCGCGGCACAGCGGACAGAGCTCCGGCGGGATCTCATGGCGTCATGGAGAGTGCGATTGTCGCAACCCAGTGCTGGGCACGCCACTATTGCAGTGATAAGTCCCCTCTTTGAGGAGTGGCTAGAGAGGCGCCACGGCGTCCTCACCTTCCGCCTGACGCAGGTCCTCACCGGACATGGTTGTTTCGGGAGGTTCCTGTTTCGTATCAGGCGGGAGGAAACGCCCGGGTGTCATCACTGCGTGGATCGCCCGGAGGACACGGTTGAGCATACGGTAGAGGTCTGTCCGGCTTGGGCAGACCATCGCCGTGTCCTCGTGGAGGCGATCGGCGGCGGGGATCTCTCGCGTCCGGCCCTAGTCCAGGCCATGGTACGGAGCGAGAGGGCATGGGAGGCCGTCACCTCCTTCTGCGAAGCAGTAATGCTCGCGAAGGAGGAGGCAGAACGCGTGAGGGAGAAGCAAACTTCGCGCCCTCACGCCCCTAGCCGCCGCAGGAGACGCCCTGGGCGTCGGGAATCACAGGCCGATTCCCGGCCACCGTAGGCGCGGGCTTGCGGACGGTGAGCAATGGGTAGCTCGCCGTCCGATAAGGACCAGGCCCGGGTTGACGGCGCGTTGTGTTCCACGCGCGCCTCAAAGAGATGTCAGCACAACGGAAGGGGTCCAATAGGACCGATGCCTGCCGGGGTTGCGGGAAAGTCCGAAAGGGATACCGTGGCCCCTGGCAACGTAAAGGCAACGGAAGGAACACGGGTGGGTTTTAGTCAGTAAGAGTCTGACACGCCCTCCCGCTCCACCCAGAGCGGGAGAAGTTATTTGATAATTTCCCACCCAAAAAAAAAAAAAAAAAAAAGTCCTGCTCGTTTTTTTTTCTCTAGGTTTAACGCGGTTACCAGCTCGTATGTATGTTTGTTTGTACCTTCAATATACCTTCCATGTCACACAATCACCACGTTGTTACATCTACTCACATGACTGTTCGTCACGTTGTCGCTGCACGTTTTGATCACACTATTGAACTACGTAATACAGTCGTGTGTCAGTTGTATGTGGCGACAGACAGACGGCTGATATGGGTCTATCCTAGTTTTGTTTTGTAACCTGTAGCGGTGTATTATTGCGTAAATCACGAAATCTCAAATTCATCAAATTCCTCCCGTTAGCCAGCTAGCCACACAATTACTTAAACTGTAAAAGAATTTTCTGAGATAAAGGATGATCAACGAGTTAATCCTCAAATACCTTTTTTAGAGAGACCATATATTTTATATTCGGTCACAACATTTCCCTTATAACACAAAAATGAATTTATACTTTTAGCTGCTGGCCTTATAAGATAGTTATTTATAGACAAGAATACATCATACATATTAACACACCTTTACTTTAAAATTAAACTGGTTCATTTAAGAACTAACGTTTTATATTAAATAAACTCGTTTCATTTAAGAACCAACGTTTTATATTAAATAAACTCGTTTCATTTAAGAACCAACGTTTTATACCAAATAAACTCGTTTCATTTAAGAACTAATGTTTTATATTAAACAGATTAGGATGTTTCCCATCTCTAAAATGAATATATTCTAGTCTACAGGTTCAGTTTTAAGTGAAATACGCCTGCTCTGTGAAGTTATGGAGAGAAGGATGACATACAGCATTCGTTGTTGGAGTGTCCGGCCGACAGTCAGCTAGACAACTGCAGTTGATTGGAAATATAAACGTTCTGAAAATATTTCGTGATGAAATATACGTATTTGTCGGATTCTTTATTCGTGACATTTTGAATTTAATCGAATGTATTAATATCCACATGAATATATTGAATTCAAATTAATACTATAACAGAGTGTATCAATTTTATTTGAAAACCTGTATCAGTTAAGCTTAATAATCATCGCACGTTCCATTTACATAACTAAGGAATCAGTCACACTTGTGCGACGCTATTAATCACAGAAATAATATACTCCCATCAAAAGAATATGTGTGTGTCAGCTCCGACGCACGAGTGGAGTTTACTCCTTAATACGATTGTCTTTGAATATGCAAAGAGGGTAAATAAATACATCTCTTAAGAAAAAGAAAAACGGCTGAAATATCTATATCGAAGTGTGAAATATTGAATGTGTTTTTTTCAATATGTTAATCTGTGTTATTTACGAATAAAACAAGTGTTACAATTCTATAAATTTCATTCCTCATCAAATTTCCATACTTGCCTTATATGAATCGATTCTTAACCCTTAACCACCTGACGTCGGTCTGAGAGACTCCGGCGATTTTCTTTTTCAAATTATTCCATTACTATGCATTCGACGCACCTATGTGTCCATGTACTTTTACCTCGCTTCCACCAGTACGCGACGTGCACCTCGGCAGCTCCATATGCGCGCGCATTTAAACATTATACGTAATTATATTTGTAAAAACTATTGAGTTACAGTGTAATTTCCTACTAATATCTCAGATTTTCGAAGATCCTAGAGTTTTTGCTAAAATTTATATATTTTTGTAGTGTTGATTTTTTATATGTAAATGCATACTTTTGCACAATTTAAAAACTTATGATGAATAAAAATATAACTAAAATACAGATGTGACTTTTATATTGTAATATTTTAAATAATGGTTATTAAATGTGGAAAATACGCAAGCGGTATCCAGGACCGACGTCAGGTGGTAGTGTAACTGAAAAACACGTCAGGTGGTTAAGGGTTAAAGACTAAACTCCAAAAACTGTTACCTAATTAGTTAACTTGAACTGATAAAAAAAATAAAGATGACTAATATTGATACGGTCACTATAATATTTGTTATATTATAGTGACCGTATCAATATTAGTCATCTTTATTTTTTTATCAATAGAATAACTAGGTCATCGTACGGCAACATAAGAATTTTTCTTAATATATATATTTTTTTTAATCTGCCCCGCAATCGGAATTTATCCTGTATTGTGGGTGCGTTTACAAACATTAAAACTCTTGTACAAACAGCCAGACCCGGAACAACTACTTGTAGGTCATACAAATATTTGTTCCATGCGGGAATCGAACCCGCGACACGCAGCGCAGCAGTCAATCGCTTAACCACTGCGCTCAGAGCGCAGCTGATATTAGGTAGATTCTGTGTCCGATTGCCAAGTTTAGTTACAGTTTACTGCGTTACAGTAAGTACATACTGCGAAGCTTCAGAACATTGATTAAGGATTTCTAGAGGACTTTAACCCTCCCGAATCATATTATACACTTTAAAAAACTCCACGTCCCAATTATGCCTAGCTTTGATAAACAAGCCGGGAGTAATTTGATAAATTAGCGAGATGATGAGGCTTTTATGTGGCAGACGAAATACAACAGTGGTTAATTTAATAAATAATTTTAATGGAGGCAAATTCCTAAGTGCATGATTTATTGCTATGTTAATTGGATACTGCCAAGCATATTACAAGCTGGGGGATTATATCGGTGACAAAAATGCTTGGCTCAACGCTGGTCCAGCTCCACAAGGGCGCATAAACTAATTTAATTTTAGCATTCGTAAATATTGTCGGAGCTGCTGAAGATTGCATAAATTATCTTTGAATTGTATAACTTCAATCTCGTAGTATTGTATAATTGCATAACACATGTGTGAGCACTGTGACCATGTACCTTCTATGAAGCTACCATTTACTGAGTACGTCTTTCATTGACTTGAATGTGCCCTGGCGGCTGAGAGTATGTCATGCTCACTCAAATGTCTCACTGGTGGTGGCGTGTGTGTTGGATCGTTAAGTTCCCTTCAAAATGGTTGAGCTAAACGGTGCTGATCCATGCGTCATGTTCGTGAACGGGCGCCGTCAGTAGGGACTGGTCATCTCTTATCTGCCACGGCTTATTTTAATTTTTGAATAATTGTTTTATCTTTTTATAACGGACGCTTTTTACGTGCACGTCTTTTTACATTGGTCTCACATGTATAATTTCAACATGAATGATGTAACCAATATTTTGTAACAACATTTTGATTTAAAAGAGTGTCCGTGGAGTTTCTTGCCCGTTCTTCTCCATAGGAACCTACGCTTTGGAATGGGCAACTAGCTTCATATTTCTGACTGACTGAACCCTTGACAATTCAAAAGTGCCTGTAAATGGTTTAATTGAAATAAATGCTTCTAATTTGGGTTTGATACCACGTGATCATACGATTCCCAATGCCAATCCCAAAAATATCTGGTTAAAATGTAACACAGAACGGGTTTTTCAATGTTACATTGTTGATTAAATTATTATTTCATTTTTAATATTTATTTATTTTTATTGATAACGTCGGTAATCCCTCTGATTACGGGAATTAGTTTATTTAGTAAAGGAAGCTCACTGTTATCGATTTAGTAGAACAGTCGGAGCAAACGTGCTACGCATCGCTACGTGGTGCTACGATCCGCTACGCCGCCGCGTCTTGCTACGAAATGCTCGAACAGCTACGTCGGCGTCGATTGTCGCTGTACGAGAGACAGTTAAATTGCTCGTACATGATAATTTGAGATACATTTGCAAGCCTAGTAAAGAATTTGTTCCTAAGGGTTAATGGAGAGTGCGACTGTCGCAACCCAGTGCCAGCACACCACTATTGCAGTGATAAGTCCCCTCTTTGAGGAGTGCCTAGAAAGGCGCCACGGCGTCCTCACCTTCCGCTTGATGCAGGTCCACACTAAACATGGTTGTTTCGGGAGGTTCCTGTTTCGTATCAGGCGGGAGGAAACGCCCGGGTGTCATCACTGCGTGGTTCGCCCGAAGGACACGGTGGAGCATACGGGGGAGGTCCCGGCTTGGGCAGAGCATCGCCGTGTCCTCTTGGAGGTGATCGGTGGCGGGGATCTCTCGCGTCCGGCCCTAGTCCAGGGCATGGTACGGAGCGAGAGGGCATGGGAGGCCGTAACCTCCTTCTGCGAAGCAGTAATACTCGCGAAGGAGGAGGTCGAACGGGTGAGGGAGAGGCAAATTTCGCGCCCTCACACCCCCAGCCGCCGCAGGAGACGCCCTGGGCGTCGGGAATCAAGAGCCGATTCCCGGCCACCGTAGGTTTCGTGCTTGCGGACGGTGAGCAATGGGTAGGTCGCCGTCCGATAAGGACCAGGCCCGGGTCGACGGCGCGTTGTGTTCCACGCGCGCCTCAAAGAAATGTCAGCAGAAGTGAAGGGGTCCGTTAGGACCGATGCCTACCGGGGTTGCGGGAAAGTCCGAAAGGGATACCGTGGCACCTGGCAACGTACAGGCAACGGAAGGAACACGGGTGGGTTTTAGTCAGGAAGAGTCTGACACGCCCTCCCGCTCCGCCCAGAACGGGAGAAGTTATTTGATAATTTCCCACCCAAAAAAAAAAGGCTACCTATATAAATGTGGAACATGAAATTATAATTTCATTCCTCACAGGTTTAACAAGACTTTCACAATCAAGGGCATCTCTCCAATCACGAAACTTCAACTCAGTACATATTGACAGTTCTCGATATTTTCAATAACTTTTCCAAGTTTCTCATCGTAATTTAATTTCCGCTGTCCCTCGGCTTTTGTATCATCGACTAAGGTCAGACTATAAGTTGGCTGTTATTTTATTAGCTTTCAGTTCCTATTCAATACACTAAGTATTATTGTTTTATCAACAGATTATTTCAATGAAATAAATGTATCAATAAAAGTAAGTTTTGTTTTAATTGAACTTAGCAGTAGGTACAAACCTATGGGAAGTACGGAAACCGCTTCTCTCATATATACATATAATAAAATAGTAGCGAAGATTTTTTTTCCGTTTGTCTGTTTGTCTGGATGTATGTTCCGGATTGGCGCAAAAACAACTAAACGGATTTGGAACGATTTTTGCACACAGATAGTTTATAATCACGGTAGTACGTATCCGTGGGATATTTTCCGACAACCACGCGGGTGAAGCCGCGGACAAAAGCTAGTTTATACTAATACTAGCGACCCGGCCCTGCTTTGCACGGTTTTTACTACTAAACATCAAGATTTCTTTACTATAATAATATGAGGTTCATATAAATGTATTATTCACACATTCCGGAATAAATGCTCTAAATGATGGCGAAATGAAAACTGCATCAAAATTCGTCGCGTAGTTTAGAAGAACGACGCGGTCAAACAGACAGACACGAAAATCAACTTGAATTTATAATATTTATTGAAGAAACACATACTATAAAGAATTGAGTTAAAGATCGAACCCCACTCTACGTTTCCCCCAGCAACTATCAAAGAGCACTATTCCGAAGCTCACAATCTAAACAGTTCTTGTCTCAAGTGTTGCAACCGCTGACAAACGGATTGCGGCTCGCGATCTCTAAGCTGAATATCAAAACAGTATCATCGAGTACACTAGACTAGATTAAAACAGGGATCGAGGCGCAAACGATCATCTACTGAATACGAGAGTGAACTTTTAAATCGAGAGCCAAAGAAAAGAGCGCAGTAATTGGGCTATTGAGTCAGTGAGGGACGGTATTATGCGGTAGTGTTGGGTATAGGAGGAGAAAACAATCTATGGGGAGGCTTTGTTGTGCGTGAGAGCCTTTTGATTAACGTTTGGTATAAGTGAACTATTGCGGCGTGAAAGCCATTTTCTTCCATAATTCCGGCCGCTCAAGGTTTATTTTTTTGTTGAGTTTGCATCTAAAATTCATGAACTGGCTATGGAAACTTAGCTCCTATTGTATAAAAGACTAGCTGCGTCCCGCGGTTTCACCCGCATAAGTCTCGATCCCGTGGGAATATCGGGATAAAAAGTATCTTATGTCCTAACCCAGGTCACGGCACAATTTGGCACATGGGTAGACCCATGTGCCAAATTTAATCCAAATCTATTCTGCCGTTTTAGCGTGAAAGCGTTACAAATCAACAAACAAATATTTAGTTACGATAAACAAAGATCTTGTGGGTAATTTATTTTGTTAGCTTATTATGCCCACATTAACAGGTTGGTTGCCCGCAATAAATTAGAAATTAACTTCAATTAATTAGACTGTAGGCCCAAGCATTTCTGAAACTGACAGTTTATTGCTAAAAGAGATTTATTCCTTCATCTATTATTTATTCAAAATACGTTAAAGGTAACGAAAATATTCCTCAGAAGGCCACATAATGTTTCCCAACCATTGAAGACTGTGTGGCCGTATAAAAACACGAGTATACCTAAGTTAGTACCAGTAGTTACTGGCGGAGGTCGGGGTCTGGAAAGACCGTAGTTTTGATCCATTCGCTGGATGTGTGAGAGCAATGCGATTGCTGTGCGACCGTGCCAGTAGTTATTACGTACTCATAGCCCGATAGAAATCGGTGTCTCTTGAGGCAAACTCAAGTAGTCCGTGGGTGCGCGATGGGCGCTTCTCTGGCGGAGATTGGGGTCTGGAAAGACAATAGTTTTGATCCATGCGCTGGATGTGTGAAAGCAATGCGATTGCTGGTCGACTGCAGAGCCGTGGCGTTACAGTGTGTTTACTCGTGTGTGGGTTTCCAAGTGGGTAAGGCTCTTAGTGAAAAAGATAATTGTTATTGTGGAAAATGATGGTACATGGCTCTGGTTGATGATTTTTGCTATGATTAGTCGAAAGTTTGTTTAGTTTATTTAGAAGTACCTATTGTTTTGTTAAAAAAATAAAAATATTGAGGATTATAGTTTTCTGATGTCAAAAGTTGGAAGTCGTAAATGGTCAGAATTGGCCGAGTCGAACCGGCAGTGCTGTTGAGTTTTGGTTGTAGGTTAACACACGAGGACATGTGCAAGCAGGATGGCCGTGTTAGAAATACGTTACTGAATTGACTAATCGGGACACCAGCGCTGCCTAGCGGCTCTCGACGGAGTCTACAATATAACGCTCGGACCGGCCGGAGCTCAGCAGACTTCATGGGTGGCGGTCAAGCGGTGAAGACGTTTAGAAACAGTCACGCGTTTCGAATAGTTGTGTCGTCTACCTACAGGGTGTGAACTGCTAGTGTGAATAATTTGATTGTGAATTATAATTTAATCTGAACTGCAAACGGTTTTTCCATTGCGCAATAACCAACACTACCCACAGTACGCCCACAGTAGTTAAAATATGCCTGATAATAACGAAGGAGACACATACCCTACGTTACGTATTTAATCCACTTGGTGTATGTAAATGATGTTATAAAACTTCCTTTCAGTTTTGTTTTGATATGAGCGTTTGTGAACTGAAACACAGATTGATAACATAAACATCATTTAATTCAAATACATAGAATCTTAAAATTAATAGTACATTCAGTAGCGAGATCATTGACAATAGAGCGCAATAATCATTTTATACAATTTTCCTATGCTGGGATGATGTACTCGTATACCTATCAGTAAGAGCACTGCAACTGTTTAGATTTTTACACAGTGTGACTATGTGTCATTTACTCTAAATGAATAACGAAATATTATATTTACTTTAAAATTGGCACATGATTTGGGCCACTCAGAAACACATTGATAGCTCGACCCATTAGCGTAATAAATTACGATCCTATTTCTTTAAAATTGTAAAGCAATATTGAACCTCTTAGAATCCCATTTCACTTATACTTTCTGGGAAACATGATGGCAGAGTTCGACAACATGCGGTTCTCAAATTTAGTGCGAGCAAGCGTGCTCTTGCATGAATATAATTAAAGTAAGGAAACAAAAAAAAAATAGAAATCTAGAGTCATGCTTGAAACTTAAAACGACAATTACTTATGAGCCATTCAAAAGGCATGCATAGCCAATGCTCCCATGGATATAACTATTTATTATTTTATAACTGTAGTTATGCTATTGTATTGATTTATTGATTATTCTAACAGATAGCTAAAATACTTTAATTAGGTTTTGTGCTAAAAAACATAATAGTATGATTTAAAAATATAATATATACAAATTGTAACTTTGAATCTTCCGTCGGAAAAGGTTGATATTCCCTGGACGCAATGCAGCGGGCATTCACATCTGGCGGTAATAAATGCGTAGGTAACGAACCTTTTGAAACAATTGAGTTTTACACAAAAACAGCCATTAATAATTTATTCTGCAAAACTGTGGGAAGCCGGACCGTGGTGTTTTAGGAATTTAGAAAGCTGAGGGATGAGGACGAGGCACTTGATTTTGAATCGCGAAAGGCTAAGGACGTCAGTTTCTAGGCTAGTTAAGTTAGGGAGTGGGTTTTTGACCACGGTAGGGTGCGGACGAAATATCCTAGGCGAGTTATATTAGGAGACTTGGTGAATACCAAAAAGGCCATGTCCAGTGGCTGTCGTAAGATGGCTGGTATTATTTATTAAGTTAAATATAGTTGGGTTGAAGCCCAGATTAGACTAATGTAGTATAACGTAGTATGTGTGTGTGTGTTTGTTGGTGCGACTGGGTGAGTCTTTCATTATAATAATTATCCTAGGCTGGTGATGTAATTAGAGTTCTTGTAACTAAACAGACAGAGACGTGTTGCTGGGGAGTTTGTTGCGCCACTTCTTCTCTCCAGCTCAAACACTAGGAAGTGGTGAAGGGTGGGCGCTTTAGGGCTGTCTATAGGCTTTTAAGAGAGTTGATCCACAACTCTATTAATGAATGATTCTCGAATTATGATTCTCTACCCTATTATCTAGTACCTAAATCGTGAATTTTGTATTCTTTGCCTCAGGCCAATAACAGGGCTTTAAGAGAGATTATCCAAAGCTCTAATAAATAAATTACGATTCTTGAGTTTCGATTCTCAACCCTATTAGCTCGTAATTCTTGAATGTTGTATTCTTTATCTCAGACCAATAATTCGGTCAGACTGACATGAACACGTGTCTTGCAGATATGCTTGTTGTGCGAAGGGTGAACTTCCAGGGGTTTGGGTGACCACATCTATCTTATATTCAGTCCAAGGACTGATAGGGACCATGTCTCCTAAAGAGCATGATGCCGACGCAATGCCGCTGGAACTAGCCGCTCTGTTGTTTGAACCAGGACTGTCACACAGTTGCCGCAGGGAAAGCCGCTTCGTCACGTTTATCAGTTCGAAAGAACTGCTAGGGCCACGTCTCCAAAAGAGCGTGATACTGACGCAATGCCGCTGAGAAGCCGCTTGCGTCACTTTATGGAAGTGTTGCTCTGAGTACTCTAAGTACAGATGTGAGGTATCGTGTGAGTAATGACTGACCAAATACCTGTTACGCTAACGTAAGGGTTACTCACAGGTTTATATGATAATATACTTTACATGCCCCTATTATTTATTAGTTTTCTGAAACCAAATCCAATGTATTTTCATAACTATGAATTCCTGTCTTATTTACAACCTCATTCAATCCTTTCCTTGCCTTATTAATGGAACAAGGTATCGGACTTCTTATTTGGGAATTCATTTCTTATATCGGTGGGAGAGTGACCAGTCCGGAGACGAGCTCTACAGGGCCGTACGGGGTGGAGTGCGGTCCTTCCCCCTAAGGGGGAACCGACTCAAACACTAATATTAATGTAATTAGGAAAAACGAAAATTTTATCAGCCTAGGGTAATTTAGGTACAGTCACAACAGGCTTGAAATCGCCGAGTTAGCACCCAGAACCGTTCTGCACAAGGGTGGGTATATAGTTATGTGATAGGATTTCGCGGATATCGAGCTGGGGCACGAAACTTTAGGAGACTCAGTAGGTTTGGGCAGTCAATTTTATTTCTAAGCAACTTAATACAGAAACAAGGCATTTTGCGCATTTTGGAATATTTGGGATGAATATTATGTTAGAGCAGCTGTTTAGTTTTTTCTCTAGAAAATGCGAGGTGCTACAGAATCCGTTTCTGGACTCTTTCCAAAAGTAACTTATGTTTGTGTAGTGTGGTCTCCATACAACATTGCAATACTCCAGGATCACACTATAATCCGCCACGTTGAATTGTATGTGACGTCATTTTGCCTGTAAGTCGTGGAGACGCTTCCAACGATACCGTTTGTCAAAATACGACGAGTAGTTAGAGGAGCACAATACCTTACTTGATGCGATGCACGGTGGTTCAGCGGCCGAAAAAAGGCGATCATAAATACTTAAAGCTTCAATGGCGCTTACTTTTTGTGCATTTTAGGTTTAAAATAATATAAAAAGACAATATCTACTTAATTTAGAATATTTACTCGCAAAATAATATATTTATCACATTTACATATCAATACATTGCAAGAGAAATATTTCTGTTTTACATTCATAAATTTTTCTAGACAATTATTAGATGAACATGGATGTGGTTTTAATTATGGCTAAATAGTGATATCATAAACCTATTATAAAATACATAAGTAAGTAATATTAGTAAACTATCTTTAATCAACAAAATATACTATCTTAACATAAGACTGAAAACAAGTTACAAAATGACGGATGTCTTATACATAATTAATACTAATATTACAATATAATAATAGCAACACCTGTAATAGGTTTAGCATACTCACTTGTATATAAGCTCTTTTTCTTTTGGGGAAGTTTTCGAAGACTTGTTATACAAGGGTCAGAACTGAGCATGAGTCTATGAATTAAATCGGCGTTTGTTAACTTATTGAAGTGGGACATAAGATGTTACAAATAAGTACTATCATCCGAGTTAGACTCGATGAAAGACTGCTTATACTCACTATGTTCCGTACTACCGTCAAAACCCCATGTCCCGATCAAAGTTAAATTTGACTCTGAAACTAATGAGACGCTATCTATCATATTTTCTTGAGATTCAAAAATTCGTGTAATTGTGTGATCTAGCAAGCATTGTAATTCAACTTCGGCTTTTGATTCTGATACAACAATATCTTGAGGATAGCACTTCTTTTTGGCTGCTAAAACACTATAGTAGGTAGGTAAAAAAAAAAAAAAGTTGGTAAAATATGAGAAGCCATTTTGCTATTAATACAGTTTTTAATTAATAATGACTGATGCTTTGATAACTTAGTTTTCACAAAAAGTGATAGAAATTCGTCGGGACTAATATTTGCACATAAACTAGAATTAGATGTATCGGACTTATTGAGTAGCGTATCCACAGTTGAGCTGTCAACCTGGGACAATTCTTTAAGTCGCCTACATTTAGATCGTTTGCTAAGATTTGAAAAATCATTTTTAGGCCGCCCGCGCACGCGATCTATAGTAGATGTGCTTGGTTGAATCACGATGTATTCAGTAGTTGTACAATTCTCGTCACTTACTATTAACTCTACACATTCAATTACATTAAGCCAATCCGCATACTTCTTTAATAATGTTGTTTTGGTTCTATTCACAGATTTCCATAATTCGTCCAGACTTTTACACAATATAAATCACGTTTCTGTAATAGGCCTATATATAACTTTTCATTACTAATACTATCTTGAAAAGCTAGAAGTATGTGTTGGTATTTTTCACGCACACTACCACGTACGGTAGCCCAAACTTCAAAGAAATGTATCCTTGTAAACGTGCATTTTCTCAAAGTACCTGAAAAGAAAACAAATCAATTAGTCTATTGTTTCGTAGACCCTGCTACGCCAAGAGAACTGACGGCGTAGCACCTCTTCAAATCACAAATAGGCGCTTATGGGCAGATAAACATATCTGTTTTAGAAAGTATATTAACAGACCTTTATTTTGAGGGTAGATTCAATGTCCGCTTAATCTGCGCAACTTTCCAAAAGTCTACATGAAGTTCAATATCGCAGAAAAATATACAATATCATAAGTGCGGCGCACTTGAAAGAAAGAAAGAAAAATATTTTATTTGGGACACGCACAGGAAATACAAACAGTAAAAAATAAAAAACAAAATTATATAAAAAATTAAATAAAAAGGAGCTTAAGTTTAAAAAAAACTAACAAAATAATAAAGACCTGTGCGAGTAAATGTAAATAAATTGATTCTCATTATAAATACGCCAACAGAAAAAGTTGACAGTCCTAAGCCTGTAAAAAGTATGAAGGAAATGAGAATTATGTGTTAAAAATCGGTCTGTGACTAAATTTAACAGTTGCTAAAAATAACTGCTAATTTTAACTGTTAATTATTTTTAGCATTAGCATTTAGCAGTGTTATTATTTTTTAACGTTTAAGCCCATCTCTACTTCCGAGGTCAATTAATTAGTGAAAAATACCAAAAAGGGAAACATATTTTATACTTTTCGGTAGGTTGTTTATCGGAGTAATGAAATACATAAACAATGACTCATATTTTGACAATTTATGTTTTGGAATTATGACCTATGGGAGGAACCACTGAGCGACGGAGGCATTTTTTTTTTTTTTTTGGGTGGGAAATTATCAAATAACTTCTCCCGCTCTGGGTGGAGCGGGAGGGCGTGTCAGACTCTTACTGACTAAAACCTACCCGTGTTCCTTCCGTTCTCTGTACGTTGCCAGGGGCCACGGTATCCCTTTCGGACTTTTCCGCAACCCCGGCAGGCATCGGTCCTAACGGACCCCTTCACTTCTGCTGACATCTCTTTGAGGCGCGCGTGGAACACAACGCGCCGTCGACCCGGGCCTGGTCCTTATCGGACGACGAGCTACCCATTGCTCACCGTCCGCAAGCCCGCGCCTACGGTGGCCGGGAATCGGCCTGCGATTCCCGACGCCCGGGGCGTCTCCTGCGGCGGCTAGGGGCGTGAGGGCGCGAAATTTGCCTCTCCCTCACGCGTTCTGCCTCCTCCTTCGCGAGCATTACTGCTTCGCAGAAGGAGGTGACGGCCTCCCATGCCCTCTCGCTCCGTACCATGGCCTGGACTAGGGCCGGACGCGAGAGATCCGCGCCGCCGATCGCCTCCACGAGGACACGAGGCGATGCTCTGCCCAATCCGGACAGACCTCCACCGTATGCTCAACCGTGTCCTCCAGGCGATCCACGCAGTGATGACACCCGGGCGTTTCCTCCCGCCTGATACGAAACAGGTACCTCCCGAAACAACCATGTCCGGTGAGGACCTGCGTCAGGCGGAAGGCGAGGACGCCGTGGCGCCTCTCTAGCCACTCCTCAAAGAGGGGAATTATCGCCGCAATAGTGGCGTGCTGGCACTGGGTTGCGACAGTTGCGATGGAGGCCTGGAGCCACGAAACGTATGCAATTTTCCCGAAGTTTCACTTGTTTCTTCGAGTCTGTGTTCGAAACGCGTCACTCGTGCAACTCGTGCGGTTCTAAGCGTGCTCCTATTCCTTGGTAAAAACTGTCGTTTTACCACCCAATTTCTCTACAAACAGTAATTGTACGCCATCCATAGTTTTGCCAACTACAAAATCTATCGTTAGATATCTATTATCCGCGTAAACATTTATGATTTATGTTTTGTTTGTAATTGTAGTCGAATCAGTGCAACGTATATTTATAAAATTCCAATAGGTACGATGGCTTGATCACAGATTTGGCAATGAGATGCATCCGATTGTACGGTTTGTAGACTGACGGTTTGTAAGTTGAACTGTATTTATGAAGCAAATAGCATATTGCATGATTAAAGGCGCGTCTGTTGTATACGGTAATGTTTACGGCGTTTATTCAAACATAGACTGCGGTAGCAGCTTGTGCCTTATCCCCTGAATATTTATCCGGTACTCGGAATCGTAAAACAGTGAAAAAAAAAATTTTCGAACCTTTTTAAAGCTTTCGACAAAAATCATACCGTTTGCGAGTGAATCTTTTAGTAGCAGTGATGGAAATAAACTGTTTAGTTAGGTTTTATTTTAAAACCATTTCACAAGCTATAAAATTCTATTTATTTGCTTTTTATCTACCAACAGGGTGTGAAACTAAACAACTTTCTTCATGGGACCGACATCGTAATCGCAAAAAATTATCGACTGTCCCATACAAAACTTCAATACCTGCTCGATCCAAATATACACAGCAGATTATTTTGTCTTGATTATGAAGGTTTGTAATTTAATGGTGTGGACCTCACTTGTGACCTACACGCTGTATATCAATGCTTCCAATGAACATTTTTAGGGATATCCTTTTATTATGCATGAGTTTCGGGATTTACCCTTTGGAATATCAGATATGTTCTATAATTTCATATAACATCTGTGTCGGTCCCAAGTCCTACAAACATAACCCATGTAACACTGTTGGGACACATTCATTTAAAACATTTGGGACCACAATCGCAAATATAACTTTGATAGGTACTACACTAGTACATAGGTACTTGTAGAAAGTTTTCTTCTAAGTAGGCTTTGGTTTTCTGAGGAAAATGCAAAACAGATGAAAAGGATTATATATTATATTATTGAAAAGGATTTATCTTCTTTGAGGAGCTCGTCTAATCATGCACACACATTTAGAAGTTTCGTTTCCAGTATATTTTAATAACAGCGCAATAACATGAACTAAAATAAAAACAAAGCTATAAAATCTTGCGAATTCCCAAGAAGTTATATTTCTTTATGTGATTGATTGGCAAAAAGCGTGAGGAGCTCGTGGCTAAAGTAATAACAGCCGCACGGGTCGATCCATCAGATTAAACTATGTTTGCCGGGGTTGGTCCGTAGATGGGTGACCATCTTTTACATACCGAGACTCATCCGTTCCACTGAAAACACGTTAAGCCGTTAGTCCCGGCTGTCATTCGTGAATCCTTGACAGTCATTACGGGTCGTCAGAAGCCCGAAAGTCTGACAACCCTTCTTACAAGGAGGTTAACGAAGGAGTATCGTATTAGGAGTATCGTATCAGGGGGTATCGTATTCACAACCCAGTTACTGGATTGTAAAAATATTGGTATTCAACTGCATCCGGTTAGACTGGAAGGCGCCCCAACATAGTTGGGAAAAGGCTAGGCAGATGATAATTCTATCTTCTTTCGTTAACAAACGATACATGTACATAAAACTTCACTTATTACTGAGCACTTATTAAAATGGCACTTTATCGCGTATTTTCTAATCATGCAGTTTCATTTTTTAATGTACGTGATGTCACATTTTACTCCGCACACAATGTCGAGCAGCCGACACAATAATAAATTGTAACTACTGCATAAATAGAAAAATACACTGCGTAAGATTATTCGTCTCGCGTATCTTGTGATACAGTACAACGTCACATGTGGAGCTCTATTGTGAATTGTTTCACGTGCTCTGCTCACGTTATTTAGTCTGTGGTTTATGCTCTGCGGTCTCTTAGTGTATTCATAGAAGCCCAAACGTATTAAATACACTTGATTTATTGCATACATATGCGTAATGAAATGCGAGGGTTTCAAATTTAGACCCTTGGTTTCTCTTACATGTAGGTACAGCACTAGAAATGAGCGAAAATTGGTTGTTGTGGTAAGGGCAGGAAAAGAGTGGGTAAAATATCGTGAGGAAACTTTTGAGTATGAATGTGGATGGCTGTAAGAGTAGGGGAAGACCAAAGAAACGATGGATGGACTGTGTGAAAGATGATATGGCTAGAAAGGGGGTGACTACCGAGATGACCACTCACAAGGAAGTATGGAAGAAAAATAGGTACATGTTGCGCCGACGCAAATAAATAGAGGCAAGGGCAGGAGAATGATTATGATGATGATAAAACTATAATTTCAAACAGGGCTTAAAGAAGCAAACACGGATTAGGATGCAATCTTACAAATAGTTTAGGTACCCAACTATTATCTTTGTAGTAGAAAAAGTTTTCAATTACAAATAACCTCAAACACAGAGCACTTAAGAAATAGATTCTCCTAATCTCCTTACCTAAACTTAACCCGTTTACCGATTTTGCCTTTAATACCCAATTTCGTAGGACAGTTTACCGCGCGTTATGACATGTACTCTCGTCCTAGAAGCCACAACCGCGCTTTACTTGTGGTGTTATTGACCGGACAGCTCGCCATTTTGTGATGAACAGATTGAATAGTGAAAATAATTGAGAGTCACGTGATTAATGTGATTAGATTACTAAATAGTATGGAAAACAAAGTATATATTGTTTACGAACTGTTGCTCACATTTTGCGTGATGCGAATTCTCAGGATGATTGAAAAGGTAGATTATTAGACTTGATATCGTAGATTCCTTCATTAATAAAAGCTTGTTTTCTCTAGTTTTGTTTAACTTTTACACTTCTTTTCTAATAATAGAAAAGTTAAATAAGAAAAAGACTCATTTTTTGCTCCAGATTTCACTACTTTACGGATTATTCTAAGTACGGCATTTAGAATCCAGATCTGAGACCCAACACTGAATACTACTCCCAACTCGGAAAATAAAGCGGTCCCTTTTATTCCTCTAATTAGACGACACAATTTCAGAAATACTTGAGCAAAATTTCCACCATTTCTGAGCCCTATCGCTTTTATAATTTGCAGACAAAATTGATTTGTCTAATGATATTAATTTCTTAATTGGGCAAAACCAGTAAGGGTTTATTTATACGGTTAACTTAAAGAATATCATAGCAAAACAGAACTCCAAAACCAATTGATTTCAATTAAGTAGTTCACTCATGATTCCCTTTAAGTAATTGTTGAGAAGGTCATTTGAAAGTAGGTTACTAGGGACGTCTTAACCTTGGACACGTCTCGATAAATTCAAGAGAGGGTAGAGTTATTGCGAATTTATCATGTTAATATTTTAATTAAATCTGGATGACAAAGCTAACTTTGTGAAATAATATATTATAACAAGACTCGTGTATCGTCAGAGGACAAATCGTGATTAAACTAGTAAGAGAGAAATTAAAATACAAACCACAAGGATAACCCGGTTACATCAAAGATATTGCGTACTATGCACAAAGTACTAAAATATTGTTATCTTGACGTAAGTAGGTCTGTTCAGTTCTGTCCTAATTTATTAAGGCGGACTAGATAATTCTCAGCCTCTTTGTGGCGGTCCACAGTATAAAATGTTAAGAGGGTTTTATGATACTAAAACACCGTTTAACCCAGGGACGCTTTATTACCATATAGAAACGATAAAATTGAATTGGCTGCTGAAGTCTTACACTTTTGACAAAAAAAATGGTTGACTCTGTTTCAAGCCGCTGCGGGGAACCTAGCCCTTTATAAAAAGTCATATAACTAACCAAAAAACGGTTAAAGGCGCCACACTAGTTTATTCCAAGTCAACTAAAAGTAACGAGTGTGAAAATATAATAGCGTTATATTTTGAAGAAGCCTCTCAGAAAAGCGACTTAGCTAAAAGACAAAATTCAGCCGTTTTATCTTGAATTTTACCTTTTTGGTTCCATATTCCATATAGAATAACCCTTTCTTATTTTTCTTAAAATGTGTGTTTAGCTCGGAACTTGCTGTCATTTTACTATGATCTTCCAGTCTGGAGCACCTCATTATGAATGCCGTGTCTGGTCTAGTAATTAAACTGTTCATGTTTATAAAGTTGGTGAAGAATCCTGAACGTACATACTTTGGTCGCTCATTTGTGCGGTTAACACCACGCTACCTCTGTAATGGAGCCTCTTTCTTGTGTGAACATAATGTAAAGTGCATTATTCGCACTCAAAATGGAGGCTTTTCCTCGGGTCATGCTAATTCTGCAAACTATTAAAAAAAAAACATTGTAAGTTTAGCATGTCATTACTTGTCCATTGTAGGCGTCACAACAATTAATCAAAACGCACTTCACTTTCATTGCCCTGAAGTGTCGGCATCGAGGACGCGTCCGGAATAAATGTGAAATTTATTCAAGAGGGAGCCACTGCTGCAACTAAGTTTAGCAATTTATTGCTTAAATACGTGCATGCGGTCCCGGTATTTGTGTACTTGTTATAAAATATACTAGATTGGCTTGCGATTCCTTCCGCGCAGTATTAGGAAAGTCGCATTTACACTTTATATACTGAAACCTTTCATAAAATTGCTGCTTCCGCCTTGCATCGTAAAACAGAAGTCACAGCGATTATCGCGTTCTAGAACCAGTTTTGGAATAGGTATCAGACTATGGGCCAATTTCTCAACCGAAAATTATTGTGACAACTTGTCGAGCTCGGGTAAACTGTTGTGATTGGTTGATTGATTTGTCAACAGACAATCGCAGCAGTTTACACGCGCTTGCCAATTTGTCACATTAAACAACAACGACACCTAATCTTAAAATACGACAAACTCTAAATAAAAGTACTAGTACTAGGTACGTGTAACGTTTTATTGCCAATCACACGGGCGATGTTTATTTTTACAACTTTTATTTGCTTTCAGTTTCGTTTATTGTCATCTGGCTTCCATTTAGTACGATGTCTTCGGGCGACCGCCGTAAACACGCTTTATTACCTGACACGGAAAGTGAAACCAGACAAAGTTAGTTTTCTATTAGTAACATCCTTCCAGAATTATATCCATCCAATATCCCACCTTATTCCAATAGTTGTAAAGGTGACGATGAAGTAACGTAGGTACATACAACGAAAGATGAAACGTAAGTTAGTTACAGAATCTAAATTGTCTGCTATCACGTTTATCGCCAATTTGGTTTTATTGTGTAACTGCCGTGACAATTCGTTAAAACAGCTTTTTATTTATTTCGTATCTAATCGGAATCGACCTTTGTGCTTACAGTAAAGGAATATATATCAGGGCCGTTCCCTGGACGTCACAGGGCCGTGGCATACACTTGGCAGGCACTGAAGCTCCGCCAGCCCGGACTAGGACGTGTGCGAACGATTTCATAAAAAATGTACAGATAAACATTTTTTTGAGCCCCTGGTGGAGCACGGTCCGTCTATGTCCCGGGCACGGCCCTGATAATTATGTGTGTTTGAACTTTAAGGCGTTTTTGTGAAACACGTGACTTGTGTTTTGCTTGTTATAACAAAATAGAACTTTATAAAGCCAGATTTGGGCCTATATAGTTATCTAGACTCCTGGTTATACACACATCAACACGGTCTAGGGATATTTTAAAAAAAGCGAATTACTATCAATGTGTTAATTATTTATATGACATGTATATATTTAAAAGATACGTTATTTAATATTCTACCATTTTTTAATAATGGTTAAGGTACTTCGATTAAAATTTCAGGATTTCATGGAAAAAAAAAGAAGCATAGACGGAAACCGTATATGAATTAACTTTTAATTTATGAGTAAAAACTGAAAAAAATAGAAAAATCATTTAATTTGTGCTTATAAACTTGAAGTTAGTAGTCTGAGAAAGCGCCCATGATGTTCATAACACATCGGCAACGATTCGGCATGCTCAGAACAAGGTTGTCAATGTCTTGCTGTGGAATATTGTCCCATGTCCTTCTGAGGTGCGCAAAAAGTTGATCTTCTGTAGCCAGATTTTCAGGAACTTCCTTCAGAGCTCTTCTTTGCAGCATATCCCACGCATGCTCAATGGGATTTAGATCTGGCGATTGAGCAGGCCAGTCTAAGGCCCTAACATTGTGTGTATGTACATATTACCAGGGGACACCTTACTCGGTTTTTTTTTCGAAAGCAACTTTACATATCATCATGCCTATATCCCCTAAGAGTAAGGCAGGGAACTGGCGAATTGTGGGTGCACGAAAGGTATACCTTTGGTACACTCACATCGAGCGAGCTTATTACCGTCAACCGGGAACAAATGCAGACTCGAAGGTGGTACTGAGAGATTCCAAAAAGCAACATTCACTATAATAATTTTGAAGTCGAAAACAATGCATGAGCTTTATTTACATTATAAAAATCACAAATTAGGTACCTCGACACATATACTAAGAGGATATTCAACTTTAGAATTAGAATGCTAATATTGTTAACTCAGCTCGTTCTGACGTATTTTCGCGAAATTTTCTCGTGTTTATCCAAAATTACTTCCATTAATTATGTTTACACTTAACGCTCCTGTCTTAATAAAGACGAGTAAACGATTCTTTAATGAATAATAACGATTATTTGCCTTAATTATTAACAACGTATTTTAGGCACTTAGCGAAGAATTACAATGAAAAAAGTGAGGCTGACTTTTGATTCGATACGTAGATTTTTTACGTATTATAATACGTATTCTTATATAATATTTTACGTATTATATGAATATTTTTTATTCACCGTTAGCTGTGCTAAAAAAAATAACTAAATCAAAAATGCTGAAAACCCGTATCATGGAAAATTTAATATTTACTCGACTACGCTTTGATAAAAATGGAGGCTTATAAACATTTTAGTGATAAAATATACCTTAGGGACCTCTGGCGATGGACAGCGATACAGTCAACTTTTTATCCTGTGTAGCCAACTTGCAGAAACACAAAGCTGAACCCAAAACTCGTTAGTCACACAATAGACTTTCGACACGCAATATAAATCGCTACAAAAATATAACTATAACTTATATATATTACTGAATTTTTTTTGGCTAGGATTTTCAAGATGCTGTTGGAGCTAGCCCGCGTTTAAAGATGCGGTCTTTTTTGCTTTATTAAATAATGCCGTAGGTCTATAAGTAACATGGAGACCCCTCAAGTTTAAGAATATTATACTGCTTTAACACTGAATTTGTTACGACTAATAACGAATACCTTCAAAACCAGCACGGGTTGGCGTGACTTGAACCAACGTATTGCCCAACATCGTCATTCAATACCGAATGTCAAAAGGACGACTGTTTCTGGGAATTTAAACTCCAATCATATCCGCTTCAAGTGATCTTAAATCCTCCGAGCTAACTAGACGAATATAATATATCGTGACCTACTTGTCGAAATACTCATTATAAAATGTTTTTGTCCTTGACATTCAACATTTCCGAGGGAATACGAGCAGAGAATATGACCTACACAAGATCACCAAAATTTTTCCGCAAAATTTCTAGTATTAGTTTACCGGCTTTCATATCCTCGGTCCACGGCACTGAGAAATTAATCAGGAAAATTCTAGCCTCCATACTGATTGATTTTGATGTGCCGTGCTTCACCGAGGCTATGGATGCCTGGAGACTCGCTTGCCCGAACTCAGATGTACCCGATTATCCATCTTCCCAAAGGCGGTGGGATGAGCCGCTCTGCAGAGTAGTACAGAACAATTTACTTAACACGTCAGCTACCACTGCGGAGCGTGCGCGCCTGCTGGCTGTGGGTGAATGGGAATCGGGTCTGTGGCTTCATGCACTACCGTCGTCGAACATAGGCACTTTGCTCGACGACACTACCTTCCGCCTCGCTGCTTCCCTACGACTAGGAGCTCCTTGTTGTTCTCCTCATCGCTGTCACTGTGGCGAAGTTGTCAACAGCCTCGGACATCACGGCATGTCTTGCAGCCGAAGTGCGGGTCGCTTAGCGCGGCACGCGAACATTAACGACATCATCCGACGAGCTCTTGTTACCGCCGGCGTTCCAGCTATATTAGAACCCAATGGCTTGGCACGCGACGATGGCAAGAGACCGGACGGTATGTCCTTATCTCCATGGAAGGTGGGTAGGCCTTTAGTGTGGGATGCAACCTGTGTCGACACTCTTGCGCCATCCCATCTTCCTGGCTCGGCGTGCTGTGCTGGTGCTGCCGCTGCGGCTGCAGAAAACCTCAAGCGGCGTAAGTATAATAACCTTACAGGTAATTATATTTTCGAGCCGTTTGGGGTTGAAACCCTCGGGCCGTGGGGTCCGAGTGCTCACGGCCTCTTTAATGAAATGTCAAAACGGCTATTTGACACTTCCCGTGACCCAAGGGCTGGTTTTTACCTTGGGCAGAGGCTAAGCATTGCCATACAACGTGGCAATGCGGCCAGTCTCTTGGGTACATTACCAGTCGACAGCGATGCGGATGAATTTTTCGATGCTATATTTTAGTTTTTCAATAGTTTTAGTTAAGATCACCAATAAGTTTTATTTAGGGTTCATATATTTAAAAAAAATATGACCGTGGTTCGTTTAGAAGACATTACCTACTAGCAACCAAGAATAAAAGATGTTCAAGGACCTTGCATATTTTTGCTTTCTTGGAAATCGATCATTTCAATCTGTATAGTAACTACCTAGCTCTATTACTCTCGAAAACATTTGCAGCTTCATGTGGCTTGCGTCTCGCGCCGTCCGTTGTCGTATCGACGGCAGACAATACAAAGTGTGGGGTTAATTCAATTACTCAAGTTTTGAGATTGGGTTTTTGTTATAAATTTTACTGTTTAGGTACTTAAATTCCTTACAATATAGGTCCGGATCCGGACCGCGGTCCTCCATTTGGTGACTCCTGAGCTGCAACATCTGAGCTCGTCTCGTGTTATTTGTTCTTCAATCTTTGACATTGCAAACTTACGTAGGTATCCGTGCGTGCTAATGTTTTTTAAGTCTTCCATATTTTTATCAAATTCAACGAGCGCAAAATTTGATTGTATTCATATCTTGTTCGTTTTTACGGTTTAATATAGGAACATATTTCAATGGATTTGTTTTTTATTTGAAAGTTACTCAATATAAAAAAATCTGATGAAACACTACAAAAAAAATCGTAACATCGATACTACCAAAATTTAAAGATCATACTACCGCATCACTAAACCATAAACGATTTCTAGAGGCCATTGTTATTTAGCAAATTTTGAAACGCGACATGGGAGTATGGAATTAGTAATCATGGCTATATGGAATTTGTATTTAATAGAAATTGACTTTGAATACATAGAACTAGTATGTACTATTCTATACTATTAAATGAGCATTCTCTATTTTTACCCGAAAAGAGATTTGCGCTTTTTTTAATCAAAGAGACTTCTATGTTCTATGTTATGATGAGGTTTGGTTTTCGCACTTAGTCCTTTTCGTATTCAAAAAATTACTTTGTGTTTTTTATATTTTTTATATAGGCTTTTCAGCGGTTTTGTCTATGGCTTTATTAACCTGCGCACGCATCACTAGCGGAAAAAATAAAACCAGCGCGCCATTGTCCATAAATATTTGTTATAGTTTTTGTTTTGTTATTATCATAAATACGAAATCTAAAGTATTGTCACCAACCGACGTACAAAAGTTTTTAAAAGAAGCTCCGGAAAGTCAGTACCTGGCAAGAAAGTTCAGTTGAACTTTATAAATCTAAATGCATCATCTCTTTATTTAGTACGTTATTGTAGCATAAGTTCTTACAACGAGTCTGTTTTTTTCCTCGCAAGTGTGTTGAAAAACGTCGTATGAAACACGTGTGCATTGATCATTACCCACTCGGTTACATTAGCTCACGCGAATGATACCGCCTTGTGTGTTATGACCAACACAGCACAATTGTATTATAATGTAATATTATGTACCTACACTCAGTTGCAGAAATGATCTTTATATCACAAAGTACTTCTAATAAAATCACAAATAACTATACATTTGGAATGCTGTTGCCATGTCCCAAACCACTGATAACAGTAAAAATGAAACAACAATAGATACAAAAGATTTAGTAAAAATATTAAAGATGTATGAAATGCAAAGTTTATCATGTTCCTCTTCCATGTTAGGTAGGTAAAGGCACCAGTTTATTCTTCAGGTAGATATATTACCTAATTGTTTTCAAATATTTAGCAACTCCAAATAACTTAATGACTGTGGTTTAAAGTCCACACCATTAAAATAAGGTATATTTTAATGGCGTGGTAGTCTTATTATGATGCCAAACACGATACATTATAGAACGTAGAGTAATGTAAACACTATCCCATAAGTATAATAACAGTTACAAGAAAGTTATGACAGAACTCAGGAAGGGTTCTGTGATAAATGTCTTGTAACTGCATGAAATGATACCAGTAAGTACGAAATATAATAAGTTACATTACATTTTGCATATGCAGGTATCATGTGTTTTAAAATTTTACTTTTTCAACAAAAACATACCATTTTTCCTTGTCGCCACTTGTAGAATCCTGTTCATCCCGTATTTAAGCTGATTATATCACTATACTGGCTCATCACCACACCGAGCTTCTAGTGCAGGCACCGCCTCACATTCAACTATTTTCCGCCATTTGTGGTGAACTGACAGTTGACATAAGTGACAGCGACCTCACTGCTGACGTGTATGAGATAGTGTTTACATATCTAATAAATAGATACACTACAAACGTCTTAAGTAACATATTCCACTTTTCTCAATGCTCACCTCAGTATCACGTACTGTGCAGGTATGCCGGTCACGTGGTCACGTAGAGAAGCTCGTGACCACATTATAATTATAATTCAGTTAGGTTCCCGACCTACACAGCATTTCATATTGTTCAGAGGAATTCAATTTGAACATGAAAATATTCGGTGGTCTGTTCTTGTGGTTTCGGTTCTTCGATATTATAAAAAAACTGCCTATAGTTCAAAAACCTATATAGTTCGTTGGTAGATATTGTTCCAAAGTTTCACAAAATATAAATTATGTCTTGAAAACATTAGTTGCAGTATCAGGGACTAGTTATAACAAGCGACCGATACGCTGCGTCTTGGGTGCGCGCCGGGCGCGCGTTGGGTGATCGTCAAACGCAACAAGATTTCCACACTTTATTCTAACTTTTGAACCCGCAACATGTTCAGTATAAATGTGTTTTTTTAAAGCTTACCTACTGATGCAGAGAAAATGACGAAAACATTGTAAAAAAGAAAAATGCGTCCACGCGTCGAGGGCAGCGCTTATAATTCGTTACATAGAAATTTATAAAATTTTATTGAGCGCCCAAAACGCAGCGTACAAGATGCGCGCCTCGGGCGCTTGTGCTTGTTAGAGCCTTAAACAAACAAACTAAATACTTAGACACTCTCGCGTAGTGACGTTACCTAAGTACTTAAACAATACTTCGAATCTGGCACAAATAGCGGTTCGAAACGTGAACATAATTTACTAACATGGCTCACTTTTGGAAAAAATACTAAAGTATTTAGCTAGATACGAACATAGACTTATAAAAAAGTACGAATTTAAATTAATTGTAAATTGAGAAAGCTGTGTTTTTCTACCGGCGCAGGATAGCCTTTACCAGAAGTGGTCATCATTAGCGGTTCAGCATCTTCAATATCATCAAGACAGCGGCTCCCCTGACATCATGTCTGTGATCAGCCAGTCAGAAAACAGCCGTCACGCAACCATCTTGACTGTCACCAGCCAGTTTCAACTTCGTAACAAAACTAGACGGTGCCAATATCTTACGGCAATGCCTAAATAAAGTAACAAGTTTGGTGCAATTTCAAAAATATTCGTTACAACATTTAGTACGGTCTACATCTATAAACCCTGATGTGTTACTCGCTGGTTTCAGCGCAAAACCCTGAAGATGGATGGCAATTTATTGTGAAAAATGTAAATAAATAAAAATTATTGTGAAAAATGCAAATAAATAAATAAAAATTTAGTTAAATAAGATAGAAATATAATTTATTTGCTTATAATGTTGGTATACAGATAAGAAGATTTTTTTATAATAATAGCATCGATACATTTACCTTACGGCATGCAAAATTTCGAATAATCGAATTTATATAGATCATAGAATTAACTTAAATTCCTTATTACATTTTTTATTTTTATCCGTAATAAGCTTTTGGTTTTCGCTTTGGAGTTTTGATTCATGATATTGACACACGTTCGTACCGCATGTCGAAAAAGACATTTAGAACGCTGGGACTCGTTGTTAGGAATGTTGCTGATTCCAAGCGCAGTACCCAGAGTGTTGTACAACTGTATTGTCCGTAGTATCTTGGAATACTGCAGTACAATCTGAAGACGCCATTATGCCATACATATCCAAAGACTGGAGCGAATACAAAAGAGATTTCTTTGGCATCTAACTTATGCCTGCGGAATTGCCAAAAGGAAACGGTCATACGACGCCAGACTATCTCATTTTAAGATGGTGTCACTGGAGAAACGTGGAAGAATCACTGATTCCATTTTCTAATATAAAATACTCCGATGCAAAATTGTCTACAATTACTAAGCAAGTTAAGTTACAGTTAAGGGTTCCTGCTAGACATCCCTCGTGCTCCGTGTTAGCAAAATATGGCAGTGCTATTTGCTCGTTTTTTGTGAAATTACTTTTTTTTTTAACAATCATCTACAAGGTTTATCCTTAATCCGATTTTTTCACAAATTGGTGAAACTCTTGAGCTAGCCAGACGTTTCTTTTTTGCGGCTAATAGTCTACTACTTTAAGTTTATATAAATGTGTCCTAAGAAATAACAGAATTTTCAGTAACCGAATAAGGAAAAAATAAAAGTATCGTCAGCCGTCGTCATCATCTTCGTCATCCCATGTTCGGTTTTCACTATTCCGCTTAAACTAAAACTACTTGCCGGGAAATCATCAATACCCCGTAGCGTTCAACAGACTAGAAAGAAGCAGGTACTGATCTATACATATTTGGGCCTCATAACTAAAATCCTTTGTGAGGTGTGAATAATATTGCGGACGGTGAGCAATGGGTAGCTCGCCGTCCGATAAGGACCAGGCCCGGGTCGACGGCGCGTTGTGTTCCACGCGCGCCTCAAAGAGATGTCAGCACAACGGAAGGGGTCCGATAGGACCGATGCCTGCCGGGGTTGCGGGAAAGTCCGAAAGGGATACCGTGGCCCCTGGCAACGTAAAGGCAACGGAAGGAACACGGGTGGGTTTTAGTCAGTAAGAGTCGGACACGCCCTCCCGCTCCACCCAGAGCGGGAGAAGTTATTTGATAATTTCCCACCCAAAAAAAAAAAAAAAAAGGTGTGAATAATATCATCCAATGTCTAATATTAGCTAAGTTTCTCGCGCGTCGCAAGGGTCACAGTATCTACGTGACACATCTGTCACACCAAGCACTTATTAAAATCTTCACGTGATTTATGGAATAATAATTATAACATTACACTGTAGTTTGAACCATATTTGTACGGAATAAGGTTGTAGAATAGCAAAACAAAAGGAATTATTTTCATCGTGGATATTGCTTTCAGAACTCGATGTAGAAATTTAGTTGACTTGTCTACTAGGTATCTACGTAAAATTAATACCTTTCACAAAATGTTTTCTTTCTTTATGGTTACCATAATTAAAAAACACAAAAAAGTCCGGGTATTTTGCCTATTATTTTTAAAAGCGTTTTAATTAATGAAGTTCTCCGAAAAAGTAAACATTTACTTTGACCATGGTATTTGTAATAACACTATCCCATTTAGTATTATTGCATTGCACATTCGTATAACTAACACTGCAAGTTCCGTAGGTTGGTGAATTGATTTTTGTGGAAACTGGTTTTCGTTTATTTAATACCTAGTTTAATTTCAAATTCTATTATGTCGGGACAATTTGCCTGAAATATTCATGACAATTTAACAGCTTGACAATGTATTAAAACTTGTGAAACTCCATTTGAATCTTAACAATCCTCAGCAGGTTGCACATTAGCGCTTAAACTCACTTTGCGTAAACCGGTCGCTACATACAAAGATAAGTTTAGGATGTGTGTATGAAGTTAAAAGGCGAGTGCTCAAAAGTTCTGAATAATTGCGGTTCAATTCCGCGGTAACACATGCTTGATCATAATTCAATGACTGGTTAACTCTGTACCATGTCCTTTGTTCAATATTATTGCACAATAGCATGTAGAATCAAATGATTATCAATATCTACGGGTTTCACAGAGCACAAATCACAATTTCATTATGATTTTATTATGATGTTATATTACTGTGCACTACATTTACCTAAGCTACTATCTCAGGCAGAACACCTACATATTCAAATTATAACTAAACCTATTTGCTCAGTGACCTCTTGTACAAATTGTTCGGTGTGCGTCGAGATAACCGAGATACCACTACGCAAGGTTAGCTTCGACTACAATGTTAATGCTCGAAACCTCACAGTATTCGTTATAACAAATTAATTATAGATTATTATCGAAAATGATTTTGATTTAAATCAAATATTTGTGAACAATATAATAATCCTATTTTCTGGTTAAGCTTGTAATTAAACTCACCGCGCTTGTTAGTAGGTGTAAAAACAGTGAGTAATTAATTAAATTACAACATTATTTTCTATGTAGGTAGCACTATTCATAATTAAAATTAATATAATTCCTCGTTGGAGGCGATCACAGCGATTCATTAATTAATCTTTCAGTTTTGCTGTTCTTCGTAATTGGTCATTACAACGGGAATATTGGAACCACTGGGTTTCGTGCGCTTCCGTGTTGATTAGGTAAACCCTGGTTAATCCATATATGGCGTCCAGTAATATTAGTACAAGTGTTAAGCCAATTAAAATTACGTGATTACACGGTAATGCTAAAACATCTTGAAACCAGTAAAGTCAAAACTACTAACCGTACCCGTTTGAACTAAACGTCAAATACGATTTAATGAACCTCACAGTCGCGCGCCACGCGACACATACTGCGAATACTGCAACTCTCTACAGACACATTACGGTGTGCAAAATGAAGCTCTCAACCTTATAAATTCTTATTTACATAATAGGTCCCAATGTGTAGATGTTAATGGTGTGAAATCTTCCGGGCTGCCAGTTCAGTTAGGTGTGCCTCAAGGCTCAATACTGGGTCCATTCTTGTTCTTAGTCTATATCAATGACTTACCATTCTATTTAAAGGGTATCTGTGAAGTTGTACTGTTTGCAGATGATACGTCACTTATTTTTAAAGTAGACAGGAATAGACAAGACTTTGACGATGTAAACAGTGCACTCTCAATGGTTACGGATTGGTTTTCGTCAAATAACCTAGTTCTCAATAGCAAGAAAACCAAATGTGTAAAGTTCGCCCTTCCAAATGTTAGAAATCTAGGACCCAACATCGTCTTAGATAATGAGTCACTTGAAACTGTAAACACGGCAGTTTTTCTGGGCATGACAGTAGATGCCAAACTTCAGTGGGGCCAACATATATCGAGCCTAGCGGGAAGGCTCAGTTCGGCCGCCTACGCCGTCAGGAAAGTAAGACAATACACTGACGTTGATACAGCTCGGTTAGTCTATTTTAGTTATTTTCATAGCGTAATGTCCTACGGTATTCTGCTGTGGGGCAAAGCTGCTGATATTCAAAATATATTTGTCCTTCAAAAACGAGCTGTTCGAGCAATTTACCAGCTCGGTGCCAGAGTTTCTCTGAGAGATTTTTTCAAAGATATCGGTATCCTCACAGTGGCATCACAATTCATTTTCGCCAACATATTATATATTAGGCAAAATATACACTTATATACTAAAAATAGTGATATTCACAATGTTAACACTAGAAATAAGGACAAACTACGTACTCCCTTTCACCGGCTTCATAAGGTTCATAACTCATTTGTTGGGCTTGGTATAACCTTTTATAACAAGCTACCTTCTTCTTTGCTAGATTTGCCTTTTAATGCGTTCAAAACTAAAGTAAAATCCAACCTCTCTTCAAAGGCATACTATTCTATCAACGACTACTTAAATGATAAGAATAGTTGGTCGCTGTGATTAACTCAAGACAATGTTTAAATGTTCTTTCTCCAGAATTAGCTTACTTACTGACAGGTTATATGAGTTTATATAATTGTTTATAATTTTACTAATTTTACTTTATTTATTGTTGACATAATCTACTCATTACAATGTTTTTTTTTATGAGTTGTATTGCAATATGTGGTTAGCTAGCGACCTCGATAATTTTTTACTTTACCTCAATGGTCCTAGTTTATCATTTATAACTTCTAGTTATAGCTATATGTAAGCGGGCACGCCCTTTATGTCTGGAGGCTTTTATTTAGATATTGTTTTCGTTAAGTTATTTTTATTTCTGCTTGAGTATAGTTCTCGATGTTTTTGGTTGGTATATTGGCGTGTGCTAGCTGTCATATGGCTATTAATTTTATAATTTAAATTATGTTTTGTGTTGCGTAATGTAAATATCATTTTGCATACTATTATATAGAATCTTTTTTACTGAACAGACAGCTGTGCTGCTGGGGAGTTTGTTGCGCCACTTCTTCTTCCCAGCTAAAGCACTAGGAAGTGGTGAAGGGTGGGCGTTTTGGGGGACTGTCTTATGTAATTTTGACGTTCGAAAAGTGCTGATTCTCAGCCTAGTTTGAATAAATGACTTTTGAATTTGAATTTGAATTTGAATTAGACATTAATATGCAGCACCAATTATGGTTTATTATTGGAATAATTTAGATCTTGACGCGACCGTTCAACTGGGTAGCAATTCAATTTTATTTGAGAGTCGCGTTGAGGATGCTTTGGGACAAGAAATGCTTAGTTTTATTGTTAAAATTATATTTCCCTGGTCACCCTCATTGATCATTATATATTAAAATAAAATAGACAAGAACAAGGAATTCTATGGCACTTATATATATATTCCCAGGGGATTCCCACGCATGTACAGGTGCACAAAGGCGACCATTATTGACGAGTTGAATCACGCGGATGCGATCCGAACGTTGTTTCATTGACACTCTTCATGGTTTCAGAGAATACAGGATATTGAGGCTTAACGTTATTACCACACTTCACAACTTTGTTTATATAATAATAATGAACTACATTATATTATTTTCTTTGTCTCATGCCTTTGATTTTAGACATGAAACAAGATGTTCAAGAAGTCGTGATATATAAAATTCCTTAAATTCTTACTGGAAAGACCGTGGAGTCTTCTTTATTAGCGTTGTTTATTGGAGTATACCTAAGTCTACGTAAAAACCTCGATTCTGTAATCTCTATGCGCATTTTGCATATTTATTGTATGTAAAGATATTGAAGTGTAAACATCCCGCGTAAAACTCTCTAGAGATGTCCTCAGATGGAAGTAGAATGGATCACTTTATATCTCAAGGGAAGCTGTGTGATGTGAACACAGAGAAAAGGTGATCGGGTTAAGAGTAATGTATGTGTGTGGGTACGAACGAATAATAGAATGAGTGTTATTGAAATGTGTTGTATGAGAAGTAGGGATTTCTGGATTACGAGTATATTTTTGTCGAAATCAGGGAGTGAAACTAAAAGCGACCCAATATTGAGACTAAACAATTTCATCATGCCCAACTTTCCATCTATGTAATATAACGACAAACTAAACAATACAATGGATTGTGGTTGCTAGACTTCTGACAGTAAGCTGTTCTGAATTGAGTGTACGGAAAAATATCTTCTCGTACCATCTTTTGTTCATCATTGAACTACAAGCTATGAAACTTGTGCTTAAAGCCACAGCTCCTGAAATCAAATTGTTTTTGTTCACAAAGAAAGTTTGGGTAAGTATATGATAAGGTAGGCATGTTTTGATTTTTATTCGAGAATGACAAGTGAAATTAATTATAGTTTTGTTGTTAATGTCATAAATATACACTAACTGACTATAACCAAAGCCAGAAAATAATATATAATATAACAAAGACTATAACCAAAGCATATAAATATAACATGAAATCGACAAAAGTTTTTTCCGTTAAATCTTATTGATTAAATTTGCTGATCATCTCAATTTATGTTCAACAAGGAATCCGAGGGGAATCGTATATTTTTATTAGTTAAGGTAAAATGGGTTCCGCAATCAATATTGTTTGTCTGTGCAATATACGATATTGAGCAATGTGTTGTGTTAGTTTACCGACGCAATTGAAATTGTTTTATAGAATAAAGGAACCATATTTCTCAATCACGATAAATGATATGACTTTTGACGTTTCGAACACTTTTGATGGTGGTAGAATAGAATAGACTACTCTTTATTATAAAAACCATAAAAATTACAGATGTAGATAAAAATTACAGAATTTAATTATGTATTGACTACCCAATAAGCAAGGCAAGTTTCGTTTCAGACAAACAGTACATACAGTCAGTTATAGGCTGCATGCAAATATAGTTCCTTTTATTACCTTTGGACGAGATGGAGTGACCTGAAGGTGTACTTCGGTGACAGCCACTGGTACTCCTCGACTAGTAGAATTAGATGTGCCGAGTTTGGGCTTGTTTTGTAAGTTATGACGAGACCGTACCTCCGGACTTGATGGAGTGACTTGAAGGTGTACTTCGGTGACTGCTACTGGTACTGCTCGACGTTATCGTTATCTTCCCAACAGAATTGAGCACCATCAATACGTATTCTGTTTGTGAACAAACGTTTACCTTCGTGAACTCGACCATTGAGTTAGCAAACGTACGTCAGTCCCTCGAGACTGACCTTTTAGCAGTCGTGTGTAGTGAGAGACGAGGAGGAAACAAAGCTCTTGTAATAAACTGCAGAACAAAAACGGATTTATTTACGCAACGATCAGCTTGATTTGTTTTCTAAAATGTTAATTGACAGCTTCAGCAAATAACGTTATAGAAATATTTTAGCTTCGAAATGTCAATCGTATTTTATAAGTATGCTGCAGTTCTGGCTTTACCTTGTACATATTATTATTATTTTAAGTCTGTTTTTAAATCATGTAAAAACGTTTGGGTAAATAATAAATAAAATGTTCAAATGTTAACCTTTTCTTTTTTCTCGCCTGGTAATCGAGTGATAAGTTTTTCCCAAATTCAGTGTACACAACATAGATACACTAGTTTTAAATAATACATCTATGGTACACAATGACATTACAATGTACGATTTTTCAGAGATCTCTTCGATATTCATAGAAATCATAGATGCTTTTGGCGGATCCTGTCCATTTCACTTGTAAAATTCACAATGCACGTCAGAATTTCAATAAACGCAGGAAGCAGCTTCAGCAAATAACTTTATAGAAATATTTTAGCTTCGAAATGTCAATCGTATTTTATAAGTATGCTGCAGTTCTAGCTTTACCTTAATTTTATATTCTTTGAAACATAGAATTAAATAGAGAAGTTTATATTTTGCTTTGCTTATGAACTTGTGGGTCATATCAGATTATTATCAATTAGTAATCTTACCAAAATCATTTTTATTATTGTTGGTGTCTATTACGACGAACTTTAAAATCTTTGAACTCTTTATTTGTAGCTGGTACGTATTTCCTTTTAGTCAAACCTTTCCTCCACTGTTCTTCTTGGTATACAACCTAAGTTTCTTATGCTTCTGTATCCGACTACATCCGAGTATAATATTGCTCTCCTTTTTTTATAAAAATAATAATTTATTTGAATAAACTCCTGCTACTTGCTTGCTTTTACTTGCTGTTACTTGTTTTATTGTTGTCGTGTACAATGACTTATTGCAATTTGGGAAGTTTTTATTTGCATATTTTTTTCAGGAAATAATATCAAAAATCTTTTTCTTTATCAAAGTTGGAGAAAAGGTTTTCCGCAATCGGAGGGACGCCTAAATAACGCGAAATTAATTATATGGATTGGACTTAGTCGAAGTAATTATTGCTTTAGAAGAGATAAACCAAATCCAGTATGCTCGTTAGGTGCAGTTTCTATAAACACACGAAAGTAAATTTATTAAAATAAAGAAAGTTAAGTCGTCGCGTCAAATTTACATAATCACTCACATTCTTACTGCAGGTGATATGAACAAGGACGCGTGAAAGTGTTACATATGGCAACATGTTACTCACATGAGAGCTTTGCAGGTTGTTGGGATTTTTCATTGTAAGGAAAATAACGATGGGAGTCCTTTAGTCTTTTAGCATTCTCATTCAAAGGTTTGTACTTTAAAGGCAGCGAAGAATGGGTAGACCCTTTAACTTGTTTTCTTTTTTTTTTAACAAATACGGAATATCGATAATATTTTCGTAGGCTCATATTTTGAAAACCCCCAAATAATAGACGCTTGTATTTCATTGAAACTAAATAATAAAAAATCAAATAATTTCCGTATGCTAAATTTCTTGTTTCATCCATCCTCCGTTTAGCATATATTAAACAGATAAGTGACGTGTGTCGCGTCGGTGACGAATGAATACCGCTATGTGACGTCGCAAGCAGAACAGTTTACTTTCTGCTTCCCCGTGCGTAGGTTTACCTCGCGGTATTTACCTATTTATCACACCCTTTGTACCGATAATATTCTCATGGATCTAATAGATCTGTCTCATGTGTCAGATATGGCCAAGAGAGGTTTGTATATTATGAGAAACGAATATCTTTTACAGATAATGTATTTATTGACCTAGACTACAAACCTTTATGTAAAACTAACTCCTTTCTGTATCAAGGGTGAACATTAATAAGAAATACCGCAGAACAATATTGTTCTTATAAAAGAATATAACTTTGATAACCTTGGAAAATAACAGCAAAGAACCAAAGCCTTAACTTTAACTTCGAAATTCTTCAGTAAGAACCTATAATAAATTCTTTTGGAATATTCATAGAAGGTCACGATTGAAAGCATCTCATCATAATATTAGCTCTGGCTTCGTTAATATTATCGAGTTATAAATGGAAACAGGCGGCGTAAAACATATTTAATATTTTTTGAATAATTCGGGCTTAAAAATCAAGGAGAGCGAAAATAACTACGCAAACGAATCTTCTACTTATTCAAGCGGCGGAATTTCCAAGTATCAACTTGGCATAATTGATTTTGGAGACGCACGGGATAAACCATAATATTTTTTTTGAAGAAATGGACGAATTTCTTACATAATGACAGTCTCATTATGTAAGAAATTCGTCCATTTCTAATTAAATAATAATTAATTTAATTAAATAATATGAAATGTGTTTCGATTATATTCTTCTAGTATAGTCAAACCTCATTCAGTAATCTACACTAAGACTATAAAGACAAAAGATTTGTATTCTTGTTTGTAATGAATAAACTCAAAAGCTACTGGACCGGTTTTTTTTTAATTCTGTTACTAGTAGAATGCTATATTATCACTTAGTAACATAGGCTATAATTTATAAAGATATCACGCGGGCTAAGCCGCTGGGGAAAGCTAGGAACTAATTAGGCACGTATTTTGATTTTGTTCTTGTCCATGAAAAAATCCTCCATATGCAAAATTGACTTATCGTATTGGAAACTTTCACAATCAGAGAGCTAGCTCGTGCCTAGATCTAGGTATCGAGACTGTGTAACAAACTATCCAACAAATTGTGAAGAATCTACCTACATATATAACAATATCCAATCTTGTGCAGCTTTATAATTGACTCTCTATTCTTATGTCAAACACGATTCCAAGTCCCTATCCCTATAGGTAAGCTATTATTTCCTAACAGATGGTGGTTCTATTCACCTCGTATATTGTCTTAAGTTCTTGGATCTATTGTTAAATTCTACTACGTTATCCCAAATTTTCAAAAATTACCTTTTTTTGCAAATATCAACACTTATTGAATTTAAATTAAATTAAGTAGCTCTAATTAGCATACGCCAGCTTCTTTAACATGAATAAAGCTTTTACTGGTATATTATTAAATTTGTATTTGTTGTTTATTTCAATCAGTCTCTAAATTCGAAAATTTTATTTTACGCTGGAAGGAAAAGCCAAAAGCGAAAAGCAATCGCTTTTGGCTTTTTGGCACCTCTTGCCATCTGGCGCTTAGAGCGACCGTTCCTCTCGCTCTACCTCTCCTCTTGTTTTACTGTATGTTCTTGATAATGTAGTATATCTGCAGACATCATCCTCATGTTTATGTTTATGTACGCGCGTGTTCGTGACGTGTCTGAGATGAAATCTATATATGCGGTGCTTGCCGAGCAGTGCTAGCCAAATAAGTTTATAATAATTATTTGTGTGTATTAGTGTACTTATTGCACTTGACTTTCCCCGTTGAAAGACAAGTGCGCGTGTACAGAGTATTTCTTTTACGATATCAATTTAAAGGGAACGCCCTTCGTTCGTTAACATACTGTAGGTATATCCTCTCGCGAAAACGTTCAGAAATACAAATATCAAAATAATCAAGCACTAATATGCCCAAATCCTGAAGAAGAAATAACAAGCTCTAAAGTTAAATATTGTAACTAGTTCCTGAATCAAAACAAAACTTTTACTGCGGATTTCCCCACTAAATCCGCATCCTCTAAACAGATTTTCAGTTCCATTTACTTAAACCGTCCAAGTTTATTCGGGTAACATCGCTGAGACAAAAATGAGCTCAAGTTTCAGCATCAAACTGCCACGTATGCGTCTGTACATCGCCGAGACTCTTGATAAAATACTTAAAACCCTAATAACGAAAGGGTCTGCCTCATAAACCTGTCCTTCGAGATTTTAGGTGTTTTTCTGTTTCGTTTTCTAATACTACTTTTTAGCATTTGTTTTGTCTTATTTCTCTTTTCCTCGTAGGTAGGAAGGTACGTCATTTGATCTTATCTCAGTAGGGTATTTTACTTCAAACATTGGTATGTTACTTTTTACTTGTTTTGTTCTTATGTCACTTTGATAAAAAATACTTCTGTTTTTGAGATAGCCAAAAATGATACTGACTAACAAGAAACCAAACTGTGTTAGCTGCACGCTGAGAAGGAAAGAGAAGTTCACCGTTTGAAGGATACGAACAAAATTCCTGTAACATACCATCAAAAAATAGATTCCACGAACTCAAATCACAAGCCGTCATACTAGTTGAAAAAATTTCACGCTCGCCGCAGTCAACGCAACACCGTAATATATCACAGACTTGTCACAGAGACCGCACGCTTATATCCCTCTCCGCACATACGTATCCTACTCTTTAATAATTATACAAAGGTTATATGTAGCTAAGTGGATTTTATTATTGTAATTTATGGAGACTTTTCAACAAAAAAGATATTATCGTTTATAATGTATTGTAAATATATCTATGACTTAATTAGATATTATTATTGTAAACATAGTAAATATATCATTAGTCGACTTAATTATGATAATTCTGAACGCAAACTAAGTAACTTTAAGCGAGCTTTAAAAAAATGCCGACAAAGCCATTAGAATATTTTGATACAATTTGGCAAGTCCCGAAAAAACATAAGGCGCAATCTCTCAAAAGGGAACCATTTTAGAACGAATCCCTAACACAATATTGCCCAAGGAATAAGAAAGTTGTGAAGGTCAGGAAAAACTCTTATAAAACTTGTGCCGTTACGTTTTCAGTCAAGCTAATATCGCTACACGGAACTCTGAACGTCGTCACCTTTTGATCTCTTTGTAGGTAATCTTGGACGTTGGAACTCACTTTAAATTTATACCATAAAAAGACGCACCGAAACCATCTATAAAAAATTAACACCTTAGAGTGATGACGTGGGTCGATGAATTGGATTAAAGGATTTAAAATGACAATGAGGCGGACATTACTCAGGAAGTGGACAGTTAAAGTACCGCAAGGGACATCTAATAACTGACTTCATTTTAGTCTTTGTCCTTTTCCCACAAAAGTAATGATTGCTTTTTATTGAAAACGTTCAGTAATTTACAATTACATGATTAAAATTGATTTCAATTGAAAATGAGTGAGGGGTGGTCTAACAGTGCCACCAATGTAATGTAACGCTTTCAAGGACACTGAAAGACACAATAGAAGTTTTATTGTTATGACTTCTATGGGCGTTTAGTGTCTTTGAAAGCGTTAAGACTATTGTGTATGAGGTTTGAATTTACCGTTACAATAATTTCTGAATAAAGATATATTCGTAAGTAATAATAACAACAGTTTTTCTTGTTGCAGGCTCGTGATGCGGAGCCTGCTTAGCATCACTCTCCTTAGCATTGCCGCAGAGCACGCGCACGCGCAGCAGCGCGACAGGGAGCATCAGGGACCACAAACCTGCGGCGGACACTTGAAGGCTCCCGTGGGCACGATAACGACGCCAAACTACCCCAACCCTGTCCCCGTCCCGATAAAGTGTAAATGTATAATAGAACACGACATAGTGAAGGGGACTATATCGATATACTTTACTCAGCAGTACACTACCAGTGGGCCGACGTTCACTGAGTACATGTACTATGACGAGTCTTACAAGTTGGGCGCTCACCGTCACCGACGAGAATATCACCAGGATCAAGTGGCTTCAGGTACGTTTCCTTGTATCAAGTTGATCTTTATGTAAAACTATTTAGGTACTTTCCTCAATCAATGAATGGAGTGGTTTCTCATTTATCTATAAGGTGTAAATAGTATCGCGTTGCTTGTCGGTGCTCAGTCTAGGTACTCGGATTTCATCTTTAGAAATGGTAGCTTCTACTCAAATAGACTTGCATCATGTTTACCAATACACCCACCACGCTCCGAACCTAAAGCACGTTAATAATAATATTTAACAGATATGTAAACATTTCATACAAGTAAGTGCTTTGGGACTTAAACAATATAATTATGTACCAAAGCAAGTAAAATAGTGAGTATGTATTGGTGTATTTCTATGACATATTTAGAGCGTAGATCGCCGAATATCTCATAATATTTGCTGATTATTTGAATTAAAGCTGATTTACTTAATATAATACGGTTTATAGAAAATTGTGAGCGACTCCCCGTTAGTGCCACATTACTGTAATTGTTCAGCGTAACGAGGTTTTCGTCGACTTTACCGCGGAATGAGAAAATTATATTGTTGACTTTTTGTACGCTTGAAGCGAATATGAATGATGCTTGAAGTCGAGTTTATTTTTCCTTATTTTGATTTCATCTAATTATTAATATAGATTTTATTTTTGTTGGAATCAAGCTTTCTATTCATTCATATTATCTATTTATCCAAAATACATACATAATTTAAAGTCCTTCCGGTTATACTTCATTCCACACATGATATTTCTTATAATTCTTAGTACTACGGTAAAGCCAGGGTAAAAACAGGGTTATAAAATAAATCAAACTATGTATGTATGTATATGTATGTTCATCTGTTCCCTCATAACTCCTAACCTATACTCGTAGTATTTTAACAAATGAGGTATCCTGAGGGGTCCGCTAGGACCGATGCCTGCTGGGGTCACGGGAAAGTCCGAAAGGGATACCGTGGCCCCTGGCAACGTACGAGCAACTGAAGGAACACAGATGGGTTTTAATTTACCAACCAAAAAAAAAGAAAAAAAGGTATCGTTGGAAGCATCATGTTGTTCCGCGGTTTATTAGCTAATTATGACGTCACATAAACCTGGCGGCTTATAGCGGAAGAACAGGGTTTCCGAAAAAAAAAATAAGATGAATATCATGTTTGGTATGTATCCGTAAAATCAGGAGTCACACGTAATACGTTTGATGTACGCCTTACATACTGACATGACGTGTGACTCCGGTTTTTTCATTTGTCTGTCTGTGATGTCTTGTTTACACCTTTTTAGTTGGCGTTTTGGTCGTAGTTGGGTTTTCGTTTTTTCTTGACTTGTGTAAGTAGTAAGTAGGAACTTATTACCCTTTAATAGTGCAACTTTGAAACCGTCTCAAGGTAAACTACACTAAGTATTATGTTATTTAGTAGAAAAGATTTAAATTCCTCCTTGTACTTATGAAAAAGAAACGTAAACATGATCTACAATTGAATGTTGTTGTACTAACCTACTTTTGTTGTTTTCACTTTAACTTGTGTGTCAACCGTTTATTGCTGGGTGTAACACATGTGGCAGCATGTACAATGCCACATGCGAACTACCCATCAAAGACCTGACGTTACACAAAATCTTGACGACACACAAGTCCTACATCGCGCAGTTAGAGTTTACGGCGCGAACATCATACGTCCCCGACATCAATCGTTGGGCAATTGCCCGCCAGACATGACACCCGTCTGGTCAGAGGATCCTCCCATTTCTAAAGTGGATGAGTGAAATTTACACCCTGTTCTTCATACCTCTAAACACACATCGCTCCGCTGTTCAAACACATTCATAAAACCGCAAACTATGTTAATTCAAGCTGTAATACATAACAATCATTAGAACATTATTCTAATGGAACATTGTAGTTCTAGATATATGTAGTTTTAATTGCTATTACCTCTATTTACACCTTTGATGTTTACTATTTGAAATAATTATATTTGCGAGCGTTTCGTTCACATTATTTAGTGTGATCATTTATCGGTAATAAGTCAGTCGTTCCATGTAAAATACAGCATACGTTTAAACTGGAAGCCGACCACAACATACCTAGTTGGCAAAAAGCTAGGCAGGTGCTGACATCACTCATAAATTTACTTGAATTTTTCCAGTATCTAATTAATTTGAAACCATATTTGCCTCAGATCGAGTTTGTCAGTTCTTTGTTCCACCATAATCTTACAAAAACAAATAAATTAAAGTGGCTCTCACTTTATACGTCCGATATATTATCATGAGTTCCGTTCAACATAATAGGAAAACATTGCTATTTCTAATATTATTATAGAGGGATGCACAGAGCAAACGTAATTTCCTTTTCAACAAGAGCGGACTGAGGGAGAAAATAGAGGAGGAAATGTCACATGTGAGCCCGCGGCGACCCAGGATGATTTTAATTCGATCTTCCATACGTAGGATGTTTGTTTTCGTTGAACAAGGGCAAAACATTGCTATAATAAATGTAGAATTAAATTAAATATAAAGCCATTTTGAAAATAGGCATAATAAAAGTATTTATATTAAATTCATATTCAACGGCAAAGTCAGTCAGTAATGAAAGTTCAAAAGAACCAACTTGAATAATATGGCTGAATTTCAAATACTTAGTCTATTGGTCTCCAGTTTACTTATACTATTCAAATAATTGTATTTATCAAAAGGTTATTACTAATTTAATTTCTTTTTGTACTTTGGAAACTAATATAATGAATAATAAATGTGATGTAATGTCAACTTTGAAATATTTTAAGCGTGCCTTCGGCATTTATTTTAATGGGCTTAACAATTTTATATTGCAGTCAAATTAAAATGTACCAACATTTTAATCTTAACACCGAAACTACTCACAGTTTAATTCTACATTATACTACAACGAATATTGATCCATTTCCACAGCATTCTGGCATTTCCATATACGAAGCAGATACCTGCAGTGCTATTCTGTAACCATCTCACCGTGAGAACTTAGGTGAAGTGAGCACGGAGTGAGCTGTCAGTCCCTAGCAGCAGGTGGAATGACAGCTCACTTCACGTTCACTTCACCTAAGTTTTCACCGTGAGATTATTACAGAATAGACCGGCTGTATCTTATCAACTGCAGCTGTAATAGGCTGGGAGCTCACCGAGCAGTACGTAACGCTATTGAAAACATCGACACGTCACGTGACACGCTCGGGTTGAAACCAAATCAAATATTGACCGTGGGAATTTCGAGATGTGTCGCATGCATGTTGAACAACAAACTTAGGTAGCCAATATATAACCTTAAACCTTTTATTTTACTGGCATTTAATATAAGTAATTCATTTGAATGTCACTCATGTAACAAAATGGATTGATAGAAACGGTTGAATTTAGTTGTGTCCTTGTGAAGCAATCTCAGTAAATTGGTAGTGCAGTGTCACATGTTTGTTGTTCAGAGAACGGTGGGCATTTTTATTGATAAATTGATTGCTATTTGTGACGTCAATAGAATAGAAATCTTATCTAAGTTATGCCATTATTCTCGCCGCAACTGAACGGCAACAACTTTTGTTATAAAATCATGGTTGCATCGTTTTTGTTAGAAAATTCCCCTTTAAAGTGTAACGTTTTCCATTAGCTCAGTTTTGTTATTTTTACCGAGCACGAGCTTCGGGTCTCAGAAACGTGACGGGAATAGTAATCACCTCTCACAAACTCTCATAATTCATTGATATGAAGCTTTGCGTAATGTATGTGATTATTTGCTCACACTTGGTCACAAACATTGATCGTACCTTACTTTTGTAACATTAAACGTTTGACGTGGAATCCTGAGGAACACTGGCAGCACTCGTTGACACCAGTCATAAGAATGTGTTTCAAGGCAAATTGTATATCTTACACAGCAAAATCCGATAAGGTGTTCATAAATTATTAGTGAAAAAAAAAATTATTGGCCGTAACACTTTATTTCGGACCAAACGTTAACAGAATAAATATAAGTTTCTCAGTAATATTTACTATAACAACGTGTTACAAACATTGGAACAATGTGAGTGTTACGAATCATTTATTTCTTTTTACAAGCTTTGTATTAACTTGCTTCGTTCGTACTTATGAGCTTTCAGATACTCTGATAACAAAATTGAGGTTTTCATATGTTTTTTTAATAAGTCTGGATTATCTTTTGCTTCAGTGAAGTAAATCCTGATTTTGTTCGTAACAAAAGCGAATTTCATAATGTATATTTCATTTTTGCCAGCTATGATAGAAGAAATGTACTCGTAGAACTAATTGCATAATATTGTAACAGATGATTTAACACAGGGCTTATAATAAATGAAATCCAAACAACCTCAGTAAATAATTTTAATTAGATATTTATAAAAAATCACAGCAACTTATTTAAACTAAAATCCGTTATAATTTACTCACACGAAAAGCAAATTAACAATCACTAATTACTACATATAATTATACACAATATAAATCAAAAGATTAGATATACTTATCGGGTTTTAATATTATCAGCACAAACAGCAATACAAAGTGGAATTAAAATAGTAAGTTGACGGAGGTTCGACCTGGTCAGTTGTTCTTGTGGAAAAAAGGGACGAAAATGACGTGCAAGCTTATTTATGCACCATTTCCCGTCATGGCATCTTGAAGTTCGTGGAGGGGCTTGACAGTGGTGAGGGCACGCCGACTGTGTTGCCAGCGTCAGTATAGATGTAACAATATTTCCCAAACACTTATACTTAAGGATCAATGAATCAATCTGCTTAGCCTTTGGCTTCCAGTCTAACTGGATGTAGCAGAATACCAATAGGTATGGAGAGAGCGTGGAGCGACTGCCTATCTGATCTCCACAACCCAGTTACTGGGTAACACGAAACCCTTGGTAAGACTGGTTGTCAGATGTTTGGGCTTCTGACTACCTGTAACGACTGTCAAATATCTATGACAGCCGACACCGACGGCTTAACGTGCTTTCCGAGGAACGGAGGGGTCTTGATATGCCTCACCCATCCACGAACGAACGCGGCAAGCGTTGCTTACTCTTCGATCGACCCGTGCGGCTGTTATTATTTAGCTACGCATAAAAAAATAGGTATAATGTAGTATTTTCATTAAATTAATATTCAACAGTAAAGTCAGTCGTAATGAAAGTTCAAACGAACCAACTTGAAAAGACTGGATTTCAAATAGAAACTTGTTGTTTTGATCAAGTTTGAACTATTCAGATAATTGTATTTATGAAAAGGTTATTAGTAATTTGATTTCTGTTTGCACTTTGGAAACTAATTTAATGAATAATATAATGTCAACTTTGAAACACGAACCAACCGCGCCAAGCGTACTTAACCTTCAATCGGCTGCTATTTAGCCAATATTATTAAATGCTACGATAATTATTATGTTTGATTAGAGTTCCTCAAAAATCTTATTTATGTCTTCTTTAAGCTTCGTGCAGACTAGCGCGACGCGACAGCGCGACGCGACACCGGTTATTGTTATACCGTGAAGTTTTTTTAGAAATTGTATTGTTCGAGTCGCGTCGCGCTGTCGCGTCGCGCTGGTCTGTACGAGACTTTAATATGGTTTTTAAGTTAAAAGGCACGTTTGGCGCTGCACAGAAATTGGTTTACGCTAAGAGTTCTACATAATTATGGCGTCCGATATCGAGTAGGTAATTAGTGTTTGTGAATATGTAAGAAGTAGGTTTCATATGTATGGTTCGTAGTCACATATTATATGTAACCCATTGGACTATGGAACAGACAGTACACCTGTGTTTGGGCACACACATGTGCATTATAATATCTCCTGCCCACCTGGCAAATCTCCGTTGAGACTGGCTACCGTGACCGAAATCGGTTCTGAGGATATAATTTATTATTATAAGTAACAGCTAAACGCCAACCGCTTGGTTAGTTGCCCCCCGTACGGAACAAAATTTGTTGTAAACTTTAACGTAGTGTTTGTTGCTTTGTTTGTTGCAACCGACGTTGTGTGAGAACAACACAATGGCAATGTGAGAGAAGTTACTAACTTCGTGGACTAGCCTGAAGGATTGCTGTTAGTGGCTGAGGAAATGAGATTAAAAACTAACTTAGAAAACATTAAGTACTGTATTCCAAATAATTAGAAAATATTATAATGATAACCATAATTATGATCTTACTCTTGTTCGTGGGAAATGTAACACTCAACCTGATTTAGGGAATTCGCAAAAAGGGTTAATGAAAAATCAGGTCTTTCAGCATTACCTTTATTTAACTACATCATTACCTATGGAGTATGGGATCAGACTCCGCCGTTAACCTAATGGAACGTAAAAACGGGTCATTTGATCCAGCACACAGGCGATCTTTTTCTGTATATATGGACCTTGGCAATTAATTGGTTGGTACAATATTTCCAGTTAGAAACATGAGTTGATTTGTTATTTGTTGAATAGCATATTTTACCAAAACACATGTCATGGATTTTTTGTACTTTGTATGTAATCTATTCTACGAAACGAAACGCTCGGATCATGAGGCCCGAGTGCGCGTCACATATTTAAGGAAATTTCTCGCCGACTAGTCGAAACTTCACGTGACCAGAAGGCTGGCTCTTCTTTGGCCAAATAATTTGTAATGCCATTCAACGTGGCAATGCTGCCAGTCTTCTGGGTACGTTTCTGGATGACAGCAATGCGGACGAGTACTTCGACGCCAGGCCCTTTTGTTTTTTTGAATTTTTTTGTATAGTTAGCTAGTCACCCTATAAATAGTTCATTTAAGTACAATTTCTTTCAAAATTAGAGATGGCGATTGATCTAACACATATAGTATTAGAGCACTCTACCTATTAAGGAATGGTTCATAAACCAGCTAAAAGTAGCGTCGAACCAAACAATCGACTGGCTCTTCTTAATGCCACTTTAGGTAATCAGCTCCAGTTCCACAATGCGGTTACACAACGGGACTCAGACGACCGACAGGGATGATGGCGAGATTTAGGGTATTGGCACTGGCGTTCAATTTGCCGGCTCGCTTGTGTGATCGGCTTTGTAGCATAGAGGCAGCGTGTGATTTGAACGTACTGGCTAGTGTAATAGTTACTTTCTTACTTTTATTTAAAGAAAAAAAAAATGCTGATAAAAAGGTTTGCTTTGTGAGTTATGTAGGTATATATTGTAAATAGCTACATAGTAGTTTCACAGATGACGTCAGTCTCAGTTCGAAGGCAGTTCGCGAGTGCAGTCACTCACAACTTTCGCTGCGCAAGAAAAGTTTCGATTGGCGTTATTAGCTATGTTTGTGGAGAACTAAACCCTTTATACGAGTAAGTATTCATTCAATGGCTCGAGTTGTTCTAATTGTATGTTTATTTCCTGGTATCATCGGGTTACACAGCGAGAACAGGTTAGTTCTCAGCTAGTAATGAGTCGGTGAATTTGTCCCAGACTACAGCTGCTGACCAATATCCTGAAATAATTTTAAAAGTTTTTATTTTCGTACCAAAACATCAGTCAGTACACAGGTGTGTTATTGCTCTCACGTTCGAATCTTATTGTTGTAGTATTTAACCCTATGAGAGAGGGATGAAATCGTAAACCCTAAAACTCCGATACACGAGGACGCGAGTTATGAAGCCTCTTTGCTTTACCGAGACCAATAGTGTTTGCAAACAAGACATACTCGGAAACAGCCTGGTGACAACATATTCAAGTAGATTACATACAACACTGACATGGAACACAATTGTTCAGGTCTAGCTGCTTTTTGTTTTGTTAGTTCACGACTTTGAATATCGCTTTCCGTTTGCTGCCACTGATCTTACCGCTATTGTTTATTCAGGTAAATATTTTATGTATCGCTGACTTCTTCAGGATTTTGTGGTATTTGCGGTTAAACGAAGAATAATGTCGAGGTTATGAATTATGTATTAGTTAAAAAAAATACACAGCGATTGTAAACCTCAATACAATTTATGCGCTTATGTTTATTATTTCTATTGAGTATTTTTTTTCTTTCTATTATAATTATAAGATTATAAGTTTATATTCCTTTTAGAAAAATCATATTCCACGAAATGAAATACAGAATATAGCCAAATTCCTGAAACCCATTATACTTTCCCTGAGGCATTTTTAGGGTTCCGTACCTCAATAGAAAAAACGGAACCCTTATAGGATCACTTGTATATCTGTCTGTCTGCCTGGTTGGCTGGCTGGCTGTCTGTCTATCTGTCCGTCTGTCACAGCCAATTTGCTCCGATTCTAATAGATCGATTAAATTGAAATTTAGTACACATGTATTTTTGTGAACCACACACGGACGTGTAACATAAATTAATGATTTTTGAATATGGGGGTAACTTTTAGGGAGATAAAGAAAATTTTAATATTTTTTTTGCAAACTGTACCGTGTGACATATCAAATGAAAGAGCTGGTTGCGAGGATCTCAAATACTTTTTTATAATAATTTAAAAATAAATTATATTTAAGAAAATTTATTAAAATTTACCATGAATCAATTTACCCGCAATTTATCTCGAAAACTACTGAGCCCAAAATTTTGGAAAAAAAAATCAGAGAACGGTTTTTTATTCAACGATTACAAGAAAACTTATAAAAAGTCTATGATCTTAAAATAACATGTAAATCTCTCAATATTGTGCGTACAAACTTACATTTGCAGTTGGAATGTATGGGAGAACATGTTTTTCAATTACAATGTTAAGTTTGATCTTGAGATAGATTCATCCAAACTACGAAACCCTTCATTGCCTGGTCTGACACGCACTTGGCTGGTTTTTTTCTTTTACCTTTAGAACAGATTACAATACAATCTCTTTCAAATTAAATTGACTCTGAAATACAAAAAGGCGATATTGCCTCCAGACTCTTATTATCAAACGACATCATTTTTAATTACGTTATCCGTTTCACATTTTATTTCTATTATAGCGGCCGATATCGTCGTCAATTGACTGCTGGTGAGGTACCGACCGTGGGAAGCAGTTGGCGGACAAAAATGGCGGCACACTTTAGATGGTTTCCATGGTTGTTTCATTTAGGTATGTGATGCGAAAATGTCAGCGAAATTAATCATATAACTGTCAAAGAAGTAGAATTGCACTTGATATCTTACATTAGCGAAATTCACTACAAAACTGTACCTACCTATTAGATTTAATTCACAAGGTTATTTATATATCATTGCACTCTACTAATTTCATTTGTGTACGCCATGGGTATGGTTTCCATACTAAGGTGCCCAATGACCTTTATAACTTGTGTTTTGTTTGTAATATTTTTGTTCTATTGTTCTGTGTATCTTTTGTTTTTGTTGTCTTTTTTTTTTGTGTTTATATTATATTTTCTGTATGTGTTAATGTAATTGGTCCACAAACCGTATTAACATAAATAAATAAATAAATATATTTGACCCATTTGCGAGTTAATTCTACAAACATTGCGCAGTGAAGTGAATGTGTTAGAAATAAGGCAGGTTAATACTAAGAAAATAATATTCAAGCAATTTATGACAAGTATTTATTTTTAAATATACCATTTGTTAGGAATAGGGCGGTTAATACTAAGAAAATAATATTCAAGCAATTTATGACAAGTATTTATTTTTAAATATACCATTTCAGTATAATAAAGATGTATCAAAGTATAATTAAGATTAATTTATGACAAGTATTTTCTTATGATTTATAAAGATTAATAAATGGAAAGTGTTTTAAATAAACCATTTTAAATAAAAAATAAGGATTAAATAATAGCAAATATTTATTTTAGACAAATTATTAATTAATGGCCAGTATTAACTTTAAATAAACCAGTACAATTTAATTAACACATATATAACGATATCAGAAGTATAACTGATACCATTATTCAATTATTTCACACATATTTTAGGAGAAATACAACATAGCAATATTATATTTATAGTCATACATATACAACAATAAGAAACAGGAAAGAATATACTTAACCGGTGATCTGCTCGGTCCGAAGGCTCGACAAAGAATGCCCCCCAAGCGGTTGGGCTCTAGCTTTTATACTCAGTGACAAACAAGTGGCGTCATCGAGCCGTCGCACGGTGGATCGAAAATCGGCTGTAGAAGACATAGGATCTCGATTTCTTAAATGTATTTTTTTTTGCTGGAAATGACTTCTGCTGATCATTACTGTTCTATAAAATGTCATATGAAGTAATTGTGTGCACAAATGGAAGAGTTATAATTTTTATAAGAAAAAAATGTATGGAGCTGACATGAAAAATGAGGATATCTCTGGAATCGAAAGGTTGGCCATTATATCCTTGCACACTGTTATAGTACTATTTATTTGTGAATTTTTGACATACTTAATATTGCGGCATCACTTGCGATTTTTTTTTTAAAAATCGTCAAAATTAAAAAAATAAAAATGTTTATGATATGTACATTTTAATGCTTAAATATGGCTATGCCAAGTGTAACTTACAATATTTTTTATGCTTAGACCAAAACATTCTAAGAAATCACAAAGTCGTATTACCTACTTTGTGATTTTCATTTGAAATGACATGGTAATTATGAATTACGTAATACGTAATCTTGTCTAATGCCTCAAGTCCACATTAGCTAATGATTAATAAAACTTAATACCTATATACCTGTTAAAAGGATACGTACCATAATGAGGGTAATTAGATAAACGTGATCATTAGTCAATAACAATAAATGGTAAACTATTGTATAATTAAAAATAAAAGCAAATTATTAAAAAAAAATATTAACTTAACCTAACCTAACATAAACAATAAAAGTTAACTTATTTTATACTTCGTCAAATTCAAATTCAAAATTCAAATTCAAAATATTTTATTTCACATAAACCTATAAGGGCACTTATGAAACGTCAGAAGCTAGATGCACGGTTCCAATTGGTCGTTTCCTATGGAGAAGAGCCGGCAAGAAACTCCATGGTTACTCTTTTAAAAATCGTCACCATCAGAATCCACTTCAGAATCAGGCTCTACAATAGATATAACTTCTAAGAACTCTGTCGGAGCTTCCTGATCCTGAAGTTTCAGTAGTTCTACTGTTTCCTTAAAGTATGTCTGCCTCTTGTGGGCATTTAATTTTGGTCTTGTGGAAGAAATTAGAGGATCAGAAGAGACGATAAGCATATTGAGGATATCCTCGTTTGATGCTTGTCTACTCTTTTTCCTCGAATGGTGTTCTCTGAACCTCCTAAAGTCTTTGTTTCGGGCCTCTGAAGCTTCTTCCGAAAGACTTCCAATTGGTACAATAGCATTTTCTGCAATTATGTCCCCTCCGTGAATCAACAATTTGTGGACGGTTGATGACATGTAGTACCAATCGTACAGTTCCACGTATTTTTCAGCGGTTGTTCTAGCGTATTCTTTAAATTTCGGCACGTCTACAATCTCTCCAGATGTGATAGCTTGCAGAATCACAGCAAATCTGCGTATTAGGTCTTCATCTAATCCAGTGATCGCTGCAGTTTTATCAGGAAATTCAAAAAACCGCCTTGCTGTGTTCCCGTCGTTAGTTGTGCCTGATCCTTGCTTAACGATGTCAATCAAAAGGTTGAGATCATCTTTGAATCGATCTTGAATGAGTTTTTTTCGTGAATGCAATAACTCTTGATGACCTTCTCCTCTTGCAGACCACTTTTTGAAGTCGAGACGATACGCTATGTGTAGAAGACATTCCATCACATTAATGCGGGCATGAAGTGATGATAATCCGAACTCATACACACCAGAAGAAATGGTTTTTGACGCAATGACATCTAACTTATTCATTTCTGTAGGCTTAGCCAAACACAGGTAGCAGGCCGCATTTGACTTAGCTTCAGACAGATATGTACAAATTTTGCCGTCAATCATCGTCATCATTAATTTGTGACTAATTTCATGTCCTTGACATTTTGAGGGAACGAGAGCTTCAATTTCGTTATCCATTGCAGTTTTTTCATTTATGACAACGTCTTTGGTTTCTTTCACAAAACTAAACTGGACTGGACGGCAATACCTAGGTGAGCAGGGTTTTGGATTCACCCATACGGTATCACCGTCAGCTGTCAACTTTAATGGAACCAAAGAGGTCATAAATATGCTGGAATCATCTTGACCACTCTCTATGTTTTGCTTATATCTACTTTGGTTAGATGCACCGTCAAATCCCCACTTTGATATTAATATCAATTGTTTATCTTGTATCGCATCAGGACTACGAATAGTTTCAAAAATTCTGTTCACTGTTAAATCTAGTAACGCTTGTAGTGCAATCTTAGCAAATGAATCCGTTACAGTCACAAATGTCTTCGGAGGGTAGCACTGTAGCTTAGCTTTTTGCACTTTATAGTAAGACGGATATATCTCCTTTGAACCTTCTCGAATAGTCGTTTCCCTTAATGTGATATATTGCCATTTCGATAGTTTTAATGAAAGTAGCAAACCCAGTGCTTTTTCTGGTGAAACTATTGTTGAAGGAGCTGGTTTGTTCAACATTTCCTTGATTTTTGCTGCTGCTTCTGGATTTTGGAGCATATGTTCAATAACAGATGCAATATCCTCACGACCATCTCCTTTCAAAAGTGCTGCAGCTGAATAACCGAGATCTTTTTGTCATCGTTGAAGTTGATTTCATTGTTGAAGTTGATGGTACAGGTTCAGGTACAGGTTCAGTAGAAATATTTTCACTTGTTGATTCTTGAATGAGCAAATTGGTTTGCACGCAGTTTGGCCAGTCAATATTTGCCTCAAGCCAATTACTGTAATCACGTCTAAAAACTTCACTTTTCCTGTGGGATCGTAACCATCTCTTTTGAACTGCCCGTGTAAATCTTCGACAAAATTCTTTCACGGTAATACTGTCTTCATCTGAAAGGCTAGACCCCAGTCGAATAACAAGTGTGTTGAACAATATTTCATGATCGAAAGACGAAGCATCCTGATTGCTCAGAATAACAAACAAATCCAAATTTGTAATAATGCTTTCCATTATTCACGATCACTGAGTAAAAAGACACGGTAGGATAGATGTTAGTATTAGAAATGCTCTAAATGAACTGAAGTTGTGAATCCAATGTTTGACTATTTATTGTTATTGACTAATGATGGTATCACATTTAACTAATTACTTTCATTAAGTTAATCCTGCACTAATTGCTAAATTAGCGAGTACCCCAAATTATTTTGGTACTTATCCTTTTAACTAGGTATATAGGTATTAAGTTTTATTAATCATTAGCTAATGTGGACTTGAGGCATTAGACAAGATTACGTATTACGTAATTCATAATTACCATGTCATTTCAAATGAAAATCACAAAGTAGGTAATACGACTTTGTGATTTCTTAGAATGTTTTGGTCTAAGCATAAAAAATATTGTAAGTTACACTTGGCATAGCCATATTTAAGCATTAAAATGTACATATCATAAACATTTTTATTTTTTTAATTTTGACGATTTTTAAAAAAAAAATCGCAAGTGATGCCGCAATATTAAGTATGTCAAAAATTCACAAATAAATAGTACTATAACAGTGTGCAAGGATATAATGGCCAACCTTTCGATTCCAGAGATATCCTCATTTTTCATGTCAGCTCCATACATTTTTTTCTTATAAAAATTATAACTCTTCCATTTGTGCACACAATTACTTCATATGACATTTTATAGAACAGTAATGATCAGCAGAAGTCATTTCCAGCAAAAAAAATAACATTTAAGAAATCGAGATCCTATGTCTTCTACAGCCGATTTTCGATCCACTGTGCGTCGGTACAAAGAACACGTGTTCAAAATTGATCATCCGATCCATTCTTTACTTAATTTACTTAACTAAAGCGATATAACTGTATCAAAAACTATAATTATAAATATCATAATAATTAAATGGTGTAAAAGTAGTTTTAACAATAATTTTATGATTTGAATCACAACCGAAACAACTTCCGGATTCAAGCAAATTCAATTTTACTTAAATAATTAATGTGGGTAAACAAACACATAGTGCTAAAAATTGATACATATAACACGGCCATTCTGATATATATACTTCGTTCTCGAAGTACATGTTTGAAATATAATTAATTTCATACGACAATTACAAGACATAACAAAAAAATCTAGTGAATTAAAGATTAGATATAACATAGTAATTCTGATATGTACTTAGCACATTTCTAGTGATCAATTTACTTTGGTTTGTTATTGCCACAGGCACAGCCACAGGCACAGTCACAGTCACAGTCACAGTCACAGCCACAGGCATAGCCACAGGCACAGCCACAGGCACAGCCACAGGCACAGCCACAGGCACAGCCACAGGCACAGCCACAGGCACAGTCACAGGCACAGTCACAGTCACAGTCACAGCCACAGGCATAGCCACAGGCACAGCCACAGGCACAGCCACAGGCACAGCCACAGGCACAGCCACAGGCACAGCCACAGGCACAGCCACAGGCACAGTCATTATTTATAATTAATAAAAATTATCAGTATAAATAGCATTTTCAACATTCATTCTGAAATGTACTAAGTTCTCGGAGTACAACACAATAATGTAGGTATATGTTTATCAATATGTTTAGCACTACGCACTTTACAATATAATTGTTTTTAATACATGTGAAGACAGGTAACTATAAACACAGGCACAGCCACAGGTGAAACCAAACGCACAGCCCCAAGATCATAGGCACAGCCACAGAACCAAAAGCACAGCTATAGGACGAAAAGCACAGCCATAGGTTCACAGGCACAGTCATATGATCAATGGCACAGCTACTGGTAGAACCACAGGCACAGCCACAGTTATAACAATATCATCCATTAAACTTTAATCAGTCTTAATAACTAAAGAAAATAGATATATTACAATAGAATGTCTACTTTAAATAGCATCATTAGTAGTAGCGTCCTCATCGACCCATTCTCCTGGCCAGTACCGTAATTTATCCTTAGATATTACTACGTTTCTTTGCCCTAAGCCTCGCAAGTTATAACGGTTGTTATCTGAAACTTCGACTATTTCGTATGGCCCTCTGAATTTTGGTCTAAGTTTATCATGACGCCGATGGTCTTGATAGACGTATACAGTGTCACCTACATGGTAAGTTTTTTTGTTACGTCGTACGGCATCAAAACGTTCTTTAAATTTTTGTGCGATTTCTCTTAAGCGATCTAAGGCAAGTTCACGGTCTGCTTGTAAATCAAAAATTACATAATTCGTTTGGCCATTCTGACACATTATTTGGCAGTGGCATAAGTATTTTTTTTTTTTTTTTTTTTTTTTTACCAAAGCGGCCATTGAAGGAAACCAATAATTCTCCCGTATTTTTTTCTATAGTCTTATAGAAACCTACATGGCAGTTTTCATCATGATATAGTCTTAGAATATCGAGTCTGTTATTCTTAGGGACATATAATTTGGGTCGGGTATCTGGGCTAATTTTGTAATGTAATAAGTTATTTATCATGGTATATTGATTTTCGTCTAAATCTCCGGACTCTAACCTCTCAATTAATGATAAAGTTATTGGATCATTTTGTTGCGAAATTTCTAACCAAGAGCGAGGATCATGTGGATGTCAGATTTACCGATAGTTCCGAGGTAGTTGTGACGCTACTATTAAATGACGCCATTCTAACATTTACTTCTCTAATTCCTCCACAAACTAATTCAATAAGTTGAGCTTCAGAAAAAAACTATTTTAGTATTTTTTAACAATCGGATTTTTTTTCCTGGCGTACTATGTAACGGCTTTATATAATTTTTCCGAGAGGTTCTTTTTTCTGGGTATAATGAAATTATTTCATTCCGGAAGTTCTCCCAAGTACGTCCTTCTTGGGGTTCCCATGTCTCGTACCAAGTTAAAGCAGAGCCCTTAAGGGCCTTACCTGCCTTTGCGACTTTAGCTATACCGCTCCATCCAAACTCTTCTCCAAGCTTGTCAACGTTGTCACACCATACGGCTGCGCCGTTGTCACTGGTGGATGGATCGAACGTTGGCAGTGCCACGTCATCCTGTCGTTTGTTGCTGGAAAGGGCATCCCGGATGGCGGTAAGTAACCCTTCGAGGATTGTTTGATCCATATTATATAGGTACCTGAAAATATACCGTTATTAATACTACGTTAGAATTCTTTATCCCACTTCTGATGTTAGAAATAAGGCAGGTTAATACTAAGAAAATAATATTCAAGCAATTTATGACAAGTATTTATTTTTAAATATACCATTTGTTAGGAATAGGGCGGTTAATACTAAGAAAATAATATTCAAGCAATTTATGACAAGTATTTATTTTTAAATATACCATTTCAGTATAATAAAGATGTATCAAAGTATAATTAAGATTAATTTATGACAAGTATTTTCTTATGATTTATAAAGATTAATAAATGGAAAGTGTTTTAAATAAACCATTTTAAATAAAAAATAAGGATTAAATAATAGCAAATATTTATTTTAGACAAATTATTAATTAATGGCCAGTATTAACTTTAAATAAACCAGTACAATTTAATTAACACATATATAACGATATCAGAAGTATAACTGATACCATTATTCAATTATTTCACACATATTTTAGGAGAAATACAACATAGCAATATTATATTTATAGTCATACATATACAACAATAAGAAACGGGAAAGAATATACTTAACCGGTGATCTGCTCGGTCCGAAGGCTCGACAAAGAATGCCCCCCAAGCGGTTGGGCTCTAGCTTTTATACTCAGTGACAAACAAGTGGCGTCATCGAGCCGTCGGTACAAAGAACACGTGTTCAAAATTGATCATCCGATCCATTCTTTACTTAATTTACTTAACTAAAGCGATATAACTGTATCAAAAACTATAATTATAAATATCATAATAATTAAATGGTGTAAAAGTAGTTTTAACAATAATTTTATGATTTGAATCACAACCGAAACAACTTCCGGATTCAAGCAAATTCAATTTTACTTAAATAATTAATGTGGGTAAACAAACACATAGTGCTAAAAATTGATACATATAACAAATGCATAATAGATTGCTACCTACCTAATGTGATTCAAATCTCAATCAGGTCAATAGAGGGATACTGAAAGAATGCGTATTGCACGGACTGGGCTTTATCACTGTATCGTGTTGCCAAAGACATTCCTTATCGTTGTTCTGTATAACTTTTTAACTCATAAAACACCTTTTACACCTTAAGAAACCGCTTTCTTGTTACTTACGTCGATAATGTAACCAAGTTAAATATTGTTGCTAAGTTGTTGTGTAACACATTTTGTGACCCTTCTTCAATTAAAGTTTCTTGTAAAAAGGTAAGGTAAGGTTTCAGTTAATCCGGGAGCAAACTTTGACTGCTCACGCGTCGCACTTTTTACTAGATTTTTATTAACTTAAATTTTCAGCACAATATTTGCTGAAATAAAACCGTTTCATGTTATAAGTACTTACGTATGTTTGTAAGTTTTTCTTTGATTTTTTTTGATTTCTTCACTATACAAACCGAAAAATTTTAACAACAAAAGGTATAGGTAGTAATTCTCCACATTCAAAACCCATTTATTGTAAAGTAGCTTCTCGCCGCTACTTCGTCCGTGAGACATTTCATGTTTTATCATAAAATATATCCTACTTGCCCGCGCCTTCACCGCATGGGTGTAGGAAAATATCCCACGCGAACGTACTACTGGGATTAAAAGTGCCGTATATGTTAATTCAGATTGTAAACTGTAGGTAATAAATCATCGCTTGTACAATATATTCAATTTTTCCATTTAGCTGTGCCGATCGTTAGAGGACGAGCCACACGCGTCGACAATTTCATTAAAATATTTTATGGCTCTACGTAGAATCGGGATTTTTATTTCAATAAAAAAAAGTCAAGTATCAGTACACTGTGTAAAAATTCGACAAAATTAGTACAATAAAGTACATTATGTAAAAATTCGATAAAAACCTTTTTGGTGTGGCACAACAGAAAATTGTACGTGTCGCTATAATGGCGACATTAATTTAACACACGGGTAGGGCTAGTGGCCAGTAATAATAAAAATTATGAGATAAAATAATTCGCAAAATATAAAAATTAAAATTGTCAAACGCTTGCCGACAGAATCGAAAAAAGTTGAGGTATCCATTATAGCATTATATAGAGTAAGCTGCCCTTGCCAGTTGATTTGATTGACAGTTGAATATTTTTTGTAAGCCCAAAACCTACTAGCACTTATCGGCAAAGTAGTACCATCATCATAGGTCTCCATTAAGTAAAATGTTTAGTTCCAAATGTCACCACGTCAGACTCTTTTATGTCGACCTGTACGGGCGGGCGGACGGCATATATTACGCGACAATTTTTTTCAAGAAAACACACACTGTGTTGGATTTTTGACTGTCAGTGCTGAGCAGAGAGTTTAAAATCGAGTGCCCGAAAAAAATTAAAAATAACACGCCTATCGAACTCACAGACCGCCCGTAACCGACCGATCACCAACACAAATGACGTCAATTATTTCTAGGAAATAATAAAATCTCTATTGATTTAATGGAATTATACTCGCACATTTTCCATGACAAACTATTTTATCATTAATCCTGCTGTCGGTCGGTAGAACTGGCAGTTGAATACCCAATAAAACGTGAGGCAGGCTCACAGCTACGCTTCAGCAACGTTGTGTACTGTTTAAAATTAATTTTAACAGTTCAATTATTTAATTTATTTATCAATGATTGTTAAATTAAAAAGTCGTTGCAAATATTGTATTCGGCCACATAAATTTAACTAGGTTTACAAATTAATGTTCAGAATGTTCGTGACGTCAAACTCAAACTCAAACTCAAAGCATTTATTTCAAATAAACCAATTACAGGCACATTTGAATTGTCAAGGGGTCGGTCAGTCAGAAATATGAAGCTAGTCGCCCATTCCAAAGCGTAGTAGGTACCTATGGAGAAGAACGGGCAAGAAACTCCACGGACATTCTTTTAAATAAAATAAAATGGTTACATAATATTGGTTATATCATTCAATTTGAAGTTATACATGTGGGAACGATGCAAAACATTAAAAGCGTCCGTTAGAAATAAAAATATAAATTAAATTAAAATCGCCGTGGCAGCTAAGAGATGACCAGTCCCTACTGACGGCGCCCGTTCACGAACATGACGCATGGATTAGCACCATTCAGCTCAACCATTTTGAAGGGAGCTAAATGATCCAACACACGCGCCACCGCCAGCGAGACATTAGAGTGAGCATGACATACTATCAGCCGCCAGGGCACATTCAATTCAATGAAAGACATACTCAGTACCTAAATGGTAGCTTTATAGTCGGTACATGGTGCCCACACGTGTGCCATGCAATTATACAATGCTAAGACATTGAATTTATACAATGCAAAGATAGTTTTTAAAATGTTCAGCAGCTCCAACGGTATTTTCAAATGCTAATCAATTAGTTTATGCTTGTGGAGCAGGACCAGCGTTGAGCCAAGCATTTTTATCAGCGATGTAATCCCCCAACTTATAATATGCTTGGCAGCATAGTGTGCGTTTAATATAAGATTTAAATTTCGTTTCATTCAGTTGAAGTATGTGGGGAGGTATTTTATTGTAACATTTTAAACAGTACCCCATGAAAGATGAGTCCACTTTAGCCAACTTGAAACCCGGTTGAACTAATTGGTCCCTATTCCTAGTGATATAATTGTGTTTTGCACCTCTTTTACTAAAAAGATGTAGATTTTTCCTTACGTACATGATTTCATAAATATATTGACAAGGTACCGTCATGATGTTAATATCTTTAAACTGTTCCCTTAGAGAGTTGTGCCTGCGGAGGCCATAGATGGCTCTAATGGCTCTTTTCTGCAGAATAAAAATAGACTCGATGTCTGCAGCCCGTCCCCATAGTAGAATACCGTACGACATAATACTATGAAAGTAACTAAAATAGACTAGTCTCGCGGTATCTACATCAGTAAATAGACGGATTTTTCTCACAGCAAATGCTGCTGAACTTAGCCGTCCTGAAAGGGATTTTAAATGAGGACCCCATTGAAGCCTTGAGTCGAACGTGATCCCCAGGAAAACAGTTTTATCGACGAATTCTAGTTTCTCTTGATTCAATACTATCTTAAATTACTACTTTTGACATTTGGTAAAGAAAATCTTATGCACTTAGTTTTTTTCCCATTTAATACTAAATTATTAGCAGTGAACCAATTGTGGACCTGCTGTAGGGCGTTATTTACGTCGTCAAGATTTGATGCACGTCTATTAATTTTAAAAATTAAGGAAGTGTCATCAGCAAATAACACCATTTGTGGTTGAGTTTTTAACAAATGGGGGAGATCATTAATATATACTAAAAAGAGGAAAGGACCCAGTATTGATCCTTGTGGTACACCGATTTCTACTTTTAAACCGAGTGAATTGACACCATTTATTTGAACTTGCTGTTGTCTATCATTTAAATACGATTTTACTAAACTGAGCGCAAGTATCCCAAGTCCGTAATGCTCAAGTTTCAAGATTAAGGTTTCGTGGTCGACGCAGTCAAATGCCTTGGAGGGTCACAAAAAATTCCTATGGCGTCTTGGGCCTCTTCCCACGCCGTAAATATGTGTTTTAATAACGTGTCCACGAAAGCCATCAATGACCGGGTACCTAAACAATTTATCTTCGATAAAAAATACAAAATCCAACTTCACGAGGATCGCCGATGTGAGGGTTTGCGCCCAACAGAGCTGCGCATCTTCACGGATGGATCCAAAACAGGTAGTGGTACAGGTGCTGGAGTCTTCTCAGAGGACTTCAACATCCACATAGCTACACCATTGGGAGTCCATAACACAGTGTTCCAGGCCGAGTGCTTGGGTATTTCTCTTGCCGCTTCAGCAATTCTGGCTAGGAAAGTTAAGGACCACTCGATACGTATACTCTCAGATAGCATGGCTGTTCTGCAAGCGCTGAACAGTCACACTGTGGACTCTGGGCTGATGTACGAGTGCCACCAGAACCTTAACCAGGTGGGTGACCTCAATAACATAACCATTCAATGGATCAAAGGACACAGCGGTTCGCTGGGGAACGATGCAGCCGACGAACTTGCTAGAAGGGGGTCGAACATGGCACCAGTGGGGCCCGAACCCATTGTACCACTCCCCTTCGGTTACCTACGCACTCTGGTAAGGAAACGAACTAGGGATCAGCATCACAAACTATGGTCGGACCAAGGTGAGTGCAGGCAGGCTAAAGAGGCACTGCCTTCAATCGATGGCCGCCTCACGAAACAGGTTCTCCGATTAACTAAACAGCAGCTGCGTACGGTTACTGCAGCTATAACTGGCCATGGGTCATTTAATAAACACCTCTTTGTCATAGGAGTTACAGACAGTCCGCTCTGCAGAGCCTGCATGGAGGACGAAGAGACAGCAGCTCACGTGCTGTTAAACTGCCCGGTGGTCGCCATTTTAGGGCAAAGTACTTCGGTAACCCAGGTACCCTACGCGAGATTGCCAGTAACACCAAGGCGTTGCTGGCCTTCTTTGAGGAGCTGGGGTGGATCGAATAACAGATGTTTTCCCACCCATACGCAAAATACGCGCTTTTGACGTGGAGTTGCGGAAACCAGCCCGTATTACCTATTACCTATTAACGTGACACCGGCGTCAGTCGTACAACATCGCTTGGTGAAACCATACTGTTGATCATGTAAGATTTTATTGGTGTTAAAATGATTGAGCAGTTGGTTAAGCATTACCTTTTCAAACACCTTGCTTAAAACTGGCAACACGGATACGGGTCTATAATTATTGGTGTCTTTACTGTTCCCGGATTTGAAAAGTGGTATTACCTTACTATATTTTATTAGATCATGGAAGATTCCTTGATCCACACACAAATTAAATATTAAGGCTAAGTACGACGCTATAGTCTCAATAATGGAGGTACAAACTTTAATTGACATTCCCCATAGATCTTCGGTTAATTTGATCTTGATTTGTTTGAAAGCTTTTAGTACTATTAAGGGGTTTATATGCTTGAATTTAAATTCAATCGGGCAGGATGAAACATTTGCTCTTAATAAATCAATAGAACGCGAGGGCGAGGAATTTAAGGATTCAGTAGTTTTAACTGGGATACTGGTAAAGAAATTTACAAATTCTTGAGCAACTTCTTTGTTAGTGCTTATGAGACCACCTGAAGTTTCTAGTGTGAAATCATTATTATGTCTTTTATTCCTGTTTGTTTCGTCATTGATAAATTTCCAAACCGTCTTTATTTTATTATCGGCTGATTTGATCTTGTTGCTAATGTAAAAGGCTTTAGCTACCTTGCAAGTATTTTTAAAAGTTTTAGAGTAAGTAGCAACGTATTTATTAAAAGATTCAGAGTTAATATAAGGCTTAAGGCCATACAGCTCAGTCACATAATAACCCTTTAACCGCACTCATTATTTACTCGATTTTAATGTACGTCGGATAGCAATATGTATGAAACATTAATTATAGGTACAATTCGTTTAATGAACGTCCAAAATAAGTAACTCATGTGATAATATTTAATTGTACATTAATATATATATATATATAATATATTATATTTCCATAAAGTATATTGTATCAGAATACCTGCGAAATTTCGCGGATTTATATATATATTTTTTTTTAATTTTTAATTATTATTCTTTATGGAACCTCTTTAGGTCATGAGCTAACTGAAAATAAAAAAAATATTAGGCCAAGGTCTTAGGAGGAGGCGTCAAAATTGATTCGCTGCAATATATAATAGATAGTTTCCTATATATCCTTTCACCCATGGGGGTTTTATTAAGTGTGTCTTACGAGTAAATCAGAACGTGGTTTATTCACACGAAGAGGGCTTAAGAGTTAAGATGAGATGCGTCAGAGACGAAACTAACCACATACAATAAAATTATGTTTGGGTAGACAATACTTAAGCGAAAATACTAGTATGTATACATTAGTATTTTATCATCAGCAGATTCATTTTAAACTTATATTCTGAACCTCCATATTTCTACTCAAAAAGGATTCTACTGATTAATTTAACATTTCAATACAATTAATGACCTCATCGCTTACAACGTCCGCACTAGTACATAATAAAGCAGCTGGGCGGAGATATGTCTGTGTAATCCTTATCAATCCAGTGTTCTGGTCATGTTTATTAACTTATCAGTGGTGTTCTGGTTCAGTCAGTTGACTTGTGAAATGTATAGATTAATATAACATAAACAACTGGAAAAATAACTGGACGTGGTGTAGGTAGGTACAACCGAGGTAGCAATCTTTTATTAGAGTCACGTGAATTATTTCCACTAACCTAGTCTAAAATCTGCCTCCACATCATCATCATCCTATTGTGACAAAATCTCAGTGTATTAATTAATTTATAATCATTTTCCTAGAAGCCACGTTATAATCATTATGATGACACTTTTATACGTAGGTACATACACATTTATAAAACGCCCTGCCTTCTATTATTTCTGTGTTGATTAAACAAAACGTTTGTCTAATGTTAAGATGTTTCGCAATTTCCAGTACTCTGTAACAATAATTCGGAGATCCCTTTTACTGTATACAGTAAAATGTACTTATATTGTAATGTATGTATAAAGTAAAATGTAAAATGTATTTATATAGGGAGAGAACAGTTGGGTTACTGCTCCTGAGTTTATTCCGTCATAATATTTTCACGTAAGTATTGTGTTGGTGACGATTAGAATGAAAGGATAGACAACGAAATTCACTTTGACTAAAGAATTAATGTAGCATAAATTCAGCTGCATACGGTTAGATGGGAAGCTCCAAAACAGTTGGAAAAAGAATAGGCATCACCTGACTATTCTTTTGTATAAACTATGGTGGGGTTGGCTAGGTATATGAATCTATTGTAATTAAAATAGTGCTGGCACGGTTAAGGGTAATATCATATAACTTACTAGAAGGAGCTAACTAAAAGAACGAAACCAAATCAAAATACTCATTTGTAATTCCTAACCCTGGCCGCAAGAGGTTTCCAAAACTAATAAGATAAAGAAGATACACAATTATTGCAAACCTGCTATCTACACACGGTTCTCCAAGCAGGAGAGGAAATTCAGAAACTTTATTCCACGTTCTTACGAAATCTTTTGATTAAATGTAACGTCAGCGCGAGGTACTCGCACGTAAACCTCTTACTGTCGATGTGTTTGCTGTAAGTATCTGTTATATTTGCTTTTATTAAAGGGCTAAACATGTTTGGGAAGCAGATTACCTTAATAAATTTCCGTAACCTTTTGTACGAAAAATATATGAGATAAAGAACTAAAATTATGTGACCTCTCTGTAAAAACCTATGTCAAATACAACGTTGGTGGATTCGATCTCTGTAAGGGTGCGGAAAAGCCTGTCAATATGGAAATTATTTTACCAAACATACTAAGTCTAAGTAAATTATTTGCCAAGGTTAAGTGCCGTACGTATGAAGTCAAATTATAATAACAATTTACCATCAATTAGATGATTGGTATAGTGAAAAACTTGTAGTTCAAACGGTGAAAGGTTCTGTCTAAAAAGAGCACAAAGATTGGAATCTATATTTACTTTGGAAGTATATTCTCGGTAAAATATTTAAAGTCCCTTAACACAATGGTTTCTTATTGTTTGACACTTTGAGAATGTAGTGTTGTATCAAACACTTGTGAGATACCTACATGTACCAACTACCTGAACGTGTGTTTTTGTGAAAGTCCATAATTTGCTACCTGTGCTTATTCTTCTTACCATCTGATTGATGTCTCAAGTAAGGATATTTCTACTATATTTTCCTCGCTTAACTTACTTAACTTTTTTAAATTACTAAGTCAGAATACACATTCGATAACGTATTTCGAAATAAAGTTACGACAGAGTATAATACGTAGGTATAAGTTAGTAACTGGGCAGAGAAGTACATTAAACACATTACATGTAGAATGTATTACTATGTTGATTCAAACTCATTCAAGTTTAGTTCACAAATGTCGTTTGATCTTACATTCAGACTTTCACTACATTCAGACCCTGAACTACTGTAATGTGAAAACTTAGGTACTAAAACACACTCCAAGACGGATTGCTCATATAGTGAACTTTTCAAAGAACCATTTGCTAACTATTAAGATAATTCTAAACAGTACATAATTAAAATGTATGTTTACTGTTCACTAATTATGTAAATTTGTTAGTGGTATCAATAATGAAAGTATTTACTCAGTTTATATTAGGAAACAGTCTTTGATCAATTTGATCAAACAACGAATATATTATAGACAATGAAGTGTAATTAGAAATGAGAGATGAATCGAAAAGCTCAGGCAAACAATATATATAACTAAGTATGGGATTCCTGTTCCACAATCCACAATCATGATAACGTCATAAATGATTTAATATTATTTTTCTATTTTTTGTACCATCGAAAAACAGTACAGCAGCAGCAGTAATTGTGTTAAATTCTTGTCAAGTTCAAGTCATATTCCATTTCAAATTTAAATTCATGCATTCTACTCACCTACCGAGGCTACAGAACCAAATAGGATTCCCCACACAGTTGCTCTTGGCTGAACCGTAATATATGAGTGTCGGGATGCGTATGTACCTACAGTCAGTGAGTTGAAAATTTTTCGACATTCTGTTTATTAAAATTTCAATAATATTCAGCAAAAATCCTTTCCTCCGAAAATTTGGGAAGAATGTTTGTTGTTTGATATTTAATAAACGTTCTCATTTTTATTAAATTTGTAATAAAATATAGAATTTCGACAAAAACAACAATACAATTGAAAATATAACCATTTTAAAAACCAAAAACAGTATAGAACAAACAACACGACGCTCTACAGTTCATTTGGTATCAACCAATATTGATTTACAGCCACACATTCGGATTCCAATCAAAATATTGTATGTTTTATAAACACAAGTAACTATTACATTCAAAACAGTTTAAATATTATTAAAACAATAGTTGTGTGCGTTTGTTAATAGTTCGTTTGTCCCATTCAATACTGGCGTGGTGACTGTAATCACCACCGCGTTGTGATCCCCGTATTGAACTATGTATGTACCTCTACCTACGTATGCAGTCGTGTGTCAGCTGTGGGCTGACATGGGTCTGTCCTAGCTATGTTTTGTTACCTACTGCGGAGTATGATTGTGTTTATTAAACGCTGACTGTGCCTTTCTCTTAGGTTGCCAAAACAAGGATGCGTTATGAGTATTTCTCCTTCATTTAGTAAACCTTTGCAAGTATCCATTTATGTAACTTTACCTCATCAATGACCTCAAAAGGTACTGTTTATCATAATTAATAGTTCGCGGGTATCATGACTTCGTCTGACGGAAGGGATCAGCCGAAGCTCCAATAGTTGATAGGATTGTTGTGGTTGAATGATTCTCAAGTTTGCTGATCAGATCATTACTATAAAGGCAAAAGTTTTGTTTGTACAGGATTCACTCTAAACCATCTGTGTTTGTGGTCACGACAACTTCGATATTGGGAAGTTGAAGTGATTTTCTAAGTTTTTGAAGAATTCACCTTTATTACTTGAGGTGAAGGGGCTCGTGGCTAAATAATGACAGCAGCACGAGTCAATCGAAGGTTAAGCTACGCTTGCCGAGGTCAGTCCGTAGATGGCTGACCATCCATTACTTATCGAGACCCCTCTGTGCCTCGGAAAGCACGTTAAGTCATTGGTCCCGACTGTCATTTGGATATCTTTGCCAGTCGTTACGAGTAGTGGGAAGTCCAAAAGTTTGATATTTAGTCTTCCATGTGTTGTGGAGGTCAGATAGGCAGTCGCTCCATATAAATGGAATACATTTGAATCCACCATTGATACAGACAACCTATAATATAATAATTAATTCCATACGCAACGTATTCATCGCTTGTGAAATCAAAGCGTCGCACCGCTTTTAGCTAAATATGAGGTTTTTATTGAATCACTTGGATTCAATTCGATTGTTCAAATCGTTTGATATAACTTCTGTTATGGCTGAGTCTCACAATTACTTAAACTGAAACAGGGCTCTTCTGAGATAAAGGATGATCCACGAGTGACTCCGTTCTCCACAAAGATCTTTTTGGGGAAAAACTGTATCTGTAGGAAGAGGGTAATATATTCGGTCATAACATTTCCCTGAGGGTATGACCGAGAACGAATTTATACTTTTAGCTGCCAGCCTTGTAAGGTAGTTATTTTTATACAGAACTGGCTTTTGCCAGCGACTTCGCCCACGTTGATGTCGTAAATTATTCCACAGGAACAAACTATCGGAATAAAAAGTATTTCATGTCCTAACCTAGGTCATGGTCTACCCACGTGCCAAATTTCATCCAAATCCGTTCAGCGGTTTTTGTATCAAAGGGTAACAAACAAACAAACTTACTTACGCATTTATAATATTATATAAGTAGTTAGGATTACAGTATACATATTCACATACCATTAGTTTGAAAATAAACTCGAGCCATTTGAGAACCTTGGTCTTACATTATAGAGGTTAGGAATCTTCTTTCTTAAATGAACACACATTCTAACCTAAAGGTTCAGTTTTCAAAACTGAAAAACGCGCTCTCAAATTGTGACGTTGTGGAGAGACGGACGACCGACAGCATTCCTTGATGGAGTGTGTCCGGACGATCAGTCAGTTGGACAACTGCAGTTGATTGGAAATTCAAACGTACCGGACATATTTCGTGTTGAAATATTATTTTCACGTTCGTCATATGAGTGATATTCTAAATGTAATCTGGTTTAAAATTATCCACATGAATAATATTGAATTTAGCTCAAATCTGAAATCGAGTAAAACGTATTGTGTTTACCAACTGTATCGGTAAAATCAGCGCACGTTTCGTTTACGTTACTAAGAAATCAGTCACACTTGTGCGTCGCTATTTATGATGAAAATTAAATAATATAACACAAACAACGGTGTAGCTTCGTGACTACTCTCCTAAAACTATAAGATTCACGAGACTAATGGAAGTAGTAAAATAACAGCTAGGGAGATATACAGGATAAGCAATGTATACCAAAGTTTGAAGAGCGGGCAAAAGAACTATCTTGACCATTAGGTACTTTTATTACCGCAAACTAGATCACGAGTAAGCGAATGAGTCGAACACTAGATTGATACGATTCACAAAACAACACATTATATGTATTTATATGTAGGTACTTACTGTGTTCAGCAATAAAGACTTGATTTGATAATTTTCATTTCTGTTGTTGTGAAGAGGTTTTTTTTTTTTTCTTTTTTTTTTTAAAAAACGTTGCCCCACGCTAGGAATTTCTCCTGTGTCGTGGGTGCGTTTACAAACATATAAACTCACATACACAAACAGCCAGACCCGGAACAACTAATTAGGTAATTAGGTATCTATAATTAGCAGATAATCGTCAGGTAAGTCTGCACTAAGCTTTAAGCCTAGTTGACGCAAAGCTGTTGCAGATCACTGCATGGCATCGACGCTCCGCAGGTGTTAAGCCCGTTGTACACGGCACGGTTTATTTAAGGTACCCAAGGCGCGCTAGCCGCAGCGCAGAATAATCGTGTGAGTTTGTATCTATATGACACTGTTCTATGCTATAAGGTGACGGCACCGTGACGTAGTGCCACCGTATCGTCAACAAACTTCCATAGTGATCCACACAACACTGATGACCGTAGTTTGTCACAGCAAAAGAAGCGTGTAACTGTTACTAACTACGTATTATGTTTGGGTGCCTACTTCGAAGCTTTGGAATATTGATTGCGGAACGCTAGAATACATTAAATATTAGAATATCAAACTGGAATCTCCTTCCAATTGTGCCTACGTTTCATCAACTAACCGCTTGTAATTTTATAAATTAACCAGATGAGGCTTTTATGTGGCACACGCACGAAACAACAGTGCTTAATTTAGGTCCCGTATGCATACAATACTTTGTGTAAGAGGATAACCTTAAGGAGACTTATAAATGCCGTATATCCGGTTTTAAATGGAACGAGTTTTCCGATTTCACAAACTCCTATTGTACCATTTGCAGATAACTTGTTCGTATCAGGACATTGCAATGCAAAATAACGATAGATTGATAATCGGCAATCTCATTGGTTTACTATGCATAGGAAGCTTATTGTTATCGAGTTGTATGCATTACGCGGATAGGACGTGCTACGAACCGCTACGCCGCCGCCGTGCTTTGCTACGAAATGTTACAAACGGCTACGTCGATAGTCGCAGTACGATACTAAGTTCTATGAGCCAGTTATTGCTTGTTCCCTTAATTTGAGATACATTGGCTAACCTAGTAAATCATTTCATGATTATGTTATATTGTTAATAAATTATTGTTTCGATGGTTTAGCATTCCTTATGGTCTAAAAACAATTCTTGGCAATGAATATTGCCTAAGGCTAAGGCAATAATAATTACCAAGAATTGTTTATCAAATATAAGTTTACAACCAAAATAAAGAAGTTGTAGGAAATGTTAACAGGTAAGGAGAGTATAAAGAACTGAATTTATTCAGTTCTTTAATACTATCAATACAGTTGATTAAAATTACTAATTAGTGTTGTATTTAGTGTATTTAGCCTAGAGAAGTAGTTCACTCATAAGCACTTACTACCTACTAAGAATAGAAAGATAGAACTCCACTCCCGTTAACACAGCGAACATCAAAGTAGGTGTAGGAGCACCATTCAGAAGCTCACAAACTAAACAGTTGTTGTCTCAAGTGTCAGACAAACAGATTGCGGCTCGCGATCAGATTAGAGAATCTGAATGTCAAAACAGTACCATCGAGTACACTAGACTCGATGAAAACAGGGATCGAGCCACAAGCGATCATCTACTGAATATGAGAGTAGATTTTTAAATCAAGAGCAAAGTAAAGAGCGCAGTAATTGGGCTGTGACTTTAGTGAGAGACGGTACTTATACAACATGAAAAATCCTGTCTGATTCGTGAGGGTGTTGTTACGTATCGTACTGAAATTCATGTGGTAATTTTCAATAAAATCGAAAAAAATATATCGTGTCTTTTTTTCAATGGGGAATTGTACCGGATTATTTATTACATGGGGCGTGGGCGGACGTCATTTAGCGGGTGTCTACAAGTCATAACTGACCCTTGTTGAAAATATAATAAATATAATATTTTTAATGAATTTGGAGTAATTTTCGTACTAAAAATTTTATTTTTAAATAGCAATATTTTTTTTCGTTTTCAGTATATATTATAATATAAATCGATTTTTTTATTACTTCTACGTAATGTTATTGCAGTACCTATGAGCCCCTTTCGGATCGGACAGGTTTTTTTTTACATATTGTATTATGCGGTAGTGTTGGGTGGAAGAGGAGATAATGATCTATGAAGGCTTTGTCGTGTGTGAGAGCCTTTCGATTAACCCCTGGCTATAAGTAAACTATAACGGCGTAAAAACCATTTTCTAAAATCGTTCCGGCCGCTTAAGATATTTTTTGTTGGGTTTCTCATTTAAAATTCATGAAGTTTTTTAGAAACTTAGCTTCTATTTTGTAAAGTAAAATGTACAAAGGTCTTTTAGGCAATTTATTTTGTGAAATAATTATGCTAGCATTAGCAGACCAAGGTACACGTAATAAATAATTAAAAAACTAAAGACCCGCCTGCTTTAAAAAAAAAAATCATCCTTACTTTTGAAATCATCTCCTCAAGCCCTTTATTTTGATACCCCCCCACATGGCCATGGTACTAGTTTTCTTTTTTAAGACTTTACTTATATTGACGTCAAAAATCTGCAATTATACAATATTATGGAACAAAGATTGTACACAATTAAAATAATTCTTTCAATTTATACATTTGTTTGAGGCTGACTGTACATAAACTATGTCATTATATACCTCATTCTGTGGAGCCACAAAATTAAATCTACAACCACATTATTTGACTGAACTGGAAGCTGTTGCTGCAATACAGAAATCCAAACTCTTCCTAGGTTTGGTTCGCTACTTCCTTCTATGAAATAAGATTTATATTTTATAGGGCTACGTTGTTATACTTTATGCAAGCACACAAATATTTTTCTTCGTTTGAATCTTTATTCTTTCAAAACGTGAGCTTATTTATTCAGATTACTTGAAAGTATGGATGAAATTTGGCTCATGGGTAGACCATGACCTGGGTTAAGACATAGATACTTTTTATCCCGATATTCCCACGGGATCGAGACTTACGCGGGAGAAACCACGAAGCGCAGCTAGTAGGGAAATATTCAGAAAAGAAGCATATTACACGAAAGTTTTCTTCTATTACAGTTTTCTTAAAACGTGATATTATGGAAAATCGTAATTTGACGTTTTCATATATTTTCAATTACTCGTAATGGTCGACCGTCTCAAGATTAAATAAAGCTTATTCCTGCTAATAACTTTGCTCAGAAATTCATAAGATTGTTTACGAAAATTTAACGTAAACGCCTATTCGGAAGGTAAACTAAAAAATCAATTAATTGTAGGTGTCGTTTGAAAGCTAAAACGGTGGTTATGCGGAGTTCAGCAGACCCGTTTCATTTTGGGATTCGTTTTTCTATCAGTAAATCTATTTAACTGTTGTTTTGTCTGCTGTTGTTCATTTTATGCCGTTAAACCTAATCGGATTATTACTTTGAAACTATTACGAAATCCGTAATGGTACAAATTAGACTGGAGCCCGGAATACTTTCAGTATGACGATTAAATTATCATAACAGAGATCGGGTTCTCATTATACACATAGCCTTGATTTACGAGAAGGTTTAACGATCTATTTTCAGGTCAAGTTATATCATATCCAAGTCTATATTCATAACTTACCAATTGGTAAGTCTAGCAGTTCCGAAAACCTGCATTTTCATCAAATGGCATCCAGTTTTCTAGGCCAGTTTAAAAAGACTACTAAAGTGTTTCTTGTCAGACTTGACAATTATCTCATTGTCAACTCTGACAATCTGAGTTTGTAAACTGATGGCTTATAAGTTGAATGCTAGTTTGAACTCTATTTATAAGGTACATAGAGTTTGATATTGCAGCATGAAAGGCTCGTATACAAGTATGTTGCATACGTTGACGGTTACTGAACGCTGCCAAGTTGTATTTTATTCTAACATTGACTCGGGAGAGCTTGTGCTTTATCCGCTGAATATTTATCCGGCACTCGGAATCGTAAATTGGTGAAAATGTTTCGCGAGATTTTAAAGCTTTCGAAAATATTCAGTAAGTTTTTGAGTGGAGCTTTTAGTAAGAGTGATAGAAACGAACAGTGTAATAGTTCGTGCATTCGGAAAACCTTTTCTAAAGCGAAAAAAATCTATTAATAACTTTAGGTAATTATTTTTGTACGCCGCATAACGCGAAGCGTTTGAGGAACTTACCGAAAAATAGTGCTGTCTTGAATTTTGATTGCCTTTTATAGTACGAGTACATGCATATCACATTTATACTTTAATATGATATGTAGAAAAACTATCCTTTTAACACAATTAAAATGACAAATTAAAATGTATTGCGTAAAAGAAAAACTGATTGAAAATAAATTCTGTGGACGTCTTAGTGTCTGTACGTATGGATCCCGTGTGTGGTCATGATAACGTTACCGAGATATCGATATTTTTTTTAAAATTCACATTAGATTGCTTCCCCTGATTTCGTATTGAAAATGGCTGTTTAATTCAATATCTTTTAATTGATATTAATAAAATACAAAAAAAATAAATACATATATTTTAATTTGTTGAATATTTCTGTTTTTGAATTTTCATTTTTTTTTTAATTATTATTCATGGGTTTCTTTTTTATATCTTACAAATTTATCCTTTCTAAAAAAAATGTTGTTATCTTCTTTCTTTTCATACAACATCTGTGCCGATCTCATGAACTACAAACAAAAAAATAATGTAACTCGCACCGCAGGGACACATTATTTTTGAGGATTTGGGACCAGAAACGAGTGCGTAACTTTGATACTTGTTGAAAGTTTCTCAGAAGGCTTTGATCCCCTGAGGAAAATGAATCGTTTTGGTTATTTCTGAAAACACACTAACAAAAATTGAATTGTTATTCAGAATGCCTACCGTAGATATATACGAGGAGCATAAAACAAAACAGTCCGAAAAAACCAATATAACCCAAAAATACAAACCTTCATAGTACTGTCTCCCACAAAACATCGAATGCGAACTAGAATACAAATACCAACAGAAGTTTATCTGCAAAAAACGGTGATACATACAACGTATACACGCGGGTTGAATAAGAATGTTCGCTTTAAGCTTCGTGCAGACTAGCGCGACGCGACACCGGTTATTGTTATACCGTGAAGTTTTTTTGAAATTGTATTGTTCGAGTCGCGTCGCGCCGTCGCGTCGCACTGGTCTGTCCGAGCCTTTACCAGCTGGCGGCGAGGAATGGAAACAAATGGAGAACGTTGTGAGAGATGCACGACAGGGACGCTGATCGATGATCAGCCTTTTTTGTAAAATGAATGACAATAAAGTTTTCTTCGTCCATTGTAAATTATGGCGTCAATACTCCTTTTTACGTACTTTTTTCAGAGACCAGCCAAGCTTATTGCAGAAGCAAGCCATTGCAGAAAAAACTAATGGGTCAGCACTTTATATTGAAGACAAAAGTAATTTTTTGTCTTCCTTTCATTAAGGAAGACAAAAAAATACTTTTATCTAACATTTTTAAGGGTACTTGGTTAACTTGAATATTTTTAGGTTATTAAAACCACATTTAGGTCTTAACAAATTCAGAGTAGTGAACAGAATATAAAGTAAAAAAATGTCCTCAAAACCTATTAGATTGAAAAAAACTTTACCGCTCTCCTTCCTCCGCTTCTGAAATTTACTTCCCATCGCACATTTTTTAAAGTAAATCATTGAAAATATGTACATTTTAAAGGTACCTAAATAAATCACTTGTAGTTTTGTTCTGTGTGCCTACCATACTACTGATCCTATACATATACATATAGAGTAACAAACCTGCACATAACGCGTCACAAAAAACGTGCCACTTCAGTAATGAGGACGTAGGTAGTACCTGAAACGCATTTTGAAGAAAGAACATACCTATATCTATCTGTTCAACACAAGTTCATAAGAAAGATGGCGGATGTAATTAGAGGGAGAAAGTGATACGACTTGCCAATGCAAGCTCGGTGTTGTTCGACAGATCCCACCTATGTATGTTGAACAAAACGCGGACATACGAGTACCCACTTCATTACAAACTAAACAATTCCGATACAAACATAAATTTTTATTTGAAATAAATTAAATTGCGTACCCTCGGTTCATCTGAATTCTGCCAGTAATATAATGTATCACACTCTGGACCGCATGCCACTTTTGAACATTATATGGCAGCATTCAGATTTAAGTGAACATTACAATAACTTCTGAAGAGCTTTATCGCATTTTTAGGGTTCCGTAGTAAACAAAAAATCCTTATAGTTTCGCCATGTCTGTCTGTCCGTCTGTCCATCCGCGGCTTAGCTCAGAGACTCTTTGTACTATAAAGCTGTTATTTGGTATGGGTATACATATTGATCACGCCGACTAAGCGGTAAAAAAAACGTTTTTTTTTTTTAGGCTACCATCTCTTCACGTAAAGTGGGGTAATGTTTTTTGGGGTAGTGGGGTAATGGTAAATGTTTTTTTTCTCTTATCTATCCCGTGGTGTGAGATGTCGTTGGAAAGGTCGTTCAAAAATACAACCGAATTGATAACCTCCTCCTTTTTGGGAAGTCGGTTAAAAATATTGTGTTTGTAAAACCATTTTTGGATTCAGGGAACCGTTTGCGAAATATTAAGCTTTAAAGTGCAACATTTTGTTAGAGTCAAATGCCCTGCCCCTGCCAGCTAAATGGTTGGTTTTGGATATGTGAAAAAATTCACTGAAGATTGACTGACGGTAGTAGTATATACAAGCTAATCTAAAGTGTCGTGTATAGGCAAACATTTCTTCCTTCAAGTAACGAAATTAAAAAGGAAAACTATCACAGCTAAGTAGGCTTTACAAGTAAACGAGTAATAATCGACCAACTTACATTTGCGGTTGCAACTACAAAGTTAAGTTTGATCTTGCGATAAATTCATCCCAACTACGTAACCCATCTTCATACGTGGTCCGACACGCACTTGGCCGGTTTTTATAATTATGAATTTCCATTGTTACAGGTACGTGATCTGACATTATCCTATACGCATTCTGTGGAGGTAGCAAGCATCTCACAAAAGTACCTATATTTTATAAAAACTTATACATACCTACTGCATTGAAACAGAAATACGCTGCGTAAGATTATTCGCCTCGCACTGATACAGTAGGTACTTTGCTCACGTTATTTTTCGTTTTTATATAATTGTTTATCAGCGGAAACTTGTAAATGTCCTTCAATTTCATATTTTTTAAGAGCATTGTTAGCTGTTGTTTCCAGTAAAGAATAAAATAAAACGATATTATGATCGTGGACGAAACATGAAAAAGGCGTAATTTTATGTTAGCATCGTAACTTCCAATAAGTGGAGTAAACCGTGTATGTACCATCGAAGAAGTTCATATCTATACACCGTAAGGACTATTTCTGCTTGCAGCGCTCGGCCGCTTTAGAACCGGGGCAGTAACAGATGTGGTCATCGTGCTCACGGGATTTTGTTTTCAAACTGCTTAGATATGAAGTTCTTCGATAGTACGTCTGATCCAATCAGTACTCAGTAATAAAAAAATCAACAATGTTATGGATCTACCACCCTTTGACCCATATAAGTATGCAAGTTTCATGATATTGTGCCTAAAAAAAAAAGTAACTTCAAAACATCTGTGCACATAAACAACAAACTTTTACTATGCCCATATTTCCTTCGCTACCAAGACAAACAAAATCAAAACCAGAATTTCCAAAGTTATGAAATAATGTCTGAGGTCCATACTCTGCGTTCTGAGGCCCTAGTGTGAGTTTCTTTTAACCATCTGGACGCGGTCGATGCGCAACATCGACCGCGTTTTGGCGCTCCGATTGGCTCTTCACTGGTGAAGGCCGGCCGGCTGCCAATCGGAAGGCGTGATGGAGAGGCAAAAATAAAAAAAAACCCTAGTTTGAGTTTCTTTTAACCATCTAGACTTTACGCATCGACCGCGTTTTGGCCCTTCACTGGTGAAGGCCGGCCGGCTGCCAATCGGAGCGCCGAATGCGGTTGATGAAGTCCAGATGGTTAAAATAAACTCACACTAGGGACTCTGTTAGTGTATTAATATAATCCCAAACGTAATATGTTTGATTTATTTCACACACGTCGTTTATTGAAATACGTCGGTTGATGGTAGGTTTCATAGAATTCACTTTGATAAACAGGGCTTAAATCTGAACATCCAAGCTTAGCACCAAACTATTTGGTACATACTCTAGTTTATTAATAGAGGCTCAAACGTAATACGCTTGATTTATTTGTTACACTTTCGTAATTAAAGCGTGGTTTTGAAGTCTAGAGGTTTCATCACCGAATACTCAGAATGCTAAGTAAGATAGCTCCGGAATATCTTAAAATTGATTAAAGAGATAAAATCTACAGATACAGCCTACGTTCCACACTTGTAGTTATCTTCCAAAATTATTTGAGTGCTATTTGGACATATCAGTTCTCTCACAACAGAAGAAACCAGTTTACCATTTTCCCTCTATTAGTCAATTACCTACGTTCTATAGTCAAGTAGATGGACTGACATGACATGTACCCTCGTCATGGAAGCCACAGCCGCGCTTTATTTATGGTATAAGCCCCCGTTCCCACGGGTGTATAAATATCGCGGCGGGATTTTATCGTGCACTGGATTTAAACTTTAGGTGTTGAGCCGATCGTTGATAATCCAATAGAGTGCATCCCAGCGCGTCAAAAAACACACAGTTGGATTTTCATATCTCGGTGCTAAGCAGTGCGTTGAAAATTCACTACGCAAAAAAAAACTTATTGACTGACGGACAGTTCGCCAGCGTGTGATTAGCAGATTGAATACCTAGTGGAAGGCTTTCCTCACGTGGTAAATATGATTGAATTACTGGTATTCTTAAAAAAGTAGCATATTCAAGTTAACTTATTTAATAAAAATAGACATTATATTCTGTACCTAATATTTTCTATTTTGATCAACTTTTTTGTCTTAATAGAAAAGTTAATTAAGAAAAAAAGTACAACCGAATTGATAACCTCCTCCTTTTTGGGAAGTCGGTTAAAAAAGGCCTTCTCTCTGTGGCCTAATTAGATTTCACTACTAAGTGGTGAGTGGACTAATATACTGCGGCAAGAGGAAGCCAAGGGTTTTACTACCGGCAGCTTCGAGTTCTGAATCAATTGAATTCGATTCGAATTGAATGCCGATTCATACTCCGCATTCAAGAGTATGAATCGGCATTCAATTCGAACATTATAAACAACATTCAATTTGAACATATTGCAATTAAATGAAAGAAAATTTAAAACTCATATTAAAAGTACACTTTAACAAGCATATTACAAATTAGAGGATTATATCCAAGATAAGAATGCTTGGAAACATGCTGTTCCTGCTCCATAGGATAATTTAGAATCAAGACAAAATCAAACTGGTTCATATTCATATTCATATTTATTTATTTGCTCACAATGTAGGTAATTACAATAGGGTGGTTACAATATTGAAGGATCCTTGTACATTCTACCATTTTGGCATGCAAAAATTGATGCAGTACATCATCAAACATTGAAATATTGATACAGTGGATACAACTAAAATTTATCGGCTAAAAAATCCGTTACAGAGTAGTAACATTGCATTGCATTGCATTGGTTGCAAATTTAATTGTATATTTTATTATTATTTTTTATTATATGACACTGATTTTACATTCTGTGACCAATTCCTCGCACACTGACTTATTAATTGTAAAATTTTAGGAAAATCGTCTACTTTTACAATGTTTGTAAATATGTGAGCACCATGTATCTATCACATAATTAGTTTATCTGTTGTTGCTTCATTTTTAATTCTTAATTCTTTTTACCTATTGTGGTATAATAATTTTATTCTAGGTGCATCGTCCTCACATTTATAATGATATAACTAATGTACTTATACAAAATATTGTAAAATATTTTAAAAGAGTAACGGTGGAGTTTCTTGCCCATTCTTCTCCATGCGAAAACTACCTTTTGGAAGGGGCGACTAGAATCATTTCAATTTTTTTGTAAATTTTTGACGTTCAAAAGTGCCTTATAAGGGCCTATTTGAAATAAATGATTTGACTTTGACTTTGAACATTAGCGCACGATCGTGCGGTGATTCGAAGCGAAACTAATTTCGATCAAAAGATTCGTTACGATCGAAAAGTAAGTACTCCACACGCCATCTGACAGATGATAATCGAGTTGTTGGATCAAAACTTAACGTCAAATTACACGATAACAAACAAGCTACTTTATTCAGATCGAGTGAGGTTTTTTAGTGTTATTTACTGCTATATTTCTTCAAATTCTTTATTATTATGGCTCGCCTTGCGTCGTTTTTGTGTTCTTGAAGAAGCAAATCGTATGGATATTCGTGCAAGAAGAAATATGCAAGGGATTAGTCGTTATATCACCCAGGCTATGTAAATGGATTTGGTAGAATTTCGGAGAAATTATCGTTTGTCGAAGGAGTTGTTTGATGTTTTGGTAGAAGATTTAACACACATACGTGTAGAAACCAAGCAGACGAAGTGACATTTCAAATTGTATGTTTGATTTAACCAAACAAGACACCATTACCGTTCATTCGGATAGCATAAATATTTAAGTTATCTCAAGTGTGTTTAACTTACTTTTGCTCATGATTTAGTCTTTTGTTGCGCCACCCAAGGAATTTAGTAAAATTATGACCCTTTCCCATTTTTCTTTTGTCTGTTGACGAGCTTGTGCAGAACGTATATATATACAAGGCCGGGATTTTCTTCTAAAAATTGCACCATCTTCTCCATTTGTACATATGATGGAAGAGACATTATCAAGTCACTCAAGGATTCTAAAAGTTCATAAACATTTATTATAAACTTATAAACGTACACGCACGCAAAAAATTACCACACATTAAAACACTTACGTACCAAAGTAAATCTATCTTGTACTTTCTCTAATAATATGAATTGAACCTAAAAACATACTCTTATAGCACACACAATTAAACTTTTGAACAATAGCGCTCTCCGCATACAATGCCACTCTTGACAGCTTGTGGCACAGACTAATTAAATACTTTATTCCCAAAAATATTCCTATCATCAGTTTGTATTTATTATGTGTAAATAAAGCACTTGGGTATAGTTTTTTACGTGAGTAAGTGATAGAGATAAAGATAAAATAAATCAACCATTTTTCGGACTATCTAAAGTACATAAATCTTTTATGGGGTACTGTGTTAAATGTTACAACAGAATACCTTGTGATATATTAGAATTAAATGATAGAAAATTTAAAACTCATATAAATAATACACTTTATAAACAAGCATATTACAAATTAGATGATTATATCCAAGATAAAAATGCTTGGAAACATGCTGGTCCTGCTCCATAGGACAATTTAGAATCTAGACAAAATCTAACTGGTTGCTAATTTAATTCTATAATATTTTTATTTTTTTTAAATATTGATTTTACATTCTGTGATTACTTGAACTCACACACTGACTTATTAGTACCTATTACTTACTAAAACTAACATTTTTAGTAAGTAATAGGTACTAATAAGTATAATATCGTATAATTTTACAATGTTTGTAAATATGAGAGCACCATGCATCTATCACATGATTAATTTATCTGTCATTCCTTAATCATTCATTATTTTTACCTAACGTGTTATAGTAATCTTATTCTAGGTGCATCGTCTCCACATATAATTATATAATTGATGTATACCAGATATTGTGAAAACATTTTAAAAGAGTAACGATGGAGTTTCTTGCCCATTCTTCTCCATACGAAAACTACCTTTTGGAAGGGGCTACTAGAATCAATTATTATTTTTCTGTAAATGTTGACGTTCAAAAGTGGCTTTTTTTGTGCCTAATTGAAATAAATTATTTGACTTTGACTTTGACTTTGAGAAGTTAATACATTCAACCACTTAAAAGTTACAAATCAAAGACTTATAGAATGGACGGTGACGTAATCCGACGGATGCGCACAACGACGCTGATGATATTCGAACTTATGTCGATCTTTAGATTTCGAATTGGTTCGGGAGTAAGGTTTTAAATCGGGTTCGGATCAGAAACGAGTTCGAATCGGAAACAAAAACAAAATCTTATCGTTTCGATTCAACACCGAATGCTACTCCCAACTCAGCAAATAAAGCGGTCTCTTTTATTTCTTTAATTATGTGATATTATTTCAGCAGTACTTAGGCACAAAAGTAAACCATTTCTGAAACATATCGGTTTTTTTTTGACTGCAGACATAATCGGGTTTTCTAATGATATTAATTTCTTAATAGAATAAAAAGCTAAGTCAGCGATTTTTCACGTTAGTTTTTAGGTTATTTCATAGCATAAATTATATAGGAACCTAATTAATTAAAAACAATTATTTAAGTAACGAAGATTTCATTCAAAGTAATGGTTGAAGAAATTTATTTAAAAGTAAGTTAATGGAGATGTCTAAACTTTTGAGAGGCTGAGAGCAAATTCACACTTGATTAGAGTCGGATTATAGGCGTGATAATTATCAAAATGTGCATTTAGATACAGAATTGACTGTTACGATCTTCATACACTTATGTAGTTTAGAGGTACGAGGAACAGGGTGTAAATTTCACTCACTCTGTATAGAAAAGAGAGGATCCTCCGACCAGATGGGTGTCGTGTCTGGCGGGCAACTGCCTAACGATTGATGCTGTGGAAGTTATATATATGGTGATCCCGCGATAAACTCTAATTGCGCGATGCAGGATTTGTATAATGTCAGAATTTTATCTGACGGTCTTTGATGCGTAGTTCACATGTAGCGATGTAGATGCCGCCACATGACTCCCCTCTAAAAATTAACGAAACTCCATGCAAACTATTATATGAATTTTCAAAAATCCTTCGTTAGTGCTCACTTTCGTATTATAAGGAACTCTAGCTCAGGAGTATTACTTCATATAAATACCGTGTCTATATAATAAGATTGTTCATATTTAGTTAAGGAGTTACGAAGTTAGTTAAGGATCCCAAACTAATACGCCCTGGTAGCTCGTCCGCACGTGTCTGCACGGTGCACTTTACTAACTATACACAACGCCACCTCTGTAATGGCACCTCTTCCTCGTGTGAACATAATGTTAAGTGTGCAAATGATAATGGAGGTTTTTCCAAGTGAACTTAATTAATGAAGTCTAGATGTCACTATAATTCTTTAAACAAATTAATTAATTATTTCCATCGCCAGTTATAACACTGCCTTTTCTTCTAACACTTTATTATCTCCTAGGTATAATTAAGTCATAAAAAAAAAATATCACGTCAGCTCTTGTCCGCTGTAGGCGTCACAACAAATTCATCAAAACGCGAGTTTCACTTTCATTACCCTGAAGTGCCCGCAACGAGGACGCGTTCGGAATAAATGTGAAATTTATTCAAGAGGGAGCCACTGCTGCAACTAAGATTAGCTATTTATTGTTCAAATATCTACGTGTGGTCACGGTATTTGTGACCTTATTATAAAATATAGATTCCGTCTGCGCAGTACCTATTCGGAAGATGAAAATTAAAAGAAGTCACGGTGACTATCGCGTCACATAGTCGTATAACCAATCTTAGCATAAACATAATCAGCCTACAATGTTCCCACTGCTGAGACATAGGCCTCTTCTCTTCGAGAAGGAGTGGGCAGTACTCTACCACGCGGGCCCAGTGCATGGATTGGTAGATGTCATATGTTTTCGAATTTTTGGTTCTAGAACATCGTTTTCTCACGATGTTTTTCTTTCGTCCATTTTGAGAGCAGTGGTGATGAAATTATTTACACGACCTACAACTAGTAAGTTGGGGCCGCTATCACTTGGTCACCACTGCTCTTATGCTAATGGTGATAAATATAATAGGACAAAGTCTTATGGTAAATAGAAAAAAACTTTTCAAACAATCAAACGGTCCCGGTGTTTATTGTTTCGGCTTTTATTTGTTTTCTGCACAGTTTCTGTGTCGTTTATTATCATCTAATATCCATTTAATGGACAGTAAGATGTCCTCGAGCAACCGCCGTAAACACACTTTATTACTTGACACGGAAAGTTAATCCAAACGAAGTTATTTTTGTATTGGAAAAGGTACTTTTAGGTTATTTTTCGTTCTATATCCCACCTTATACCGAAAGCAATAAAGGTGACCAAACATACAACAAAAAATGAAACTTAAGTTAGAAGAATTTAAATCGTTTCTATCAGGTCTATCGGCAATTCGGTTTTATTGTATACCTTGAAAAAATATTGTAAATACAGCTTTTTATCGCTTTTGTGTTACCTATTATGTTGTTCTTATATGCAGAATAGGGATATCAAATAAAACTTGACAGATATGGGACTATGTTAACTTGACTCCTAGTTACCTAGATCTAGCTGATTGTAAAGGTAAAACTTTGCCTAGTCATTCCAAAAGCATCATCTACTATAGTAACTTTGTTACTCTAAAAGTCTAACTAAAACAAAACAAATAAACATACTTAATTTACATTATGAACATCACAAAGAACCACATACTTAGAAGGTATTCAACTTTTTATACTAATTAGAATGCTAATATTGTTACTTAACACCGCAGGCTCATTACCGTACATTTCCGGCGTATTTATGAGAAAATTTCTCGTGTTTATCCTTCATTACTTCCAATGTAATTAAAATGGGTGCGCCAAAGTTCACCTAAATTTTCAACTCCGATAATTGGAAATCCGAAAATGTTCTTCCTAACATTTTTCATCCTAACAATCACAATTCCTAACTACTCTGTCTCTAATGTTCATAATTCCGAAGCATTCAACTTCATAATGTCAGTAGCAATAAACATCTATTATACTTTTATTTGTTCCCCTATATTTTCTCAACATAACCATCTTTTATACTATTATTCAAAGTCATATCTTTTTTGTTTAGATTTCTTTTTATTCATAATAATCAGTATTATATACATTAATTTTGCGAACTTTATTTTCACATAACATATATAACGTTTAACAATAATAGTACCATGGTACAAGTAGTTAAATACATGTTGTCTTAAACTCATTTCATTTAAATTAGTTTAATATTAGCGGCTATAGCTTTCAAATAATCACTTTTATTGGTGTATTTTGCTTTTAAATTGCTTTTAACCTGCAAAGATATCCATAGGTTAGGTTAGGTTAGAACTGTGACCAACTACGCGCGAGCCGAGCGAGCGAAGCGAGCGGTGCCGCGGCAGCGGCCGGCGAGCGCTACATCGAAATTGGTCGCGAAATTTTTCTAAGTATTTTTAATAGTGCCCCCAAGAAACGAATCGTTGCAAAATCGACTCCACGTAGTCTTGTTTGCCCTACCCCTAGAGTGTTATTTAAAATCGCGAAGGCGCGGAGGGGCGAGGCGGCCCGCGAGCTGAGGAGCAGGTGGTTTTAACGCCCGCCGCCGAGGCTGAGGCTGGCCGGCTGTGCCGGCCAGCAAGCCGAAGCTACGGTGGTGAGCGTTAAACACATCTGCGACGAGCAGCTCGCGTGGGATCGCCGGAGCTCCACAGCGCCGGAGCCGTGACAGAAACAATGCCTGCTGCATGTTGCATGCTGCATGCTTGCTTGCATGCTTGCATGCTGCATGCCTGCTGCATGCATGGTCATGATCATTATGCGTAAACAAATTTATGCTTTAGAATTTGATTAAGTTATGCGTACATACATATAATTAGGATAAACAAAATTATGCCATGTTATATTATCGAACGCTCAAATTAAAATTATAAATATCATCTTCTACCCACATATATTTTTTATAACACTTGGTAAATGTTTCTTTCTGAGTATGAGTGAAAATATTATGGTAATTATGTTTAGGGATAAAAGCGTTATGATAAAAAACAGTAGGAGTTTAAATATATTTACATTAATGATATTATTAATTACAATTTTCGGAAACATGAGTGTTATGAACATCGCCGGTAGCACTACAAATAGTATGAATGAAAACTTTAGGATGAAAAATTTTAGGAAGAGTGATCATTCGGATTACAAATCGTTAGGAAGAACAATTTCGGGTAAAGAACTTTAGTTGAGCCAATATGGACCCAATTAAAATATACTCTTACACTTACCGCTCTTTTCTTAATAAACACAAGTAAAGAAAATTCTCTAAATTCAATTAACGTTATTTGCATTAATAAATTATTAAAACTTAGCGAGGAACAAAATCGGTAACAAGATAATATTTCTCTGCCTAAGGCGTGATGATGTCATGTTATTTGTATTTATATTATTTTTTTAAATAATATAAAAAGTAATCGTATTCGTATTTCGTATTTACCGTATCTACCCTTAAAAGTCAAATAAAAGATACCCGTAACATGGAGAATTTAATATTTAGGTACCTATTGGACTACGCTTAGATAATAATGGAGACTTATTAATATTTCAGTGAAAAAATATACACCTTTGGCCACGGACAGCGATACAGTCAACTTTTATCCCGTACTAGTGACTCGCTCCTGCTTTGTCGGTTTTTACGACTTGATAAAACATCCAGATTTCTTAGTTTTATGTAACTTTAATATTAATGTATTATATACATAAACCTTTTGGAATAAAATCTCTAAATGATGGTAAAAACCTCATCAAAATCTGTTGCGTGGTTTAGAAGAACAACGCGGAATTTACAGACTAAAACAAAAAGTGACTTTAATTTATAATATTGGTCTTTACCTATGAAATTGCCGTTCTGCAGTACTGGCCATTTCAAATCAAAATAATTTTTGTTTGGCTAAGAATTCTAATTTCAAATTAATTTTATTTTAAAACATGTTTTTTTTTTCCAAAAGTAGTCATTTGTTTATTGATTAGTGTTACATTTTCATCGCATTTCAATCTCTTTCGTCATCATGGATACGTTAAAAATTCGAATAATTATGGAATATGAGTACCGTCGTGGCAGCAACGCGGCACAAGCGGCACGCAACATCAACGACGTTTACGGAGCTAACACTACAAACCAACGCACCACCTGTTAATGGTTTGCTCGTTTCCGTTCTGGAAATATCGACCTGAAAAATGAACCTCGCGGTCGTCCGAAGACTTTGGCCGACAATGACGAATTAAAGGCGATTGTTATGAAGCTGATGATACACAATCTACGGCTGAATTAGCAGCAGCTTTCGACGTTAGCGTCAAAACAATATTGGTCCATTTGCGTCAAATTGGCAAGGTAAAAAAGCTTGACAAATGGGTGCCCCACGAACTCAATGATCGCCAGCGCGAAGTACGCGTCGAGACGTGCCTTGCACTGCTCAACAGACACACAAATGAAGGAATTTTGAACCGCATTGTTACCTGCGATGAAAAATGGATTCTGTTTGATAACCGCAAGCGCTCAGCAAGTTGGTTGGATCCTGGTTCAGCACCTAAACAATGCCCTAAACGAAAACTTACCCCTAGAAAAGTGATGGTCACTGTTTGGTGGTCTAGCGCCGGTGTGATTCATCACAGCTTCTTACCAAACGGGGTGAGCATTACTGCAGATGTGTACTGTGAAGAACTGAACACAATGATGGAGAAGCTGGCACATCTCCAACCAGCATTGGTCAATCGCTCGTCTCCGCTGCTCCTGCACGACAACGCGTGACCTCATACTGCACAGCAGACGGTCTCCAAGTTGCAAGAATTGGTGTTGGAAGCTCTCCGTCATCCGCCCTACTCACCGGACCTTGCGCCTACAGACTACTACTTTTTCCAGAATTTGGATAACTTCTTGCCGGGAAAAAAATTCAATACCCGAGAGGCAGTACAAAATGCCTTTGAAGAATTTGTTGCCTCCCGTCCAGCTGATTTCTTTAAGAAGGGCATCGTTAAACTGCCACTGCGTTGGCAAAGATGCATTGATTGCATGGGTGATTACTTCGATTAATACAAATAAAAAATACATGAAAAAAATTCGTTAAAATTTTTTCATACAAAACGGCAATTTCATAGTACCTATTATGTATAGATAGATACAGCTACCTTGCAGAAACACAAAGCTGAGCCCAAAACTCGTACTCATACAATAGACTTTCAACACAAAACATAAAACGGTTAAAAAAATATTTGCTATATATATCAACACGTGTGGGTTTTAGTCGAGAAGAGAAGTTATTTGAAGATAAACGATCAAAAAAAAAATGGCTCCAGTGCAGCAGTGCACCGTGTGAGAGCGGGAATACAGATGAATATAAACTGTATGAACCACATGCGGCCTGCGCCGTTTTGTAGGTCAGCTTATAATGATAATCTTATACATATTTCCGAACAGGTTCTTGCTTTTTATGTCATCCATACCAAATACGATTTATTATAGTGATATGTACTTATTCAAAAATATTTAGTAACGAAATCAATTTGGCACAACCAAATTGATTTCCTTGTCCCACGAAAAACAGTGTAAATAAAATACCAAACCTTTGAAAACATTAAAAGTATAACAAACACTTTTTAGCTAGTTATTCAACATCCACCACACTAATCCAACTTGTAATGAGCGAGACCACATGGAACTGCACACAAACAAATTAATTGTTAAAGTTTCGCCACTATCTCTCCTCTTCACCAAACCCTTGAATAATTCCTCATATTATTCCACTTTCGTTCTTCTGTAACTGTTTGCAAAACGAAAAACAAAATGTGTATACCTCGACTTAGCATTGTGTAATTAAATATCTCGGGAGTCCGAGACAGAAAGGTTGATTACGACAGTACGACAGAATTAGTATTCAAGGGCATTTCTGAACAAAAAGATGACCCATTGACCCAAAGTGGGTGGAGTTTTTCAAGTCAATGCAGGATGGAATCAAAAACTGAAGATGTTTTGAAATACTGATGAAAATTTGTGTTCATGTTAATCCGGTCCGTTCTCCGGACGTTTCGCATGATTATCGACGGATATTCCGGTTCACCTTCGCCTCACCGGCACCGACCACTACTGGGTATTTAACGTTAACAGAGCCAGCTGCCGAAATGTATTAAACATTTATTCGGGGCTATTCTATTTGTATCTACTTTTAGAAGCTAATTAATTTAAAATGAAGGAAATGTTTTAGGCTATGGGTTTTTACATTATGTCAGGTAATTTCGTAGTGCAGAAACTTAAATAATGAAAAAACATAAACTCCTAATGACCAATCATAATTAGATCGCAGTTTATTTTTGTGCTTCAAGTATGTACGTATGTCTGTGAAAACAGTCGTTTGACACTTTCATACGTAAACATATGACAATTAATGTTATGGACTTTCATAACAACACCTATGAAAAGGCTACGCAACATATTCGATTTTTCAAAGACCACCTATTGGATCATCGAAGACCACCTAGTCAACAAAGAAATAAAGTTCATGTTCTCTACAATTGACATTTTATGTACCTACTTTAGATGAATCATCATCATCATCCACAGCATTATTCACGCACTGCTGAGCAGAGCCTTTTCTTTCCTTGCCTATATCTACGCCTCATCCAGTGTCTACGGGCGGTGGTAACAATATCGTCCCGCCCGGCGCCCGCCGGACGACCGACACTTCGCCTTCCAGTCCTTGGACACCACTCGATCACTGCCTTACTACACCTATCATTACTGTGTCTTGCCAGTTGCCCTGCCCACCTCCATTTGAGTTCGATATTTCGTTTTCCGATACCGTAAACCTTCGTCCGTCTTCGGATCTCAAGTTTGGAACTTGGTCTATAAGCCTTATGTCGAGCATGGAACGCTCCATGGCTCTCTATACATACTTAAGATTATTTTAGAATAATAAGATCACCTTGTAAATAAATAGAAAAATCTCGAAGCGATTCTAGACATGAGGGGGACTCTCGGAACGAACTACGGAATCTTAAGTCGTATAAGGATACAATTGTGTAAAATGTTAGCTCGTAATAAAACATAATGATACGTTTATCTCTGTCTCATTTTAGATACAAACGACTTTTCACTGTCACACGGTTCTCAAACGAAATATTTACAAAATATACATACGTACATAAACTTACCCCTTATTCCCATGGGGGTAGGCAGAGACTACAGAACGCCACCTGCTACGATCCTTACATACTCCTTTTGCTTCGTTTACGTTCATTTATGTGTAGATAACGATTGTAAAAATACCCTTAACGAAACCGAGAGTCACTAGTTCGTTCCGTTATTATGATTATTTGTTTTGAACTCAACCAGCTAACCGTCTGGTTACGGAGATATTGGAGGTTACAGTTCCAACTGTTTTTGACGTTTTTTTACGAAAACAAGTTTCAAATGTTATAAGTTTATAACTTAACTATAAATACTCCCACGATCTCTGTACCGTTAATTTGCATCCATAAGCACTACGTTTTGCGTTACATTGCGCGCAAAAATCGTTTCCCCGCAATTATTAAAGTTACTTAGTTTGATGTATAGAATGCGTAGATGATAGCTTTGTCTAGGTCTTTTTAAGCCCCGTTTCTATAAGACGACAGAATTCGTAACATAAAATGTTACGTACTGTCAGATTAATAGAAAGAAACATGAATAGTAATAAACGAAAATCATAGCATTATGTGAAAATAAATAAGCGGCTAACTGGAGTGTTTCAGTCGGCATTACAGGTCGTCATACAGATGTCAGCACGACGCTGCTTATTACGAGCGTTTGACTTTAAACGAATTTTTGCAACAAAACGTTTGAAAATCTAGTTTGTAAACATTATTGCAAACTGCAGACACAACCAAAAGAAATGAGAATGTAGTGAGGAAAACTCTTTTATTTCCGTTTTCCAACATTAAAATAATATGTTTGCACTCTTCTCGCATAATTTATTATTCATGTTTTTATCTAAACTCGCCAGTTCCACTCGTTCCATTCATTCGTTCATTTTTTATTATGATTTACTGCAAATAGTCTTTTTACGATGCAATTAATTTGTGTTGTATTTCTTTTTTTTGCGTCATTTATTATATCGGCTTCTGGTTGCCACTTTTTTCGTTCTAATGGATATTCATATTTAATCTGCAGCACGCTAAGCTTCATAGCCCGGTTTTTTAAGACTATGGTTCGTCTGAGTGTTTATAACACAACATAGAAGCATAATAACTTCCACATCTTATAGTGTTCGTATTTTTCGGGTTTCGCGCGCCGCGTTTATCATTTAATATCAAACGCATTATTGCAGACGCATCAGCTAGGTGACAATCGGACTCCGCAAAATTGGGTTATCCATTAATCATTTCAGCCGAAAGACGGCCACTGCTGGACATAGGCCTCCCCCAAGCACCGCCCCGCATCCATTACTTCTCATCAATTATTTCTTCTGCTTCTTCGTCCATTTTCACCAGTTATGTCTTTCTGACTTTCAAACTTTGAACAATAATGCATTGGATTTTGATACATGTGGATTTTTTTGAATATTTGATTTTTATAACTATGAGTTTTTATTTATCACTTCTAACAATCGCGCCATTACACATAATTTGTCAACTATCACAACAATACGTGGCTGAGTTCACAATACTCTTAGATAAAACAACAATATACAACATTTTTGTGTATATCTGAACAAAATCAAATAAATGTGTGAAACAGAAACTTCAGATAGAATATAATGGAGCATTCATTTCAATCATTAACTGTTGTGTGACGTTTCGCCAACCTTCCCACTAGGTTGACTCCCCCGGAGCACCGATACAAGCGTGCGCACATGATGTAACAATGTGGAAACAAATGATTGTGTAAAACAACCATTTGTTTCCACGTTCTGTTTCAACAGTCAAGTTTATTAAAGCTTTTCAAGAAGAGCAACACAGTTGTCTAACAGATAAAAATACGAAACAATTCTTCCTTTTTCAAAACAATACATACCTAACAAAAGCCATATTTACAAAAACATCTAACAAATTCTGCTTTAATCTCTGCTAATCACAAAATGCATAAAACCGTGAACGTTCCATACAATCACAGATATCACAGTCAACAGTAGAGACCTTTGACGCGCGCGCTTTCATTCATTCTCGTCGTATTGAATGTCCAGCGTGCAGCCCGGCTCGAGGAAAAAATTAACGTCATGAACGATACAACCAGTAACGGATATGAAAATTTGCTGGGACTGACGGTGAAATGAACGAAAGTTTTTAGAAGCACTACTTACTCTTGTATCGGTATTATTAAGTGCCTTTCACCAGACGCACCATGACTTAGGTTGATGTATGTAAAAGCAGTTCTTCCTTTATTAAAATATTTTTTAGTCCGTACTCTAAAAGTTCGAACCTATTATTTTATGACGGAAAGTGAATATTAGCGAAAACATACCCACTGCTCCTAACCAGGTGTTTATTTATTTTTCTTACTTTTTGTCTCGTTAAACTAAAAAGTTACATTTACTTTTACTCGTGGCATTTACATGTCAAAAGGTTGTCTCTATTTCAAAGTATGTTACTTTGCGTTGTAAGGTGCAGAAAATGTTTTATTTTATGTTTTATTTTTATATTATTATTTATTCAACTTGGTGCACTATAAAGGTACAAAGGATTACAAGTAAAATAGTCTAATCGTTTCTGATATGGTGAAAATACATCTGGAAATCATTTTAGTTCAGTTGGTCCTCTTCACAATTAAGAAAATCGTGGTGTTTGTTCACTATTACATATTGTAACATATAATATGAAATAAGCACGTAATGATGTAACTTGAACATGCGTTTCTTATGGTTTCCACGCAAAAATTATCAACTCAATCCTCGGAAGGAAAAACATCAACAATGTGTTTTACAACATTTTCCTGTTTTTCCTTTCATGCTTTCGTGTTTTATTATGGCAATAAAACTAATTTAATGCCATATCTGCAAGCGGAGCTAGCAATAAACATATTGGTTGTAAAATAGTCATCTCACTGTGGTGCGATCAGTACATCAAATTTTACCCGAATTTCAGCCACAAACTAATTCAAGTCAATCAAGTTAAATTATTTAATTGCTGTACAACCAATTAATCCGAACAACGGCAGCACCAGCTGACTTAGTTCATGTAGTTAATAGCAGGTGAAGACTCATCTTGTAAGCTTATTAATTTATTTAGAATACTAATCTGTAGAGTGTAGATATTAAGTAGTATAATATGCTGGAAAATTCTTGTGGAGTTTTGGAGGTCAAGAATTTGTATTAATCCAGATTATAAACATCTGCATATGTACCAAATTTCATCCAAATCCTATTCGTTGCGTAAAACTAATGATTGAAATACTATCATGAATTCATGCAAGCCTAGTACTTTTGTTAGGTAACTGCTCAGAAATTCTACACAACGTGTCGTGAACAGAATACCGTCTTCTATGAATGAAACGTACTACCAGGAAAAGGTATCCTTTGTGCTAAATCCAGGTTATAAGCTATCTGTGTGCCAAATTTCATCCAAATCCGTTGATCCGTTTTATCGTGAAAGCGAAACAAACTTACTTTCGCATTTATAATATTACTTAGGGTTAGGATCTTAGAATGAAGACATATTCCATTCAGGTTTGTCGTTTCAAAGAACTATCCCAACGGTATTACAATAGAAAGCACTAAGATAGCAGTGTGCAATGGCTGTTTAGTTTATGAGAACCTTAAGCTTCAACGAACTTTGTACGTGAAACTAATAAACAGTGGCTTCCTTGTAAATTGTTAATTAAAGTCAGTATTCGGAATTTAGTCAGTTTATCGACGGCAAGTTTGTTGGTACGACTATGTGAGCAATTATTAGTTGTAGCGCATTAGTGACTAGGTGAGCTAACTTGGCTAATAGTCCATTATGCGAAACTAATTTATGGTATGGGAAGATGAGAGGTCAAATTTGAATGACGTAAAACCCTTACTAATTCATTGCAATTTAACTCTTATCTCATGGTTATAAAGTATAAGTTGGAATTATTGCCGTGGGTTTGACAAAATTTTCGGCAATCATTCTGATGTCATAACTTACCTTACGGAGACGATTTACATTGCAATGACTTACTAATGGTTTTAGGTCGATCGTGAATATCTTTAGTGCATAGAACTAAGCTATAAACAGCACAGTAACAATTGTATCGTCACGCCTGATTCTTTATGGATTTTATAATTTTACTTCTTTGAAAACCTTCATAGGTATGGTTCGTAAGAAAGGTTAGGTTTTACCAATAGCCACTAATACCGTGAAAGAGTTGGCCTTTTTTTTTTTTTGAGTTGGAAATTATCAAATAACTTCTCCCGCTCTGGGTGCAGCGGGAGGGCGTGTCAGACTCGTACTGACTAAAACCCACCCGTGTTCCTTCCGTTGCCTGTACGTTGCCAGGGGCCACGGTATCCCTTTCGGACTTTCCCGCAACCCCGGCAGGCATCGGTCCTATCGGACCCCTTCACTTGCTGACATCTCTTTGAGGCACGCGTGGAACACAACGCGCCGTCGACCCGGGCCTGGTCCTTATCGGCCGGCGAGCTACCCATTGCTCACCGTCCGCAAGCCCGCGCCTACGGTGGCCGGGAATCGGCCTGCGATTCCCGACGCCCAGGGCGTCTCCTGCGGCGGCTAGAGGCGTGAGGGCACGAAATTTGCCTCTCCCTCACGCGTTCTGCCTCCTCCTTCGCGAGCATTACTGCTTCGCAGAAGGAGGTGACGGCCTCCCATGCCCTGTCGCTCCGTACCATGGCCTGGAACAGGGACGTGAGAGATTCCCGCCACCGATCGCCTCCACGAGGACACGGCGATGCTCTGCCCAAGCAGGGCAGACCTCCACCGTATGCTCCACCGTGTCCTCCGGGCGATCCATGAAAGAGTTGGCCTGCGACGGACTTCGAGAAACCTCGTCTTTCTTTCCTTTTTGTTGATACTATTAGCAGTAAAACGGATTCAATTTGAGGAAATTTGATTAACCATCTTAGTAGCAGCTTCTGTTGTACCCAATTGTAATTTTGATAGTAGGTACGCAACAATGCCGCTCGATTGAACGAAGAACATGATAAATGTGTTGGCGCTGGGCTCACAGTGTTTCAGTATAGATATATCCATTGTTTTCAAAAAAGAAAAATGTGTGGCGAGCTGTTCATAGAAATAAATGTCAAGACATGGGTTGGACGAACAATAAAGTCTAGCAGAATATATTGGTCACCAATATAATTTCAGCAGACAGTCGCTGACCTAATTAAAGGGATGAAATTGAATGACCACCAAAAAAACAATCGTTACCCTAAACACCCTCATCCAAAAAAAAAAAAATATGTACAAATAAATGAAACCTGTACCAAAATCTTTCGGGCTATTTAAGTCATGCTTGCACTACTAAAACTTTTCATAACCCAAAAAGGCCACGCGTGCACCAAATTTTAACTAGCAAAGTTTTGTGTCATTACTACCCAAATATTTTGATTGATTTATTCGATAAGATTTTAAAACAATTGTTACCATACTGTTTTATTGTTGGTTGTTTGAAGACTCATTTATCACTAAGATTAAGTTTTTTTGAAGATCCACTCTTCATTAACATTTTAAAATTACACTAAGGACTGCCTTATTAAGTTTTAAGTTTATTTGTATGTAGAAATAAAACATGTTGTTTATAAACTAATGTTGTTTTTTGTGGCCGTTATTTTATTGAAAGCTCAGCCTTTAGTAAACATTTTTCGGTAGTATCGGTGAACCTTTAGAACTTCATTTATATTTTTTGGGTAAACAATGATTTTTGTATATTAATTTACTTTATTAGGATAAAATTGTGTAACATATTTAGATGAAATTTTTAAATAAAATACGAATACATATTTGGTGCATGCGTGGCCTTTTTGGGTAGCTCAGCGATTATTCTGAAGATACTTGCCTTTTTTAGGTTAGCAGACTTTACGTTTTTTCGTGATAATTTCATATTAAAATGGGGATTAAATTCTGGTAAGTACTTACGATTTTTTGGGCGTTATATTTCATTATATCTGGTGATTGCTTAAACCTAAGCCCTAATTAAATTCTCTTGTTTCTGTTCCTCATCACAAAGGATTCTGTGAAAGACTGTTTTTTAAAAAAAGCTTTTTTGCCTTTTGTTCTTTATTCAAATAACAATTGCCACACAAACAACAGAAAAAAAAAACTGATTCATTTTCCGTGCATTTCAGAATAATAATTTACAGTGGCATACAAATTCCTTTATTTTGTCAAGTGAAAAGCTTGTAAGGGACAAAATAATTTGTAGAAATTTCTCTAAAATATCATTATTATTATCATGCATGAAATAGGATATATGAGTGTTATGTGGGTATTTGATGAATGGATTTATTTAATTAAAATCTATTATTGACGTCATGTTTAAATACATCACATTGTAGTAGTACTACCCATTCCAAAGAATTTCCCTAATCACACTTAGCTACCAACAAGCTATCAGCTTTTTGAACAGTTTACTACCCGCGGCAAACCGCTCGCAAATTGTACGAAATTGTCGTGACGGGCTTTCTTTAAGTATCGAAAACTGCAGAATATAAATTATATGGTAATGACGGTCCCTATGCATTTCTTTCTGTCTATTTCAGTAGTATAATGGTCAGTTTGGCAAAGTACCAAAATTTAAAAAAATCTAAATTCTTAAAACTTGTTCAAAATGCTGTCTCCGTTCAAATCCGTTTCAATTCTTTATACTAATTGGATTGGTCTGCATTACAATAAACTTCCTCGATTTTGAAAAAGGAAAATCTTTCAGTTTCTTATTTCAATCTTATTCAGACATACTGAGAAGGCTTTTGTTGCCTATTCACTCTCTTGGGACAATTCCACCGGACTGTAGACGAGAATCGTGTTCTATTTCAAAACGAATTTTATACTGAAACACATCTGCCTATAGAACTGGTAAATAAAGGATATATTTTTGTGTGCCGAATTTCAAATACACTTAATAACATAAAACATTGTACGTTTTTGAATAGCGACCCAATATAAGCCCGTGTAGCGTGCAAATTGATATACCGACAGTTGGTAAAAACAAAAGAGAAACAGAATAAAAAAAATAATCTAAAATCTTTTACAGGACTCAAAGCGGAGACGAGACGAGAGGTGAAGAGATATGTTTTAAACAACCTGTAGAATTTCGTTATTCACATATTTCGTCTCGACTCAGCTTCAGTGGATACCCCTGAGCAGAGATGTGTCATATTTGCATGGCGTGATCGAAGAGTAGTTTTGAGGTGTGCCTCGTCGAGATTGACCTGGGCGGTGGTACAAGGTGGAGATGTGAGCTGTACCTCGCAAGCTAACAGCTGGGCGCAGCGGAGACGAGAAGAAAAGTGACCAGCGTGCAGTGAGCGGTCAACATCCAACGCTCGCTGCGCGCAGCTCTGCTGCGCTCTAGCTAGCACACATCTACGCTCCAGTCTAGCTAGTACGCATCTCCGCACAGCTTCGGTGGATGCATCCCAGCTGAAAAACATTTCTTCTCGCCTCTTCTTCGGACATCTCCGTACATCTCCGCTTTGGTGGAGTTCGGGCCTTAATCTTTTTCGCATTTGAATTAAATCATCACCATTGTCTTGTAGTTATTCCAGCTTATTTGTGGTCAGCGCAACATGGCTTCTTCTTCCATAAATCTCTATTCAGTCGCCGTCTCAGTAGTTACTGGCTTTCTAGCCAAATCATTTATCACACAGTCCATATATAATTTCTTTGTGAATCTTATAGCCATCCACATTCACACCCAAGACTTTCTTTACGGTTTATTCTCACATACATTCCTGTTCGCAGCAGGAAAAGCTTTTGCAGTCGGACTTCGAACAAAGAATCCATTGACACAGGCTCAATGACGATATCTTTCCGTCGTTATGGACATGTTCCCGGAAAGCCGCACTGCCCGGAATAGGCAATTAACATAAAAAATGTTACGGTTAAGGCAGCAGTTGAGCGTTCATGTGATGTAGTTTACGCTTAATGTTCAAGTTTGATAGCGATTGCGGTGAGGTAACATATGGCCGCATATTATATAAATATAATTATTTCCATGCGGTACTAAGTTGGGTACATACTACAAAACTTACCCATGAGGAAACAAGTAACACTCACAAGCTATACAAAATGAAGGATAGTTCCATTGGTTTGGCCAAAACTATATCACCAAAGCCCCAAGCTGATCCAATAAATAAGCTGAGCCAATAAATGCGATGTTACTAAAGTTATCATCAGTTTACAGCAGTGATAGCCTAGTGGTGTGAACGTCGGACTGCGAAGTCATAGGTCTCGAGTTCGAACCGAAGGCATGCATCTCTGACTTTTCGGATTCATGTGCGTATTGTATAATTATCACTTGCTTCAAAAACGGTGAAGGAAAACATCGTGAGGAAACCGGCATGCCTGAGAGATATTTCTCGACGGCATGTGAAGCCAAGTCAGAGGCCCATGGGCGGCATAAAAACTCTGACAGCAGATTAGTCACGTACCACACGAAAAAGAAAAAAAAGACAAGTTATATAATAATCGTTATTCCTGAACGAAACAATCGACGTCATCAATAAGATATCTAATAAAAATATAATATCTCAGATTTATTTTCATCTCTGCACAAACTTAATGTCATCATGACAGATATTGAAATATTCAAATCTCAAAATAGGGTAATTCGCAACCTCTTTTGTTTTTATATGGTATTCTGTAGTACTGGCTTTTTTGTGTAAAAAACTATAATATGCCATAAAATATTCCTTTTACTTATTTTTTCTTTGTCAAGAAAATGGCATTCAGATACATTTTCAAAGTTGTCCAGTACGTTTTGTTTATTTTCAAGGATCAGAAACTTTTTCGTGATAAATTGCATCTTGGTAATCTTACGGAAAGTTGAAACAGCAGATGACGCTACCTAGACACCATGCAATTTTTTTTGGCTTTTTCAGTTTCTGGGTTCGATTCCCAGGTCGTATTGTCAGGTCATATTGGGTTTTTCCATCTTAAATTTCTCAGTAGCACCCCGGAGTCTGGATTGGTGCCCAGTTGATGGTAATAGGCTCGCCCCTATAACTTAAACATAACTGGCGAAATGTGGGTATTGGTAACGCAAATAAACTTTAGGTCTGACGGAATCCGTCTTATTCCAGAACACGATCTTTTACGATATAAATAAAGTTTGTTTCTATTTACAACTTGAAACACAGGTGTCACGCTCTGATTTGCGTTCAATGTCACGTGACCAATGGCTTTATTTTAACTCAATTATTATACAAAAAATATTAATTTCTATAATCATTTACAAAATGTTGATTTTTGAAATTTTTAGATCTGAATCATTCTACAAAATAAAAACACATTTAAGATATTTTTCTTACTGTCAACTAACGTAATGAATAAAGAATCGAGTATACTAATCCAAGTGGCAATGTGCGACGTAGAGCCCGCGCTACCACTGAAGTCCATTTGACGCGGCGCTACTGTCTATGTCATTATATCACATTGCATTTAAAAAAATGTAGTTCCACATCTTCCACGGGCCTTCTTCCGTGACGCGCACTCTATGTACAAGTTTTAGAGATAAATTATAACGGAAAGTTCACTTGGACAGAATCGGTTCTATTGCAACGCTTGAATTTATAGCATTCACTTAGAACCATTAAGTTACGACCAGTTTAACTCTGAACTCGGTCATCCTCCATTCTGTTCCTCTAGTCTTGTTAGAGTCTTAATGGAGTTTATACAATTGTTAAACTATTGAAATCAGAGGCCTTTCAGCTACTATTAAAATCAAATCAGCAAAATTCGGCAGTAAACTTGTCATTGCGATACTTAGAACTTCCAATTCAAAATTCAAATCAATTTTATCTCATTTCTAACCATACACCTAAATGTTAAAACAAGATTTTCTAATGAAACAAGCTTTGTAAGAAACAATCAACTTTCTTAATTGCGTAGATAGTCCAAGCAAATAAATAGGCACCATCCAGTATAGACGGTTGTTCGATAACATTCATCAATAGCGCGGCAGTGTAAAGCCTACCCTTTCAATAGATGTCATCAGAGCAATCGATTGTTCAGCTGTCCCTACAGACTTCACTGGCGCTCCCATCGTAAAATGAGCTTTATTTGTCACACTTAGAGCATTTATTTTAATTTATCAAGCAGCAATATTGACTACTAACTGACTGATTAAAGAACTTATCCACTGCAGTGACGTCTTCGTTTTATGTAGGTACTAAGTACTTGACAAAACATTTGGCACATTTTTACTTCTTCATGGTTCAGTCAGTTCAAAAGTAGCTTTTGACTGTTTATTTTGCGTTCCACACAACACAGCTCAATAACAACAACTTAGCTTTACCGCCACCGGCTGACAACAATCTCGCGTGTACAAACAGTGTCATAAGCTAAAGAATGTTTGAAGCGAGACTCTGTGACGCAAATGCACCGACTGAGTTTACTAACTAATGTTATTTGAACACCTGTATGATTTCCGCATTACAAGCATGAGCCTCAATCACTAGTGCAATGCTAATTGGCTGGTTTTGCAAACATTATGCTAGTCACACTGGAGCGGCCTCGAAATTATACAAGCGCAGCTACTCGTATTTGATGCTAAACTTAATCTGCTTAACCAAAAGTTTTTGGAATGAATATCGTAGAAACACAATTTGGCATTGGTGTTATTAATATTACAAACAAACATTCATATAAGCAATGGATGTTCACAAAAATGAATAAAACCCACCTTATTACGTACACGTGACTTGACCTGACTGTGTTTCCCTTCACATAAATCATCTGTAGAAATGACTGACGATGTAACAGTGAGATGACCCGTATAACGTATTCCAGTATTCCACGCTTCCCTACTTTTGATGTGCTATGATGTATAGTGCTCGCACGCGGCAAACGCGGCGCATGCGGTGCACGCTGATAGCTCACCGACGCTAATAACAGTCGATTCCACTAAACTGACGAGTTCGAGAAATCGCGGCACTTGTCATGTTTTGTGATATTGGCATTATATGGTTTTCTACTAAGCCTTGCTTCCTACAGCTCTTTCGGGGAAACAGACAGCCTATTGGAAGAATTAAAAATGTATGGGTATTGTACTTACTTACGTAGTTTTTTTCCTGCAAAATGTTTTATTGGCACTAACATAATTAGTATCGGAGTCATCCTTATTTTTGTTGCCATCAATAATGCCAAACGTCTGTAATATTACTCAACCTTTTACCAAATTTTTCCTCAATTTACAAACAAGAACAGGATATCATAATGTGGCATTGAATGACCGCGCGTGGCTGCAAGCCACACTACCCATTGGTTTTGGTGGGCTGCAAATTTTCTAGAGTAAGCTTACCGGCGTTCCTGTCCTCGGTTCACAGCATCGAAAATTTAACCACAAGAATCTTACCCGCTTCTCAGGTTGACTCTGAAGAACCGTGTTTGACTGATACGATGAACGGCTGGAAAGTGGCTTGTACGGATACGGAGCAGCTCGAGAACCCGTCTTCCTAGAGACAGTGGGATGAGCCGCTCAGGTTGGTACGGAATAACCTCATTAATACATCCACCAACACTGCTGAGCGTGCCCACCTATTGGCTGTGGGAGAGTGGGAATCGGGCCATTGGCTTCAGGCACTACCTTCACCCAACAATGGCACTATGCTAGGTGACACCACTTTCCGGGTCGCTACAAGTCTGCGTTTGGGCGCTTCTTGCAGGGCTCTGCATCGCTGTCAGTGCGGTGAAGCAGTCGACCGCATCGGACAAAATGGCCTTTCCTGCAGCAAAAGCGCTGGTCGTTTGGCACGGCACGCAAGCATTAATGACATCATCCGTCGGGCTGCCAGCTGTTTTAGAACCCAATGGCTTGGCACGCGACGATGGGAAGAAGCCAGACGGATGATCATAATACCTTTGAAGATGGGTAGGCCTTTGGTATGGGATGTAACCCGTGTTGACACCCTCGCGCCAACCCATCCTTCTAGCAAGGTGGACTGTGCTGGGGCGGCTGCTGCAGGTGCAGAAAACCTCAAACGGCGCAAATATAACAACCGTATTGGTAGCTATATTTTTGAGCCGTTTGGGGTTGAAATATTAGGGCCGTGGGGTCTAAGTGCTCATCGAGTATTTTGGGATATCGCCCAGCGGTTGCTCGTGAAAGCTTCTGAGTAAAATATGAATTACATTAAATGTAAATTTCTAGACTCACTTGGCGCAGATCCTTCACAACTTCTTTGCCAAAACTGCTGACTTGACGTATTCAGTCGTAAAAATAAAATCTGAATTTGATTTTAAACTTTGGACATTATTGTTAGCAATTCCAATTCTAAACATTTTAGGTGTAGTAGGTATTTCATTTTATATTTAACTAGCGACCCGCCCCTGTTTCGTACAGCTTTTGCGACTTAACTAAACATTGAAATTTCTTTATTATACATAAGTTTAATATTAAAATAAACATAAACCTTCCGGTTTTTTTAAAATAAATGATGGTGAAATTAAACCGGATTTGACAAAACTTTAAGAAAACCGCATCAAAATCCATTGCGTAGTTTAGTAGAACAAGACGGTTACACAGACAGACACGAAAACCGACTTTAGTTTATAATATGTATAGAGATAGAAGAAGTCTCAAGTTTGTTTTATTTTTATGGAAGGATGAAAACATTTTGCTCTTGTTATTAATCAAAATGTGTTCAGTCTCTATCTGCAAGACTTCTGAACAACAAGTTAAATATAACCAGCCTTTTCTTTTACTAACTAAAGACATTGTGATATAAAATAAAAATAAAAATTCTTATTCGTCTCATCAATATTCCCAAAACCATGAGATTTCTAATTTCCAAACTTCCCAGGAACAAAACGAGACATTATGGAGTAATTTGACATAATTATTGAACCAGGGTATCCGCATATGCAAGTAGGTATATTATATACGGATCTGCATTCGTCGTCTCTATTAGGCAACTTTTTTTGCAATTTAAATAAGTACCTACTTTGTTTTAGTCATCTCGGGTAATGAAAGTGTCGTCTTTCAATTCTTATGAATGTCTTAATTTTTTTATTCAATAATAATATTAAACAAAATTAAATAGAAAATATTAATGTTTCAGGTAGGTATTATAAAATAACAAAATCTACTTTTAGCACGATACTTTTATTTCATAGCATTTTTATAAGCCACAGAATTTGTAGCCCTTGAACGGTGGCCGTCTCATTAGTTATAACTTTTTCAACAAATTGGAACGACACGGAATTTCGGTACAAATGTAGCAAAAATACGAGATGAAAAAGTTATTTCATATTTATATTTGGTTTACCTAATAATATAAGATACGCGAATTGTTTCCAGGCATTAAGACGCAGATGCATGATATTGACCTTGAGTGGTTAGCTTGCGGGTCCTGTACTGAGTTCATTCAACACGTCGTACGTCCAGCCAGAGCGCTGTCCCAAATTACACGCATTACTTATTTATTATATACAAAACAAAAAGTATTTTAATAAAACACGTAAACTAAAAGATCAATAATTAAATTATCTTTTAAAATGGTGAAGGTTTCAGAAAAATACGCTTGATAGATTTTGCGTGATTCTCAGTTTTTTATCCGCGTTAGACATAACTTTACAAATTAATTTAATTATGTAATAATTAACATAATTCAAAAGATTCCTATAATAAGCTATTAAAAAATACTCTAATTTACATATATTTTGTCCAAACCATTAACACTACTCGTTTAGCCGTGATCTTCAGTATAAAATCATTAAAAGTCGTGTAGCCATAGCAACCATCGTAACACATTACCACGTTTTTGACATCTCGTAAAGAAACACGGAAGCAAACAGCCCTGAGAAGAACTGACACCACGTTTTTGACATCTCGTAAAGAAACACGGAAGCAAACAGCCCTGAGAAGAACTGACACCACGTTTTGACAATTCGTTAAAGAAACAGGAGTATCAGGACTGCAGATGCCAGGCGCCGACATCGTGTTTTCCTATCTTCTATCGCCGCGCCCGATAAGTCACTAACGAAGATCTTCACACGACGGCGGCCGCCTCGGAAAGGAAGTGCGGGGTACAAGGCACCGATATTTATGCGTACGGCGCGCACGCCGCCGCGCCGCGCTTTCGAACACACAGGCGACACCGTGCGGAAACCATTTGACAACAATCCGCTGTTGTGTGATTGGTTAGGTAATATATTGTAAATAGTATATAAGACGCGTTATTTTACCAATTAAATACTTTTTCACATTCATACACCAACGAGTATTACTTCAACCTTCTGATTTATCCCAAGTCTCTAAAGTCGGCTATCGTCGCCTTAAGCCAAGAGATAACTCTGGCTTAAGGTGACGATAGCGGACTTATGACAATATTTGCAGACAGTTGTGGTTCGTTATGTCTTACTGTGTTTCAAACAGTATCTAGTCTATCTTATGCTATCAATACCAACTACACGCAATTTTTAAAATTAAGTTAACGTTCCTATTGAGTCCACCAGTAGGTATCGTGAATTTTCAAGATTTACGTAATAGGTACGATAAAATAAAGGTTGTTTTCTACTAGCTCGGCCATAAAATCTAAGAAAACCTTCCGTCTTTATATTTTCTCGATTATATATTACTTCTTTCTACAAGCAAAGTGCGAGAGAACCTAAACGCGTTAGTCTATTTCATCCTTTTAATTTACCAATTTCGTTTTTCACTGTAAATTGTATTATAAAAATAACATTCCATACAATGAAACTCAGAAACAGAATATTTCCTCCTCTGGAAATCGAATCAAATCCATAATTTTGGCTTCGTATTCAAATTACCAGTCACCTGTTTATTCTATTATTTCATTTACTTTTTAACAAAACCGTCGCGAGACGTTTAAGTGAATAATCTCTTTAGAATTATTTGCCACCTTGACGTCTCCCTAAACACGTATTTTGGCTGAAACATTTTATTTCGTTATTCATGTCTTTGCTTTTATTTTCCTTGTCAGAGTTATGCCAGGTCTCGAGTTTATTCTTGCATAATTTGATATTAAATTTTGCTTGGCATACCTATTACCAGCTGTGTTACGGTTTGTTGGAAGCTTTTTTATTTTGTGTGACGTCGAGCAGACTACATTGGAACGAAAATAATTATGTAAATCTGGAAATATTTGATTTGATTGCGAATCATTTGATAAAACCTATGAAAGATATGGCAAGAATAACTATTTAATAACAACTCTTCGTAATTAAATAATATTCCTAAGTAGACTAGGCAAAAGTGATCTATGGATCAATAGGGATACCTCATCTTAACTTTATGCAAAGGGGTATCAAAATTGGGCACGCCACTATTGCGGCGATAAGTCCCCTCTTTGAGGAGTGGCTAGAGAGGCGCCACGGCGTCCTCACCTTCCGCCTGACGCAGGTCCTCACCGGACATGGATGTTTCGGGAGGTTCCTGTTTCGTATCAGGCGGGAGGAAACGCCCGGGTGTCATCACTGCGTGGATCGCCCAGAGGACACGGTTGAGCATACGGTGGAGGTCTGTCCGGCTTGGGCAGAGCATCGCCGTGTCCTCGTGGAGGCGATCGGCGGCGGGGATCTCTCGCGTCCGGCCCTAGTCCAGGCCATGGTACGGAGCGAGAGGGCATGGGAGGCCGTCACCTCCTTCTGCGAATCAGTAATGCTCGCGAAGGAGGAGGCAGAACGCGTGAGGGAGAGGCAAATTTCGCGCCCTCACGCCCCTAGCCGCCGCAGGACACGCCCTGGGCGTCGGGAATCGCAGGCCGATTCCCGGCCACCGTAGGCGCGGGCTTGCGGACGGTGAGCAATGGGTAGCTCGCCGTCCGATAAGGACCAGGCCCGGGTCGACGGCGCGTTGTGTTCCACGCGCGCCTCAAAGAGATGTCAGCAAGTGAAGGGGTCCGATAGGGCCAATGCCTGCCGGGGTTGCGGGAAAGTCCGAAAGGGATACCGTGGCCCCTGGCAACGTACAGGCAACGGAAGGAACACGGGTGGGTTTTAGTCAGTAAGAGTCTGACACGCCCTCCCGCTCCACCCAGAGCGGGAGAAGTTATTTGATAATTTCCCACCAAAAAAAAAAAAAAAAAAAAAAAAGGGGTATCAAAATCTGACCCGGCAATTTTGAGAAAATATACTTTTAGAATTTACAAAATTTACAAGAGCCTTAACCGTTGTTATGCAGGAAAACATTCTTAGGATACTGTATTTATTTTTTAAAATAATTGATAACTACACAGATAAAATGGTAGAAATCGTACTGTAAAAATGGTACAGTCAGGTAGAAAAATGAAAATTCCTACGTTTTATTTTTATAGGGCCAATCGATGTCGTTTGGTGCCAATATAGAGGATTAAAAGACACTTCTAGACCAACTGACGTTCGAGAACTAGAAAATTCATAAATAAAAAATAACGACTTTTCACTTTCTAGGTAATTAACTGTCCTCGTTACTGAAAAAACCTTAACTATGTTTTTAACTTTATTATAAATTACGCTCATAAACGTTCGGTTATGGTCGAATAAAAGACCTTATAATGGTGAACCGCACAATTTTCCGGCTGGTAGTCTTGATATTTTCCTTATCGTACCCTGACATGTTTGTGATAAAGGAACCGCGAAAATATTGCAACTCACTTTGACAAGAAAATAAAACGAAATCAAACGTCAAAAGGTATTGGCAACTTCAAATCTTTCGAGCCAGAGAACCTTTGACGATTCAAATTCGGTTAAAAATTAAATTCGTTTCGATTCGGCATCGAATCTTTCCACAGAAAGAGAAATGAATTCTAAATTCACCGAAACATCAGTAAGCCGAAACTCGTTTAGAAATCATAAAGCGTAATGTTAACTTAGCTTCCATGCGTGGATTTAATAAAATACGGATTGAAAAAAAAAAACTTTTTTCCGCACCTGGAGTACGATTAGCATAATCATAACCTCGGTTGCCTCTTCCTCTCCCTCTCCAGAGAATACAGACGTTAAATTACAAACGGAAAATCTATATATAGGTGTTCAACTTTTTAAACAAGTAAAGAAAGAAAGAAAGAAAATTTTTTTATTTGGGACACGCACAGGAAATACAAACAGTAAAAAAAAAAAAAAAAAAAACAAAATTATATAAAAAATAAAATAAAAAGGGAGCTTAAGCAAAAAAATCACGACCTGTGCGAGGCCAAAAAGGCCCCTGTCTCAGCATAATACGGCGATAATAAATACCACCGCGCTGGTATTCTGATAGGACCCACTGTGATGCCACGGACACATCTACGGACTTAAATAAAATCCCATTAGGGGATTACAAAAAACTTAAAACAAAAATAATAATAAAATTAAAAAAAAAAAAATATATATATAAATAAAAACCGAAACTATGTACTCGTACAATAAATAATCTAAGAATCCTATGACGCCCGACGTTCCAACATCACTTGTCCATGGTATAGACTATTATCAATGGTGCACAGCGAATCTGCGAAGCATTTGGCTGTCAAAAAGTAAATTTTGGAAACAAATAGAAATTTTATATTATGGATCAAAGATGGAGTAATGGCTACTATTTAACTTTCGGTTCCGCAGTGTGGTGCATGTGCAGGAGATTTATACTCCGTTGAATATTTTGTTATTTATAATGCACAGTAGCTGTCTACTGAAATACCTACTTTCGGGATATTAAGAATGATGACATCATGAAGTTTTTTCCCAACTACAGGGAGAGAAATCATATTTATATTAAAAACTTTTTACATTAACTTTAGCGTCCTTACCTTAAACACTGAGTTAGTTTAGTGTAAAGTGTGTCGAAATAATAGTGACAATGACACATATAACACGTCATGAACAAAGAGTTTTTATTATTATGTCAGACTCTAAGAAAGTGAAACGGACTTGTGTAAAGTGCAATAAACACTATTCTAAGTTTTAAAATAATTACTACGTAAAAAATTAAGTTAGATTAAAATTGCTAATTCGTCTTAAAGGCTAGATTGTAATGAACCTGGTTCTTTCAATTATAGCATTATATAAAATTAATAAAAATTATGTACCTGGACCTACACCCACACTATACTATCGCAGGACATTCATTATCAAATTTGAATGACGTAGAACCAACGACGAAGTAAGTCATTGTAATGTATCTCTTATCTCATTGTAATAAGTACATATAAGCCGAGAGTTTTATCAAACTCACGGTAATCATTCTAATTTATACCTTACCTTACTGAGATTATCTAAAGTACATACATCTTTTATGGGGTACTGTGTTAAATGTTACAACAAAATACCTTGTGGTATGTTAGAATTAAATGAAAGAAAATTTAAAACTCATATTAAAAATACACTTTGCTAACCAGCATATTACAAATTAGAGGATTATATCCAAGATAATAATGCTAGGAAACATGCTAGTCTTGCTTCATAGGACAATTTAGAGTCTAGAAAAAATCAAACTGGTTGCTAATTTAATTGTATAATTTATAATTTTTTATTATATTGATTTTACATCCTGTGATTATTTGAGCTAACACACTGACTTATTAATACTACTTGTTAAAATTTTAGAAATATCGTATATTTTACAATGTTTGTAAATATGTGAGCACCATGTATTCTATCTATATCATAATAAATTTATATGTCATTGCTTCATTTTTAATTCTTTTTACCTATTGTGTTATAGTAATCTTATTCCAGGTGCATCGGTACATATAATATAATTAATGTATACAAACTATTGTAAAAACATTTTAAAAGAGTAACGGTGGAGTTTCTTGCCCATTCTTCTCCATACGAAAACTACCTTTTGGAAGGGGCAACTAGAATCAATTATTATTTTTCTGTAAATGTTGACGTTCAAAACGTGCCTTTTTTGTGCCTAATTGAAATAAATTATTTGATTTTGACTCGCACTCAGTCTGCGCGCTCTCTTAGTACTTGGAAGGTTGGGATCGTTCATGCGTGTTCGTATGTGTTCGCATGAGTAAAATTCGTTCGAAATCGCATCCAAAGTGCGCACATTTATCTCCAAGCATCAAAGTCCATTTTAGACACTCAGTCTGCTGAATCACTCTCTTTGATGAGTTGGGATAAAACCAACGGCTATTTGTTTTGTCTCTATTGTTACCACAATTCGGTATTATGAGTATCAATAAACATGTTTCATACTTTATGTTTATTTAGTGTAACTAATTACGTAGTATTGTTGTGCAAAATCCATTACATTGTTATCATTAATGTTAGGTTATTCACATTGAAAACAGATGAATTTCATACAGTTTTGCGGTCATCGTTGTGTATATTTAGAATCGTAATTAACGTTAGGAATATCGTATAATTTTACAATGTTTGTAAATATGTGAGCACCGTGCATCTATCACATAATTAATTTATCTGTAATTCCTTGATCTTTCATTATTTTTACCTATCGTTGTATATAGTAATCTTATTCTAGGTGCATCGTCTTCACATATAATTATATAATTGATGTATACAAGATATTGTGAAAACATTTTAAAAGAGTAACGGTGGTTTCTTGCCCATTCTTTTCCATACGAATACTACCTTTTGGAAGGGGCGACTAGAATCAATTTTTTTTTTCGTAAATGTTGACGTTCAAAAGTGCCTAATTAAAATAAATTATTTGACTTTGACTTTTGTAATTAAACGTGATTGATACTGTTTGTTCAAGTATTTGACTAAATTATAACTTTCTATTCAAAAGCCTGCTTTTTGGTCTTTATTTCAGTATGCGCTTTTAATTCTGAATTGACAATATAAATTCAACTAATTTGATAAGAGACTGCCTTATTGGTCTAGTGTTCGCAAGCGCTACTGCTAAGCATGAGGTCCTGGGTTCAATTCCCAGATCGCGCAAAGTGTTACTGGGTTTTTTTCAGTAGCAGTAACAGGAATTTCTCAGTAGCAGTCCGGAGTTTAGATTTGTGTCCGGTTGATGGCAATAGGCTCGCCCTCTATTACATGGGACTTAAACATAACGGTCGAAATGTGAGTGTACTATATGCACACCTCTGCCTAGCCTTTCGAGGATTACAGGCGTTATGTTATATCGTTCAGGCTTACTTTTTAAAACTGTTACAACTAGCAGGTATCATCACTCTCATTCAGTCTCAAGTCTACTTTCCTATTGCGCGACCTAATATCAATGACATTGAATTACTCCGTAAGACTCTGTTGAAACAAGTTATAAACTGCTCCATATTGTTATTCTCGTGTTTTTTTCTTTGCGTCATATTTACCGCAAATAAACGTATTTTCTTTCTTTTTCTTTCTTTCTATATAAACTCAAGTTAAATTAAAAATAATTTAAGTTTGCTGTAAGAAGTTCAGGTTTCATGTGATTATATTTAGAATTGCTGTTACTATATTTTACCGCTTCGTAAAATTTAAAGAAGTACAGGTTGGGGATTAGAGCGTGGTAGTTAACAATAACATTCTTGTTTCAGGTAATATGGCTACTATAATAATTGGACACTATTCCTACCATAACACGCTCGCAGTACCATAAATGAACCGGTGACACGGTTTGAACTGCCAGTAAGTAAAACGAAGCTGGCTAAGTATCGACCAATTCTCCCTTCTCCACCCTCTCAATTGATGTGAGTGAGAGAGAGAGAGAGATGAGTCAAGAAAATATACATAATAATCCTAACGAATATTATAAATGCGAAAGTGAGTTTGTTTATTTGTTGCGATTTCACGCTAAAACGGCGAAATGGATTTGTATGAAATTTAGCACACGGGTAGACCTGGAATAGGACATAGGATACTTTTATCTCAGTATTACGTTCCCGTGGGATAATTTCCGGCATGCACGCGGGCGAAGCCGCTGGTAAAAGGTAGAATGTTACCATTTAGGTTCACAGGAGCTCTCCCTAATATGCCCTAATAACGTAACCCATTTGTCCTACTTACCATAAAACGAACATAAAAAGCCATCAATGAGTCACGTCTGTTACACCTCGCTATGCATAATTCTGTTTCCTTCAGGTACTTGTTTTTAGGAAGACATAACTTACCGACTGTACTAACCGGTGCCTCGCCTGTAACATGCACTTCCTCAAAAACCTACTTTGTTTTTCAGTTTATTTATTTTTGGGGTACATTTTATGGAGCTTTTGAAACAAGCCGCAGAATGTAAACGCCTAAAATTTTTACTATTCAAGCCCTAAAAAAACTGAATTAATAAATCGTAGCCGTTGTAGTAAGATGGTTAAGTTTACTGTTGCAGCAGCTGTTTGAGTGACTTTACTTTCATATGGTATTTATCTACTATACTACTCAAGAATGGAGGAAATATCTGGATATATTTAAAGCATTTTGAACCTATGTAGGATAGTCACAACAAACTTCACGTAATATCAATTAATAATACCAAGCCGTTGCTCATGAAGCGACTCTCGTTTTCATGAATTTCTCTCGCGTTGCCTGCGTTTGTATCCAACTTGTAACAATGATACTTTACTACGAACGCATGAAAATAAAAGTTTAAAAAGTGTCAACAAAATTTTTTAATGGATGTCGAAACAAAAGTAATTTCTCAAATGTTATTTTTGCTCGTGAATATATATATATATGATCCTGACCGATTTCGGCCACAGCGACTTGGATCTTCCTATTGAGAACAACGCTGGTGCGCTCTCAGGTGACTGATATAGCCAATTTTTGCAGTGAAGGTGCGTCCACATTCACTGCAAGTCAGCACCCCTCCGATATAATTATATTGAATGGCCGCGGGTGGTCGGGCCTTAAGCTCGTCACGCTTAGCATCGAGCTCTTCTTTACGTTGTCTTTCAAACGCAAAAACCTGAGTGCTCACGGTATGCCTCCACAGTGACCGGTCTGCGGCCATTGTCTCCCATTGTGACGTCTCTAGCTTACATCGCTTCATGTGACGCTTAAGCACATCTTTGAACCGAAGGAATTGGCCACCCTGTTTCCGCTTGCCATCCTCCAGTTCTGAGTAGAAGATGCGCTTCGCCACTCTGCCGTCAGACATTCGGGAGACATGGCCAGCCCACCGCAGCTGCCGCCGCATTATATAGGCCTCCATTCCACCGACATTAGCTCGCCGTAATACTTCCGTGTTACGAACACGGTTCGACCAATGGATGTTCATAATGTCACGTAGGCATTTCATATGGAATTTATCTAATGTGCGAATATGCTTGCGGTATAGGCACCATGTTTCGGAGGCATACAAGAGATTTGGCAGAACTATTGCCATGTACACAGCTATTTTTGTAGAACGCTTTATGTCATGCGAGCGGATTTTCAGCATATTCAAAAACGAAATTCGTGGTCGATATTATTGCTAACGACCCATTTGCTTTTATTATTACTAACAACCCCTCAGACCACAATAATACAATAATTATGAATTGCGATCAGATAATGAACAAAGCCCCTTAGTGAATTCTTTAAAGAATGTAAATCTCCGTCGTATGATTAATCTAGAAAGCAGTTTTAATATCGCTGTTAAAAAAACGCTTACAAGTGGAATTAGTTCCGCGCGATGAAACGTTCTGTAGCAAATGGGTTTTTAAAACGGTTTAACCCAGCAGATAAAATATTTTAATTCTTTGTATAATTCTGGAGAATATAATTAAATTTTTGAGAAACTTTCTTCTCTGACGATCGAGGAGTGACAAGTATTGATTTTTTTAAACTCTTTATAGATTTTTTTAAAAGTTAGGTTAGAAAAAATCAAAATCAAAAGTTGGGTTAAATAATCCCTTGGTAAAACAGAACATAAAGAAAACGCTTTATTCCAATAACCAGGAAGGTATTAGCGAGTTTAGAGAATGTTTTGCTAAAAATAAACTTCTTATTGCATAATGCATGAGTTTTATCCGGATTCTCAAGCGAATAGTGCTCTGGGAATTATCTTAGAACGCAGCACCCGACCGGACTACGAGTAGAAGGAAACGTAAGCAAATTTTAAAAAAGCTTATTTTGGTAAGGTGTTTTTTCCTCATATCGATTCGGATAAATCAGATTTTATAAAACATCTAACATATTCAATATAAAACTAATTATCGAAATATTGAGTCGCCGTTGGCTACGAGATGTTTGTGCTACGACAGCGTAGCTCAAGTAACGTCGGCGTAGACCCACTACCTACGCCGTAGAGACGGTACAAAGCATAAATTCAAGTATTCGTTCAAACTATTTTAAAACAGTTATAGCCATTAAGGCAAATCGTGGGCCTATTAAGACGTAGATATATACCAGTCACCTTGAGTGGCTAGCTTGCGTATTCTGTACTGAGCTCACACAACGCGTCGTACGCCCAGTAATAGGACTCGCCCATCAAGGAGCGCTGTCCCAAAACGCATTATTAATTCATAAATAATAAATAATGCGTCTTATAAAATAATGCGTAATAAATCACGTATACTTAAAGATGAATAATTAAATTATCTTTAAAATGGTGAAGGTTTCAGAAAAATACGCTCAATAGATTTTACGCGATTCTTAGTTTTTTATCCGCGTTAGACATAACTTTACAAATTAATTTCACTATGTAATATAAAAATAATTTTAAATATTCATACATTAAGTTATTATAAAAATGCTCTTATATAACATATATTTTTTCCAAATAATTCACACTACTCCTTTAGACGTGAATTTCAGTATTAAATCATTAAAAGTCGGTCATCGTCGCCTTAAGTCGTCAGTACAACAAGTCAGCTCGTTACTTAATGTTTCAAATACTTACCTTTTAATTATGTACATGGTGTTGTGTGTACTGCCCTGAGGGAACCCCTGTTATTTAATATGTTCCACCGTTTTAGTAGTATCATGTTGTTATGTGATACATTATTCAGAATGTTAAGAGCATTAGCCGCTCTGATCCCTACATATCTAGCCGGCCTGACTATGTCGAGAAGTCGACTAAATATCCGCTACAAACACTTACGTGCTTATAAACTAGCATTTATATTTACCATACTTAAGTAGCTCAACGATAAAAACATGTAGTTATAAAAGCTATTCCGTGGCGAGTGTCGGCTCTTTGATCTCCGGCCGCCTCGAGCGACTCGGAGCCGCTCACACTCGCGGCACTGAGACGCGGCGCAAACGATACCTGGAACAAATTGTGTCGCATAACTTAAATAACTTTTTTTTTAAACTTTGAAATCAGGCATTCTTGGGAAATATTAACGTCAACACTGAAAACTTTAAAATATTCTAACATTGAACCGCATCTCGTTACGCTAAATTCTAATTCTAACTTAGATAAGAAAAACGTTGAGCAGTATAATGAGGTCACAGCCTCAAGGTCAGTTCTGTGTCTTAAAGAAAGCTCTACCGGTATGGCTGCTACTTTAGATACATTCATTCCTTAATTGGTGCTACTCTTTGAAGAACAGTTAAGTTTTACTTACGAATAACCATTTGGCAATCATAGGAGTTATGTTTAGATCCAGGAGAAAACCGGGAGAGTTGCCTAGGTAGGAGAGATGCTCCACATCGACTAAATCGTAAATGTATGTGTAACGGGAAAACAATGTTATTGTTTCGAACCGTTAATAAAAGCGCCATTATCTCCTAATTGATCTGAAAGCATAATATAAAAAAACGATCGCGAATTATTATCGGCTTACAGAGTGAGAAAACAACTAGTTAGTAACAACAAACGGATTTCTGGAGCGTTCCGCACTGCGGTACCTATAGTTGCTACATCATTATTCTATCAGAACAAAATTTATTACAAGCAACTATGTATTACAATACAGTAAAGATAATTTCACAACAGTATGAACATAATGTGCGGGAACAGTAAGTAGGTGTTGTGTCATGTGTGGCGTGTCAGTTGATTAACTTGTTGTCTCTTTTATGCTCGTAAAATAGCCTGGTTATGAACTCTCGTACACGCGACCATAAACAAGACTATAATAGGATATTATATTTGTCATAGTCGGTGAACAGTGAATATTATTGTTATTTACAATACAACACAGTCTCAAACTACAATCCCTATTTGTTCTCTACAAACATATTGAGACAGTAATTATTCTAAATCTTATTTTTTCCATGCACATTGCACACAGCATTCGACATTAAACAAACATTACTTCATCCATAAAATAGCACCTGCTTTGACGTTTATGGCTGAATTTAAATTCAAAAATATACTACGGAAGTGTACCAAAAAAACTTATATTGACAGTTTCCTTATAAGATCAACCTCACATCTTATTCCGATAGTTATGTTACTTTTTCTCAAACATGCTTGGAAATTCAAGCATTATTTTGGCAACCTTCTTCGAGATAAATCAAAATTGCGGTACTTGTCGAATACAAGCGAGGTCGGCAATGTTTGTATGAAAATCCATATCTGTCATGTTTAGCGGCCAATTAAATTACTATGAAAACTCATATCTCTAAAAATGGAACGAACTTTTGGCAACCAAGGAGGTAAATTATCAAATATTTTATTTAAATTTATAGTAAAGGTACTTAGTTTGAATTTCCGCGCATTATTTTAGAAAAGTACAATACAAGCTTTGGCCGCAACCAGGCATTGATGGACTCGCGTATGTGTTTTCACAATTGTCCATCAATACCCATGTTGAAGGCCGCGACTGTAATGTACTACAGTGCAGGTAAGTTTCACGATGGTTTTAATTTTTGACCTGACCTTAATTGTATCTTTGGAAGAACATAATTACTATACATAAATATACAAACCAACATTGTCAACGTAAAAAAGAACACAAATATCAAACTTCAATCTCTGTAACAAACTCGTCTACAATATTACATATCATCAAGATTTTAAACGACAGCAGCCTCTTTCTTCTAACCTACTACTGGTCAAAACAGAAGTTTTGATATTCAAAACATTCAAATCCCTAAACTTCTAAATAAAACAGTCGCAGTGTCCACGCTGTGTGACATTTCCGACACTGAAGTTCAGCGTCCCTGCGTCGCTGAGAGCAGCATGCATTATTCACCACCCACCAGCGCACCAGCTCCCATCTGTAGCCTCTTATAGCTCATCTGAACCCGCTTAAGCCTCGTCTACAAACGTAGGAACGCGTTACATTTCTAATTCCATCTCCGCGTACGCTATTTACTTGTACAGTTTCGTTTGATTTTGAATCGGATTTGAATGTATTACAGGAAAAGTTTTTATTAGTTACGAGAACTCGAAATTGCGTTAGCGAGCATTATGGCTTACTTGAAATGTGTTTTTTGTAAAAGAAATAATTAAAATATTGTGCAAACGGTTGACATTGCCATAAATTGCCATTTTCTGCATGATTTATAGAAAAAAAACTTTGAGTCACACATAATCTGTACGATTTTGCCTTAATTAATAATGATTTTATTTAATGACGTGTGACTCCGGTTACACTAAAACCGAAAAAAAGTCGACGTCGATATCTTGTTTATACCTTTTTAGTTGGCGTTTTAGTTTTTATTACTTTATTTTTTACACGGGGTACCTTATAACCACGTCGCCCATGCGGGTACCTTGTGTATCGAAACCATAGTCGACGCCAAAACTTTTGCCATTGAAAGTTTTTCATCACTTACTAAACTTATTTGCCACGAGTTGTTCTCAAGACCGCAGAACACGTCCGATCTATTAGTCGGATCGTACATCCGCTTCGGAAACAGCATCAATGCGTTAACGGTTTTATTGTCTATTTGTTTGCTTGTAGTTTTTCGTCCATATTTTCTGACACATTCAAATCACTGACTAATAAGTAGAGATGCACTATCATACGTTTATGCTGATGGCTCTGGAATAACTGAGCTTACAAAAATCGGGCAAATGAATCGGACATGTAATTTATAGTTTAAAAACTATAACTAATGAAAGGCACTGAGAAAACAAACAATAACATTTCTTGCCCATCCATGCTTCATTTCTAGAATTCTGCGTTAAGGACGCGTTTGCAAATTTGATAGGTATAGAATCGGACTACTACATTGACAAAGGTCACACACACAAATGTACCCACGGTTAGCTGCGGGAATAGTAGTCGAGTGAACTAATTTTGGTACTTTGAAAGTTTTTATTTCTCTCTATTCTTTATACATACATAGGCATCTACAAAAAATATTTCGTATTGTTGTTTGTATTTTTACTAAATAAAACGTCAGTGACTGCTAGGAGGCACTGGAAGCCCTCTTCTAGTAGAAAGATGTGGGCTGTGGACTTTGGGCTAGTTTTGTTAGTTATGATGAGACTTTACCTCCGGACTTGATGGAGTGACTTGAAGGTGTACTTCGGTGACTGCCACTGGAACTCCTCAACGAGTAGAACTAGGTGTGCCGAGTTTGGGCTCGTTTTGTAAGTTATGATGAGACCTTACCTCCGGACTTGATGGAGTGACCTGAAGGTGTACTTCGGTGACTGCCACTGGAACTCTTCAACGAGTAGAACTAGGTGTGCCGAGTTTAGGCTCGTTTTGTAAGTTATGACGAGTCCTTACCTACGGACTTGATGGAGTGACCTGAACCACTGAAGTACACCTTCAGGTCACCTAGTTCTACTCGTTGAGGAGTTCAAGTAACGGTTACTGAAGTATACCTTCAGGTCACTCCATCAAGTTCCAGACGAATAGGCATTTATCAACCTAACTTACTTTTACCGAAATAAAAATGTGTGATTATAAAATTATCTTACCACAATATTAAGTATCAAATTTGATTTATAGAATATTTTGTATTTGTACTTCTTTTACCACACGAACCGCTGCAAACAGGCAACACCGGGTCCACTCACGACAGCGGCCGAGCGCGGACTGAGGTTTCTTTCGAAATGTTTGTGCAATAAATCAAAACAGGAACCTAAAATAAAATAACCCTTAATGCAATCTATTACGGTTCATCCGTAATAGCAAAATATGTGAAAAGTGTTGGTTTTTATTTTTTTTGCGACTATTTGTGACATTTCGAAACATTTTTTTTACTAAGTTTTAGAAATGAGTATGTCTGCCTACTTATAGTATTTTAAGAAATCTCAAAATATGTTGATAATAGAATAAAAACTGTACTTAAACTCAACCCAGTATCGTTAATTTTGTAGGAAATGGCAACGGATCTTCCGTTTTTTCAATATAAAAAACTATAATTTTGAACAAAAAAGTTCCAATTATTTGAAGATAAAGAACCAATCTATATGTAGTAGTTATTAGTTATATAAAATTCGGTTTAGATTTGTCACAAAATGAACCGAAAAACAACAGAATTTTGTCCGATTTGCAAACGCGCCCTTAAAAGAAAAATCTTAGTGTAAGTTGTCTTAGCTACAGGGAGGCAACCGTCCAGTCGACCAACCATTCTCATAAGTTTTTGCCCCCAATTTCCTGTCGCTCCAATGTCGTTGCTAAAAAAACTAAATCCTATTGCAGTTTTCTTGAACTTCCTGGTTTGGTCCTCGATATAAGGCGATGTGTTTGGCGCGCTTCCAACTAACACACATATAACTTGCACACGAGCACTGGCATCTCTTCTCGCTCACATAGTAACTAGGACAGTAACAGTAATATTCTTACAGTACAGTTCGCAGCGTGTGTGTTAAATTATAAAGCGCTGAAATGGATGGAAACTAACGTTGAAAGTGGCTATGTTAATACGTTATGTTGTACTACTTGACTGACTACTAGAAATAATTAATATTGTACTAGTAACTTATTTAAAAAGTTTGGCTCAGAGTCGATAGCAAGTCGGAAAATATTGCATACTCAGACTTCTTATTTTACTTTTCTTGAACCAACATCAAAGAGGGGTACAAGATCAAATAAAGGTCTTCGGGTTCTCTAGTACTTACACACTCAAACAGTCAAATATAAAGTTTATTTTTTTATTTTTCGGAAATGATTGCAATAATTGGCGTGGAAATCAATTTTTAATAAACGTAATTGAATAAATTCACCATTTAGTAAATGTTCTTAAAATATACCCCAATATTTAACACCTTTACTGTTAGCCGGAAAGGGTCGGTATTTGTAAATTATCCGGAGCTTCGGTAATCAACAGATGGCGAGTAAATGGAAATTCCCTTCTCGAGCCACGTCTGAATTAATTTAATAAGTTGGGTCATGTTACTTAATTAAATACCCTTAAAACTCTTCTCTGTAATTACCTTTTTGTAATCCGAATTTGAAGGGCAATGACATCTCGTAGTGTTGTGTTTTGTTACTTGTTACGAAAATACAAAAACGTTGCCTAAGAAGAAAACTTTGCGAAGTTATAAGTAGAATGAATTTCGCCCGATAGCTTGAATGGTGTAGAAGGTAACGTTCATCTGGGTAAGGGCTTCCCCAGATCGCGGTATTTTCACTTAGCTGTGACTACTTTATCTAATCCAAAAAACAAATGATGGTACCTAGAATCGTAATGTTCTTGCCCTACAACAAACCTCCCTCTTCATGTCGTGTGCACTCAGCAGTAGGTACTAAGCTTATCTGAAATTACTACTGAGATGCTTGTCTCTGTTGCTAGGCTATCTTCTGTCCCATCTCAAGTCATTACGACCCCGCTGTTCGCAGGACTATTATACAGCTGACGTTGCATGTTGTTGGGCATTTACCGGTAATATATATAATCTAACCAGGTGTATTACTATCAATCAATCTACCTAGTCTTTTCCCAACTATGTTAGGGTCGGCTTCCAGTCTAACCGGATGCAGCTGAATACTATTTAACCACGTGTTATATATTTATTTATTGAAGAAATATATTATGTTAAAGAAATATAATTTGTCTGATAAATAAAAAATCTACGGCCGCAGGAATCTGCTGGATACGGGAACGTATCCAGCCGATTCTTGTGGCTGTAGATTTCGCACAGAACCGGTCGAAGTGGCGGTGCTTGGCGCCTGTCCAGCAGTGGACGTGTTTCAGCTGAAATATTGATGATGATGATAAATAAAAAATCTACACAACCTAGAAAAAATTACTTCTCTATAATACAGGATGTATAACCAAAAATCCAATCAGATTTTTATAACATCTTAACTAACCTTTTGTTGTGTCTTAAAACAAGGAAAACCCTAATTCTGTTCAAAAAGAGGGCGTGAACTGTGATAATACAATCCTATCGCTTCTGGGCTTTTAGTGTTTTTGCTTTTGGGCTTTTAGGCTGCACGCGGCAGCACTGCCGCGTGCAGCGTTGTTCAGACTCATACCTTAAAATAATAAGTAAATCCCCATGTCAACTCAAGTATGTATTTGAAACCTAATCCATAATTATGCAGTAGTAGGCATTTTCCGAAGATGGACGAAAAGATAAATAAATGGATTGGAGATGTTTTTGGCTACCTCATAAAGTGGGCTCAAGGTTTAGACTGTGGTGATGACTCATAAACTATTCGGTCATACTTCAGCCCTACAATTTCTGCTTTTCAGGTTTAGTTTCGTTCTACCTAAGCAGTTTAATAAAAGCCACATAAATTAAAATCTTAAAAGGTTTAGGTTCAATCAAATATATTTGAATGACATCCTGGTCAATTATAAAGACAAAAAAAGTGCTTTGCCATTTAAAAAGTAAAGAAAAAATAACAGAGAAAAAAACCTAATGGCATTTCAATATTTTTGAGAGTACGTGGCGAGTGTTTCTTGAAAATCTAAAAAAAGTGCACCTTTAAACCTTTTTTTATAAAAGTATTGTTGCATTGTTTAAATACGTATCTTACACATTTTACTGCATTTTGCAAATATAATATGTTTTAAACATTATGATCGTAATAAAAAAAATTGTATACAAACAACTCTGGTAACTGGTATTGCTATGTATGTACTTACTAACAAGAATTAAAGACAACGCCCAATGGGGAAGGCAACTGTCAAAATGGCGCTGTCATAGCTAGTTCCCAAAACAAGCTAATAATACAAGGCGTGAGCTGAAGGTTTTATTTGGGGTGCTTGGACAGGAAACCTCCCCGTGTTCCTGTGGGCTGGAGTTCCCTTATGGATGCGTCCGGGGGGAAGGCCAGTCTCCGGGACGGTGCACCCTGGGGTACGGGCAATGACTCCCCATTAGGTACTTTATGCCTAAGGGGTCTCGTTGCCCGTATGCCAATATCCTGTCGGAGGAACGCTCTAACGTGTACTCGGAGAGAGCACACGTTGAGCAGCGTTGGAGTGCGGGCTCGGCGTGCACTAACACTGCCGTCGGGCAGGCAGGAGGAAGTCTTTTCTTCTGCCACCGTTGGTCTCGTAGCCCCGAAGAGTGTCAAGGTCATGTCTCTGGCACTTGACGGGGGTCGAGGGTCTTGGCTTAACCGCCCGGGCCGCGAGGAAGAAATCCTCTATAAAAAATCACCCCAAACCTCCAAGCGGCGGCGCACCGTGAGGGAGGTTGCAAGCTTGATTAATGGGTAGCTAAGGAATTAATCGCTAGTGCGAACCACAATTTTTGAGTCAATAAAACATGTTATATACTCGTGGGAACAAATATGGGAAATAATAAAAACAAAACAAAAAAACCAGAAGGAGGGGAGTGATGTGGGGTCGGAGTCCGACGCTGCATCGGGCGCAAGGAGCTCGAGTCAGAGCTCGGAGCGCGAAGTGGTGGGAGCTGCTGGGAGGAACCGGAAGTTCCTCCGGAAGCGCTCCAAACCGGGAGAGGGGTCGTCCGCTGACGAGTGGGTCTCGGGCTCAGCCCATCGGGCAAAGATCCACTCCAGTCGGCGGGGTGCGGCCCGGGGAAAAGGTGTGGGTAGAGGGCTCACGACCAAGAAGGCCGGCGAGCCGAGCCAGGCCAGCCCAGCTGAGCTGGAGAGGCTGGCCACGGGCGAGCAACACCCCGTAGAGACCTGCACAGGGGCGGCCCTTACAGAGCCTGCAGGTAGTGAGCCGGACGCCGCTGGTGGCTCCAATTCGGAGCGAGCGGCCAGGTTTGCGGAGGTAGTGGCAGCCGCAATTAAGGGTGTGGCCTTGAAGAGGATCCAATCCTCTAAAGACAAGGCCATACCCGCGGCCATGGCCTCTATCCTGGCGGCAGCGGAGGCCTTACACCTCAGTCCTCCGTCGGACGGAATGTCCGAGATGCGGGCGGAGGTTGCCCGCTTGACAGCCGCCATGGAGCTTCTCCGAAAGGAGAACGAGGAGCTCCGAGCGGACCTGGCAGGGCTCCGAGGAGCCGGCCCTTGTGTGGGGCCGCAGGGGAAGGAGCAGCAAGGGCAGGGACGACCCGTGCCTGCCGAGGATCGGGTCCTGACCCTGGTGCGGCAGGAGATGGCTTCCCTGCGGTCTCGTTTTTCAGCTATAGAGGCCATCGTCCTGCGCCCCCCGTTGGCGACTAGCATGCCAGCCTCTGGCCAACGGAAGGCGACCTCTTATGCCGCGACCGCAGCTGCCTCGGCCAAACCGGGTTCGTCGGGGCAGACCAAGGGCGGGGCGGCTACACAGGCGGCGAGGGCCCCGGCCCAGGCAGCGGGGGCCCCGGCTCGGGCAGCGGGAGCCCCGGCCTTAGCGGCGAAACGGCCGCCCCCACTTCCTTCTTCTAAATCTCCTCCGGCTGATGCTGAATGGCAAGTAGCCGGGGAAAAGAGGAAGAAGGGAAAGGCGAAAAGGGCGGCCAAAAAGAAAGAGAGGCGGCAGCGGCGCAAGGAGCGAAGCGTCGCGGCTAGGCTCCGCGCCCCGAAGTCCGCAGCTGTAGTTATCACGCTACAGCCAGAGGCGGAGAAAAAGGGCGTGTCCTACCGCGACGTGCTCGCCAAGGTGGGGGCAGCGGTGGACCTGAAGGAGATCGGCGCCGCCGATGGCATCCGGGTAAGGGTCACGGCGACTGGGGCCCGGATGCTGGAGGTCCCCGGTGCGGCAAGCGGTCCGGCCGCTGACGCTCTGGCCGCAAGGCTTAGGGCGTCCCTAAATGCGGACGAGGCCCGAGTGTCCAGGCCCACCAAATGCGCTGACATGCGTATTCTGGGCTTGGACGACTCAGTGACGGAGGGACAGGTGGTGGCCGCTGTCGTTAGGACTGGGGGGTGCTCTGCCGAGCAGGTTAGGGCAGGCACCATCCGTCCTGACTACACGGGGATGCGAGCCGTTACGGTGAGCTGCCCCGTGTCAGCGGCCAAGAAAATAGCCGGGGAGGGCCAAAGGCTATTGGTGGGCTGGGTTTCCGCGCAGGTCAAACTGCTGGAACCCAGACCTCTGAGGTGTTTCCGCTGCCACGTGGGCAACCACGTGGGAGCTAAATGCACCTCGGAGGTGGACCGCAGCGGACACTGCTACCGCTGTGGTCAGGCCGGTCACAAGGCCGGCTCGTGTGACGCCACGCCGCACTGCGCTGTATGTGCGGCAGCTGGCAAGCCGGCCAATCACCGGATTGGGAGTAAGGCCTGCGCCCCACCCGCCAAAGCCAAAGGCAAGCCCTCTGCCACCGCCGTCACGGCCGCAACCGCCACCACCGCCGCTGTTGCCGCCTCCACTACCGTCGTCGTCGCCGCCGCAGCCGCCGCGGCAGGGCCCTCACAGGGGGCACGGGAGGGGGCTGACATGGAGTGCCAATAATGGCCCCATTACGCCTCCTCCAGGCGAACATCAACCACTGCGCCGCAGCTCAGGATCTGTTGCTCCAGAGCATGGCGCAGTGGTCGATTAACATCGCCGTGGTCGCTGAGCCGTACTTTGTCCCGCCCAGGGACGACTGGGTGGAGGACCTGAGCGGCTCAGTGACCCTAATTTCGTCGGCCGCCGCCGGTACTCCGTCCCTCGAGGCTGTTAAGAGAGGACGGGGTTGCGTTGCAGCACGGTTCGGGGAGATCGTTGTGGTAGGGGTATACTTCTCCCCGAGCCGAACTCTTGCCGAGTTCCACAACTCCCTTGCGGAGTTGAGAGTCGTCGTCGTCGGGTTCTGTTCCCTTCCCGTGTTCGTCCTCGGGGACTTCAATGCCAAAAATGTGGCTTGGGGTTCCCGATATACGGACACACGGGGCAGGATGGTGGAGGACTGGGCTCTGGAGACAGGCCTGGTCGTCCTGAACCGGGGTTCTGTCCCCACGTGTGTGCGGATGCGGGGTGAATCAGTGGTGGACATTTCGTTCGCCAGCCCCGCTCTGTCGCCGCGTGTAATTGACTGGCGCGTCATGGAGGGGGTGGAGACCTATTCCGATCACCGGTACATCCGGTTTGACGTCTCCGCCCAGTCCTCGAGTGCGCCGGTCCGACAGGCCCCGAGTGGTCCGCGGTGGGCGCTGAAGCAGCTGGACCGGGAGCTCCTCCTGGAAGCCTCGATCGTGCAGGCCTGGGTGTCACCACCGGACAGGCCTGCCGACATCAACGACGAGGCGGAGTGGTTCCGGGAGGCCATGTCCGAAATATGTGACGTGGCAATGCCCCGGGTCCAGCCCGGACGTGCTTCGCGCCAGGTGTACTGGTGGTCGCAACAGCTGACGACACTGCGCAATGCGTGCGTTGCTGCTTGACGCCGGTACACCAGGCACCGCAGGCTCCGTATTCGTCCTCCGGATACGGAAGCCATTCAGGCGGAGCTGTACGAGGGGTACAGAGCGGCGAAGACCGCCCTTCAAGCGGAGATCCTGCGGGCCAGGGGAGTGGCCCGCGAGGAGTCGCTGGAGACTCTGAACAGGGGCCCGTGGGGACGCCCATACAAGATGGTGCGGGAGAAACTCCGCCCATGGGCTCCCCCGCTGACGCAGAGTCTCCGGCCGCAGCTTGTGGGGGACGTGGTGAGCGCTCTGTTCCCTTCGAGAGGGGAACATGCCTCCCCGCCCATGGCTCCGCCTACTGCGGTGCCCGATGCGGATCACACCGCCGACGACGACGACGATGCTCCGGAGGTGACCGAGGTAGAGATGAGAGTGGCGGTACGTAGGCTGAATGCCAAAAATACCGCCCCAGGACCCGACGGCTTACCTGGGAAAGCCTGGGTCCTGGCCTTGGAGGCTCTCGGGCCTCGACTAAGGGGGCTCCTAAGCGCATGCTTGGAGAGGGGCCAGTTCCCACTTCGCTGGAAAACGGGGAAACTGGTCCTCATTAAGAAGCCGGGGCGCCCTGCGGACTCTCCGTCCGCTTACCGGCCCATCGTGCTGCTCGATGAGGTGGGCAAGCTCTTTGAAAGAGTAATTGCAGACCGCCTCGTCGGGCGGCTGGTGCGGGTGGGGCCGGATTTGGCGGAGAGTCAGTTTGGTTTCCGCAGGGGGCGCTCTACGGTTGACGCCATCATGCGCGTGCGAGCCCTCACGACGGGGGACGCTGTGTCCCGGGGTGGGGTCGTCTTGGCGGTGTCTCTAGACATCGCCAATGCCTTCAATACCCTGCCCTGGAGTTGCATCAGGGAGGCACTCCGGTATCACCGGATGCCGACCTACCTCTGTCGTGTGGTCGAGGCCTATTTGACGGACAGGGCCGTCATCTACCCCGGTCACCGGGGAGAATGGAACCGGCGAGAGATGTCGTGCGGTGTCCCACAGGGATCGGTCCTGGGGCCGCATCTGTGGGACATCGGATACGACTGGGTGCTGCGCGCTGACCTCCCTAGCGGCGTCAGCGTCGTTTGCTACGCTGACGACACGTTGGTCCTGGCGCAGGGGAGGTCGCACCAGGCGGCGGCCGAACTAGCGACACACGGGGTTGCGACAATCGTGGGCAGAATCCGGCAATTGGGACTCGAGGTGGCCCTGCACAAGTCCGAGGCCATGTGTTTTCATGGTCCTCGGAACGCGCCACCGTTGGGGTCCCAAATAACGGTAGGAGGAGTTCACATCGGCATCGAGTCGACGATGAAGTACCTTGGACTCGTCCTCGACAGCCGGTGGAACTTCGTGGAGCACTTCCGACGTTTGGCTCCCAGACTGGAGCGGGCCGGGGCTGCTTTGAAGCGGCTCCTGCCCAATCTAGGGGGTCCAAACGCCTCCTGCCGGAGGCTATACGCGGGGGTCGTGCGGTCCATGGCCCTTTACGGGGCACCGGTTTGGGCGCGTTCATTGAGGCGGCGGCCAGCCCGCCGGTTGAACGCGTCCCAGAGGGTCATGGCCACCCGGCTGGTCCGGGGATACCGCACGGTCTCCGGTGAGGCGGCGAGCCTCCTTGCCGGATTACCGCCATGGGATCTGGAGGCAAAAGTCCTCGCGCACATCTGGGAGTGGCGCGAGGAGTCGAAACGCCGGGGCGTAACTCCGTTTCCGCGAGAAATCGCGGCACAGCGGACAGAGCTCCGGCGGGATCTCATGGCGTCATGGAGAGTGCGATTGTCGCAACCCAGTGCTGGGCACGCCACTATTGCGGCGATAAGTCCCCTCTTTGAGGAGTGGCTAGAGAGGCGCCACGGCGTCCTCACCTTCCGCCTAACGCAGGTCCTCACCGGACACGGATGTTTCGGGAGGTTCCTGTTCCGTATCAGGCGGGAGGAAACGCCCGGGTGTCATCACTGCGTGGATCGCCCGGAGGACACGGTTGAGCATACGGTGGAGGTCTGTCCGGCTTGGGCAGAGCATCGCCGTGTCCTCGTGGAGGCGATCGGCGGCGGGGATCTCTCGCGTCCGGCCCTAGTCCAGGCCATGGTACGGAGCGAGAGGGCATGGGAGGCCGTCACCTCCTTCTGCGAAGCAGTAATGCTCGCGAAGGAGGAGGCAGAACGCGTGAGGGAGAGGCAAATTTCGCGCCCTCACGCCCCTAGCCGCCGCAGGAGACGCCCTGGGCGTCGGGAATCGCAGGCCGATTCCCGGCCACCGTAGGCGCGGGCTTGCGGACGGTGAGCAATGGGTAGCTCGCCGTCCGATAAGGACCAGGCCCGGGTCGACGGCGCGTTGTGTTCCACGCGCGCCTCAAAGAGATGTCAGCACAACGGAAGGGGTCCGTTAGGACCGATGCCTGCCGGGGTTGCGGGAAAGTCCGAAAGGGATACCGTGGCCCCTGGCAACGTAAAGGCAACGGAAGGAACACGGGTGGGTTTTAGTCAGTAAGAGTCTGACACGCCCTCCCGCTCCACCCAGAGCGGGAGAAGTTATTTGATAATTTCCCATTCAAAAAAAAAAAAAAAAAAAAAAGGTTTTATTTTATTTTTGCGAAAATGATGCTTTGCTGTGTTTTTAAATACTCCGACATGGGAGTCCACCATTTCCCGCTGGACCCTAAAATTAAAAGATTGTTCCATAAAGCTGTTCGTAGAGTTTTATTTTAAATTAAACAGAGGTTATGTCGGAAACATTTTGAAGAAAGTGATTACGAGGAAATATTTAAAGTTTTAAATTCTGACACTTTCCAAGTCAAATAATTCATTTATAATATTGAAATTACCGAAAACGACGAAATAGTGAAATTAAACCAAAAACACAAGCAGAGACAGATAATGTATACCGAGACTGTTTATCTCTTTCTAATAGGGTGACCAAACATTCCTAAAACAAACAGGAAAGTTCGTTTTGAAATAATTTGTGTCCGCACACTGTCTAAGTGATTTCAGATTTTTGTTAAATTACAAAAATATTGAAATTAAGTTACTTATAATATTGAACTTCTGAAATAGTGAACTTAAAATGCAGCTTAGTGCATTTTAGGTTCACTATTTGTCTCCGAAAAACAACAGAACGCCATGACACCATTGATTTACAGTGATTGAGATTACAGTGTTATCAGAGTAATTATAATATGATACCTATCAAACAATCATATTATTTTTATTAATTTACTTAAATAAAATTATTTACTTTATGTACAGATTACAAAACTATGAATAAAATTATTTAAAACTAATCAAATAAAATATGTTACTTGTAGTTGGTGAAATATTTTCTACCCATGTTTCTACCATCTTTAACATTTTTATCTTTTGTCAATTGAACAACAGAAAAATGGACAAACCTCAGCTCGGCTATCTCTCTCGACTCGTTTTGCCTCGGCTAAGATAGCGTAACAAAAGTAAACCTAAGATCACCACTTATGGTTCACTTTTGTATGATACGATTTTCGGAGAGCTCAGTCCTGTTTGATTTAAGTTGTTTTGTTGTAGTTTGTTTTGTTTAAGTCCATGATAAAACCAAACTCATGAATGAACACAAACAGGAATGAATGATCGAAATGTCAACTTTATGTCAATTTTATTATCTATTTAAGAACCTAGCTATGATCACGCCATCTACAATTAGCTTTGCCCGACCTTCCCTATTGAAAATCTCATGCTAACTGCTAAGATGTATATCTCAGATCTGAAAGCAGTATCGTGTTCGGCTTAAGGAGCACATCTGCATATTTATACTACCTACCTACGTATTTAGCTACAGTTTGCTGTCTCTTCGTCTAGAATTCCGCAGAATACCACACCATAACCTATTTCCAGCTCGTGCCCAATGTTAATGTTGTAGCAAGATCTTGAGATACACAATTTTTTTAAGAACGTGTTAAATATTTATAGAAATATATATCGCGTACTGATATTTCTTTGTTTCACCACACAAGACGATGTTTTTAAGGTTGATATAATATTCAAACTGACGCTGTTGTTGTGCCGCTTCCGAGAGCAAACACTTTCAGTGTAATAAATAATCTGAGACCGAGTATTAATACACTGAGTATTAATAAAACAGTTACATTATCCTTCCAAAAGTTACTGCTGACAAATTAAGGTGAGATAAGAATAGTTTCTGCGTAGGTACCTACATAAACCCGGCTAGGTATTAGTACAAACAAAAGTTACTCAAAACTGTGAGCTTAGTACCTAGTAACTCTGACCTACTTTTATAGCGACCTTTTGTCCTGAATTCGTGTGTAACAAAGCAAATACAGCTGAAAATTATAAAACCTTGAGGATAAAAGAAAAACAATCTTGTAAAAGTATCCGTTTTTTCGTATACAGCAAAATTCGAAGAAACAATTTTGAAAAAGAGCAGTAGGAATTCCATAATTATGATAAAGTTCAGCCCGTAAATCCTCCCACGCTATGAGCGGTCACCGTGACGTACTTGTTGCGAGTTGCGGTGTGTCCCCGGACCGCAGTATACCCGCAGACTTATACCAGGGCTTGAGGCATTCCGCTTTAACTGCGTCAAAGTCTGGGTTAAATAGGTTTATCGTTTTGACGAGACCCGCACAATATTGTGTGTTTTCATATAAAGTTCATCTGCAGAAGACTACAGCAAAAAGGCTTTGTCATTATGTCGCCTATTTGCACATACTAAATCTTTTTAAATAACTACTTAACTGTATTAAAACATACGCTGGGAATATAATTATTTTCTTATAGTAATTAAACAGGTTTATCCCTGGGCAATTATGCCAGCTGTCCGTCCGCACACTAAAGCCTCATCATTAAAGGCAGCGTTTGCTCAAACCACACAACTCACTGAATATTGAATGCACTCAGTGCTCAGCGAATTATTTCTCATTTTCTAACCTCAGGGGAAGGCCAATGTGTACCTATGTGCCTATTGAGATAATTATACCTACTAATGTGCCTGTAAACAAAACCACTTTGTAAAGAGGTAGTTTCACGCCAACTGAATTTCCACCAAAAAAGTTAGTCAGCATTAATTATTAACAAGGGTCACAACCTGAGTTCTTTACGTTCCTCCGTAATGAGAATCCAATTTAAACGTATAGCTGTAGATACCTACTGAAGAAGATTTCTTAGACTAACGAACGAAGTGCCATTCTTATTGATAGCTTGATAAAATCAGCAAATGAGGAAAGTTCTGTGTAAAACTTATTAGTTGAATAAATGCATTATCTCAATTCTATCTGCTGCTCGGACACAGATCGTGACTGTTGTTTACAATGCAGAACGAATGTAATCTCAATAACTTCGTCCGACTTTACTGAAATTACTGTCGAGTTAAAGTTTGTGTTTAAAAGTGTGTACAGGGAAAGCCCTGTACACACTTCATGTAAAGACATGAACGAGAAACGAGGCTTAATTAAAGTCATCCCGTGATAAAAAATACTGGCTTGATAGAGCACAAACCTGCGCATGTTCCAATCTCAAAAGTTACAATTTGCTTTCATTTATTTTTGGTGTTCATTTCATTAGAACGCTTAGTTTTGCTATTTTAAATATTATTGATTGAACAAAGGAATATTATATTCCTTTGTTTAGTTATAATATTTAAAATGACAACGAGAAATTGATTATAGGGAAAGAAAAATAGGAATATATGTATATTATAACAATGAAGGCGTCTAACGATGGGTATGCTAAATATTATTAAGACGAAGCTCCTATAACGCACGTAACGCTCTGCACACGTGGCGAATGAGAGATTAAACGAAAAAGGTGTAACATTTTGACCGTCACTACACTTTTGCCTATAGTTTTTTTATCATTTAGTTACTCTCAAATGTTGTTAATTTATTTTAATTGTGCCTGTTATTTAATACATATTATACAGCGAAATGAACATCGTTCCAACCGGGTGTCCCATGAGTGCCCGCGACACTACACATCTCGACATCTTTTAAAATTAGGTTTGATGAATAATTCTACTGGTTATGAAGTGTTATTTTTTACACGGATAAGGTGGTACCGTGTGTGTGTCTGTATTGTTGTCACATTTTCGAGTGATGCCTGGCAGCTAACCAGACTAGAGGTTTAGGCCGCGTGCACTTTGGACACGAATTTGTATCGTACGTAAACGTACGACCGCTCGTACGAATTGAGTGCGCACACTGAATACGTTTTTCTCCGTCAAATAGGTAGTGTTTCGGTGATATCGCATCGCATCGTTGAATGCACGCAAAATCCTAACAAGTTTAGATTGTTTTCGGACGTCAGAACTACACGTACGTATACGTACGACTAACTCGCACTCAGTCTGCGCGGTCCCTTAGTACTTGGAAGGTTGGGATCGTTCATGCGTGTTCTTAAGTGTTCGCACGAGTAAAATTCGTTCGAAAACGCATCCAAAGTGCGCACGGCCTTATTCTTACAACCACCATGCTAGTCGAAGTGCAAACTTGAGAGGCACGGGACAATACTGCGAATGTACTCAATCATTCATAACTTGGCGAGTCGAGGGTTTAAACTTGCAGAGATTTCCTGTAGATTTGTTGTGAAAAGTGTAATTTGAAGTGAATATACAGTTATTGCCTTAATATTCAGTGTGTAAAGTTAACCTATGTTCTTGCAACTGTCTTTTGGCATTTAGATCTCTCCTTGTCTCTTTCTCCATACAAATATAATGGTTGTACGTTGTTTTATAGCTAATAGTTTTATAGTATTTCGTTTCATAAAAATCTAGTAATAGTATAATCTCATAGTTTTATAGAATAATCAATACGCAGAATACTTACTTTGATTTTTGATTCACATAAAGTTTAATGTTAGAATATTCATATCATACAATAACAAATCAAATATTCTTTATCCATATATCGTTTATTAATATATAACTTATTACCAAGAATAACATTTTATCAAGTGACAGTTTCTAAACGTTTCAATTCATACCGTTGATAAAATGCATACCATCATATAAAATTATATATTATATATTACCACGTTCACAAAAATAATGCGGGTAAATTCTTGTCAAGTCTCAGTTCTAACCAAACCTACTGCTTGTATGCTGCAAGCGAGCGTGCAGCATGCAGCGTGCAAGCAAGCATGCAGCATGCAAGCAAGCATGCAACATGCAGCGTGTGCAAGCAAGCATGCAGCATGCAAGCCAGCATGCAACATGCAGCAGGCATGGTTTCTGTTACGGCTCCGGCGCTGCGGGGCTCCGGCGGTCCCACGCGAGCTTATCGTCGCAGATGGTATTCATGCTCACCACCTCTTTAAAACCACCTGCTCCTCAACTCGCAGGCCGCCTCGACCCTCCGCGCCTACGCGAATTTAAATTACACTCTAGGGGTAGTGCAGACAAGACTACGTGGAGTCAGTTTTGCAGCGATTCGTTTCTGTCACTAACTTTTGTAACACAACATATTGACTTTTTAAGACAGTATTTAAACGCTTAAATTAATCTTAGAAAATATTTATAAGATATTTATTTATAAAATTATGAATAGCATAACGTCTATTTTTATACATTTTCGTTGAAATAAAATACCATGGATAAATACACCGAACCAAGAATATTCGTTAAAAAATAATTCTAATGTTTGATAAGTTTGTTAAACTAAAAAATGTGTTTAAAAATTCATTGAATTGTGTTTCTGTGAAATATGTTTCATTCAATTAAATAGTCTTTGTGTACGAAAATGCTCAGTTGGGTTTGTACTTAATCGTGTCGTGTTAGTAGGTGTCAATTTACTTCGTTTACATTATTAATAAGCTTTCAGTTTGCAAAAGGGGATAACAGAAAGAATTTATTCGTCTGGAGATTTGCCAACTCTTTTTCGTAATTCCTGTTCTTCGTGTAGACTCCAGCGCGGAGGAGGCTGACGAATATTTTCATAAATAATTCGACAGGGCGTTTCTTTGACGTATGTTTCCTTTTTGTTCAATTGAAAATGAGGCTGCCAAATAAGAAATAATTGTTACGCTGACCTTTAATCGAAATGTGTTCGAGCATATCTGGATCTTTATTTCCATAATTATGAATATGGATGAATGAATATAAAATAATGAATATATAAGAGCTCTCTGTGTTTTGAATCTCTTTGATTTTTGCATGAATATTCAAACAAATATTACTAATGTGTTGGCATTGTTGGATATCCCTTATAAATATCATATTTGATACCAAAGTTCGTACCTTTGAACTTTTAAAAATTTTTGCTCTCATATACAGCTTAATTTTTTTGGTAGAGATGTGAATATAATACCTTACTGGGAATAAATAATTATGACGACCATTATCATTTTAATAGGTATATTTTTCTACCAGGTTTAAAATTGTGTTTTGTTTTCCAGGTTCAGAGTCCAGCGCTGGTGGTGGAGCTCAATCTGAACAGACTAGAGGGCATGGGTTCAACGTGACGTATGAGGTGCGAGGAGCAGCGCAGTCACCGGGACCCACTTCATGCAGCGCCATCGAGTGTAGACTGCTGGGGCACTGCTACGCCAAGCGAGATTATCAGTAAGTTATAATAGTGGCACAAAATTATCAATTTAATTAAGAAATCTTTATTTTCTTTAATGTAATGATGGAACTCACTGTTATCTAAAACCGCTGTCATTTACAATCATTTTTATATTCCCGAAAAAGGGCGAGCAGAAAAGACGATTTTTTAATTTCAATTGGAGGATAGTTTTGGTTGCAAACCAAAACTATCCTCCAATTGAGTTAGTTCAGGGAATAAAGCGTGGAGTGCAAGCGAGAACAAAACGGCTGCCAAAGTCACTGATAATATATATTGAAATTCATTCTCTGTTTGTGAATTCTAGTTTACACAGCAAAAAACCTCGCTTTCATTATAAAATACCGTGGCAGATATTTCCGTGCGATTATTCACAATATTTATTTCTAACTCCAAAATATTTTTCGCATCGCAGGGAGTTTTACTGCTTATGTTTCAAGGGTTACTCCGGAGCGGACTGCGGAGAGGGTCCGCTGTGTCCAAGAACCTCCAACATGTGTATGAATGGCGGCACCTGCAGGTGAGTCAACACATGACCCTCCAGTTTGCCAGCGTTGCGTACATATTTACCCCTGTGTTTCTAGAACTGTCATTCAGTTCATGTTGTTCGAATAACCATACTTATTGTATAAAGTTTTATTGCTGCAATATATTTATAAGAGAACGCAACGTTAAACATTACAGCAACGGAGCACAATGTGTAGAAAAACAAATTTCATTTTCTTCAGTACCTACTACAGACGGTTTTTTATTTCATGAGTCACATCTGTATGTAAGGATCACATATCCGTTTGATTTAATTCCGCTTTTTGCGTCGTGTATCCTCAATTTTGTTAGTTTTTTGTTCAAGAACAAAAAAGGGTTCAAATTAAACTATTATAAACTTAAGTTCGTGGTTTTGTCGATTTCTGGCACATTTATCAATGTGGACAGAAGTTTTGTAACTGAGTGTTTGCTGTTACAGGAGTGTATGTCACATGATCAAAAATTCTCATAAAATAGCACGATATATATATATATACATACATATATACATATAATATCAATATATGTTGATATATATATTTTTTTTTTTACGAAAATTATTTACATATAATATCTTATAACGAATTAATTAATAAAAATAGCAAAACTATATACAAACTTAACTAAAACTATGAAGACTGGCCGCATTGCCACGTTGTGTGGCAATGCTTAGCCTCTGCCTAAGTTAAAAACCAGCCCTTGGGTCACGGGAAGTGTCAAATAACTGTTTTGATATTTCATAGAAGGGGCCGTGAGCATTCGGACCCCACGGCCCGAGGGTTTCAACCCCAAACGGCTCGAAAATATAATTACCTGTAAGGTTATTATAGTTACGCCGCTTGAGGTTTTCTGTGTGTCGGCACAAGTTGCATCCCACACTAAAAGCCTACCCACCTTCCATGGAGATAAAGACATGCCGTCCGGTCTCTTGCCATCGTCGCGTGCCAAACCATTGGGTTCTAATATAGCTGGAACGCCGGCGGTAACAAGAGCTCGTCGGATGATGTCGTTAATGTTCGCGTGCCGCGCTAACCGACCCGCACTTCGGCTGCAATACAGGCCGTGATGTCCGAGGCTGTTGATAACTTCGCCACAGTGACAGCGATGAGGAGAACAACAAGGAGCTCCTAGTAATAGGGAAGCAGTATTGTATATATACAAAATAGCACTATATATATATATATAGTGCTATTTTGTAATATATATATATATATATTCATATTTCCAGTTTATGCTGAACTGAAATGTATAGCTTGATGTGTAGCCGTGTGTACCAGCTATATAAAATATGTATCGACAGACAGATGGGCCCGGCCGCCGTCGGCTGTATCTGTGCGTCGGGATACACGGGCGACCTGTGATATGATTTTATTTTCTAGCTTTTTGAGCTTGCTAAAAACAGCATTACACCCATAAAGTAGGTTCTTCCTTGTACTAATTCCTTAATAACCTATCGTTTAAAATCCGTGTAGGTACACCATGAACACACTGGCCTATCTAATACAGTATGTAGACTTGTTATACTAAATTGTTAGCAATTTCGCTAATAACATAAACAAAATTAACAATCCTCTTGCAACCTTACGTCAATGTTTACATCTTATTACCTCAAATAATATCTTGCGATTCATCATCATTACGAAGCCGCTTTCAAATAACGAGGCGTTTTCAGGAAATTAATGAGGATTACAAAGAAATGAAAAGCTTTTCTGCCAGAATAACAGTAGAGAATGTTTCGACTGCTGAACATCTTATCTGCCTTATTTCATCATGTTTGTTTTTTTGTCTTATGAATCTTATAGTAATAATTGTCTTTGACATACCTTTTTTCTGTTGGGAAATCCTTGTGGATACCCTCCGTCTTGGGAAAATAGAGTAAGCTGTGGTTACCTGTAATTGAGTGTGCATTTTTATTATTGTAAAAGATAATTGTAATGTATCTCGTTGATAATCCTTAAATAAATAAATAAATAGAGGGTCATATCGGACTCTTATCGACTAAAACCCCGCTGTTACTACTACTACCATGAGTCGGGGCCCCGGGAGATACTTGTATATTCACCGCACCCTTGACTGGTATACTCACCATGCCTAACGGGCGCCATCAACAAATGCGGCCGATCCCCAACCGCACGTCCTCCCATAAAGACGCGCATGGGACACTGCGTGCTACCTCTTTGGGTCTGACTGTTCGGGTGACGACACAGACTCAATTTCGCCGCCCACAGGCCCCTCCTTATGGTGGCCGGAGATCGTTAAGTGCTCTTTGACGCCCAGCTGCTCTTCTGGTGCGGGTGGAGTGAGTGGTATGCTCTCTATCCCTCTCCGTCGCCTCCTTTGCATGCCTAACCTCCTCGCAAAAAGAGGTGACAGCATCCCACGTCTTTTCGCTTTCGACCATGGACTGAACTTCGGCCGGAACCGAGAGATCACCCGCACGAAGTGTCGTGACGGGACGGGTACAATGCTGTTGGGCCCAAGTTGAGCACTTCTCCAATGTATGTTGCGCCGTGTCCTCAGAGCAGTCTACATAATGTAACAAGCGGGCATCCGCTCCCCAATTTATGCCACGCAGGTAATCTCAAAATATCCGTGTCCAGTGAGCACCTGTGCCAGCCGAAAATTGAGGGCACCATGCTGCCTCTCCAGGCATTCCTCCACAACAGGCCTTACCACCACTATTGTGGCGAGCCCTTGTCTTTGACTTACCTAAACTATCAGTGACAGAATTCAAAAAGACAAAAAAGCTGACAAATAAGCTCCCAACCAAACCGTATCCCCATTAAAGTATAGACCAAGTTTTTTATTCAAAGTTTAACTGAGGTTAAAACTTGTAATAACGTCTGCCACGTTAATGTTATTTGTGTTAATTTTGTTCTAGAATGTGGTATAGAAGAATGTGCAGAAGTTTGTAAGAAAGGAACAGCTTGTGACTGTAACCCGAAGGATACAGACTTCTGTAAGTATTTACATTAATCGATAATGCTAGGAAGCAATAATAAATTCATTTAGCTGCTATGAAATAGTATCTAAACGGTCTATGTTTATAGCATCAGCCAGATTTGAAACAAGACTGGAAGTAATGGACCAAGCAGGTGTAAACATATCTCAAGAAATCATATAACAGGTATACACTGAGAAATTAAACAATAACAGAACAATATATTCTAGACAGAAAAAATAATTAATAACAATTACTGTTTTACATACTTCTTTCAGTTAACAAGCTATTAAAAGGCGTTAAACATAACAATAGAAGATGAAATAGAAATTCTAAACATAAGGTAAGTTTATTTTTACTAAACAAGTACAACAGGCACATGAGATACATTTTGTGTCGTGATAGTATATGTATGGTCTGTGTATGAGTCAGTGCCGTGTCGGAGAGCGGCGCGCGCGGTGTGTGGGTGCGCGTGTGGGGCGCACGGCGAGAAGCGGGCGCACTGCGCGCGGCACTGGTGCGCATATGCACACAGCACTTGCGTCTGCGTACCGACTCGCTGCACTTCTACATGCAGCCTGCGCTTAGTCTACAAGTGAGTATATGCCATAGCTCGGTCTCCATAAATTCATCATCATCTGGACCGCCTTTTGTAGGATCTCGAGCTCATACAAAACATAACTTTAATGTGACTTAAGAACGCAACGATTATCCTAACTAATATTATAAATGCGAAAGTGAGTTTGTTTGTTTATTACGCTTTCACACTAAAACGGCTAAACCGATTTGGATGAAATTTGGCACACGGGTAGACCATTTACTGGATTAGGAGATAGGATACTTTTTATCTTAGTAGCACTTACCTGTGGGATAATTTCTGACACGCACGCGGTCGAAGCCGCTGGCAAAAGCTAGTAATAAATAAACCGTAATGATTAAAACGGTAACTGATTAATCTGAGATCAAAATGTAATATCTTGAAACAACGTCAATGCCTCATGGTGCCAAAAGTTTAGTTATTATACTTTGCTAAATGGGAACGGGATGATGAGATGAAATAATTAGAAAGCTGATGAAAATTACACTATGTGGTATTCCGGTCTGTTCCGGTTTTTGATGACGGATTATTTTCTTATTAAAAATAAAACTTATTGAATTACCTACCAATAATCGTTTGTTGAAGTATGTTACACGCTCACAGGTTCTAATCGAAAACTTAACCAACCTAGCAACCTAGGTATTAAATAAAGGACAAAAGCTCCCACGAACTATTAGTTCTACATTTAGCTTTATCTTAATTAAATACGTCTATTAGTGTTTGCGGTCAGCCTTAATTTAATTATTTTTAGAAGGAGTTCTTTCCGTCTCCCTGATCGCGCCTGTGTCAGGAATAAATACGATACTAGACACCACTAGGGACCGGTTGTTAGACATACATATATTTTCGGTATTTTTTGTCAGATTTATATGCCAAAGTAGGACAAAGTTTGGTTCAAAGTAAGCGTATAACCTTAACTATTCTTGAAATAGCATGGTAAGTTATATTTAAAGTTTGTAGAGAGTATAGCGTATACCTGCCTACATTTTCGTTAGCTGTGCTACTTAAGATGGAGGAAGATGTTAAGCGTGAAGGCTGGCTGCTTTAAGACAGTCATCGTCTCGACTACCTACGACATTTCCTAGATCATAACGTGGTATTCTAAAATCTAAAAGACTTAGCCCTTTCTTTATGATGCTCATTGTTGAGCACACCCTAATACCAATACCTGCAAATTCCCATGTTTATATGACTGCATCATACGTTAGTACAATTACCGACTCCGCACTCATTTTATTCAAACCGAAAACTTTAGAATCTATGAATACCTGATACGTTTTCGAAGAGTTTTGACTCCGAACAAAACCACGAACCCGTGGTTTGCAAATTCCGTTCTCTTATTCGTATAAACATAGCAAACAAGAGAATGAATTCGCTTCAGTACTTGCTAATTAGAGCTCGCCTGTAACCAGTCATAGTCCATAAGAATACATTCTATGCCTATAGAAACTATCTATCCTAAGGCACTGCGAAGAAGATATGGAAAAGCTTACAGGTACATAACCTGAGTTCTTCATAAAATATTAGAGAGAACATATCCATCCTACTGAAAATAACTTAATTTGGGATAATTACTTGGCTGGCTTGGCGGCCGCATATTATTGTATACCGACGGGACAGGCGCAAGAAATTGTTTATCATATTGACACACTACGTCCAGATGCCGTATCATAGTCATTTTATAGAGGCAACTGTCAAAATAATAGGTCTTTACCTATGAAATTGCCGTTTTGTATGAAAAAATTTAAACGAATTTTTTTCATGTATTTTTTATTTGTATTAATGAAAGTAATCACCCATGCAATCAATGTATCTTTGCCAACGCAGTGGCAATTTATTGATGCCCTTCTTAAAGAAATCAGCTGGACGGGAGGCAACAAATTCTTCAAATTCAAATTCAAATTCAAATTCATTTATTTTGTGTACATAGGTTAGAAGATGTTAAAATATAGATATTACAGAGTCCGTCTATGTCCCGCCGATAGGCATACAAAAATTCACAATTTTCAAATAAAATTAAATCATGTCATTTATGTATTCACAATTAATTAGGTCTACAATTTATAATAATAACATGTCAATTTTCAAATCAAAATCATACAGCAAATTCACAATTAATTAGATAAGTATACAATTTCTAATGATAACATGTCAAATTTCCAAATTAAATTAAATCCAACACTAATAAATTACATTACATTCATACTGCATTCACATTAATTAAATTCTTTTTCAGACAGAAAGTCACTTATGGAGTAGTAGTCTTCAAAGGCATTTTGTACTGCCTCTCGGGTATTGAATTTTTTTCCCGCCAAGAAGTTATCCAAATTCTGGAAAAAGTAGTAGTCTGTAGGCGCAAGGTCTGGTGAGTAGGGCGGATGACGGAGAGTTTCCAACCCCAGTTCTTGCAACTTGGAGACCGTCTGCTGTGCAGTATGAGGTCGCGCGTTGTCGTGCAGGAGCAGCGGAGACGAGCGATTGACCAATGCTGGTTGGAGATGTGCCAGCTTCTCCATCATTGTGTTCAGTTCTTCACAGTACACATCTGCAGTAATGCTCACCCCGTTTGGTATGAAGCTGTGATGAATCACACCGGCGCAAGTCCACCAAACAGTGACCATCACTTTTCTAGGGGTAAGTTTTCGTTTAGGGCATTGTTTAGGTGCTGAACCAGGATCCAACCAGCTTGCTGAGCGCTTGCGGTTATCAAACAGAATCCATTTTTCATCGCAGGTAACAATGCGGTTCAAAATTCCTTCATTTGTGTGTCTGTTGAGCAGTGCAAGGCACGTCTCGACGCGTACTTCGCGCTGGCGATCATTGAGTTCGTGGGGCACCCATTTGTCAAGCTTTTTTACCTTGCCAATTTGACGCAAATGGACCAATATTGTTTTGACGCTAACGTCGAAAGCTGCTGCTAATTCAGCCGTAGATTGTGTATCATCAGCTTTCAGCAAGTCTTCGGACGACCGCAAGGTTCATTTTTCAGGTCGAAATTTCCAGAACGGAAGCGAGCAAACCAATAACAGGTGGTGCGTTGGTTTGTAGTGTTAGCTCCGTAAACGTCGTTGATGTTGCGTGCCGCTTGTGCCGCGTTGCTGCCACGACGGTACTCATATTCCATAATTACTCGAATTTTTAACGTATCCATGATGACGAAAAAGATTGAAATGCGATGAAAATGTAACACTAATCAATAAACAAATGACTTTTAGAAAAAAAAAACCATGTTTTTAAAATAAAATTAATTTGAAATTAGAATTATTAGCCAAACAAAAATTTTTTTGATTTGAAATGGCCAGTACTGCAGAACGGCAATTTCATAGGTAAAGACCTAATATTACAGTTGTGATTTAAATATAAAAGCAATTAAAGTTTTGTTTTATTTATTTTCTTTATTTAGGCTACCAACAGCGAGCTAAGTTGCTAGTCAATTAAAGTTTCCTGGACTTTCCCTACGGGAAATCAACTAGTGCGTCTAAGTAAACTATGTAATCATAGTGATAATATCTGGGGGCCTACCATCACCTTTTACAAAATAACCACCATCTTTTACGAAACAATCACAGAGACTGCACCTGACAACAAACAGCTGACATCTTTGAATATTGAACATTTTAAGTGTTCGGATAATCTTTGAATCTAGTATATCTATTTTATAATATCTATTTTTTTAGAAACATAATCTAGTTTTTGCTACGCGTAACAAAGAAAATCTCTTTTAATATGTTTTATCTGTTACCTATATGAACAAAACCTATATACGTATGCATATACCTATAGAATCAAAACTTCAACACGTAGCGGAGTAGTTAGTTTCTGCAAACATCCCAATGTATGAATAAACACAATCCCTTAGGGATTGTAGTGTTCAGAATTTCTCCCACTTTATACTGTACCGTACAACAGTGAACCGAGAGAGCTAGTATTAACCACGATGAACTTCAACTACAATAGAACAGACTACTTCAAAACAGTATCATCATCTGAAATCTGTTATTATTAGTTGACATTAATATTAACCATCATTAGCTGATTATTAAATTGTGTATTAATGTAATAAGTTGTGTCGTTAATTTGACGCACTTGAGGCAAGGATGAAATAACAAAAAAGGTTTCACTTTGCAATTGCAAAAAAAAAAAAAAATTATGCGCATCGGAATCTATTTGTTCACTCAGCCTAACATACATAGAACAAGTAGAAAATATATCGTTCTAAAAACAATATATTTTGTTTATTTTCTAGTTGAAATAAAAAAATGATCTCGTGGTATGTAATAGAATACGGTATTTTGAATTCTGACATGTATGTGAGTACAGAAGGACAATGTTTCCTGTGTTTTAAATTAGTTTATAACAACAAGATTATTTATTTGATACTGTTTGTGTGTTTAAAATTAAAGTATTAATAAATTATTAACACAAGATAGGCAGGCTCTCAGGCAGGTGACTTCCTAAATATTATCTATACATATTATAAAACAAATTCGGTTTCGTTTGGCTGTATGTTCGCGTTGTTTTTCTAAACCACGCATCAGATTTTGATGAGGTTTTCACTATCGTTTACAGAGTTTATTGCGGAAGGTTTATGTGTATCATACGTTAATTTTAAAGTTACGTTTACGAAATCTCGATGTTTTGTCAAGTCGTAAAAACCGTGTGAAGCAGAATCAGGTCGCTAGTGTGTTATAAAAATGTAAATGTGAACTAATTCCGATAACGTTAACATTCTCGTCATCGTTTGTTAACGTTTGTTATTTCTCGACGCATGTGAAGCCAACTCAGAGGCCCATGAGCGGCTTTAAAACTCTGACACCAGGTTAGTCACTAACCAAACGAAAAGAAGAAGAACGTTAATATTTAATAAGGTCAAGTCTTATTAGCACATTCATGACGTTTACACAGATCCCCATACTTCACGTGACCCTCCGGCTTATGACGAAGGTTGGCGGCTCGAGCACCCTTTTGCCCTCGCACGGGGTAATGCTTTATGTTTTCAAATTAACCCGAAAAGATTTACCTGTGTTCCTTCGTAATCCTAATTAAGGTAGGCTTCAACTTATTAATATAAGAAGCATGCTTATATAAGCAGAGAACTTCTAAAGGCGAGTAGGTCGTGGGAACCAAAGGATTTGAGATAGGTATCTACAACAGATTTTTCCTGTTTGTGTTCTTATTCTTACTAAATTGTGTTAATAAACTTTGGTTTGGAAAGCCAGCTAGCGTGTATTAAATCGATATTTTTCGCAACACATTTTCCATATTCCAGTTATTAATTTTAAAACACACCACATTTTTTGTAAAAATCTGCACAGAATGAAACGCTGACAATATTACAACTTACTTTTTGCAAGAAATTTTTTGTTTATCGTTACTACACCATAATGGTTCCTCAGCGTTTTCTTAATGAAAATAAACTTCATTGTACTCGTTCACTTCAACTCTTACAAAGGACTCTGCCTGCTTAATGTGTCGTGAGAACAACACTGCTAAACGTTGTTACTGGAGCCTGTTTGTACACTAACTCTATTAGGCAGCGCGGCACTACTGTAGAAAATAATTACAGCTTTTACGCCTCTTTTTTATTTCTTCTCTTCTAGAACTTTATGCAAATCTACAGCGAGTTGGCGGCCATTACAAAATCCACTACAAAGTTATTCCGACGAAGTTTTTTTTCAGGCGAAACTTTTAATATTGATTTTCAAAAATGTTTTGTGCTAGTTTTGATAACTGGGCTTTCAGAACACGTAAAATAGTGGGATTGTTTGTAGTTTAAGTTAGGCTTTTAATAATGTTTCGTTGTGCAGTTTGTGGCAGAGTTAATGTTGTGTGTATATTGTTTATGCTATCGGTATTGTAAACGAAATATACATATTCATTTATAGTAGATACTTATTTAGGTTTTTTTTAGGGATCCGTACCTCAAAAGGAAAAACGGAACCCTTATAGGATCACTTCGTTGTCCGTCTGTCTGTCTGTCAGTCTGTCAAGACCTTTTTCTCAGGAACGCGTGGAGGTATCAAGTTGAAATTAATATAAAAATGTAGGTCTATGGTCCCTTGGAGCTCTAAAAATTTCAAGCTTCTAAATCAACGCAATAACAAAATACGGCCATTTATGCGACATATTTTTAAAACTCGCAAATAAATCAAAACCTACAGGGTACTTCCCGCTGACCTAAGGAAGCTAGGTTTTACAGCACATGTAAAGGAAAAACTCCGAAAATCGTTAAGGCGACACTAAGCGACTTTAAATGATTTTATACTGAAGATCACGTCTACACGAGCGTAAATATCGGCGTCTTACTTTGTAGTTTTATCATATACAGATACACAACCGCGGTGACATCACATCACAGATTGAACGAACGTCAAGCCCACAATATTTTTATCGATACGACAAAAGCACGTGCTTTGATCGCGTTTAATTTAGGTACTATCGTAAACAAAGTATGAAATATGTACTGCAAATAAGATCACGCTTGTTAAATTATTTAATTTTATCTTTGCCCCACTTGCGAGTTCATGGGTTAACTAAACCTCTGAGTTAATAGCTAGCTCAGGGTTGATCCAAAGAGAATTCTTGGATTAACTCTGAGTTAATCCAATAATTGGTAGCTGTTTTTTTGATTAACTATATGACCGTTATTTGGTGTCCGACTACTACCGCATTAGAAAAGTTTTCCGAGAATACTGGATGCAATTCCTCTGATAGGTTTATAAATATTGACAGATCTTTGCTCATTTACGTAACACAATAACAAACTTTACTGTTATAGTTTTATTTTTGTTATTCCTGCAAGAGATTCGGTTATAGAAGGAAAAAAGTTAGCAATAATTATTTTTTTTAGAAAAATCATCTATTTCTAAAATTCCCAATTTCAAACTCAACTATTTATTATTTCGCAAGAGAAATTATAGCGTAATGAATCGCACCATTCATTGAAGTGTTCCGATTTTTGTTAAACAATAGATTTTTGAGAGTTTTTGTAGTTAACGGTACGGTGACGCTAGCGCTACGCCAATGGATATAATAAGAAATGAGTACATAAGAGGAATTCTGAAAGTGGCACTGGTGACTGAAAGTTCATGGTATGGGAATATGATATGGAGGAATGAGGAAAACGTCATCAGGAAAGTTTTGAGTATGAATGTGGATCGCTTGAGTAGGGGAAGACCAAATAAACGATGAATGAACTGTGTGAAAGATGATATGGCTAGAAAAGGCGTGACTACCGAGATGACCACTAACAGAGAAGTAGGTGTGGATGAAAAGGGCATATTGCGCCGACCTCAAATAAATTGGGAAAAGGGCAAGAGAATGATGATTATGGTAAGACAGCACTTTACAGCTATACAGCAATACTTTTCATAGAATTAATGTGTCATAATATTCGTTTCATCGGGAACGTTCAGAGACAGTTCACGTCACATGTGGGCGAAACACAATTTGTATTTGTCATAATGGAAGATGGCGTAAGCGATACGAGTTTTCATTGTCAGGTATCAGGTTGTCAAGAAACACACTTGTGTAGGCGAAAGTAACACGCACCAGTAAGATGGAAAATTGTAATATACCGTCTTCAAGTCTTACATGAATTAATAAACTTGGTTTTACGTAAGAGGCGTTCACGAGTTCACGGGGCTCGGACAATTGGGAATCCCACCCGTGTCAGCTAATAGTTCATCTGGCGACCGTATGGTTCACGGCCCAAAAATATAATATCTCGTGACTGTATGGGTCGCTTCCCACAAATAGAATGTCTAAATTCCAAACCCTTCGCCTTTGAGTCTAGGGCCCTATACCAACCGCCCTTCGCTTCGTGACGCACGTTCAGCAGCAAAAAAAGCACGCCTGCCTCTTGCTTAAGTATTTCTAAAAACTAAAGTTTACAAAAACAACATGAGAGGAAATAAAGATATTAAATTTATGGCTATGGAGTGCTGTGGGAAAGGAACAAATTATCGTTTCACAATTTTAACTAATTGACAAAACTTAACCAAGATAACCTTATGATGACATGTTTGCTCTAAATCTAATATTGGTGAATTTCACAAAGTAGATAGCATGTGAGTTAGCTTAGAAAATGTACTGCAGGCGTTGTTTAGTCGGTGGTTCACGCCCTACGTTCAGAATTTCACACATATCGGCGGAAAAAAAAAAAAAAAAAAACGAGAAATTGATGTGGATCACCTCCGACGCGACGCACAAGATAAAAGATGATTATTTTATTATTATCGCGACGTCTTATAACTTCAAAATGTATAAGTAGGTTTCATCTTTGCTTGATAGTTTTAAAGTATGACAAAAATTTTATAAGATAAGATATATATTTATTTGCTCAAACCTGTGTTTAAATACATCTATACAAATATTATAAAGTGGAAAGATTTTTTTGTTTGTTTGTTTGTACCGAAAAAGCTCCGATACTACTGGTCTGATTTTAATAATTTTTCAGCAATAGGAAACTAAATTATTAGGAAGTAACATAGACTATAATATATTTAAAAAAATATTAGAGATAATTAAGAAAAAAATGCCAAACTTTTGATGATACATATTAATGATGTACTACATGATTAAAGTAATCATTATTACCTACAAAAAGTTTGCGATGGAAAATATCCAACTATCATAAACACAATTGCAGCTTTTGTGTTCGAAAATTTAATTAGATCGCCGGTAGAAACAAAAGTTGGTTACATTCATATCGTAGTATTAATTCTTATTAAAATAAATAGTTTTATCTACAAGAGTATTTACGTTGCCGTAGGACATTTTCCGACATCTACACAAAAGCTAGTACAAAAATAAAAACTCGAAACTCTTTAAAAAAAAAACAGGTTCATAAATGTTTGCCCCATATTATGGCGTGCAAATATGAATAATTATGATTGTTAATAATTTAGATAGTCAAGTCAATATAAATTGATATACGAAGTACTTATTAATAATTAATAGTCACATCTGTAGTCAGTCACTATCAGTTTTTATGTCAGTGTCAGTCACTTACTCCTTCTTACCAGCTAAGTGAAGATGGGAGGTATAATCCGTTCATAAAATAATTGCAATTTAAATGTCAACACGCGACATTTGAGTTGACATACGACAAAGACTAAAGATCTTGTAATTCCCATATAACTACGTTTTAATAATAGCCTAACATTTGCACTTAGCAATGTGAACTGCTGCCAAATTCAACGACCCATGCATTTAGCTATGAATGCTACGATCGCTCGCTACTTCATTTGCAAACATTTTGAGAGCTTTTTAATTAATTTACCTACAGTTTTTATGTAGTACAATTGCAAACTATATTTTGTACCATCGCTCTCTCGTCTCATTCAGCGCATTTCTAATATGTGTGGAAGCTCGGGAGAGGCAGCAGTGAAGAAATGCTTCTCTAATTAAAATACTGGAAGTAAGAATGAAGAGCACGAGTGAGGTCGGGGTAATAACGAAGTTTAGGACGTATTACAATGCTATAGAAGTTGCTCAGCAGTTTTTGTTTGATACTTTTTAATGAAACTAGGAATTGTATTTGTTAATTAATACCTACTCGTTTTATTCTTGAAACATGTAGGTAGAGTAGTTTTTTTTTCATAAGGTCCTGAAACATATAAGTAGATATAACTACATGTTTAAGGACCTTAAAAAAAAAAAACTCCCCAACTAGCATTAAGTACGCTAAATAAAAGCAAACCTGTTTCAATACGAGTACTTGGAAATGTTCTGCTCAACTACAAAACTAAAGCTTTAGGTCGCCGCAGGTTTCCAATTTCCATCCATTTCCTTCAACATCGCGGCGACGGTGTCCGGAGATGGAAGTTCGGCTCTTGAACTCAACTAACGAGAACCTTTCGTTTGTATTCTTTGAAGTTATGGTTGCAGTTGACGTTTTATTTTATTCCTGGACTTGCTGCATCAATTTCGTGACTTAATAATTAGTTTCCGACAAAAAAAACACTTTTAGTTATATAAAGTAAGTATGTTGGATGGCAATACTGATTCTTTGTCCTAAGAATTGGTCAGCCCTCTGGTCACGTGAAGAGTCGACCAACTGCTTGGCGATGTCCCGAAATATTCGATGAGCACTCGGACCCCAAAGGCCCTAATGTTTCAACCCAAAACGGCTTAAAAATATAGCTACCATTAACCTTAATGGTAGCTATATTTTTAAGCCGTTTACCTTAAACGCCGCAAATACACCTTGCATATACCTATATGCAAGGTGTATTTGCGGCGTTTAAGGTTTTCTGCACCAGCAGCTGCCGCCCCGGCACAGCCCGCCGTGCTAGGAAGATGGGTTGGCGCAAGGGTGTCGATGCATTCCACAACAAAGGCCTACCCAACTTCCAAGGCATAATGGTCATTCCATCTGGCCTCTTTCCATCGTCGCGTACCAAGCCATTGGGTTCTAAGACAGCTAGCACCCCGGCGGTGACAAGAACCCGACGGATGATGTCATTAATGCTTGCGTGCCGTGCCAAACGACCAGCGCTTTTCTGCAGGAAAGGCCATGGTGTACGAGGCGGTCGACTGCTTCACCGCATTGACAACTATGTAGAGCCCCGCCAGGAGCGCCCAGACGCAGTATGGTAGCGAGCCGGAAAGTGGTGTCACCCAGCATAGTGCCTATGTTGGGTGAAGGTAGCGCCTGAAGCCAGAGGCCCGACTCCCATTCTCCCACAGCCAGCAGGTGGGCACGCTCAGCAGTATTGGTGGACGTATTAATGAGGTTACTTCGTACCAACCTGCAGAGCATCTCATCCCACTGCCTTTGGGAAGACGGGTTCTCGGGCTGTTCCGGACAAGCTAATTTCCAGGCGTTCATTGCATCAGTCAAACACGGCACTTCAGAGTCAACCTGAGAAGCGGTTAAAAAAATTATCGTTAACTTTTCGGTGCTGTGCACCAAGGACAAGAACGTCGGTAAGCTTACACTAGAAATTTTGCGGACGCTGAGTCCACCAAAGCGCATGGGTAGTGTGGCTTGGAGCCATGCGCGGTCGTCCAATGCCACATTTATAATAGATGTTAGAGTACTTTGAATAATTTGATCAATTTTGTCTATTTTGTCTCTTCCATAAAGAGGAAGAGCGGAGAAAATACATACAATTTGGACCGAAACAGCAGTATCAGATAAGGGTTAATGCCGAATGTAAGTTAATTTTAGAAAGTTTATCCGAAATATCGCTAAAATGTTTAATTTTTTCGTCAACGAAAGGTGAAAAACTTTCTTCTAAAACTGGGGAACCTAGCAGGTGCAGTGAAATTTTTTCCTAAATTTTGTATTTGGGTTATTGAATTGAATTTCTGTATGGTCAATTGTCCATACAGAAATTAGTAGTGTCACAAAGGTAAATTTCGCATAAAAAAAAATATTTCGGTTATTTGTGCACTCTAAGTAATGTTGTTGTACAGTCCGTAAAGATCGAATGCATAAAATAATAACTTGTAACTCGTTTTTCGAACACTGGCACTTTGAAAAAATATCCACTGTACAAGTATAATGTACCTGCTGTAGTAGTAGGAATTAGAATTCAAAAAAATCCACCCTTTGAAATTCGATTAGATGACCACACTATGTGAGAACATAGGCTATTTTCCGGAATAAAAATGTTGTTCTCTTTTATGTCGCTCGAATTACTAGTGAAAATCTATTTCAGTTTATTGTTTCGAGGCATGCGGCAAAGTAACGAAAATGTTAGTGTTCGGTTACCATTTAAGAGATGTTCACACTTTTTGTGACCTACATCAGGGATGCGTTCACAAGATGTAAGAAACGTGAGATATACCAACTGTTGATATAATTTCTATACATATAACATTTATATACTCTTAAACTTATTTCGTATAACTTTATTGGATATAACGTTTATTTAATCGAAAATCATTAGGTATATCGTTTATATATATATATATCGTGAATATATAGCATAATTACGAGTATGGTTAACACCCCGATTCAGAGCAATCCGACTCGGATAGGTTAGGTTAGAAGGCTAAGGCGGGAGCGGCCGCCGAGCGCCAGATCCCCTCTATTGTTGGTGAATCATTTGGGTTAGGTTAGGTTAGAACAGTGACCATTAACGCGCGAAGGCGAGCGAGTGAACTAGGAGTTTTTATCATATTAGACTAAATAGGTTTTATGTCTTTCGAGTGGTATATCAAACGATTTTATATTAAATGTATGTTATGCTTATAAAAAATAGTTATTTTAAAATTATATCAATCGTTCATTCTATTAACTGATCATTATATCAAATATAATTATAGGTTCAGTTGTTATTTATCTTGTAAATATTAGAGATTTTGTAATTACATCATAATTATAATTACTTACCCTTACATCGGCATACCTTTGTTCTTTTTATTTCAACTACATAGTTTTTCGAAACCAGGATTAAATTACGTTGGTACACCGGCAAGTATTGTAAATTTCCATGTACCAATCAATTTCATGGAAACACAAAGAGTAATAATACATATAAATATTAGACTAAAGTGGGTGAACTAGCGGCATGCAGCAGGTCATTCTTAATTCTTAATTCTTTTTACCTATTGTGGTATAATAATTTTATTCTAGGTGCATCGTCCTCACATATAATTATATAACTAATGTACTTATACAAAATATTGTAAAACATTTTAAAAGAGTAACGGTGGAGTTTCTTGCCCATTCTTCTCCATACGAAAACTACCTTTTGGAAGGGGCAACTAGAATCAATTAATTTTTTTTTGTAAATTTTTGACGTTCAAAAGTGCCTTATACGGGCCTACTTGAAATAAATGATTTGACTTTGACTTTGACTTTGTTATAAAATGCGACTGTTTTCACGTCAATGACCGTGAAAAGTCTGCAAAGTAGATAAGAATTATTTTGGTAACTGAATGAAAATGAATGTTAAAAACAATATTGTTATTTATCTACATATGCTTTTGACAAAGCAACAGAAACCCTATTAATAAAACCATATCTTGTCGCATAAGTGTTAATGTAACAGAAATGATAATTGTGTACTCATGTCACGTCAATATTTCATTCTGCCACGTAGTTAAAACTAATTCGCAGGTTATATGCATACCTAATTAATTTTCACTGGTTAACATGTATGTTTTTGTCAAAAAACTTTGTTAAAAATGTTATATGCAAATTATTTACTTGATAGTGAATTGAAGAACCTAGGACAACGATTATTTTCTTCACCTTTGTAGTGTGGTGGCATTTACATCGCCACATGCGAACTACGCATCTCACTGACGTCACGCAAAATCCTGCATCCCGCAAGCAGCGTTTCTACGTACGACCACCATATATACAACGCCCCGTCATCAATCTTCGGGCAGAAGCCCACCAGACACGACACCCGTCTGGTCGGAGGATCCTCCCTTTTCTATGGAGGATAAGTGAACACCCTGTTCTTCATAACCCTGTAATAACACAAGGTTCAGGTGAAATGTGAAGTTACCAAAGTTCATGTCAAGCTAATTTCACTGTCATCAAATATTTAGACAACCGAACCAACAAAAATCTTTGATTCAGTCAACCATATGAAAAGTTGACTCCTGCCAACGATGGGTACAAATCGTCATTCGTTACTATCGAGGCAATCCTAAAAGAAGGCATTTACAATGTTCTTTTTACTACCCATAACGACTCAGGCCGTCTCCGCTCCATTAATAACAGACAAGAGACAGCTTGCGACTGCTCGACGGACGACAGTGAACACTTCATTATTTTCAATGAAAGAAGCGTATATTGGATTATTAATTTCTTAAAAAAGCATTTCTAATGGACGGGGATTATCTTTTCCCGTATTACTTTGGGTAACAATATTTATTTAAAACCAGTAAACTTTCAATCTCTAACTATTTTATGAGCCTCTATTTTACTGTCGATGTCGCAGACTCCAGATTATCTTTTGATGAGACCTTAAGTTTGTTATAGCATCGTTTACTAAGTTATGTCGTGCTTCAGAATAGTTTGCTTCGGATATACTTGGAGTTTCCCTACGTGATCGAATCAGAAATGAAGAAATCCGTAGGAGAACTAAGTTAACCGACATAGCCCGAAGAATTGCCAAACTCAAGTGGTAATGGGCACTTTGCTCGCAGAACAGATGGCCGATGGGGCCGAAAGGAGTGACGTGAGTTCAGGAGTGGCGATCGCGTACTGGAAGACGTAGCGTTGGAAGGCCTCTCACAAGATGGACCGATGACCTTGTGAAGGCCGCAGGAATCCACTGAATGCAAGAAGCACAGAATCGGTTGAAGTGGTGGTGCTTGGGGGAGGCCTATGTCCAGCAGTGGCAGTGTGGGTCTTTCGGCTAAAATGGTGATGATGATCTACGGCTCTTAAAATTTTATTTATTTTGATAAGGCTTATTAGATTTCATTGTGAAGGATTTTAGCTGATTATGTGCGGGCAATCATATGATTGGCTGCCCGGTGAGAGAATACAAATAATTTTAACAACCAAGAAGTTATAAAGTGCTTACTTTCTAAAGATTCTAGAAATTTTAGTCCCAAGAAAAGTATTTTAGCAGTTTTTTAACAAAGACAATATCATTCCAATTTAATGATTGAATGATCTCTCGATCATTAGAAAATAGGGCCCATAAATGCTCGAATTTTTATAGACAGGCAAGGGATAAAGTTAACAAACAAATTAAAGAACGCTCGTATCTAAAGGAAACGGTAAAAACGGTTTGACTAAAAACATTCTGGCGATGACGGGTTGCAAACGAACTTCTTTTCCTCCTTCACGATTTAGTTTAAAATTTATGTTCAAACCACTCACGTAACAAAAACTCTCTGCAGCCGTGTTCGCCCAACAGTTTGAGTTTTGGCTTTAAGCTTTTGAAGATATCCTTTGTGCTTGGATAAATAGATACTTTTCCATGACACCCTTCAATTGAACACAATCGCTTTTACATTATGAAAAATTGCAATAGAGTTGTGAAGTCTAAGCGGTTGCTACGATCTAGCACATGTGATGTCATCGCTACGCCTGCTAACGAAACTTGAATATAAGAACCTATTTTGTCCGTAGTAACGCGAGTGTAACTTGTGTATATTTATGATTTATTTCATATTTCGTTTCCCTTTTATGTTAACATTTTGATGAGCTCTATAGACGGGTATCAAATACGAAATACGATTTACTGTGTATTGAAAAGACCTCTATTCTGGCCAAATCATGGCACAGAATTATTAGATCAATACAAATAAGAAAAAAACCTGCAAAGTGTGTGTCGGACACACAATGAAGGGTTTCGTAGTTGGGATGAATTTATCTCAAGAACAAACTAAACTTAGTAGTTAAAAAACATGTTCTGCCATAAATATCGATATACGTCACGGTCAATTCTTCAACTGCGAGGTAAGTTTGTAACCGCATTTTTTTTTTAATGTTATGAAACTATAAATTATAAATTTTCGGACATTTTCCTTTACTAGTGCTGTGAGAGATTGCTTCCTGCCAAATTTCATGATTCTAGGTAAACGGGAAGAACCCTGTAGGTTTTGATTTATTTGCGAGTATCAAAATATGTCGCATAAATGGCCGTATTTTTTATTACGTTAATTTAGAAGCTTGATTTTTGTAGAGCTCCAAGGAAAAATTGTTCTATGTATTTTATATTAATTTCACTTGATACCTCCACGCGTTCCTGAGAAAATGGATCTTGACAGACTGACGGACAACGAAGTGATCCTATAAGGGTTCCTTTTTTTCCTTTTGAGGTACGGAACCCGAAAAATACACAACCAGTACGAGTATACTCGTTATTCTATCGAAATGTTATCACGTTTAGTTTTTAGAAGTACTTATAATAAAAGTGAAGTGCTCTTTAAGCGTGTTGGTATTGGACCCTGTATATTGTTTTTCTCCGAGAGTGGACCTAATAGGACGACCCACTTACATGATAGAGACAGACCGTATTTATTTGTGGAGTAACATTAAGATACTTTAGAGATAGCAACCATTTTTCTAAAAATATTTTCTTGTTAAAAGGGATAATAATTTTGGTGGTATTTACGTTGTTACTAAGTAGTACAATGGAGTATTAAATGGATTATCAGCTTACCGAAATGCTACAGAAGGTGTTTATTGATCCTTTTGTTTATGTTCAGGTACGAGACAACAAACAACATACTCTATTTAAACGTTGTAACTGAGATTGGATCGCAATTGAAATAGCCGTGTCAATTAAGGAAATAAATTACCATTCTCATGCTAATATATAAAAGAAAAATTCGGAAACTCATAATAGGCTGCCATAAAAAGCGTTTTTATCTTTAAATGCTACTATTGATACATTAAACTGCTTTCCGTGCCACTTAAGGACTCACTTGCGCGACACCCCGCGCGTGAAACAGCGTGCACATAACAATTACGTTGTTCAAACATTTTTTGCATCGCTCCGACAGTTTCATGAACAGCGAAACATGTGGGGCTTTGGCAACGAACGGGAGTCTCCTGGAGACACTCCAAGACTCGTAAACTTTATGTGTTTTTGCGAGAGGCCAATCTGACCCACATAAACAGCAACGAATAATATAGATTTGATATTTTTACACAATGTGTAACAGAATTTTTTAGGATTATTGTGAGGGTTCGGGTTCACACATTGATGTAGTGAACCCCTTATTATTTGATCGGTGCATAGCGTCATGTCTTTAGGGAACCCCCAAGGGATAGGCAGAGCTGTACCGGTAAACTGATAAGATCCATCGTTACTGCAGTAAACAACTAAACAAACTCTACGTTTGTTTTCCTTTAATTAGCTCGATCAGTCACCTCAGGCGATTAGTTTTATAGAAGCCGTAGTAATGCTGGAATAACACTCTTACAGACCGGCTTTCGTCTTTGGCAAGTGTCCAAAGTCGTGGGGGGTCATAATATTACCAGTGGCAGTGGGCTGTAGGTGTCGTCATCAAAGCGATTGTCTTGAGTGGCTTATACATTAGTTTCATGGTTTAGTATAATTGAGGAGTTGTTTAATATTTATGTGTAATTTTTATAAAGATGTTTCTGCGTCTTGTGAATCTCTTAATGGAATGGTCGATAAAAATAATTAGGTGTCTCGTTCTGATTGTTTTTTATTCTTTTTTCCTTTGTTTAATATATATACATATAATTTACATTTACGGTATCGGGAACAGGGTCCAAGCTACCAGCGGTCAGGGCTCCAGAGAGAGGAACCTTCTAACAATGCGAGCCGTATCCAGGAGTACCGCTTTCTGAATCAAGCCCTTAATCCATCTGCTCAACGAGAGCCTCCTTAGGTGTTGGTCGAGGCTCTTTGCAATTAATATTGTGACGTGATGTCCTAAAGTAGATACATTGAAGGAACCTACTTTTCATTATTTGACATTATATACCTATAATTATACAATTATAATTTCAACTCTTTATTTTGTGAACATGATATTAATTGAGATTTGTTACAGTTGTAATGGTGGTTATAATAATAAAACAACAGTTTTATTTTGTTATTTTTAGTTTCTTTTGTTTATTTAATTGATTTTGTCCTGACTTAACGTTTGCCATCAGTTTGTAAATATTTAAGTAGTAATCTGTGGAAAATTTATTTATTAATTAAAATCACATATAAAAATAAAAACATTTTTATTTTTATTATTTTATTTATCTTTCACATAGATTTTTTTTTATATTTAGTGAATGTGAGAACGTTGTAAGCCTTGTAGACTGTAGATTTTTCTACCTTTTTCTATTTTGTTAAGTATCTGGTACTTGTTACACTGTTCTCCCATACCTACATATTAAAACGGTAATTTGAAAACATTGTAAAAACTAAATTATCTTTAAAAGAGTAACCGTGGAGTTTCTTGCCGGCTCTGCTCCATAGGAAACTACCAATTGGAACGGTGCACCTAGCTTCTAACGTTATATAAGTGCTTATGTAGGTTTATGTGAAATATATTTAAGTAAATATATTAAATATATATTGATTTTGATTGAACCTTGTTATCAGTTTGTAACATTGTATGAAACAAAGGACGTTTCATAAAAAAATTGATATGACTTTTACATCACAAATAATAACAGGAATTGCTGAATAATTTAACAGATTTTTCCATTTCCGCAATGGATTTCCTCGACTCTGGTATTAATTTCAGACAATAAACGATAATTTAAAAAATGTATTTTTGGAATAAAAAGGCTTTTGTGGAGTCACGTCATCCACCCGAACGCTTCGAGTGGTGGAAATAATTTGAAATTAGAGATGGAACCTATTTTATTCCGAAATTTGAATGATTGAATTCTGGACACGCTGATTAAGGTGAAAAGGAAATTAAATTGGATTTACGCGTTTTTTACTCTTTCTGTAAATGAGGGCGAGGCAATTATTCTGTACCTATTTGATGTTCATTTACGAAGTGTCATGTTTTATTTTTGATTGAAATAAATTACAGAACTTCATACCCATTTTAATTATTTATTTAACTTTACCAACAGACAACTTTTATTAGAAAGTAGTGTAGAAAGTCAATAATTTGTAGAACAAGAGAAGTCTATCAAAAGTACCACGAATTTCATTTATTTATTAATTGCGAAACCCGAGTACCTACTGATTCTCAACAGTCAACTCGTGTCAAAATGTCTCTTACACATTCAACATTAACCCTTAGCCACCTGACGTGTTTTTCAGTTACACTACCATCTGATGTCGGTCCTGGATACCACTTGCGTATTTTCCATATTTATTTAATAACCATTATTTAAAATATTACAATATATAAAAGTCACATCTGTATTTTAGTTGTATTTTTATTCATCATACGTTTTTATTATGTTTTATTAGTAGGAAATTACACTGTAACTCAATAGTTTTTACTTATTTACGACAAGTTCGACATATAATCTCTAACATAAAACAATTTTTGGCACAATTAAGGTAAAATTATTACAAAATTACAACCCATAAATTTTCACAAAACTGGAGGATGGGCTGACCAACGAAACCGGGTCTTATCAAAGTGGTTTCTGTGCCTTTCCGATGGAACATTGTCGTCAGAAGGTGAATCTTCCATCGGTGGCATGGTGTTGTTTTCATTTTCAGTAAGTTGAAGCTCAGACCCATCGAAGTCATGTCCGAATCAGGAGTAGAAACGTCTGATTCGGACTGACACTCGACTTCAATTATGTGATCCACTGCAACATCTTTTACGTCACTGCCATCTTCATTCGGAAGTTCAGGTTTTCCGAACCTGAATTACCTTCCTATAACCATCGTAGTATCGTTGATTCAGACATTATAAGTCTAAAAAACTAAAAATATATACCAAACTAACGTAACTACCTGACGTCGGTCTCACGGACCGCACGCGAAATATAATTACGTATAATGTTTAAATGCGCGCGCATATGGAGCTGCCGAGGTGCACGTCGCGTACTGGTGGAAGCGAGGTAAAATTACATGGACACATAGGTGCGTCGAATGCATAGTAATGGAATAATTTGAAAAAGAAAATCGCCGGAATCTCTCAGACCGACGTCAGGTGGCTAAGGGTTAAACATTTTAACCGTAAATGCTCCCGGAGAAATAAATACTTATACGTGACTAAAGTCGATTAACACTTTCGACTCCACCCACTTTTCGTAGAACTCATGCGCCATGCTACCATTCATATTGGAAGTAAACCCTCTGCGAGGCCTCCCGGCATCCTATGTGCGACTAGGTAAACCCTCCAGGAGGACTCCCGGCAATAAAAGTGTAAAAAAAAAAACTCCCATGTTGCTGCAATATGATGTTGCAGGGCTGCCACGGAACGTGACGTGGAAAATTTATACTCAATCATATTTTGTTTGAGCACTCGTTACGTTATATAATCACTACTGGTGTGCTTAACAAAAATAATAACATTATACATTACACCATTAGTACTTAAATCTATAGTATAGAAGCACCATCGTCATGGTCTGGGATTTTTTCCTCCACGAATATTTATGTTAATAGTAACCAAGAGGCTGTAATGGGCTGATAGTTTTTGATCAGATATTGAAAATGGTTCCCTATCCATTTGCATAAAATTTTAAGACCTAATATAACTTAGCATAATGTTGTTTGGCATAATTATATTTTCGCATAATATAATTACGCATAACAGCTTACGCATAATTTTTTAAGCATAATTTATCTAACCATAATAATGATTAAGCATAATATTCTAAAGCATACATTTATTAAGCATAAAGTTAAAGCATAATAATTTATTAAGCATAAAGTTAAAGCATGCAAGCAAGCATGCAGCATGCAAGCAAGCATGCAGCATGCAAGCAGGCATGCAGCATGCAGCATTCAAGCGAGCATGCAACATGCAGCAGGCAGGGTTTCTGTCACGGCTCCGGCGCTGCGGGCCTCCGGCGGCCCCACGCGTGCTAATCGTCGCAGACGGCTTTCGCTCACCACCGCAGCTTCGGCTTGTTGGCCGGCTTCGCCGGCCAGCCTCAGCCGCGGTGGCTCACTCGCAGCCGCCTGCTCCTCAGCCCGCGGGCCGCCTCGCTCCTACGCGCCTACGCGATTTTAAATTACACTCTAGGGGTAGGACAAACAAGACTACGTGGAGTCGGTTTTGCAGCAATTCGGTTCTTAGGCCTACTAACGTTATGCGAATCAAATTTATGCCAAAACAAATTAGTCTTTAAGATGATTATGCCAACATAAAATGTATGCCTAAAAAAATTATGCCGAAGTATTATTATGCCAAAACAAATTGTGCCAAAATCGTTATGCCGAAGTATATTAGGACAAAGAACATTATGCGAAAAGAAGGTATCCCATTGAAAATAACTCCTTCGGGCAGCCCTAGTGTGTGTGTGCTCACGGTCGACTGATCTAAAATCTTTAGTGATATGGATTGCGCTCGCTTTTGTCGCTAGTGATCCGTGAAAATGGTCTTAATGGAATTACCGATACACGCCATGTTCCAGCTCGATTCATTAAGAGACCGACTAACTAATTCGCTAATAACTGGGTTCTCGCTAACGCCTGCTAATTGAATTGGCTAATGTGAATATGCAGGACCGACATCGTATTTTTCGTTTTAGGTTCACCTTCCTCTTTAAATGATTCCCAAGGTACGGTAACACCTGCCAAAACCAATATTTTTCTCTCTCCCAGACAACACAAAAAGGTCTCGAGGACCATCAAACTCTTCCTCTTGTTCAATAACAGTTGCTCATAAATAATGTTCAGTAGTTGTAAATGGCTACGTGTGATAAACTGTCACGTACATGTATCAAGTGTTCTTACGTAGAGAGGATACTTTACGTGTTCATAAAAAGAAGATATTGTGTAGCGGTGCCTATGTACAGATCGTACTTTATACCGTCCGCGTTGCAGGAGATTTAAACCTGAATAGGTATATGTGGGGAAATGTGTCAGCATTTATTTTGTGGTTTTATAAAAAACAAAGGTTTCATCATTGTTTTTCATTCTTGTTATTTTTTAACTACGGTAGGTGCTACTTCTTAGATGAATAAATCTCCTACTAAAATCCAATATTAATCATTTAAATTGAATAACAAAGTAATCACTTTCTCCTTCATTAATTCATTGGTTCTTTCTTATTTAATTGAATCACCCTTTTCGAAGTGATAACGATTTAATGAAATAAAATAATACTTCATTGATGCTATAAAGGTGATTGCGAGCAGGACAAAAACATTCTTTAACTTTAATAAGACAATTTAATAAACAACAATTAATTCATACAAAGGTTCAGACGAGGCTTATTTCTTTTCACGGTAGAAATAAAGAAGCTGAATTGCTTTTAAAGCAATTAATTTTATGGTTTTATGAAATGGGTCACCAAACACGTTTTTTTGCGAAGGTCTCCCCTGGGCTTGTCAACACGGTTAATAGCTCAGATTATGGTAATTCTTTGTAGCTGAACTGTTTGCTAATTGCTTTATTATTTTTCTTGGCTCCAAGCGTTTTTGTAAATCATACATACCTCATAGGTCTTTACCTATGAAATTGCCGTTCTGCAGTACTGGCCATTTCAAATCAAAATAATTTTTGTTTGGCTAAGAATTCTAATTTCAAATTAATTTTATTTTAAAAACATGGATTTTTTTTTCCAAAAGTAGTCATTTGTTTATTGATTAATGTTACATTTTCATCTCATTTCAATATTTTTCATCATCATGGATACGTTAAAAATTCGAGTAATTATGGAATATGAGTACCGTCGTGGCAGCAACGCGGCACAAGCGGCACGCAACATCAACGACGTTTACGGAGCTAACACTACAAACCAACGCACCACCTGTTATTGGTTTGCTCGCTTCTGTTCTGGAAATTTCGACCTGAAAAATGAACCTCGCGGTCGTCCGAAGACTTTGATCGACAATGACGAATTAAAGGCGATTGTGGAAGCTGATGATACACAATCTACGGCTGAATTAGCAGCAGCTTTCGACGTTAGCGTCAAAACAATATTGGTATATTTGCGTCAAATTGGCAAGGTAAAAAAGCTTGAGAAATGGGTGCCCCACGAACTCAATGATCGCCAGCGCGAAGCACGCGTCGAGACGTGCCTTGCACTGCTCAACAGACACACAAATGAAGGAATTTTGAACCGCATTGTTACCTGCGATGAAAAATGGATTCTGTTTGATAACCGCAAGCGCTCAGCAAGTTGGTTGGATCCTGGTTCAGCACCTAAACAATGCCCTAAACGAAAACTTACCCCTAGAAAAGTGATGGTCACTGTTTGGTGGTCTAGCGCCGGTGTGATTCGTACCAAACAGCTTCTTACCAAACGGAGTGAGCATTACTGCAGATGTGTACTGTGAAGAACTGAACACAATGATGAAGAAGCTGGCACATCTCCAACCAGCATTGGTCAATCGCTCGTCTCCGCTGCTCCTGCACGACAACGCGCGACCTCATACTGCACAGCAGACGGTCTCCAAGTTGCAAGAACTGGAGTTGGAAGCTCGCCGTCATCCGCCCTACTCACCAGACCTTGCGCCTACAGACTACAACTTTTTCCAGAATTTGGATAACTTCTTGGCGGGCAAAAAATTCAATACCCGAGAGGCAGTACAAAATGCCTTTGAAGAATTTGTTGCCTCTCGTCCAGCTGATTTCTTTAAGAAGGGCATCAATAAACTGCCACTGCGTTGGCAAAGATGCATTGATTGCATGGGTGATTACTTCGATTAATACAAATAAAAAATACATAAAAAAAAAATCGTTTAAATTTTTTCATACAAAACGGCAATTTCATAGGTAAAGACCTATTATTTCGCGAGAACCTTTGGCATAAGGAGCAAGCAATGTTTAGGATTAAATTGAGGACAAATGTAGTTACTTATTTATTAGCTTTATTTTATCCCTTACATTTAGTTTTTGTGATGTGTACTTATTTATTTGTTAGTATACAAAACTAACCTTATTTAAGTACAAAATTGAAATTAGTTTTGTACTTAAATAAGGTTAGTATTGTTAGGTGTAAGGGCCGCCTTTTGCGGTGAAATCCTCCTACAAACCGTTCCAGGTGGCTCTGTCCTTTGCCCGTCTGGGCCAAAAGGCTCCGGCTATATGTATGATGTCGTCACTCCATATTTTATAAGTTCTACCCTTTCTTCTTTTTTTATATATTGGGTACCAATTAGAAATAGTTTGTGACCATCTTTCATGCGTAGCTCTCTGAATATGCCCTGACCATTTCGCCTCGCCTTGCTTTACCCCCCTCTCTACTTGAAATGTTGGTCCTCTTGAGTCTAGACGTTCTCTTGTTGTACTTCTCAAGTAAATCCCTTTGATAAGTTCTATGTAGTCGTGGTCTAGTCCTTGCTAGTTTAAAGCCTGCCATATGGAGTCATGTGAAATTGTGTCGACAGCTTTCGAGTAATCTATAAAAGCAACGTATAAGGGGAGGTCATATTCCATGTACCGTTCGATTATTATTTTCAGTGTGTGTATGTGGTCATTGGTAGTAGGACAAATGATATACAGTATGTTAACTAACAGAGGCCGTTCCCGTTAACCCACAATAGAGTCCATATATGCCAAACAAACAGTTTATCCACGCGCACTTGTCGCACTAGTCTTCCCACGTTGAAAGACAAGTGCACGTGTACAGAGTGTTTCTTTTACGTATCAATTTAGTATATTTCGGAAAAATACGTTTCGATTAAATAATCGTATCGTACATAGGATAGATACGTTTCGATTAAATAATTTTGACGGAACGACTGCCTCGTTGGTCTAGTGGTCGCAAACGCTACTGCTGAGCATGAGGTGCAATTCTCGGGTCGGGCAAGTGTTATTGGGTTTTTTCACCAGGAAATTCTTAGTAGCAGCCCGGAGTCTGGATTTGTGCCCGGTCGATGGCAATAGGCTCGCCCCCTATTACATGGGACATAAAAACATAACTGACGAAATGTGGGTGTACTATATGTACACCTGTGCCGAACCCTTTGGGGAAAAAAGGCGTGATGTTATATTACGTAATTTTGACAGAATGATGATCATACGGACCTATTTCAAACGCTTGTGCACGTGTTAGCGCACGTATTTCCCACAAATCGGCACATTTCAATGAAATGAGCCGAAACCATAGTGCAAAGATAAACATCAATGTTCTTTCATTACTTTGTTTAGACCGGCTTAGCCGTAAACCATCTGGTATAGCAGCAAAAAAAACAAAACCCAAAAGCGAAAATGGAAAGAGAAATACGATCGACTCTCTAACAGTTTATCAAAGTTTCAATTGGTGACCCCGATACGATACCTAAAGCGGATTCCTTGATAACCCTTTTTTTTTTTTTTTTTTTGGGTGGTAAATTATCAAATAACTTCTCCCGCTCTGGGTGGAGCGGGAGGGCGTGTCAGACTCTTACTGACTAAAACCCACCCGTGTTCCTTCCGTTGCCTTTACGTTGCCAGGGGCCACGCGGTATCCCTTTCGGACTTTCCCGCAACCCCGGCAGGCATCGGTCCTATCGGACCCCTTCCGTTGTGCTGACATCTCTTTGAGGCGCGTGTTAGCATAATTAGTATATAACTATGTGTATACATATTGGTATTTAAAGTTGTGTATCATTGTTATTCATTTTTTAAACTTAAACCAGTAAACAATATCGTCGTTCGTTAAATTAAAATTAAGAGGGTAAAACTTGTTTGTCACCGCCTATAAAAACGAGTGTTCCGACCGGCTTTACTCACTTTTGATCCAGTCGTTGAACGGTGCGGAGCTCTCTGAGATTATTATAAGATAAGTATCTTGTGATTGTTATTGCTATGTAGAAGTTTATTAAAAAGTTGTTATTATGAATATTTAAAATATGCTATTATATTGTGTGTTACATATTAAATTATGTATTTTGTAGATATAGAATATTAAATTATGTAAGTCTGTTTAAATTGTGTAATTTATAGATCATTATTATTAAATTATGGTATAAATCAAGTAAATATATATATAATATTGTTTTTATTCAATAAATATTGCCCCATCATATACTTCTTTCTTTTTGTTTTAAAATATCATAATCTTAACTAATAATTAGAAGTTTTAAAAAAATGAGCTTTTCATTACATATCTATTATCAGAAGTGGGATCGGAACCTAATTTCTTTTTACATTTCTCATTTTTTTTTCTGTTAACTTTTAAGATGGATCCTGCCGTAATAGAAAACCTGCTGAAATCCGTGATGCTGTTACTGGTAACCGCGGTGAAGATGATGTGGTGCTGCCACCGTTTTATCCAGAGAAAAACGACAACGGTGCTGAAAGCTGGTGCAACAACATCAACACCATAGCCAAGGACCGTGGATGGAGCGGCGTTACTACTGTCAGCAAAGCCGGTAAGGCCCTTAAGGGCTCTGCTCTGTTATGGTTTGAAACCTGGGACCCAGATGAGGGTAGAACATGGGAGAACTTTAAAAAATGTATCAAAGATCTGTACCCGGAGAAAAAGAACTTGTCGGAAAAACTTTCAAAAGCTGTACTTTACACCTCAGACGCAGCAGAAACTTATTGTGAATACGCTAGGGAAAAGCTAAGGTTGTTAAGAAATACTAAAGTTACATTTTCTAAAGGACAGTTAGTCGAGCTTGTTTGTGGAGGTATATCAGATATTAATATTAGGATGGCATCGTTTAACAGCCGTGTTAACAGTACATCGGAACTAATATCTCTTTTTACAAGCTATAGTAAAACCCCTAGAAAACGCCCATCCGAAACTAGTAACGTACCCTTGGCTTCTAAGCGTCTTAAGCCTGAAAATCCAAACTCTTCTAAACCCATTTGTTTTCTGTGTAATAAAACTGGTCATGTTAAATCTCAGTGCTTCAGAAATAAAAACCAAGATACCCCAAATTCTGAAACGCCTAAGATTCAATGTTCTTACTGCAAAAAGGCTGGTCATGATGAATCAGTTTGCTTCTTTAAAAAAGGAGACACAAAATCTTTTGGATAAGATGGTTTTACCAAATACTGCATACTCAAACCACTTACTCTTAACGGTCAATAATTAGTCCCAATTCTGTGATAGTAACTGATAGAGGCACTAATTTCACTTCTGATCACGTACGATCACTTCTTAGAGATATGCAAATAAATCACCATATGATAGCCACGGGTACTCCTAGAAGCAATGGCCAAGCCGAAAAATATGTTGGTACTATAATTAATATGCTAACCACTACTGTTAACGATTCTTCAGAATGGCCAAGCGTTTTGTGGAAATATACCTCCAATACAGGCTCGCCTAGACAAAATACAGGATAATGATTCCGTTCAAAACATTGATGCTGAAGCTGATAGGGACTTGGCTAAGCAAAATCTTAGAGGCTGCAGAAAAATATAAAAAACGATTTGATAGATTATTATTATTCCTTTGTTATTCATACTAATTATTGTATAAGTTGCTAGATTTTACTTTATGCAATTATTTGTTTTTCTTTTACCTTTTGTAAATTAATTATATCATTGTTATTAATTATGTTTGTTAATTTAGTAAAATATTCGAGCTAATTAAATTTTTCAGTATCTAATTTGTGTTCAATTATCATGAGATGTTCAAAATGGCATAAACAAAACAATATTTACATTAGATACTGCTGGTCAGTCACTGCCCTGATATCTTTCTGAAATTCACGCGCAGCAGGTGATAGGACTGATATATCAAGGCCAGAGGCTATTGTATGAAGTGTGAGACTTTTTGAAAATGATTATAATTAGCTTGGTACTTCGAGAGCGAAGTACAGGTCAGTCTGGCCGTGATAGATTATTTAAATAATTTCAGTTTGAATAAATCACTTCTCTTTTTAATTGAACACAGATAGAGACACACCTATGTTAACTATAACCTTGTTTACATTTGACACACAATTCCTCATCAGAATATTATCAGTAATTGTTAAAAAATACTGTTCTTTTGTGTATATGACATGTTTAAGTTGTTATTTACAAGATAATGTGACCTATTTACTGATTAATTACATAAGAAAAAGTAATAATAATTGTTTGGTGATTATGTTTTCATCAGTATGTGTACCGCTGGTCGGCCTTCTATTTGGTGTCAGCTATCTCACCGGCAGCGGGTGAATGTGGCTGGCATGTCTATGTAGTTGGCAATTAAATCCGCTGGTCGGCCTTCTATTTGGTGTCAGCTATCTCACCGGCAGCGGGTGAATGTGGCTGGCATGTCTATGTAGTTGGCAATTAAATCCGCTGGTCGGCCTTCTATTTGGTGTCAGCTATCTCACCGGCAGCGGGTGAATGTGGCTGGCATGTCTATGTAGTTGGCAAATATTCGCTGTTACCTATTTGTTTGGTGGTGGTCTATCTCAATGACAGCGAATTGAAGGGGACCACCATGTCTATGCAAGTAGATGAGAATAACAAAATTATTACTTATTGATGAAAACATAGTCAAATTTTAGTGGTATATCCATGTGCAATGAGAATAGAACTTGATTTATAAAACGTGTAACAAATAATATCTAATGCTTCGAGGACGAAGCACTGTCAGTATGGCCGTGTTAGCATAATTAGTATATAACTATGTGTATACATATTGGTATTTAAAGTTGTGTATCATTGTTATTCATTTTTTAAACTTAAACCAGTAAACAATATCGTCGTTCGTTAAATTAAAATTAAGAGGGTAAAACTTGTTTGTCACCGCCTATAAAAACGAGTGTTCCGACCGGCTTTACTCACTTTTGATCCAGTCGTTGAACGGTGCGGAGCTCTCTGAGATTATTATAAGATAAGTATCTTGTGATTGTTATTGCTATGTAGAAGTTTATTAAAAAGTTGTTATTATGAATATTTAAAATATGCTATTATATTGTGTGTTACATATTAAATTATGTATTTTGTAGATATAGAATATTAAATTATGTAAGTCTGTTTAAATTGTGTAATTTATAGATCATTATTATTAAATTATGGTATAAATCAAGTAAATATATATATAATATTGTTTTTATTCAATAAATATTGCCCCATCATATACTTCTTTCTTTTTGTTTTAAAATATCATAATCTTAACTAATAATTAGAAGTTTTAAAAAAATGAGCTTTTCATTACATATCTATTACGCGCGTGGAACACAACGCGCCGTCGACCCGGGCCTGGTCCTTATCGGACGGCGAGCTACCCATTGCTCACCGTCTGCAAGCCCGCGCCTACGGTGGCCGGGAATCGGCCTGCGATTCCCGACGCCCAAGGCGTCTCCTGCGGCGGCTAGGGGCGTGAGGGCGCGAAATTTGCCTCTCCCTCACGCGTTCTGCCTCCTCCTTCGCGAGCATTACTGCTTCGCAGAAGGAGGTGACGGCCTCCCATGCCCTCTCGCTCCGTACCATGGCCTGGACTAGGGCCGGACGCGAGAGATCCCCGCCGCCGATCGCCTCCACGAGGACACGGCGATGCTCTGCCCAAGCCGGACAGACCTCCACCGTATGCTCAACCGTGTCCTCCGGGCGATCCACGCAGTGATGACACCCGGGCGTTTCCTCCCGCCTGATACGAAACAGGAACCTCCCGAAACAACCATGTCCGGTGAGGACCTGCGTCAGGCGGAAGGTGAGGACGCCGTGGCGCCTCTCTAGCCACTCCTCAAAGAGGGGACTTATCGCCGCAATAGTGGCGTGCCCAGCACTGGGTTGCGACAATCGCACTCTCCATGATGCCATGAGATAACCCTTATGTTTAAAACAGACATAATTATAGCTCGTGCACCGCGGTATTGTTTTGAAGTATTCACAAATTCGCAACTATAAGTGTTATTCAGTTATTTACGAGTACTGTGAGCGCCCTCCCATTAGTGAGGTCTCGTTAGTTGCTGGTAAACAAAATCTGAGATTATTAAAGGAGGCAAGCAACTACTTGGTAGAATTATGATAACCTTTGAAATCCTTAATGATTTAGAAGATAACGAAGTTTTTACGGCTGTGTTGAAATGAAAACCTTGTTGGAGAAATATTTACACAAATTAGGAGCGCTAATAGGAAATATTGGTGAGAGGTATTCGCTTTACCTCTCGAAGGAAAGATAATATAGCCTTCGATGCTATTTGAAAAATATGAAGCTGTATTTAACTATGTTTATTACAGAACTTTACGTACTGCACGTTATGTAGTGTATTAGCAACCTTCACTTCATCTTCTGAGAGAAGTGGGTCACTGTGTTGTGGGCCGGTAAGTAATAGAGCTATATCATAAGTATAAGCTGGAACTGCTGCAAGGAAAGAAGACACATTTTTCGTGCGATCATTGAGCTTTAAGAACATCACAACACCAATATCTAGTTATAATCGTAACGGGAACTCCTGAATGCGCGCTAAGTAATCAGCGATTGCCTTATCTATCGCAAGGTAGTGAGTATGCGTGTTATGTGCTATTAACGTTATAAGTGCGAGCCTTCACTTCATCTCATGAAAGAAGTAATATTAATACCAATTATTTCGAGCAACATAGGCCTATAGATATTTAGATATTTAACATATATATTAATCATATTTTTATTATAATCTAAACTTGTGTTAATAAATAAGGCTTAAGACTATTTTAGAAGCACTTCACTTGGCACTAGAATGACTTTGTGCTGTCTTGTGTACCACAAGACAGCACGAGCTGTTAGCTGTTAGTGTTGTTAGCGGAAGCGATGGAACAACACGTCTTGCGGCCAAAAGTATTCTTTCATGACGAAGGGCAGATGCACACATGTATTCGGCTTTGAAATGAAATTAAATTGTTTATTTTGTAAATAGGATATTGGAATCACTTTTACACGTCATCTTACAAAAAATAATTAAAAATTAGCTAGATGAGTTCGGCGTTTCCTATCTGACTACTCTGAGAAGAAAGGCCGAAACAAACTCAGAGGTCACAGTCGCTTTTAAAGTCCAGACATAATCTTGGTCAGGCCATATGAGGACCATGTATATTAGTGTCTGAAATGGTCTTTTGAGAAAAGAACCACACAGATTTGAGTGGACCTGTCCTGTCAGTGCAAGCATTTTGTCAGTAAGCGTGGAGCTCAACCCAGAACTTAAGGACCTCAACTCGACGAACAATACCAAAGAAAGGACATTTGGGTAGGCATAAACTACTCAAACTGCCAGATCATCATTAAAACTAAATAAGAAAGAGAATAAAAAAAGAAAAAAAAATAATAATAAAAAAATCCAATTATTCCACGCACTCACAAGATTAAAAAAAAAAAAAATAATTTACAAAGTAATAATGTCATTTTGTATCTAATGTTTATATAATACTGGTATTGTTTTTATGATTTTAGCACAAGGCTTAGCAGAGCGAGCAGTTCAATCCCAAGCTTTTTTATCTTCTAAATAATCTAAAATTTTATAGTACCCTTTTTAACAAAGTTTGGTTTTAATATAGCTTTTAAATCGTTTAATGGGTAAGTTTCGAATGTTGATGGGAAGTTTGTTGTAAAAGCGTATACATTTGACCCTTGAACGAGTTGCCTACTCTGTGGAGACAAGTGCGGTGTACAGCGAGGTTGTGTTTATTCCTGGTATTTAAACTATGAATATCGGAAATCTTATTAAACTTAGATCTATTTTTGTTTACACAAAATAGGTTTTCAAAAATATATTGTGACGCTACAGTCAGAATATTTATTTCTTTGAATTTTTCTCGAAGGGAATCTCACGGACCTAGGTTGTAAATGGCTTGAACAGCCCTTTTCTGTAGAACAAAGATAGTATTAATGTCGGAACAGGTTCCCCAGAGAAGAATTCCATATGACATAAGACTATGAAAATAACTAAAATAAACAATTCGGGCTCTACGTCAGTTATCTGTCTAATTTTATTAACAGCATACGCGGCCGGACTTAGCCTTCCTGACAATTTTCCTATGTGTGGGCCCCACTGTAATTTACCGTCAATAGTGATTCCAAGAAAAACTGTTGACTCAACAGGGTCCAGCTCTATTCCATTAACTTGAACATTGGTAGTTAGCTGCCTGACATTTGGCGTTGAAAATTTAATAAGTTTAGTCTTTTTTTCATTCAGGAGAAGATTTTTTACATTAAACCAATGCACAACTTTAAAGAGTGCATCGTTCACTTGTTCAAAGTTGACTAACTGACGTTTGATTTTAAAAATAAGGGAAGTATCATCTGCGAATAATATGATCTTATGATTATCCCTTATGTGGTAAGGTAAGTCATTTATATAAATTAAAAACAAGAAAGGACCTAGAATTGAACCCTGCGGAACGCCCATGGTGACCACAGATCCTGCAGATCTCTTACCATTAAAATCGACCCTCTTTTGTTCAGATAAGAAGTCAGAATTTCGAGAGCCCTGTCCCTCATACCATAGTGGTACAGTTTCCTGATGAGTGTATCATGATGTACGCAATCGAAGGCCTTGGACAAGTCGCAGAAAAACCAAGAGCATCTTGCGACTTCTCCCAGGCCTCGAATATGCTCTTTAGTAATTCCACGCCCGCGTCTGTAGTTGAACGACCCTTTGTAAAACCAAACTGTTTCAGATGTAGTAAATGATGAGCATTGAAATGTCCTAACATTTGTTCAAAATTAATTTTTCAAAGATTTTGCTCAATGTAGGTAATATCGAAATAGGCCGAAAATTCGTAGGATCAGTTGTGCTGCCAGACTTGAACAGTGGAATCACTTTGCTAAGTTTCATCACATCAGGAAACACACCAGATACAATACAAGAGTTAAAAACAATTGCTAAAAAGGGTGAAATAACATCAATTATTGAAGACTGGTATGTACTGACAATCCCCAAAGGTCAGCAGTTTTTTTTTTACATCAAGGTCTTTAAAAGATTCTATTATGTCTTTAGCAGTAGCAATTGTAAATTCAAAAATTTTGTCACATTCTGGAACACATTCTTTTAATATTGAGTAAGCAGAAGTTGACGACGACGATGACAGAGTTTTGGTTGTTAAAATGGGAATATTAGTGAAGAAATTTTCAAACTGTTGCCACCTCCACGTCTGCCTTAATATCTAGATCATTGATTTTTAGATGGAAGTCACGATTCCGTACTGTTGTTCTTCCCGTTTCTGAATTAATAATATTCCAAGTTGTTTTAATTTTATTTCCAGAAGTTATTTTAATAATATTTCAAGTTGTTTTAATTTTCTTTCCGGCACGCAGGCTCACCTCGGGATCCGTAGAAGCTTTGCTGCAGCCGTTCATGTTCTTTCGCCATCGGTGCTTCCTCCTTTGCACTGTCACGAAATCTTCATCATTATCAGCCCTATATGGCGCCTTTTCTGTCATGGGCTTGATACTAGGAATGCCAGGGGTTTTTCATATGTAACATCTTTCCTCTCGCTTTTCTGCAAATCTTTTCCTCTTGCTTTCCTGCAATCCGTGGGAGTGATTTCGTGAAAAGGGACGGAAGTGTGTAACAGGAGCTATTTGAATTGACCAATAAGCACGCGCAGTGCTATAGTTGGCTATCAGAAACGACGCTTGACGCGGCCCCGCCCCCTTTCGGACAGTAAAAACAAGTTTTGTTATTTTCAGAAATTTTTTCAACGGTTTTTAAATACTTTGAAATCACAAGTATATGTATCATATTTTAGTTATCATAAGTGTATTGTCTCCACTCTTCCCCAAATTGAACAAAAATAAATGTCTTCAATAAAAAAATTCATTAGGTACTCCTATTGTTAATTAAATATATTACAATTTCACTTCACTTAGTTCATTATATGGTTGGATATAATGAACCACTTAGTTAAGTAATCCATGTTAATAGGATTATTTTCAACTCGGCAATTTTTTAAGCAATTTTTATTTTGTTACTATTACCTAACCTATAGCGAAATATTTTCTAGCAAAGCTCAGCACCTGCCAACTAGAACGTGACCACTAACTAGCTGTACAAGCTATACATTCCTAAACAGAAACATCGCTTGCACCTTGAATTTCCGGGATGTTCCGTAAACAGTGAGTGGTCGTCACACGAGACCTTTCCTCTCAAGTGACAAGAAGCTCGATAAACATTCCTTCACATACAATTTAACTCCCACACTCTCTTCTGTTGCCGCAATTTACAAAAACGCGTCCGCAATTTTTTCAAGCGACGTAATTCCTGAATTTTTCACGACATTTCCTTGGCTTTACGAAGTAAATAAAGATGTTTATTTACTCCTGACCTGCTTAAGATGAAGTTTCAAATAATGTATTACGAATTTACAGTAACCGAAGGCATTTTCAACCTTCAGCCACGAGGACTGAAATATAATTTCCGCTAGATTCCTCCCGGAATTGTTTCAGCCATAAACTCGTACAGTGTAACCGCGTTTCGTTTAAGTTGCTCGCAATTTGTTAGATGCATTTTACAGAATTTCGATAATGGTGTATCAACAACGCCCGTTGTTTTTTTTTTTGAAAGTGTTCTACTTTATTTGACAGTAAGCGTGATATAGATGCAGTTAGATACCAAATTATACAACTGGCAGCTTTACTACAAATACATAACCGTCGTTAAAAGTTTATTTAAACGCCTATTACTGTCAGTTTTGTGTTTTTAGCGAGTTCACGTTTAGTTACTCGGTAAACGAGATCCAATAATATTATGTTAGCACTCGCGATAAACTTTATTCGATTGTGTTTGCATACTTCATTGCATAATTTTGCATAATTATTATTAAACTTAGATTTTATGATTTTCTTATGACATACTCATTTATTTTTTCAGCAAAATCTATTCAAACCATCGGTAATAGGTAATTCAGGTGCGAGTCCCCAACTCCACGTCAAAGCGCGTATTTCGCGTACGGGTATTCAAACCAAACATTCCAAAACGGATTGGTTTATATAAATTACCAGGGGAGTACAATTTTCATAATGAATATAAAATTAATGCTAAGATTTATATCAGAATAATTTTCGACGTTTATCTCCGCGATATCACTTTTCATTAACTTTTAAACGAATTTCCATTTACAGACAATAGGTATTATCATCTTGAACAAATGTTCAAGTCGTTTCAAAGCCCTTGAACCTCTGCTTGGAAAATTGCGTCTGAAAAACAGTTTTATCTTTGTTACGAAATTTGTCTTGCACATAAATCAACTTTGTTGAAAAAAGTATTATGTTTTCCTCTCAGTCCCAATGAGTAGTAGGTATTATGAGGGTTCGGCGCAAAAGTTGTAGTAATTGGGAGGTTGAGTGACATTCATTTTACGACACTTTAAGTTTTAATACCATTACATGTCTTAAAGTTGAAATTCCGCACGATTTACAGAGAATTTATCAGAAGAACATTTTATCAGAGTATGTTCGTACAAAGGACGTACGTATATTTGTATAGGTACTTTAAACTAGAACCTTCCGTAAATAAAACAGTACAATCTAACTGAACTGAAAATGTTTACAAACGATACAAACATTGTACTTTGAACAGGCGCTATGATATTAGCTTACATTCAATTTGTAAAGAAGTATTTTAAACACACTATAATAGAATCTAAGACGATCTTTGAAATCTAATTAGACAAAGCAGAACAAAGTTTTAGCCTCATTTCCTTAAAGTTGGGGTGCCTGATTTACTTTGGAAAGACAACTTGGTCGTCACACTTTTCATTGAATTGTATCAATTGAGCAAAAGTTTGAGACTTAAATAAAACAATAAGTAAGAATCTAGCGGAGTCTCGAAGTATTCAGTGAGTGGGGGTATAGGTGCTGGTCGTGGAGGGAGGTGGTGCAGCGTCTGCAGAAAAAAAAGGGAATAAATAATTCCATGTATTTAATCATCTGACCAAATTAAACGAAACCTGCCAATAATTTCAAAAAAATTATGAATCGGGGAACATTTACGGGTCAGACAAATATTAATCGGTAGTCGGGCACATGCGGCTTTAATCCCGACTATTGTTGAAAAAACCCCGAGGGATGCGAACGAGGACGTAATCTTCACAAATATGTTTAAGTCCAGTAGTTCTGACCCAATCACGGTAATAAAGTTTCGAAGGGTAGAAAGGTTTGGATTTTGATCCTTTAAATACTTTATTTTATGCAGAAATATATTTAAATTTGTAACTAACTTATACTATTATCGAGGCGTTCGATAAACCTAAACGACTGAGAACGTTGTCCTACTTCAGCTATTATCCGAAAAATTAAATCTTCAGAGTAAACTTCCAACAAGATTACTGACACTTGGAAACACAACAACGCAACTGCTACAAGCTCATCTGCACGCGACAGTCCGGTGGTGTCCGAATTGAGACTGGTACCTGCTGCACTCTGAATATCCTTCTTATCTAAACTATCCACTACATTAGATAATACTCTGTTATTTCAGAGCAGGAGTCGCCAACTCCCCTTACCGACTTCCCGAATATACCAGATATAGGTACGAGAACCTCACCGGAATTCAAGTTAACGCGAGGTATTTCGTACATATTTGGTAAGTTGGCTCTTGAAGGAACGCCTGAAATCTTAACGCCTCGCAGAAAAAACTGGGTATGGCTGTTTCAAACACGTCCCTTATATAAGTGGCTGTCGTGTTCTTCCCGAGTCAATCTGTCTATGTAGCGTAACTCGTGGTCACAAACCTGTGAACAAGGGGTACTTGGTCTGCCGGGGTTGCGGGATGTCCGAAAAGGATACCGTGGCCCCTGGCAACGTACAGGCAACTGAAGGAACACGCGTGGGTTTTAGTCAGTAGGAGTCTGACACGCTCTCCCGCTCCGCCTTGAACGGGAGAAGTTATTTGATAATTTCCCATCCAGAAAAAAGGGGGTACTTAGTAATTGAATAGATTGTGGATGTTTTGTTGAATAATAGTTATAATACATATGTTATTTACCTGTTGTTGTAGGTACCTATTTTATTTATATTTTATTGATACCAGGATACCGTCGGTGTGGCGACGCTTGGGACCTAGAAGTCCAGCAGTGGGCATCTTTCGGCTGAAATGATAATTATGATTATTATGTTTGAATTGTGATCCTGATTTATAGTTTACATAACATCACGCCCGTATCCCCAAAGAGTTGGGCAGAGGTGTACCTAAAACACACTCACATCATTTATTTTTTATATTATCAAAACTTATAGAAAAATTCATAAGCGAGAAAAGATACTTCGCTAAATGTGAATCCTAACCGTTGGCACACAACTTCTAATTACAGTCGGAATATTTTGAAGATTCAGAGCAAACTCAAGGTGACTCTTGACAGCCATTCACTCTGAGGTGGATTAAAAGCTAAAGTTCTCCGACCACATCCGACTCTGATTTATTAGCTCGCCACGTGAAATATTCATAAATTAATTTACCGTAGAGCGATTCCCTTTTTACAAGCTTAATATTAGCTTGCTTCATTCGTATGTGTTTCCTGTTAGTTGCATTGTCATCAATTTTTCAAGCACTTCCTGCCATCCGATTGAGCTGAAACTTAGCATACTTATACATTTTCCGGATATTTTAGCGTCCTAATGGAGTAGGATCGACCCTTATTTGAATAATTTCTATTAGCCCGTGGTTTAGTTTAGCATCTCTGTGTGTTTAGGACCAGACTCTTATTTCTCATATGTAAATGGTAGGAAGGACGGAATAGTAAAATGTTCTTTGGCATGAAATTGGTGGCTTAAGAACGATACAATAAATTGTATTCAATATTTTCAAAGTTTTCTGAACAACGGCAGTGTTTTGTAAATGTATGTTGGTACGACCGGGATGAAATGAAAAGCGAGTTTATAGTACCTACTTGCAACTTGCGTAGTTATTTTGAATCAAATCAAATTAATTTATAATAGTTTTACATTTTAAATAATGACATACAGCTCTTCAAGCTGACCCCTAATTGGTTTCTAATATTCTTATTACGAATTAGCTTTTGTCTCATAATATTTGTGACATTACAGTTATAATTTTGACATTGACTAGTAATTATGACCAAAATTTCCCAAATATTATTATGTACTAACACTAGAGATTTAGATATATAAGTAATCACAAATAAATTGAATTATGATCTGGAAATAAAATGATTTGGTTTTTGATTTGATATACCATCAATTCATAAACTACTCATAAAGGCTCTCACAGTACTATTGTAGTCAACTATCTTCTAAACGAACGACTTCATTATTTTCATAAAAATAAATTGGACCTTATAGAAACTTGGTTAATAACTTAGTTTAAAATAGAATAAGTAAATATTTACTTTGCATACTTCGTTAACTCAAATAAGATTGTAAGCAATTAAATTCAACCAACTCGTGCTCTTGTCACCGCTGGGTTGCCAGCTGTTTTAGAACCTAATGGCTTGGCACGCGACGATGGGAAGAGACCAGACGGAATGACCTGCCTTTGAAGGTAGGTAGGCCTTTGGTGTGGGATGAAACGTGTGTTGACACCCTTGCTTCATCACATCTTCCTAGCACGGCGGGCTGTGCTGGGGCTGTTGCTGCAGGTGCGGAAAACGGCAAACGGCGCAAATACTCAAATCTTATTGGGACTTATTTTTTCTATCTTATTTTCCAGCCAAAGTTGAAACACTAGGGCCGTGGGGTCCGAGTGCCCACTTACTTTTCGAGATACCGCAGCGCCAAGCGGCTTTTCAGCTCTTTACGTGACCAGAGGGCTGGCTCAGTTTTTGGCCAAAGAATCAGGATTGCTATACAAAATGGAAGCCTTTGGGCACTTTTCCTGTTGATAGCGATGCGGACGAATTTTTTGAGACCCTATGATTATTTCCCCTCCTTTTGTAAAGTCAAAGTCAAAGTCAAATCATTTATTTCAAGTAGGCCCGTATAAGGCACTTTTGAGCGTCAAAAATTTACAAAAAAAAAAATAATTGATTCTAGTTGCCCCTTCCAAAAGGTAGTTTCGTATGGAGAAGAATGGGCAAGAAACTCCACCGTTACTCTTTTAAAATGTTTTACAATATTTTGTATAAGTACATTAGTTATATAATTATATGTGAGGACGATGCACCTAGAATAAAATTATTACACCACAATAGGTAAAAAGAATTAAGAATTAAAAATGAAGCAACAACAGATAAACTAATTATGTGATAGATACATGGTGCTCACATATTTACAAACATTGTAAAAGTAGACGATCCTCCTAAGATTCCACAATTAATAAGTCAGTGTGCGAGGAATTGGTCATAGAAAGTAAAATCAATGTCATATAATAAAAAATAATAATAAAATATACACTTAAATTTGCAACCAGTTTGATTTTGTCTTGATTCTAAATTATCCTATGGAGCAGGACCAGCATGTTTCTAAGCATTCTTATCTTGGATATAATCCTCTAATTTGTAATATGCTTGTTTACAAAGTGTACTTTTAATATGAGCTTTAAATTTTCTTTCATTTAATTGCAAAATATCACAAGGTATTTTGTTGTAACATTTAACACAGTACCCCATAAAAGATGTATGTACTTTAGATAATCTGAAAAATGGTTGATCTATTTTATCTTTATTTCTAGTATTAAAATTATGTCTATCACTTATTTTATTAAAAAGATGTTGATTTTTTCTAACATAAGTACGTAATATTTTCATAAATGAACTGGCAAGGTACCGTCATAATATTAATCCTTTTAAATAGTTCCCTGAGAGATTCGCGGTGACGTAGATTATAAATGGCTCTGACAGCTGTATATACTTGTACCTATGTATTATTCTTATTTTAAGTCTGTTAGTTTTAAATTGTGTAAATAATGGCTTAGATGGATGTATAGTAAAAATGTCAACAAATAAAAAAGAAACTCAAGGGATAAAAATAACTCAAGTTAATTATGTCCTACACGTTAATGTTGTTAAATTAGCAAAAAACAGACCCGAATATATTATAATAATGTTTATTATTACTAGCAAAATTTCAATTCAAGTTTAAGAAATTAAAATATTTTAGGCAGATTTTATTTTTTGCATCTGCCGAAATGATACATAGTTATAACGCGTTAATTCACACAATTAATCGTTTTGACCAAAACAACATGTAAATTGTCTAGAATGGTCCCGAAACACTCGTTTTGGGAAGGTCTAATTCATTTAAGATTCATCACTTGGCATGTTTCTATATAGGCATCCTCAGTTCGTACAAATTCCCTCTGTGCGGTCAAGCGCGAGTTTAATTTTCGGATAATTGTGTACAAGTTGCGGCTAGTCGTAAACTGTGGGATCTGAGTCATGGTCGAGGAGATTATGTGCTCGGGTCGCAGGTCCAGCATGAAATATTAAATTTCGTTAAGTGCGTGAATATCTATAAAATTTAATTTACTCCAATATAAAAGAGTTACTTATTTGTTTGTTCAATATTTTGCATTGCATCCGATTTGCCTGATAAAATTAAAAAGGCTGGTATGCTATGAAAATAATTTAATTCACCGATCCATCCCGGCTGGCGCTTGCTTCGGTTCATATGCAAAGCCTTTGAATATTTCGCACCTGCTCTCAATGAGATTTTTTAATTTGGTTCATGGTGCGCTGTCCTGAATAACGATCGCGTGATAGAACATCTACATACAAAACAAATATCGCACGCGCTCCACCATAAAACCTTTGAGTGGTTTTAAAGCATCCCTTTGAATTACGGAGCAGAAATATTATCTTCATTACACAATGAATATGAATTACGAAAACAACATTTACCAACATTAGAGACGCTTATATAACTTTGAACATAATTCCCTTCATGTCTGTCTAGGTTACCTACCTTTGTTAATTTTGATACTCAAAGTACCGATTGAATTTCATACAAATTTTGAATCAAATATCAACACCACAAGTTTATATAAAATATAAATAAATAAATAATAAGTTTATTGATTCATAAACAAGTGTTACAATATTTAGGTGTGACACTGGATCCCGCACTAGGATACCCTGTGTCGCAGGATCCAGTCTCTTTCGAAACATAATGAATTATTTAATATATTTTAACAAATGCAACGGTTTCAGTAGGTACTTAGATATAATTAATTAATTAATATAAACTTAGAACTAAAAGGTAACCAAATGTATGTGTGTGTGATGAGTGTATGTTTGTGATGAGTGTGAGTGTGAACGTGATGAGTGTAGGTATGCAGTGTTGAGTGTTAGCGTGTATATGATGATGAATACTTTATTAGTTGAATGATAAAAGATTTTCCGTTTCAGCATAATTAAACCCAAGCAGCCAATCCTGAACCTGTTTTTTGCATCCAAACTTTGTCAAGGGGTAGATATCAAGCTTTTTGTTAATTTTCTCATACAGGTATGGTCCAATACGAGAGAAAGCCTTATTGCCAAATTTAAGCTTGCAGAAAGCTCTGTTCCACTTAGGTTCTCTACGTGTGCGCTGGTCCGTTACCTCTGTGGCAGCTGCTGTTTTATGAAACTTAAGTAGCACTGATAAAATGTACAGTTGGCGCACCGTAAGCACTCTCGTTTCTCGATATAACATATCAGTGGGGTATCGGATTCCTAATCTATGAGAGACCTTAAGTATAGCCCTTTGTGCACGCTCAGCAGTAATTAGATAACATTTACCAGCGAAACCCCAAGATATTATGCAGTAACCAAGCACAGACTGACATAAAGCCAGGTAAGTCATCTTGAGAGTATCTTTGTCAGCTATAGATCGAAGTCTTTTAAAAATGTACAAAAGTTTCCGTACGCGCGAAGTAACCGATTGGATTTGATTGCCCCATGTCAGGTGTTGGTCTATTGAAATACCAAGATACTTGATATTATCAACATTTTCAAAAACAGGGCAGCTGTTGCTGCCCCCTAGACTATAATTGCATTGGTGGGATTTGAGTGTAAATTGTTTAGGGGCAGCCGTTTTTATGCTTACAGAAAAGTTGACTACCTTTGTTTTTTGGACATTAAGGGTGAGCAGATTGTGTTGCAGCCAACTGGTAACCTTCTGCATTCCAGCCTCTGCGGCATTGTAGGTTTCCTTCCAAGAGTCGCCGTGGAAAACAATAGCTGTATCATCAGCGTATGCAGATATTTGCGCGTTGTCCAAATTGAGTGAGCAGAGACCATTAACGTACAGGAGGAACAAGGTGGGACCAAGGACACTACCCTGGGGCACTCCATATTCCACTCTCGCATAGGTACTTTGAAAATCACCCAAGCAAACCTTCTGTTCACGTTCGGAAAGATAGGAGGTAAACCATTCCAATGCAATTCCCCTGATACCTAAGCGCTCCATCTTCTTGATCAGAATGGGCCTTGATACGGTATCAAAGGCCTTGGCAAGATCAAGGAAGACGCCGGCACACTTTTTGCCTTTGTCAAGGTTATCAATGATATGATCCACCAACTTCGAGACTGCGTCCTCCGTTGATCTGCCATTTCGAAAACCGTACTGGTTGGCTGATAGAAGTTGCTCCTTTTCTAAGTACGCTAATAGTCTCCTGTTCACCAGCTTCTCCAGAATTTTGGACAGAGACGTAAGAAGGGATATAGGCCTGTAATTGGATGGAACTGATGCGTCTCCAGCTTTGTAGATCGGGCAGATATTCGCTGTTTTCAACTGGACTGGAACTACTCCTGTCGACATGCTCAAATTGCATATGTGTGAGATGGGAATGGCTAGAAAATGTTGAGCCAGTTTAAAAACACGATTCGGAATACCATCCCAGCCAGGAGCGGAATCGTTTTTAAGGTTGCCTATGATAGATACAACTTCCGCTTCGTCAGTTGGAGTCATAAAGAAGGAGTGTGCCAGAGAAGGGTCAGTGCCATCCAGCGTAAGTGCTAAATTCGCCAGTTCTATCTCTGTTGTTTTGAGTTGAGTCAAGGACTGCTCAGCAAGTTGTATTCCCACATCAGCAAAAAAAGTATTGGCCATATTCAGTGAGACTACCGGATCAGGATTTGCGTTGAGTAAAGTTAAACTATTCGATTTTTTATTCTTAAGGTTACATATTGTTTTAATTGCTGCCCAGGTTTTTTTGCTATCTGTTTTAGAACTGTCCAGGAGGCTTTTATCATAGGCATTTTTTAAATTTTTTATAATATTATTACAGTGGTTTCTGTATGTTTTATATTTTTGTTGCAGAGCGTAATTGTCTTTGTTTTCGTCTTTTTTTGTTTCAGAGTGAAGTTTGTCTCTTTTACGTACACATTTCAGCAGATTTTTTGTCAACCAGGGTCTTCTAATGGTTTTAGAATTGTGCAAAATTTCTTTTTTGGTGTGTCGATTTATGATGTACCGTAACTTATCAGTAAATATATTCACTGCTGCATTCAAGTCATCGGAGTTTAAAATAGGTTCCCAATTTGTATTTTCGATTTCGTTAAGAATGTTAGGGTAGTCCAATTTAAGCTTATATTTAGTTTGCCCAGAGATAGATATTCGACTCGAAGGTTCTTTACTTATTCCTATCAGTACTGTATCATGATCGGTGAGAGAAGATTGACATACGACAATTTTTGTGGTTTTTCTTGTCTTTATTAATGCATGGTCAAGGCAAGAATTTTCGCGTGTCAGATATTGGTGCCCGGGATAGAAACCGTAGTAACCGGTAATATCAAGATATTCGCTGGCTCGTTTGTCTTCTGTACCGCTTTTAATATCGATGTTTATGTCCCCTATAATTGCCATAGTTGATGTATTGTTGGAGCTGAGGAGGGTTTCTAAAGATTCACAAAAGCTACTAATGTTATACACGGAGGGCGATCGGTAGATAGCAAAAATGGTAAATTCTGTACCCACATTAATAACTAAGCAGTTTGCATCATTAAAAGGCGGCTCAAGTATGGTGATATTAAGTTCCGATTTATATTACCTCTTCAAACACATCTCTCTAATTCACAAGACGTACCACACTGTGTGACCTGATAATACGATTTCCGTGCAATATGCGAGAGAACCTGACGATATGTGTCACGTAACAATATACTGAATTGCTTTATTTGCAAGTGTTAATATCTATTTGGTTTGATTAGGTTAGGCACAAGTTTGAGTATATAAGATGTCAATGTTAATCGAATCTACTTTATAATGTTATGTGGAATCAGATTATTTTAATCACAGTAATTTTAAATTCAGAACAAAATGATCCTACCACGGTATTAACCCTAGATCACTAACCATTCGTATAATAGACGACGCGCACCTAGCGCTTTTGCCATTTCGCCAACTTCCCGTTGCCCCCCGCCCCGCACTCTTTTAGTACCTTCCTGGATAGTGAAATTAGTGACCCGCAAGGACTCATTGCGGATGCACGATTATTAGGTGGACATATATCGCGCGATCGTCGTCTCACAGACGAAAGGTTAGTAATGTTGTACATACTTTTATGCTTCTGTTTATGTTGTTATTTGTTAGAAAAGTTAATAACTTTTATTATTTACGAATGAATAATTACTGTTATGGTTTTATGACGTGAACTCTTATTTACCTATGTTGTTTTTTTTTATTTTATACTGAGTTTTACAATATTTTTGTGTATTTTTATTGTCTTAGTTTTATTTATTTTTTTATTTTAGATGGATTTGAGAAGCGTAGAAGGCAAAATTGTGCAATGGTTAGCTGAATCGGAGACCGAATCATTACCCGACAATGTACCTCATTCATCCGATTCTGAGGAAGAGAATAATGTTGAGACGGAAATACATGTCCCTTCTGAAGAAAGTGAGGAAGAAGCTTCAGACTCTTCGGGAGACGAATTGTTAGTGTCACGTCGCGGGCGTAATCGAAGATTAGTCTTAGATTCTGATGATGATGCACTAAACACGGATCAGGTGGAATCCAGTAGCGATACTCAAACTCAAGTAACGCAATTACATCCGACAGTTATTCAGCCGAGCCAGCGTAACTTGTACGGTAAGAACCGACACAGATGGTCAACAAGTCCTCGTGACCCACGCACACGTACAAGTAGTCGTAATGTGATACATATCGTATCAAACGAGATCCGTAATAATAAAAAACCTACAAAAAGAAGGGATTTTGCCTTAGCAATGGCAGATGAACTTATGGCACCTTGGCTTCGTGAGCGATATAACACTGTGACTTTGCAGCGTAATTTAAAGCAAATTATCGTCGAAATTCTAAAAATTGATGTTTCTGACGAACAGTCCAGTCAAGAGCAACCAAGAAACCGAAAAATTTGCATGTTATTGCCGAGCGAAAAAACGTCGCATGACCAAATACTTTTGCAAGGGCTGCAAGAGGGGTGCTGATGAGTATTTGTGGCGAACATACAGTTTCTATGTGTAATTCCTGCACTGATTAGGATATTTCTATTTTTTTTATTATTATACGATACTTTAAAAGCTTAATTACTGTTAACTTTAATTTGATTTAAGAAAATTAAACAGATTTTTAAAAGTAATGTTTTTTTTTTCGTAGTCTCAGAGACGAAAGGTTAGTTACAGCGTTACTCGAAAATAAGGTTAGTGAGCTAGGGTTAAATAAGGATCACTCTGATTCACTCGTAGCAGAACTTTATAAGATCAAACAGAAAATGACCTATTTGTAATGGACCTCGGATCTAAATGATTTAATTAGGTAATAACTTTGCAAAACCAACGAATATATACGCGTAGCGATGTCGGTACGCCGTAGCTCACACTGAGTTGCGGCGTAGCTGACACGCTACGCTCAATGCTACGATTTTATGTTTTACAAACTAAACCACATTTCCAAGGTTCCTTGTTTCATCCATCGGTTTCAACCAAGCGACGTCACATTCTCTAGAGTAGAACCATTAATTAGTAAAACAAACCTTTTACCTTAATATTGTAGTTATGTTCTTAAATGTAATCCTATAATTTAATTTAATTAGTGCAACACCATACGAAACTATAATTCTTATCAAATGACCAAGATTCGACAAAATCTAATCAATCGACAACCCTTAAACATTAAACTATGTATTTTAGGTACCTTAATTCCAAACTTGGTTAAAGTTTTATGTAGTCTTGTGGGCACGTTAATCAATAAATTACTGAAGTTAAGCTTAATTTTTGCCTCTTAGACTGCGGTCCCTTACATGTATCTTCCGCCAATTTAGTTACATTTACAATCAATTTTTATTAGCATAATACTAATCATGAAAAAAAAACTGCTGTTCCGTACATTTTGACGAGCTATGCGAACATAAATGTAGGCAACAGCTGATTTCTTTCGTGATTTCTGGGTTGCTTCCATACTGAAAGTTGTTCATAATGATGAGAACAATGACCCCTTAAAAGGATGCCCATGAGTTCAATTACACCCTGTATATTACAAGAAAGCACAACGGAGTGAACAACACACTTCGTACTAATTACAGAAGACAAAGAGCCATATAGTAAATACTTGCACCTGGACAGTTCTCTCGGTGTTGTACTTTTTAAAAGGTTTAATTAAAGTTCAGTGTGTAAATATGATACAACCAAAGAGTTACAAAGAGTTTTGTTGCACAACAAACTAAATAACAGAAATGCGACAGGAACTTCCATTCTTTTATAAATCAACCAATTAATGTCGTTGTAACACTCTCACTGTAAACTTACAAAAATCGGAAATAGCACACATGTTCGAAGTGAACCAGCAACCGCAAGTGACGCGTCAATTAATATCGTATCACGTGACTCGGTCTCCTGTAATAGCATTCCTATGACCGACATCGATGTCGATGTGGAACATTTACAATGTTATGTACACTTCGACAATCATCGCACCGCATTATGTGTGAATGTGGTATCAGATAAGGAGAATAGCGTGTGTGGTGTAGGTCCACAGTTTCGCTTCAAATGGTTTTTGTGCAACACAACTTCTGTTTATATACATATACAAGATTATTCATCGATTTATCAATGAAATTCGGTTAGACTGAAAGCTGACTCCAACATAGTAGGGAAAAGGTTAGGCAATAACTTCCTATTCAAAAGTATCAAGTACTGCTTTGACAAAACCTGTTTGGATTTCCATTACAAACACTGGCCACTTGCTGTAAAAAAATACTGAGATGACATTACGTTTTTTGTTTTAATTTCTTTTTTCTTTTCAAATGGCAATGCACATTTTTTTATGACCATTGGCCAGGATGTTATTTATATATTTGATTGAAACCTTTTTACCATTTTAAATTATAATGATGCTAGGCAAAAAAATACCTAAACGTTCAATGCAACGAATCAAAAATAAAAACACGAACATTAAGAACTTTCTTCTTCCACAAACAGCAGATCAAAAGCTCTTGCGGTTCGATATCCCGTGTGATTCAATCCAACCGTAATCACAACGTTTACACAATTATTTCTCTGTTAATTCGTACATTGTTGGAATGAAAGCTGAAAGGCGAATAAATTAAGTTGAAAATAAACATGTTCGTAGCGTAGGGCTGTGACACTGGGGTATGGATGACATACATAGGTACTCGTTGATTGTTGCATTGAAGCATGACGCAAAAGCTAGGGTGATAACCCTAGCTACTGCGATAGCATAAAATAACCCGTTGAATACATTTTTATATTATGAATCGAACTGGGGATGCGAGCTAAGTATACAACATTATATTTTTTAAATTAAACAAATTGACATTCCAATTCGTTTGATATTTCCATCGATATTTTCGTCAATTGAGGACCAATTTTGTTTTTTTTTTTCATTTGGTAGAAAAAGCTTGCGCGGTGGTTCCATATAAATTTATTAGGTAACTTTGCTCGGGTAATTTTTGAGTTAACTTCAATAATAGGTACGTATTTTTCGCAGTTAATCTATGTTGATGATATTTTAATAACTTCCTGTCACTGTTATTTACATAGCAGGTAGTGGTATTCGAAATTGTCTGGGGGAAAAAAGTATTTGTTTTTACAATAAAAAAAACAATTGTCTTCCAAAAAACATTACAAATTGAAATTGAATTGCTGTTCCCCGTAGCATGTGCGCTGTCGACAAGCGAACATCAAATTAAACGAGCTCCGTATTTTATTTTTGTTAAAAATAGATTAAAGTGTTAATTTGTAATTTATTCTACTTAAATCTGTACAATACGATATTAACTATATGGACAAGTGTTATCTCCTGTGTAAGAAGTGATTTTTTGAGGAAAAAACAATCAGTTCTTTCTTGAATAAAAATATTATTACAAAGTGCATTAAAACATTACAGTGTTAAAAACAATAAAGTGACAATCGTTAAGATGTTAAAACAGTAGTGATAAAACGAACTGATCAACTTCAATTGTAGGAAAATAGCAAAAAAATAAAAAAAATAAACAATAACAACATTCATATACTTCTTTCTTCTATAAACTTGAGTGTATAATAATATGGTGAAAAGTGTAATTTAAAGCATAATAGTGTGGATATTTTGAACACAACAGTTACCAAAAAAATTGTTATTGTGGAAAAAAAGTGCAAAAATAACTATTGCGTGACTCATCGTAACGTCTTTTTTTGCACATACGATGAATGTGGATTACTATTTCGATTAAGAAAGCACTGTCTGCGAAATTGCGCTGTACGACGTGTCGTGAGTTCAATCCCCACAGAAGCCGATTTTCTTTTTAAGTTTATTTCAAACTTTACAACGATCGTGTAATAATCCAACATGAATTTCCTGGATAACATCACATTTCGCCGTAAGAGGACAAAGTCGGATTCAATATTAAATGACAGTGAGATAACAGCTTCTACACCAACATTGATCATCGGAAATTTCTGGTACACTCGTAACGGTGAGACCGTTACGAGTGTACCAGAAATTTCCGATGATGAAGACGATGGAACTGAGAAACTACGTGAACAAATTACTAATCTTACATTAGAACTACAGAGCGCTCACTTAGAAATTGAATCGTTGTCTTTGGAAAACAGTAATCTGAAGTCCCTAAACGAAAAATTAAGTAAAAATAATGATCTTTATAAGAAAGTAACTTTAACACCCGCCAAAATGAAGTCGTCCAGCTCAAAAAAGAACAAAAGCAATAGCAATAAAACCATTAAACAAACTCAAACAGAAACACCGAAATCGAAGATATATAATATTAATAAACCAACACTGCAAAGAGAGAATACATTAAAACAATATTCTAAACGCAACAAAATATGTATTATAAGCACAGACAACAAAAATAACTTGCTTTATACCGCAGAAAACGTTTTTGAGAATTATGAACTTTGTCACTACATCACACCCAATGCAAGTATGCAAGTTTTATTTAAAGGTATTAAAGAAAAATTTGCGAATTTCACTTCACTGGACTTCTGCGTTATTCTACTAGGTACAAATAGATATTTAGATGGTATATTACAGATAAGACAAGTCCTGCAAGAAATCACAAATACTAATATAATTATCTGCACCCCTACGTACAAGTTCTTTACGAACAACTACTTGTACAATTCAAGAGTAGAAACTTTCAACAATTTATTATATTTGGATACTATTACTCACGAACATGCTTACTTTTTGGACAGCAACGAGAATTTGACATTATGACGACACAATGTTCGACAGACGCACTGGCGCGATGAATAGTTTTGGAATGCAATCATTGTTCAAGGATATTTATAGAATGATTGTTTATATAGAATCCTCCATCACTAGCTGCAAATATGGAGGAACCGACCGAGGCAAGGAAATGTCACCGAATCAAAATAACATAAAACCTACTCCGCAGAAGCTTTTTCGGTCATAAATATATCACTATAATGCACCAAAATATTGCAGGTTTGAGGAGCAAGTCGGATGCATTAACGATCTGCTTACAAGAACTTTCGGATAGTAAAACTGACATTGATGTTATTTGTCTGACTGAACATTTTATCATGTCGGGTCATGAAGATACATGTACGATACCCAATTTTTGCATAGCTGCCTACTTTAACAGAAGTAATTCTAACAGAGGAGGGTCGTGTATCTACGTGAAGAAAGGTCATCTTTGGAAAGAGATTCCAAAATTGGTATTATTCACTGAGTGCTCAACTTTTGAATGCTCTGCAATAGAACTAATAAACTACAAAGTTATTATTATCTGTTTATATAGGGTTCCGGTTGCTAGTAACCTAAGTAATTTCTTTGAAAGATTAGATAAGATGCTCAAATATGTAAATAGAAACTATAATAAGCACAATATTGTAATAGCTGGGGATTTCAATATTAATATGTTAAAACAAAATAATATCACATCTGAATTTGAATGTTTACTTTTTAACTATAACCTAAGACTTAAGATAACCAAACCTACCAGAAAAATCAGCAAAACATGTAGAGATAACTTTGCTCACAACTACCACAATAAGTGTAAAGCAGAAGTGATTGACTTTGCATTATCTGACCACACGGCTCAGATATTGAGGTGTCAGTCATTCTCAGGAATTTCTCCTGTATCGTGGGTGCATTTACAAACATTTATACTCACATACACAAACAGCCAGACCCGGAACAACTACTTGTAGGTCATACAAATATTTGTTCCGTGCGGGAATCGAACCCGTGACGCGCAGCGCAGCAGTCAATCGCTTAACCACTGCGCCAACCGTGCCGTCAAATATCAATTTATATAATATTAGTAGCATAAGTTAATAATGATAATTAATATTTATAATAATTTATTCATATAAAAAACGATTACAAAAAATCATCTGAATTAGTGCTACGAGTATGCAGCTGACCTTTCAGTAAAACATCACCAGTATGATGTCCGTTTAGGCTGTTCCCTCCCGGCGTTTCATCTGCCTTGTGAATACTTTTTTTTAGTTGCCTATAATTTTTCCTCTCAACTTGATCAAACTATCTAACCCCGTGGCCACGAGTTACACGTTCAAGTAATACACGTCTTGCGACAGCGCTACAGAGAAAACAAATGAGAAAAAAGTTGTTTAGAGGATGACACGAAAAACCGCGACGCGACTAACGGACACATTCACATGTCGTTTGTCGCTAGGCGCATTGTTCAATGCCGTGAACGGGTCTTAGCATACTCTTTTCAATATTGTCATTTTATCGTCTGATAAATTTCTTACTTTTAAAGTCCTTTGATATCTACTATGTAATAAGTCTTACGCTGATGTATGTCTCATTATTCCTAGTCTTCATAATTCATTGTATCCTTTTTCTTCGTTCATACATTTTCCTCAATTACCCGCAACTCTGCTGACCGAACTGCCCTGTCTCAGTGCCGTCACTGAGCTAATCAAATTGTCAGAGCCGGAGCGCGTCATTAGAGAGGCTATAAGTGCGACGCAAACATTACGCGGTATTAAAGACGTTCGTTATATCAACGTAGGGGAGAGACGCAATGGATGCCTAACCTAATATAGTACGTCACCGTGTATGTGTGGTAGCGGTAATTGATTAGAGTTCTGTAGATAAATGGCTGCCTAGCTTGTTCGAGACAGCAGTTGTAACGCGTCATTCACGAAATAAAATGTAATTGTATAATAAACTATCTGCAATGCTACATTCTGCTAAATTCTGTAGGTGCCAATTCAAACAAAGCACTAGCAAAACCTAGATCATCTATGCATGTAATAGTTTCCCCACAAGGCCACACCGTAACGCATAGTTCTTACAAATGGCTCTTCACACTGAACAAAGACTCGCCATCACAAAAGACGCGTTACCCGCCACTACGTGAACACTTTAAACATGATGAAAATGTAATTAAAGTAAAAGGCAGCTCTTTCGTACATAAGAGGTTTTCTTCGTAGTCTTTTATATACCTAGTAGAAATTTGATTCGAAGGAACATTCAATCTCTATTTAACCTGCAGACTTTAGCAAAGTCAATTTACAAGTTCTTCAACGTGTAATTTAATGGAAGGTTGGAATAAATAACTTAAATTACCTCTAATTTAAGTTCTCAGTGAATTTTAGTTACTTTATTTAATTACGAACAAAATAACCGGCTTCATTTAGCAGTTCACAAACAAGTTTCATCCAAAAGACCTCTGAATTCTGAAAGCATTTTCAAGTGTTCATTAAATCTTTAGTCATAAATTGTTTGCTAAAATAGTACATAAACAAGTAGGCCAGGTAATAAAATATTAACATTGTAGTAGATAATATATTTTATACATAATTAACTTCAGGAGAGTTAAATTAACTATATTTGAAAGATATGTTTTTGTGAACCGCAAAATTGTGAAAAACTATGAAAATACTAATTTGATGCGATTGTTAACGTAAAACTCTTGGCCTTGATGAATTTTCTCGAGGCAATGCTTTCAGATATTCATACAAACATGAGTCCTTTGTATACATTTGGGAATCTAGATTAGGGTAAGCCTTAGCAATTGTTTTTATGTATCTGACACCCTTTTTTCGGTCAATCGATGGAAATTACGGTCCCTGTGCGGAGGATTTTCTGCAATTTATCACTAAAATAATATAAAATCTTATATGATAGTAAAAAAACATGGCGAAACATTTTGAGTATTTCTAAAGGACTTATACAAAAATAAACAAATTATTTAAAATAGTTGAAAGAATTGTTTTCAGACAAAATATAAGTTTTAAGTTTGAGAACAATAAATATTATTTTTATGGTTGAACCTAATGCAATATGCGTTTTGCTTCATGTAGTAAAGAATTTTCGGCATCAGAAATTCAAAGCGAGTCTTTGTTATTCATCACCTGCTCCAGTTTACAAGCTCAGTCACGATCGATGGATGTTTCCGGAATAAAATTTATTGTGAGATAAGACTACAGCCATACTTTTCCAAGGATTTTCTTATGCTAAACGTGAAATATACAAAGGAAGCTATAACATTCCGACGTACTTTGTGCGCTGCGCTCATCATCAATCATCTTTACAATAAATTCCAAAGGTAAAACAACGTTTACTGTAAACGATACTTCAGATTTAAGAAGGGGCATGCATGTTATGATCATGTAAGTATAGCTTTCAAAGAGTTTAACATAGTTCTTACGACAATTATCAATTCAGAAGTTACTATCCATCTTTTTATACATATTATAAATTAAAGTCGCTTTGCGGGTCTGTCTGTGTCACGGCGATGTTATTTTAAACTAAGCAACGGATTTTTATGCAGTTTTCAAGTTTTCACCATCATTTAGAGAATTTATTGTGGAAGGTTTAAGTGTATGATACATTAATATTAAACTTACATTATAATAAATAAATATCTCGATATTTTGTCAAGTCGTAAAATCGATCGCTTGTTGTAAATATTTTCAAGTAGTTTCACGCCTTTGAAAGTGATTTCCTAAAAGCGTTTTATTTCCGCGTAGCGTAATTGCAGATCACATCAGTTCCATTAATTTGCCCAATGGTCGCTTGACTGTTGATCGTAGCAATCGCTAATATAGGAATCTGTTTACCAAAATAGTATATTGTAATGGAACTCTTCGAATGAAACTTAGATACGAATCGAAGTAGTAAAGATCATGTGCTTAGTGTACTGCAGGTGTGCTGGTAGTGTCACGTAGCGATGTTTGTGATCATTATTATTCAGTTAGGGTACTTTCCCTTACAGCGTTTTATAATGTTCGAAGGAATTAAATTCTAATATAATAGGATTCCGTGGATTACAAATGAAATTGTGGTTCTTTGATGTAAAAATGATACTTACCTACTAGATACTCTTTTCAAGCAGATTGGTGTAACTTCCAAACTACTCCTAGCAAAGTAATGATACTTTAACAAAACTTTGAATCTGCCTCAAATTGCTGTTTATAACACGAGCATAAGCTCTTCTTCAATATCCCGAAGCCTTCAACAGACCGGAACATTTAGGGAATAAGTAAGACTATACTTATTTGGACCTCATAACTCAGCCCCTTTGTGAGTTCTGTATAACAAATTACCTTATGCAATATAATCCAATTCTGCGATTCACGGTATCTTTGTGGCACATCTATCACACCAGGCACTTATTTAATCTTCACGTGATTTATGGAATCATAATGAATAACAATTGCACTGTAATTTGAACCATATCTGTAAGGAATAATGTCGCAATAGATATGTAGAAGGTATTACTAATTATGAACAAATGAGTCTTGTTAGACTTAATTAAGAACATAATGAGTAGACCGAATCAAAGCAATTATTTTCGCTTTGGACATGCTATTCATCCACCTGATACAAAAAGCAATGAGCTTGACAATACTTATATTAAAACTTAAGAAACTCTATTTGAGTCGTAACTTTCCTCTACAGGTTAAACAAATACTTGAGAAACTTTCATCTAGAGGTTAAGCTTACTATGCGCTATGCGTATTTTATAATAAGGCTCTTTCCTCATTGGTCGGTGCATCAGCGGTGCGGGATTAGCATGTTCGGTATACTCGGTACCTAAAGCTCACCGAGCAACTATATTTCAATGAGCGTTTTCTGATTGGCTCGGTATGCGCGGGAGCGGGGTTCAATCGTTTCGGTATACGGCGTCTCAGTAGAAATATCTAGTGCCCGCTCGATGTTTTGAGACACGTCACGCGGTTTCATTAAAAATATAAAATATTTTTCTCAATTTACGGATATCGCCAATAGCGGTTTCGTTTTTTCGTAAACGGAGATAAATATAATACGCTATAACATCGTCATCACTTGAAGACAACATTTTCTCGCGAGGAATTAAGTGGAACTACATAAATTATACCGAAAACATAACGTCAGGTCCGTAAATGAAAGCAGTGCGATATCGTTTCGGTACACGGATACCGCACCGACCAATAGCGAAACAGCCTTATCGTTTGGTAAAAATTTCGAAGTAAATTTCGGCCTAATGTGTATATTATAAAGTAAATACGCGTAAAAGTTCTGATTAACAATTACGGGTTATATTTCGGTAACACTTGGTGCTTATCAAAAAAAAAACCCTTTCTCTGTACGTCATGAATAGGATCAAATGAATATTACATTATCAACATCTAAGGTTTGGATATTAGCACAAACATAGTTTTATTTACGTGTATATTAATGTAGATTGAGTGTGGTTACACTCTGATGTTGGCGTTTATCAGCACCACACATTCCCATTACATATAAGGTATTAGATTTACCTGAGCCACTATCTGATACAGAACACCTACATATTTAATTTATAACTTGACCAAACTCCTGAGCGTTCTCTTGTACAATATATTCGGTGTTCGTCGAGATAACCGAGATACCACTAAGAGGCTGAGCGCGCAAGGTTAGCTCCGACCACAATGTTAATAATTCCATAGTATTCGTTATCCACAAGGATTACCAAGGGAACTGTGTATACGTGGCAGAATGTTCAGAGGATATCATTACAAACTTAATTAACCTTGGTTATGACGATTGAGTTCCATGGATGTTAGTAAAATATTTTTTTTGCCTTGTAATTAAAGTTTTCGCTAGGCATACAAACAGTTATTATGTAATTAATTAATTTACTGGAAGAAAACTTTATTACCTACATCACAGTTATTGGAAACTCTATTGTTAATAAATAATATTGTTTCTCGTTGGAAGCGATGACAACGATTCATTAATTAATCTTTCAGTCACGCTGGTCTTCGTAATTCGTAATTACAAAGTGAATATTGGAACCTCTCGAGCTTCGTGTTTAATTAGGTAAAGCAGTGTTAATCCGCGTATAATTTCCGATGGTATTAGTTTCTGCCAAATGTTAACTGGTAGGTGAAAACATTGAAATCAGTGATTATAAAACCACTAACCATACGTGTTAAAGTCTGATTCAATTGAATGTTCGTAGTGTTCAAAAGTAAGTAAAATAAGTGTCATTAGGTAAATATGCTAAAAGTGATTTGTATGGTACAATACCATGTAAATGAGCTAAAAGACATTCTTTTTTATTTCATCTTAATTTATCTTGTCATTGAAATGCCAATGATTGACATAATAAATATCGACTATTTGTTCAAGGAGTATTTAATAGTCCTTTATTGAAAAATAAACCAATTTAATGTATTTATAATTATTATACTGACAAAAATTGTGTTTTTCGGCTAGGATTTTCAAGATGCTGTTGGAGCTAGCCCGGGTTTAAAGATGCGGTCCTTTTTTCCTTATTCAATAATGTCGTAGGTCGTCGATAGGTAAAACCCCTCAAGTTTTAGAATGTTATACTGCTTTAACACTGAATGTGTTACGACTTATAACGAATGCCTTCAACAACAGCATGGGTTGGCGTGAATTCGAACCAACGTATTGCCCAACGTCGTCATTCAATACCGAATGTCAAAAGAAAGATTGTTTCTGGGAATTTAAACCCCAATCATATCCGTTTCAAGTGATCTTAAATCCTCCGAGCTAACTAGACGAATGCAATATATTGTTACCTACTTGTCGAAATACTCATTATAAAATGCTTTTGTCCTTGACATTCAACATGTCCGAGAGAAGAAGTACGAGCAGAGAATATAAGCTATGCTAGGGATCACCAATAAGTTTTATTTAGGGATCATATAAAAAAATAATATGACTCGTGCTCCGTTTGGAAGACGTTACCTACTAGCAACCAAGAATAAAAGATGTTCAAGGAACTTGCGTATTTTTGTTTTTTTTGGAAATCGATCATTTCGATCTGTATAGTAACTACCTAGCTCTATTACTCTCGAAAACATTTGCTTTGCAGCTTCATGCGGCTTGCGTCTCTAGTCGACTGCAGAAAATACAAAGCGTGGGCTTAATTCAATTACTCAAAATGTTTAGATTGTTTATTTTTATACATTTAACTGTTTAGGTATTAAGTACCTAAACAGTTAAATTTATAAAAACAAACAGTCCCACATACGAGTATTGGCATGAAAAACCTGGCCATAAGTCGAATATTTAAAGTATGGCTTAACTCAATGCAACCATCACTTTCTGACAGCTAAATAACCTGTTCATAACGTACCGCACCCCCTGCGCCCTTACTCAGTCGTCGTCCAGTGCGGTCCATTGTTTTCTCGATAACCTTATTTTTTGTGCTCCTAACATTTGCTGTTTTAGTCATTTTGTTAATAGTTGGTGGGATAAACACAACGAATATGGAAATTCAAGGTATGTAACAACATAAATAATTTCATTTAAGTTATAGACTCACAAATGTTTTTTTTTTTATTTCGCAAAGGATACTAAAATAATCTCTTTGTCTCTATTAAAAAAAAAAAAATCAGAAGCGGGTTTGTATGTGTTCCGAGCATTTCCGAGTAATGATCTATTGTTTTAAATAAAGTTTAGACTTTCCTAAAGAGAATTGTGAAAGAAAATATTCCGCTTTGTTCCGCCAATTAATGTACAACAAGATTATTTACAGTAAATTCTCTTTTTATTTTTAGATTCCATTGGGAATTTCAAGAACATGTCAAATAAGCAATTATATGATATCGTACAAGAATGCCCTGACAAGAAAATTGATGAAATTGATGATGATGCTATTTGTGGAAAAAAAGATATACAGATAACTAAATGTCCAGAAAGTGAGCTGGAGACATTAAAACATACGTTGAGCCATTTCAAATGTGAATTTAAACGAAATTGTAGCGGCGAAATTGTAACGTAGCGGCGAAATTGTAACGTAGCAGCAAACTACAATCATGACCGCTTTCTAAAAAAAAAAATGAACATTGGCTTCAAAATACTCTCAAATTCGCCCTCTGGACTATAGGAAAACTGGGTCGTCCTTCAAAGGAATTCGGGGAATCCAGTGATAGATCCAAGCGAAGAAAAACAAAAGGTCTATGAGATACTGTATCGACAGATGAGTTGACTTATGCTGCTCAAATGAGTCAACGTGCCGGAGGAAATAAGGATGCATATAAAATAATAAAAGACATCACTTTGACTCCAACAAGAGCTACAAAGTTTCGAAAAGTAATTTCTTCAAATAATCAAAGTAAAACAAAAAAGCATTCACCATCTGAAGCCTTAGCTATTTTCGTCGAAGGAGATTTTAGTAGAAGACAGTGGGAAATTTTAAACAGCGCAAATAAAAATATATACCTTTACTACTCTTTGATAAAAAAGCAAAAACCGATTGCTATCCAGTAGAACAGTCAATGAGAGTTACAGAGACTTGTGCGGAAGTTCTCTTACAAGATTTACTCAACCATACATGTTTACTGTTGTGTAAATATTTGGAAGATGTAATATACAGCTGTACTGAAGAAGAAAAGAAAAAAATCTTTTAATTATAAAATGGGGCTGCGATGGTTCTCAACAATCGCAATATAAGCAAACATTTGAAAATATAGCTCGACTCATATTTACATATTTCAGAGTTCTCTCGTACCATTGCGATTAGAAACTACAGATAATGGAAGAAAAAAAAATATGGCAAAATTCACTGCCTTCATTTCCAAGATTCTGCAGACCTATTAGAATAAGATTTATTAGCGAAACCATGGACATAACTAATGAAGAATTTGAATATATAGATAATCAAAAAATTTTACAAAAACAGAAATACCAACATCCAGTGGAATAATTTACGTAACACATAAATTACTACCAACAACGGTGGACGCCAAGGTATGCAGTGCAGCTACCAATACGTCTTCAACTATGAGGTGCTATATTTGTGGGCAAAATTCCAATTTTTTTTAAAATTTAAACTGAAGAATGGAAGTAAACCCAGAAAGTCTAAAATTCGGCCTATCGATTCTCCACGCAAGAATACGTTTCTTTGAATCCCTATTTACATGTGTCTTACAAACTTGGGGTTAAAAATGGCAAATAAGGTCAACGGAAGATAAAAGAATTGTAAAGGAGAGGAAAGAAATGATACAAAAAGCATGTCGGGAGCAAATGGGCCTTTTAGTGGATATGCCGAAAGCAGGGTTCGGGAACAGCAATGATGGAAATACACCGAGAAGATTTTTTTCTGATCCCAAAACAGCTTCTCAAATAACTGGAATATATTCAACATTGATCTACAGATTCAAAGTAATCTTAGAAGCAATTTCAAGTGATTACGCGATTGATGCAAATAAATTTGAAGCCTACATCTATGACACTGCTACTTTGTACGTGCAGTTGTATGAATGGCACCCAATGTCGCCTACCGTTCATAAAATTTTAATGCTTGGTGTAACAGTGATATCTCAATCTATATTACCAATTGGGCAGCTCTCTGAAGAAGCACTTCAGGCTCTACAGGCAAAACTTCTCGCGAAAATTTGGCAGAGTAAAATGTAATAGGTACATTTTAAATAGACTGTTACCAACGTCAGACCAATTTTTAAGTAGCACTAGAAAACCGCCACGGAAGAAAAGTAATTCATTCTGTTCGGAAACCATAAGTCTTTTGGTCCCTGGCGCAGAAAATGCATCAATGGAAAGCAGTGACGAAGAACACAATACAACAGCAACTGATGAAAACGATGAATCTGATTTCGATGATTGTTTTTTTTTGTTTTATTATATTATCTAGTAATATGATTATAAAAACGTTTGAAAACTATATAGACGTATGAAACGCGTGTGCATTGATCATGTGTGACCAACACAGCACACTAATTTATTTATTTATTTATATGTTTAAATGCCTTACAACTACCATTACAGGTCTTAGCCTAATGCGATAGCCAAGTCACACACACCAAATTAAAATGAAAGCACCAAATACATCATAAGATCATTGTTTATAGCACAGTGTAAACAATAGTACTTTTGCGAATTCACCCCAGTGACATGTAAATATATCAATTTGACTCGAGACTGCGGTGCACCGTGCCGGTTGAATATAGCGGTGTGCCGCATCCCCTCTATGTACTGTGCGTCCGGCCGCGCGGGGCGCCTTCTTGTGCAATATTTCAAGAAGTACTGACCATTGTGGCGGACCGCAATACGACCGAGACGATGCGGCTAGCCGGAGTACGGCATACTGTTGCAGCAGACCGCAAGACAAGCGGCGTGCCGTTGAAGGTCTAAGCCTTCCTGAATATATTTACCATTTATTGAACTTGCAGGTAAGAAATGATGCTATGATCTGAGCTATGCAGTTTATTAAATTCTTTCATTTTGTTAACATTTAAAAAGTGTCATACGATTGGTTTAAATTAATAATTTGACACTATCGAAGAATGAAGATTGCAAAGTTTACTGCTGTTAATGTCATTATCAAAGCAAGCCTGTAATATCAAATCGACAATCGAGCCTCAATATTTTCTTTATTCAATTTGCTCTTTATCTGGAATTTATGTTCAAAAAGAATACGAGGATAATCGTGTATTTTTATTGGATGAGGAAAAATGGATTCCCCGATCAATTTTGTTTGTCTATGAAGTAGACGTTATTGAGCTATTTGTTGTACTCCAGAGGAGAGGTACTATCCACCTATTTATTCTCTACTAACCTTAATATTATAAACCGCGGCTCAGAACCCACTTGGGTCACAGTCCGTGGACAAACGATTATAGACCTAACACTTGCTACGGAAAACGCGACAAACCTTATTACAAACTGGCACGTATCGGACGAACCTTCCTGTTCTGATCACAGAACGATCCGCTTCTCATTAATTACCAACACTAGAAAACCCGATCCGAGGCGAAACCCAAGGCGTACCAATGTTCCCGGGTACAAACTCCTCCTGGCCTCCTTATTGGTTAAACACCTAACGCAATTTACCATAAGAGACCGAACACAATTAGAATACACCGTAAAAAAACTATCTGAATATAATTATAACCGAAGCATACCACGCATGCTGTAAACTAAGAGCGCCACAGACCAAGAAGGAGAGAAACCCCTGGTGGAACGCTGAAAACTTAGTAAACTCAGAGATGCGCTACGTAAGCAATTTAACAGAGCCAAAAATACTAGACTTCCGGACGACTGGGAGATATACAAAGAAACCCAATATATTATATACAAAAAGCAGATTAGAACCGCCAAAAGGACAGCATGGCGTAAGTTCTGTGAATCCATCGAGACAAACAATGAAGCCGCAAGGGTAAGGAAGATCCTGTCAACCGATCAGGACCGAACCCTCGGCGCGCTTAAAAAACCCAACAACTCATACACACTGACTGACCGTGAAACCAGTAAGGTCCTTCACTTTCCAGACTGTGCAGTCCTGGAGGACAGGACGTGGGAGGCTGAGCCAGAATGGACCCCAACGGATCAAGACTGGTCACGAGCCCGCAACATGATAACAGATGACCGAGTAAAGTGGGCTATTAACACCTTTCAGCCATACAAGTCGGCAGGGCTGGATGGCATCTTCCCAGCCCTGCTGCAGTGGGGGGTGGACTATCTTACACCATGGCTGGTGGAGATATTTCGAGCCTGCATAGCACTCAGGCTCGTACCTGTCGCATGGCGCGAGGTGAAGGTCATTTTTATACCCAAACCTGGCAAAACCGACTACACGCAACCCAAGGCTTATAGGCCCATAAGCCTCACATCCTTCCTACTGAAAACCCTTGAGAGACTCTGTGACAGGCACATCCGAGACGGACCTATCCGGGTGAAACCACTACAAAAACAACAGCATGCGTACTCCACAGGCAAATCAACGGAATCAGCGCTCCACAGCGTGGTTTCCAAAATTGAATGTGCAGTGGATCACAAGTGCTCGGCACTGGCTGCCTTCATTGACATCGAGGGCGCCTTTGACAAAACCACGTTCAACAGCATAAACACGGCTCTCGACAGACACAGCGTAGACTCGACACTGAGTGGCTGGATCACCAACATGCTCAAACTAAGGGCTGTACAAGTCACAGTAAATGACACTACGAGAGCCATCGTTGCGAAGGGATGCCCGCAAGGGGGAGTCCTCTCACCTCTCCTATGGAACCTGGTAGTAGACAGCCTCAAAAAAACACTCAACGACAAAGGTTATTTCACCGTAGGCTACGCTGACGACATAACCATAATAATTAACGGGACCCACGAAAACACTCTATGCAACCTCATGCGTCATGCCCTGAAAATAGTAGAGGAATGGTGTAACAAGCACCAACTCTCAGTGAACCCTACAAAAACCGAACTGGTTCTCTTTACGAAGAAGAGGAAACTGACAACACTACAACTGCCACGATTCTTCGGAACAACCCTAAGCCTCTCAACTGAAACCAAATACCTGGGCATCTATCTGGACAAACAACTGAACTGGGCAAAACACACGAACTATATCACTACAAAAGCCAGCATATCCCTGTGGCAGTGCAAACGACTGCTTGGCGGGAATTGGGGAATCAGCCCCAAGGTCACCCACTGGCTATACACCACAGTTATCCGACCGATTATCACATACGGCTCACTGGTCTGGTGGCCCAGGACAGACCGGTGCACAGCCCAAAAAGATCTCGAAAAACTACAGCGGTTTGCTTGCGTCGCAATCACTGGTAGTATGAGAACTGCACCCACCGCCGCCCTACAGGCAATGCTGGGACTGCCACCTCTGCACTTCATCGTGCGGGAGGAGGCGGCCCTGGCCACCTTTAGGCTCCATTTAACAGGAAACCTATGCAACGACTCCAGAGTTAAGCACATACGCATTAAGGAGGATGCGATCAAACGTGAGCCAATGATGGCATCACCCTGCGACAAAGCCCCGAAAACACACCACTTTCAAAGGCACTACAATATAACACTTACAGAAGAACAGTGTGACTACTCAGGCCCAAAAGAGATGAGAGTTTACACCGACGGATCAAAGACCGACTCAGGTACCGGAGTCGGAGATTTCTCACATGACCTCAACATAAATATATCCAGACCGCTGGGAATGTTCAACACCGTCTATCACGCGGAGTGTGTGGGCATCATACAAGCGGTCCACGCCCTAGAAGCCAAGAGGGTTACGGACACCCACATACGCATACTCTCCGACAGCGCCTCAGTTCTCCAATCCTTACGGAAGAAATATACTACCTCGAAGCTAACACTAGAATGTCACGATGCACTAGAACAAATAACGGTATCTAGCCGCAACACGGTGACACTGCAATGGATAAAAGGACACAGCGGATCGCTAGGTAACGATGCGGCTGACGAACTTGCTAGACGTGGATCCAGCACGGCAGTCTGCGGACCCGAGCCTATCGTATCCATCCCCTTCAACCAAATAGGCAGGTGGCTGCAGAAGTTCACCCACACACAAGCGGAACGCTGGTGGACCTCGACACATGGTGTGTGTGTGTGAACAAACGTTTACCTTCGTGAACTCGACCATTGAGTTAACAAACGTACGTAAGTCCCTCGAGACTGACCTGTTAGCAGTCCTGTGTAGTGATAGACGAGGAGGAAACAAATAAGCTATTGTAATCATACTACAAAATAAAAACGGATTTTGCTTTAAATATTCCAAATAGTCCCAGCCGCCCGTGGGGGCAACTGGGACTATTCTATGGATTGCCATCAGGTGGCAATTGGGAAAAAAAAAACCAGTTGCCACCGGGTGGCGGCTGGGAACTTATTGCCCCCACTTCAAATTGCTGTACATTGCGGCGTGGATCGTCAAACCCCCTCATCGCTATCTGTCTTACGGTCGCGATGACATTTCCAATGTCCCCCGATGAACCGAATGAACCCTGGACATACAAACAAGATTTTCTTTATTGTAGTTGCTTTGAATCACTTATTATTATTAATCATAAAAACCTGGTGTAAATTCGTATCACAGAAAATATTAGTATTTACAATAATTAAACTACCTAACAAAAGCTAGTCATCAGTCACAGATAATCAAATTACATATCTACATTAACTATGAAGATGAAGATTTTAAAAACTATCTTTGCATTGTATAAATTCAATGTCTTAGCATTGTATAATTGCATAGCACATGTGTGAGTACTATGTACCGACTGTAAAGCTACCATTTAGGTACTGGGTATGTCTTTCATTGACTTGAATGTGCCCTGGCGGCTGAGAGTTTGTCATGCTCACTTTAATGTCTCGCTGGCGGTGGCGCGTGTGTTGGATCATTTAGCTCCCTTCAAAATGGTTGAGCTGAATGGTGCTAATCCATGCGTCATGTTCGTGAACGGGCGCCGTCAGTAGAGACTGGTCATCTCTTAGCTGCCATGGCTTATTTTAATTTTTGAATTGTTCTTTGTTTTTTATATTTTTTTTATGTCTTTCTACATTGTTCTCACATGTATAATTTCAACGTTAATGATGTATATGCCAATATTTTGTAAAAAAAAATTATTTAAAAGAGTGTCCGTGGAGTTTCTTGCCCGTTCTTCTCCATAGGTACCTACTACGCTTTGGAATGGGCAACTAGCTTCATATTTCTGACTGACCGACTTCTTGCAAAAGTGCCTGTAAATGGTTTAATTGAAATAAATGCTTTGAGTTTGAGTTTGAGTCTGAACTATGTTTTATCAATAAAATTACCTATACGTAAAAATTACCTCATAATCATAAAAACTTGGTGTAAATTTGTATCACAGAAAATCAAAGTATTCACAATAATCATTTTTTACCAAAAAAAAAAAACTTTACCGACGTTTCTTAAAATTTTGTATAAAAAAACGCTTAAAAATGTAAATAGTAAAATAACTTAAAAATAACAGTCTTATTGCAAGAAAATCACAATCATCATCATCAAAATATTTACAATAATCAAGTTATAACAATAGGCCAGTCGCCACCCGGTGGCAACTGGGATTTTTTATCCAATTGCTGCCTAGTGGCAATCCATGTGGGGGAACTGGGAATTTACAAATTATTCGAACAATTCGAATTCAAATCATTTTCATTTATTATATATTTCTTGTGCCATCCCTCCTCTTGTCTCTTCATATTAAACAGTGATAAAGTCAAAGTCAAATAATTTATTTCAATTGGGCACATAAAAGGCACTTGTGAACGTCAAAATTTACAAAAAAAAGAATTGATTCTAGTCGCCCCTTCCAAAAGGAAGTTTTCGTATGCAGAAGAATGGGAAAGAAACTCCACCGTTACTCTTTTAAAATGTTGTTGACGTGCGTCGCATCGGTGACGTATAATTAATACTGTTGTGTGACGTCACACGCTGAACAGATCAGTTGATGCTATCCTGTGTCGCGTATCTCGAGGTATTGACATATTTATCACACCCTTGTACGGATGATAGTCTTGTCAATCTATTATAGACCTCTCACATGTGCCAGACATGGTCAAGAAATGTTTTTGTCTTTTGAGAAATTATATTTTTACGAACAATGACTTCATTTACCTAGATTGGAAAAGCAGGTCTTCTGGTCAAACTACCTACCTACTTATAGGAACCCTCTTCTCTATTTAAGTCGGTAATAACAAAATATTTTTCAATATTTTAGACTGATCATAATATTAACTCTGGCTTCGTTAATATTAACGAGTTATCAAAGGGAGCAGACAGCGTAATACATATCGAATATTTTTGAATGATTTGCCTCGTGCCGAAACATCAGAGAGAAAATATTAATTTAGGTATACGTTGGTACTTATTTAGCGACGGAATTTTCTAATATCAACTTGGCAGAAAAACCTTAATAATTATTTGAAAAAATGAAAGATTTTTTTATATAATATGTATATCTGATGAAATATGTTTTGATTATATTTTCATATCATCAAACTTCATTGAGTAAGAATGAAGAACACTTAAATTAATTATGAACTTCTCAATTTATGAAATCCTCAAAGATAATTATTATCCTCACGGTAGGGGTAACACGAACGAAACCTTTGTTTGTTTTTCGATGTCAACACAAAATTGACTTATCGTATTGGAAATTTTCACCATCAGAGAGCTAGCTCGTGTCTAGATCCCGATATTGAGACTGTATAACAAACTATCCAACAAAATACTAAGAATCTTACTACGCAGATAGTAACATCAAATCTTGAGCAACTTATATCATACTGGCACATTCTGTCTACTCTTATGTCAAACACTATTCCAAGTAGGTACAGTTTCCTTACAGATTGTGATTCTATTCACCGCGTCTGGTATCTTCACTCGTTGGTTGTATGTCGGTCATGTATTCTGCAGTCTGTTCCAGATAATATGCCTAGTATATGCCTGCAGACATCATCTTCATGTTTATGTGTACAAACGCGCGTGTTCGTGACGTTCGTGAGATGAGACGTCACGAAGTAAGCGGTCCTTGCTTGTAGTGCGAACCAGTGAAGTTTATAAAGTCGCAGTGCATACTTTTACACACACACAATGACTACTAATGCTCTTTATTCATAGTCATTTATGCTCCTACGGTTTTTTCATCTCTCACATCCGTTACAGATTTTTCACACATTTTGCGTGCAAGTTTTATAAAGACACCTTATTTATTGCGACCCGCAACGACTTTCAACGGTAAACGTTTATCTTCAAAGCTCGGGTACAATTTGGGTCCAAATCTGATTGTAAACGATGTCTTTCTAAGAATTGTAATTCGTTCCCAAAGATAATAATATAAATATTTAAAAATTTGGTTTCTTCCAAAACAAAGCGGAACATTGTATAGCAGCTTTAGTTAGCAATAATCTCAAGACTAACATGCCCAAACCCCGCAGTAGAAAAAGCTCTATGTTTATAAATATACTAGTTCCTGAATAAATCTTATCAGATACATACCAACAAACAAATTTTTTTTCTTGTATCCTCCAAACAGATTTTTTGTCCCATTTACTCGAACAGGCCTAGTTTATTTGGGTAACGTCGTGTGCCACTGTATGCATCTGTACATCTCAGGGAATATTTTTGAATGTGGTTAAGTTCGGAAACCCCAATAACGAAAGGGTTTGCCTCATAAACCTGTCCTTCGAGAATTTAGGTGTTCTTTTGTTTCGTTTTAGCATTTGTTTTAGTCTCATTTCTGTTTTCCTCATAGGTAGGGTAGATACTTGATTAGGTTTTTATCTCTGTATGGTATTTTACGTTAGACATTGGTAAGTTCTTGTTTATTTTGTTTGCAGGCGACAGGAATCAGAATTCCTGTAATGTAACATCGAAAAATGGCTTCGTAGGTTTCAGGAACTGAAATCAAATTCTCCGTCTGTAATACTAGTTAAAATATTTCACGTTCACCGCAGCGACGGTCAACGCAACGCTGCAATGTATCAGAGACGTGTCTCAGAGAGACAGAGACTGCGCACTTTTATATCTCTTCAGCACATATTATTATTATAGTCGTACAAATACGTACGTACAAATTATTTGAAAGAGCTGAAGCTGGTATTCTGATAGGGCCTGCCGTGATGTCACGGATAGAAAGATACATAAATAAATACAAAATAAAAATAAATTTAATAGATGTATGAAATACAATAAAAAATAAAATATATATGTAGTCCAAGTGAATGCACCCGACGTAACATCAGTTACTTGTCTATGCCTTTACTGTCTGTGGCATTGTTGTGACAAGTAGAAAGACGCAGACGCCGGCCGACACCGGCAATTTTTTTTTTTAAAAATTGTTACCATTACGGCTGGCTGTTTATTGCTCCACCATAAAAGTGAATATTATCATAGGAATTAGGACTTTTATTCTTGTCTTTTATACAGGATTTAGTAGAAAACTCGAGACATTGTTGAATATGCTTAGCTATTTCTGCAAAACATACCTATAACCTATGCCTATAACAACAACAGTGTAGGTGTGCTGTAGGTATACATCCGCCTAATCTTTCGGGGACAACTCGAAAAAAACACCGACAATGCCAATAGAAAATTTTGATACAATTTGGTAACAGCATAAGGCGCAATCTCTCAATAGGGAACCACTTTCAAGGCGAATCTAATAAAGAAAGGAATGTAAGGAAAAACTGTCAAAAAAAATATGCTGTAACGTTTTCAGCCAGTCTAATATCGCTCCACGGACCTCTGAACGTCGTTACGTTGCCAAAATAATTTGATATGAAAATTCCGTTTTGTAAACTTATGACTACGTTGGGTCTTACTTAAAAGTTTATACTATCGTTCAAATTCGAACCGAAATCATGTTATTTAACTTAGCAAAGTCAAGAGGGTCAATATGTTCGATTAAACAATAAACCGTTTCCCTGTCTCATGAACCACATATGGTTCAGGTTGATTATTTAACTATTGTATCTAATTTGTGGACAGTAAAATGAGGTAGAAAACCACAAAGTGGACAGCTTAAAGTAACGCGCGGGACATCTAATAAATTACTTAATTTAAGTATCTGTTCTTTTCCCATTACCTTTCCACAAAAGTAATGATTGCTTTTATTGGAAACTTTCAGTACCTTGTAATCAAACACATTAGTAGACGGTTTACGACAGCGAGCTCTTTTGAGTTTTGGTCTAACCACAGATGTATACAGATGGTTTACTCCGCATTTTAGGTATAAAGCTACAAGTACGCGGCGAGCCCGACTTGTTTGGTCAGTTCAGTGAGTGTAACGTTGTCGGAAGATCTAAGAGTTACGCGATAGAAAGAGAGGCACCTTCTTCTTATTCTACCAATTCATTTGGTATTTATTTGTGGGGCTTGTAATTAGCAATTTTTTATATATTATTGTTTGCATAATGTTGTTAGTCAGTAAGCCTCCCGAAAAAAAAGAAGAAATAAACATAGCTTTTAATAATGGCGAAGTGGAATTTCGTGAGTAAAGAATGGTGTTACTATCTTGCGGACATCAAACAACCTTTTAGTACACTTTATGAATTAAGGCGAAAGCCAGGGTAGCCCACGAAATTAAAATTTGGTTAAGTTTGGTTGTAGTACCTCAGCGCGTCCCCCGTAATGATGGGAAATCAGCATAACTATAATAAATAAGGTATGATTGTGTTTGAAATAGAAGACATTATATTAGAAATAACAAAGATACATACATCAACATCTGGGGTGCCACAGGGATCACATCTTGGTCCTATCCTTTTCCTGGTATTTTTGAACGACATCATACACTCCATTAAAAACTCAAAATGCTCTATGTTTGCGGATGATCTAAAACTATACAAGGAAATTGAATCAAGTACCGACATTGCTTTGCTTCAGAAGGACTTGGACGCAATTCATGAGTGGTGTCATAGTAACATGATGACTCTCAATGCCGCAAAGTGTTATCATATAACATTTACACGTAAAAAGCTCATTCAGCCTTCAGCATATCTCTTAAACGGCATAACTCTTCAGAAAGTCGATAACATTCGTGATTTGGGAGTCCAACTTGATAGTCAACTATCCTTTATAAATCACTTTGACACTATTGTCGCCAAAGCAAATAAAATGTCGGGATTTGTAAAAAGAACTTGCAAGGAATTCCGGTCAACTGGCACCCTTAAGGTTCTCTATAACTCTCTGGTGAGGAGTATACTGGAATATGCATCTCCTGTATGGAATCCCGCGTATCGTGTCCACATCGACAGAATAGAGTGCATCCAAAAAAAGTTTACGAGATACCTCCGCTACAGATCACAGACTTGTGATCGCGAAGCTGATTATCCTCAAAGACTCTGTCATTTCAGGATGAGCTCCTTGGAGCAACGAAGAAGTTGCTCAGATTTAATTTTCCTTTATAAGACCCTCCACAATTTGGCGAATGTACCAGAGTTGGTTTCGGTGATCAGTCTAAATGTGCCCCGCCGTACCTCATATAGATCCAATTTTAAAACAGAAACATTTCAACTGCCTAAAAATAGAACAAATCTTGGTCGTTCAGCTCCTTTATACCGGTTTTTGTCTAGCTACAATAAACTGAGCACGCGTACATAATGACTTGGACATATTTTCGAACAGTCTGAATGAATTCAGACGATACGTACTCAGTTCTTGATCGATTTGTTTGTTTATTTATTCTACAAAAACATGTTTATTTGTGTATTTGTGTGATTCATTGTGTGATTCATTGAACTTATTTAATATTGTACAATCTAATTCAATCTTTAAACTCAAATTTTAATCTATTTTATTCTTTTAATTTATTATAAATAATGTAATAATTTTGTGTCCTAATTTATCTGTTATTTTTGTTATTTTTATAGCTCTAATTTATAATTGTTTTTACTTTCCAATTTAATTGTTTTTTTTTTATTATAATGTATTTTAATTTAACTGCTTGACATTTTAGATTCAATGTAAACTTTGTAAATTTTTATTTTGTTAGTATCATATCCATTTCAATTTTTATTATTGATTATACAAGTGCTGTACACACCTATAAGTGACGAATTAACCGCAAAGCTGTTGATTTAGAATATATTTAATGTAATGTTTTAGTGAATAAGTCATTGGTGTGTCAATAAATAAATAAATAAATACATTACCCATAAATACATTATATTTTATTAAGCTCTTTGTTGTATATTGTTCAGCATAACAAGCATCACTCCGCTCTTTAAACACGTTGATGAAACCACAAACTACATGCAAGCTGTAATACATTGTAATCATTATTACATTATTCTAATTAAATATTGTGGTTCTAGAAACAGTTGTAATTGCTTAATAACCCTATGTAAACTATTGATGTTTACCATTTGAAATATATTTGAGGGCGTATGGTGCTGTTTAACTTGTTTTCGTTCACATTATTTAGTGTGAGCACATTGGTAATAATTTTAATTAAAAACTGTAACATTTCTATGAATTAATTATTCATTTTCATGTATTAATGTTCCACTGTTTAATTTACATATTAACTGACAAAGTCCCACTGCGACCGATTGGTTACGGTCGATTCACGCGGCTTAAATCACTATTTTTACCGCTAAATAATGGCTATTATCGTCTGTGGTCTGACGGATATTCTCGCCAATTAGACCAAAAATAATAAAAAAAATCTGAAAAATGTTGAAAGTGACGTAAAGCGCGCGTCAATGTCAAATTGCGGGTAACTTACCTATACAAAAAAGGGAAAATGACGTTAAAAGTGAGAAAACTCATACGTTATATAAGAATAAGTTCAGTTCTAGTTCAAGTTATTAAAGACAACAAAGCAATATTCATTTCCTGTTAAACAAGAGCTGACAGAGGAGAAGGAAGGAGTGTCGGATGTGAGCCCGCGGCGACCGAGGACGATTTTAATTATATTTTCCATACGTAGGATGTTTGTTTTCGTTGGTCAGAGGCAAAATGAATATAGAATTTTCAGTATAACGAAATCAGCATAATAATGCGAGTGAGGTGCTGGAGTATCCTAAGTGTCCCTCCACTTGCACTTTGATGACCTAAATAATGCCACTCATGACGCAATCAACGTGGCCACCTACTAGGCTCAAACAAGATGAAGAGGAGAGAAAGAAGAGGCTAGGATAAGAAGGAGAAGAAGCATAATACTGTAGTAATGTAATGTTATTAAATTAATATTCAACACCTAAGTCAGTCGAAACGAAAATTCAAAAGAACCAACTTAAATAAAAAGACTGGATGTCAAATAGAAACTTGTTAGTTTTGCGAAAGTTTGTACACCTACTCAAATAATTGTATTTATTAGAAGGTCATTTATTACTAATTTACTTCTGTTTGCACTTTAGAAAGTAATTTAATCTATACTGTAACAATAATAGCAACTATGAAATATTTTAATAACAAAAGTGTGCCGTTGGCATTTAATTTAATGGGCTTAACAATTTTATACTGCATTCAAATTAAAGTGTACCAACATTTTCCATTAATTACCAGCTTAACACATAAACTACTAACAGTTTAATATTCATAAATTTCCACTGCTTTATGGCATTTCCACAAACGATGCAGAATTAATCTGCACCGTATCAACTGCAGCTGAAATAAACTGGGAGTTAAAGCCAGGGTTTCCTAAGACTGTGGTGGTAGCCGTCAATAAAGAGTTCCACCGAACCATACTTATCAAAATTTTGTTTCAGTGCGGTTCGGACAAGTGCTGTTGAAATCAGTGCTCTGAGTGGTATAGTTCGTCACATGCATGTGGCACTCAATAGCCCTTCAAACGTTCAATTATAAGCTCGGTTCATCATGATGTACGTTGAATAGTAGATAATTATGCTTGATGGTATCTGCGTTATTGTGAACAATGCAGAAAAAAGACAAACAATATGCAACAATACCAGTACCTCCCTAAAAATTAGTAATTTATCATCCAACAGACTATTTTCAGCATTTCACCCCCATTTCAGTACTTTATTAATGTTCTGAACCTCCATATTTCTACTTTAAAAGGGTCCCACTCATTATCTTATCATTCCTGCAATCAAGAAAGACATTTAAATGACATCATCGCTTTCGAAGCCCGCACCGGTATATAATAAAGCAGCTGGACAGAGATAAGTCTGTGTAATCCTTATCACTCCTATGTTCTTGTCATGTTTAGGTACTAAATATCAGAGGTGCTCGGGTTCAGCCAGATGACTTGACGATCTTGTGATTATTTAATCGGCTTTTGGTTTATCGTTGTGATAAAAATGTTGTCGTAGGCCGTAGGTACCAATTGTTTTGAGGGTGTAATTATTTGATTGACTGACTTCACCACGAATGAAATGTATAGATTAATATTAACAGTTATCCCACCGCTGGCTCATCGTTCATTATTATTATGACAAACCACTAATTATCCATCAGAATACGTAGGTAGTCTAGTATATTATACAATGTATTAGGTCTTAACCTATGAAATTGCCGTTCTGCAGTACTGGCCATTTCAAATCAAAATAATTTTTGTTTGGCTAAGAATTCTAATTTCAAATTAATTTTATTTTAAAAACATGTTTTTTTTTTTTCCAAAAGTAGTCATTTGTTTATTGATTAGTGTTACATTTTCATCGCATTTCAATCTTTTTCGTCATCATGGATACGTTAAAAATTCGAGTAATTTATGGAATATGAGTACCGTCGTGGCAGCAACGCGGCATAAGCGGCACGCAACATCAACGACGTTTACGGAGCTAACACTACAAACCAACGCACCACCTATTATTGGTTTGCTCACTTCCGTTCTGGAAATTTCGACCTGAAAAATGAACCTCGCGGTCGTCCGAAGACTTTGGTCGACAATGACGAATTAAAGGCGATTGTGGAAGCTGATGATACACAATCTACGGCTCGAATTAGCAGCAGCTTTCGACGTTAGCGTCAAAACAATATTGGTCCATTTGCGTCAAATTGGCAAGGTAAAAATGCTTGACAAATGGGTGCCCCACGAACTCAATGATCGCCAGCGCGAAGTACGCGTCGAGACGTGCCTTGCACTGCTCAACAGACACACAAATGAAGGAATTTTGAACAAAATTGTTACCTGCGATGAAAAATGGATTCTGTTTGATAACCGCAAGTGCTCAGCAAGTTGGTTGGATCCTGGTTCAGCACCTAAACAATGCCCTAAGCGAAAACGTACCCCTAGAAAAGTGATGGTCACTGTTTGGTGGTCTAGCGCCGGTGTGATTCATCACAGCTTACCAAACGGGGTGAGCATTACTGCAGATGTGTTCTGTGAAGAACTGAACACAATGATGGAGAAGCTGGCACATCTCCAACCAGCATTGGTCAATCGCTCGTCTCCGCTGCTCCTGCACGACAATGCGCGACCTCATACTGCACAGCAGACGGTCTCCAAGTTGCAAGAACTGGGGTTGGAAGCTCTCCGTCATCCGCCCTACTGACCAGACCTTGCGCCTACAGACTACTACTTTTTCCAGAATTTGTATAACTTCTTGGCGGGAAAAAAATTCAATACCCGAGAGGCAGTACAAAATGCCTTTGAAGAATTTGTTGCCTCCCGTCGAGCTGATTTCTTTAAGAAGGGCATCAATAAACTGCCACTGCGTTGGCAAAGATGCATTGATTGCATGGGTTACTTCGATTAATACAAATAAAAAATACATGAAAAAAATTCGTTTAAATTTTTTCATACAAAACGGCAATTGCATAGGTAAAGACCTATAATTTTGATGGATAGTGGAAATAAATTATACTATACATTAACTGGTAATAATGTATACAGGGTGGCAGGGATATAAACGCGAATACTGATACCATGGATTCAGTACATGATTCTGAACCCCCCTGCGTTGAAATATCCGTATATTCGTTGTACGAAATGGCTATAATACGACAAATTGATGTAGGGTGTCAATTTGCTTAACTATTAATTTGTACGTATGCATTTATAAAGCGACCTGTCTTGTATGATTTCAGTGTTGAATATACAAAACGTTCCGCAATTTCAGGTACTCTGTAACAATAATACGGAGATCCCTTGAAAATAAATGTTCATTCTTGTTGATATAGCATTCTCGGTATTTGTAAAGGGCAAATTAAGATTTAAGTTAAGTGCTGAGAGAGGCAAGGCTTCTCATGAGGAAGGTTTCAGACCATCCCAGTTTATCTCGTCACACTATGTTCACGTGAACGACAAATTAAAGGATGCAAACGTAATTAATTTGACTTTGACGAAATTAATGCATCATGGATTCACCCGCATCCGGTTAGTCGGGAAGCTGACCTCAATATAGTTGGAAAAACTTACTCCGGCCACCAATGGTTCCCCTCTTCTAATAAGATAAAGAAGTTTCACAATTATGCAAAACCGCTATGTACTTATACACACATTGCCCCAGCAAGAGAGAAAATTTTGTAACTTTATTCCGCTTTCTTCCAAAATCATTTAATTTAATGTAATCTCGCGAACTAAGATACGGCATTACTCCGCAGACACTGGTCTACCTTCTATTTTGCGCCGTCGCCGCCGCGCCGCGCCGTGCACTTAAGGATTTGATGTGACTGCGTCGGCAAACGGAGTTTGCGTAGCTCAATTTTAGGCCAAACATACATATTATTTGAAACTTATTAACAACTTTTTATTTCCCATCAATACGCTAAAAAGAAGGTACGCGAGGTACTCGGACGGTCTCTGTTGGCACCGCAAACTCTTTAGGGTCCCATTGTAAAGATGCATGATATTATTGGCATAAAACCGTGTGTGTTCTATATTGATTTCAACCGATTCCGTGGTTTTGTCTGACACCAAAGTTTATTGTATAGTAAAATAAATTTATTTCTCAATATGAAATTACAAGCATGTCACTTACTTGGAGAACATTTTACAACTTAAACATATAGTATTATATGAACTTTGACACACAAACTAAGCAGGTATTCATAAAAATTAATTTACTAATAACAGTTTGCTAGTAAGTTTTACTTCATGATTCGACGATCACGAAAAATTTTTGTGGTTTTACAGCCTTCAAAGTGTTGTTGTTTGTAAATCGTGAATATTGTACTTCATGTTATAATACTACTGTTCTACTACTGTGTTGTACTTGTGTTAGTGTTGTTGTAATTCACGGTCAAAGAATGAACCTCTGTTATATTTAAATTTGA